>CM077116.1:118853086-119512090 GCA_039619475.1 Icerya purchasi | reverse complement strand
TTCTGAAAAGAAAGAAAAGAAATACATGACCATAAAAAGGTGGCATTCTTTAATAAAGTAAATTTTTATTCCGTAAAATGAGTACATATACGTATACTGATAATAATTTAAGTACAGCGCAAAATAAGAATGTGTTAGTAATAATTAGATTATCAATACGGTCGTTTTTCAGTGTATTTTTTTTTCTTTGAGTTTTTCCCTGAGCTTGTCAGAAACGGACGATTACCCATCAACACGTGTACATAGCAGCAATTAGGAGTAACAAGGAATGGAATCTGACAAAGTGTAAATTCCGATGAAGTTTTAAAATATGATTATTTATAAAAAGTTTATTAAAACTATATATTTTGATTTCATCGATTAATGTCAGTTTTATTACTGCCTAATCTTTAAAAATTAGATAATTGGTACTAGTGATCCGATAAGACAATCACATTTCGTTATCAGTTAATTTTATATTAAATATCATTTTTATTTATTCTATTTTTATTTTTCAATGTTAACATGTTTTTTATTGAGTTATGAATGAAACATCTTTGTTCATTGAAGAAAAAAAATATGTTCAGTAAACAGTATGATTTAAATGCGGACCAAAGATTTTATCCGACAAAATATAATAAAAAGAAAGATAAGACTCCTATTCTATCATTAGCATTTTCTGTCTGTTGTGTTATTTTGTAATAATATTGAAAGTAACATTAATTATAAACCGATGCACAAAAAATAACGTATTTTTTAGTTAATATATTAATTTCTACCAGTTATAACAACACAGCGGCGTTACATTCAGCTCTAAAAAAATTTTATAAACGAATTTAACAAAAATTTTTTTTGTAAATAAAAAAAAAGTTTGCACAGAAAGAAATCAACGATCTAGTTTTTGTAGCGTTCATTAAATACGTCAACAAAACACGTCAATGTTAATTTAGAGCTGATTATGCATAACTACACTAATCATTATTCACTTGTTATTTTGTTTTGTCGTATTATTAGCGATTCTATTTTTTTTCACGGGTGAGGAAATATTAAAATCTCTACCACTTCCATTCTTTTCGTTACCAAATGGCAAAATAATTAAATTTCCTAAAACATTTATGAGTTTTTTACCCACTCCATAAAACATTAAATTTTCATATTAAGAGAACTTTACACATTTCTGTTTTCTTATTATTAATAAAATACGTATTATACAATTCCTCCCGTATTGAAATTTTTGTTCTATGTATGTCGAACAGTGTAAAGATAAACCTGTTTTTACTTTTAGACTGTTATTCAAGTGTATTCGTTTGGCGTGTTTTTTAAAAGTTTGTTTCATAAAAAATAGTTTTTCAATGTGCCTAAATGTAAGAATTTGTATTATGTTTAGAAAATGGCAAATCAAATAAAAGCTTAGCTGACTTTCAATAATTACAAAGAATCATTAAAAAATTCCTTAGTGTTTTTTCACAAAATCAAAAAAAGTTCATGGAAGTAAATGTACAAAGTTGAAAAAAATCTTGAATGGTTTAAATTCCAACCAAACAATAATGTTTCTGTCAGCGAACCAATTTTACAAGAGTGAGCGAAAATTTTATTGAAGAACTAGGTATACACAATTTTTAATGTTCGATGTCATAGATTCAGTGGTTTCGTACTAAACATCTTATTGTCCCCTTGAAGATCAGTGGAAAAGCAGCTGGTGTTGAACGTGAAATTTTAGGAAATTGGTTGTAATCTGTGTAGGTTCAAGTTGTCTTAAAATATCTTGTTGCAGTAATTCGGCGTTTAAAAAAAATTTACAAAATTTTGGAAAGTTTCTTTCTCTCATATTTTCTTCCTCTCCTCCGAGGCTTGATATTGAAATGAGACTATTAGTTTAATTTGTGAAAAATTATTCTGTACATATTTTATAAAAGTTTATAACAGCGATGGTTCAGTAACAGTAAATTTTCCGGTTAGACCTTAAAATATTTTAGTATTTTATTCGATATCGGGTATAACTAACCGGCTATAATGATCACATTATTCATCCTTTTTAATGCCGTTATATTGGTTTTCGCTGTACATATGTATAGTATAGTAATTAAAGTCGATTTAATCGCTAAAGTTACGTTTATATATTTCGCGATACATAATTTCTTTTTAATATCACAGGATGACGGTCATCCTAGTGTTGCTGGTTCGGTTACACCTGGTGTAAACCCCCAAGCGGTAGCTGCAGCAGTAGATCCTGAAGAAAGCTCCAGACAGGTTAATTATGCATCGCAGTTTAATTTAAATATGTTTGAACATGAACTAAATACTTCCAATAAAAATTGAATTATTGATGAAACTGTTAAATTTCAGGGAAAAAAATATTTTGCTTTAAACATAGGATGATTCGATTTATTGTAAAATGTTTGTTCATTTTTAGTCAATGTACATCATTTCAAATTTATTCACGATCCATTTCTGTTGCATTTTTATTATATACACATGATTAGCGATTTTAACCATTTAACAGTGGCAATCTTATTTAAATAATCAATTAGGTAATCATTTGCAATATAGTACAACAGGGAAAATATTTTACAAATATAGACGTGAAAAAAATGTAAAGGGTAAGCGTCATATTAGTTACAAATAGCATAAATGAACTAAAAGTCTAAAAAAATGAAAAAAATAATAATGTTAACCGTCAGGCTTATCTGATTAATTTGAAAGATTTATATAAGTAAAAAATATCCAATGCATCCTGTGATGTAAAATTATCAATATTTTTACACTTTAGAGAAGCTGTAGCGATGACCAAAAGTCATCTTCATTAATCTGTACAAAAAAAAATATGAAAAATAAAGTTTGTTATTTAGAAAATTTAGTCTGTATTAAAATATACTAATAAAGGAAGAAACCTCTAATAATTAATTTAATGGAAATTGCCGGTATATGGAGAAAATATTATATGCTTTCTTCTTCGACCATTTGATTTCGAACATCGTGATCTAACAATCCTTTGTCATTTCTTGGCATATTCTTCTGTTTGCCGTGCCCTATAATTAGTTTCCTAACTTTTTCAATTCGATCTATGTATTGCATTAGATGTCTTTGCTTTGAGGGATTAGTTTTTCTATTTTGTGAGACTTTATGACCTGATTGAATATTTTAAGAATGCTTCTATATATTATCTTTAGCAGGCGTCCTCAAGTATTGATATTTAGCTCATTCAGAATTAGTGCATTGCTTCTTTTCGATACCCAAGAACTTATAGCATTCTGCAACAGCGAGTCAATTCAACAACTTTTATACGTTTGCAGCCTTTTTCATTTATGGTCAAGGACTCAAAGCCCCATTTGTTGCGATTGAAGAGACTGGCGTTTAAATTAGACGTTTTTTTATTTTTCTGCTAATGTGATGATTTTTCCAGATCCTGATAAGTCTTGCTAATGCAATCGTAGTTATCCCTATTTGCATTTTAATTTCTCTTTCACACTGTCTTTTTTTTTTTAATATTTAAACAAGTTGTGGGTCTCACAGGGCAAATATGCCCGTTTTGTGAGTGCCAGACACTCTTATTATCGTTTATTCAGTTTATACACATTACAAAATTATTCATGCTTATTGAACGAAATCGAAATAAATACGCCTTAATTAATATATGTCTAATAAATATTTATAATAATATACGCTTTCACTCTAGGTAGGCATAAACACCAAACATAAAGGTTGTTTATGTATTCAATACGCATATTTATTCTTCTGCAAGTAATACAGCAGAAAAGTATCGGAAAAGGAAAGACGCAATAATCACAGAAGAAAATATATATTCAAATAGTTGCATAACTGAATTATCTGAATGGAAAGAATTATGACATAGTTTGGTTTTTTATTCCTTACACCATTCCTTCAGTCATTTCACTACTTCTTTTTCCATACACCAATACCGTTTTCGTTTAAAATGTGATTGGGAATATTACTTATTATTTTAATTAAGACCGAATCATCTATGTTATCAATTCGAAGATTAGACCCTCTAGGATAAATGTAATATATATTATTTTGATTTCTTGTTATTTGTGTTTTTTGCCTAGATGGTAACTTTATATTGCTGACATTAAATTCGAGTAACCTGTAATAGTAGTAGTACATCTCGGGAGACATTTCATTATTTTCCTTCCACCATGTTGATCTTGAGTCGTTTCGCTTACAGTTTTTATTGGTTACCTGGATACTGAGATAAGCTATTTTGTTCTTTTCTTCTATATTGCTGATTAATTGAACTAGTTGAGTTAGTACGTTTTGTCGGTTTAGGACCACAAAGAAACATTTAGATCGATTTAGCTTTAGTATGTATCTTTGCTAAACTATTATCAAGAACAGAGAGTTGCCGATATCTCATTGTATAGATCTTAAGTTGGATATATCGTCATTTAAGTAAGTTAGGTCAATTATTGAAAAAAATTTACCTTATCTTGATTTTTTTCTTGAATTATTTGAATTATAATGAATAAAAAATTCTTGACTGAAAACTTTTTTAATGTTAAATTATTTTAAAATTTTACCTTTAACGTGCTTTTTTTTTTTTTTTTCAGAATCAAAAATCTAGTACACCTTCAGATAAAGCTAATCAGGTTAGTACTTTTTGAAGTGTTTATTTGTAAACATTTTATAATATCGCAATTATTATTAAATAAGTGGTGCTAGTTTATGCTTTAATAGTGTGCAAAGAGATTAGAAATTGACCTGGTTTATTAAAAAAATATCAGCGCAGTATAAATACAAAAAAAACGCAAAACATTTTGAATAAACACAATTTACTAGTAATATCCAATATTGAAACTAAACAAAAAACGGGTAAAAATTTGTTTTGTTTTTTACACAACGTCATATAAACATCAAATATAAATATTTTATAAAGCGTTTTTAATTTCCGTCATCGGTAATATTTAATATAAACTTTTTTGTATTTAATTTTTTTTTTATAGCATATTTATAGTTCATGTTATATGCCTATTAATAACACTTTTCTTGTTTTACAAAGTATCGGTATTTTCGACGAATAAAAAACGTTTACGTATGACATGTTATTGAAGTGTTTAGTAGGATTTTATAGGTACATTTCTTGATTAAAAAGGTGACAAAAAGTGCATAGGTACAAGAGTTAAAAAATCGTTCAACGAAGAAATATAACTCTCCTTAATATTGTACTATATATATACCTTTTTTTTTTTTTTTTTTTTTTTTTTTTTTAATTTAAGCTAATAGCTTAATGAAAATAAAACGTTTTATGAATTTTGAGTGTCCAAAACAGATTCTTTGATTGAAGCTTTCCAAGTGTTTCTAATAAAGTGTAAATTTCAAAAATTTTCTCAAAACTTATTCAAGAGTGAGAATAGAATAGTTTTTCATTAAAAATAATGAACATCTAGTTGTTTTTTTTCATTTTTACAAAAAAAGTAGTTACGCTTACTAGATTTATATGCTGAGTCATTTTTGAGATATTTCTATTTGAACGTTTGAGAATGCACAAAAATATTTCGTAAAATATTTTTATAAATAACTGATTTTATACATAAATGTTATCACCAATGAACAACTCGAACTTGTAATTACAATTTTTTGAATGAAAAATATTATTCGTAATTTTAAAATAATTTAATCAACCCTTTAAAATGTTGAATAAGTTTAAAATTCTTGCGGATTGTCAAACTTTCACGTTTAAAATTCTGAAGATGCCTAGAATATTGAAATTTAACAAGATTAATAAAAAAGTCTGGATTTTAACTATTTTTAAAGAAAACTCTGTCTTCTCTCTTTTTGGTTTTAAAAAAGTTTTGAAAAATATTTGAAAGCTGCTTTTTATACAGTTCGATAATTAAAATTCGCACTATTACAGATGAATTATTAGTACAATTGTCGTTATCTTATAAATAAAAATATCACTAACAAAATTTAGCTTCATAGATCAGTATTAAAAGTGTATCGTAATGATATCACCGTGAATCGATTTTTTATTTTTAAATTTGAACGTACTTTACTGTATTTAGCAATTACTATTATTATTATGTAGCGCGGTAGCCTAGTGGTTAAGGCGCTTGGCTACTAAGCCAGAGGACACAGGTTCGAGACTTGTCTCGGTTCAGATCCGAATCGCTCCCAGATTTATACCTAATCTGAAATTGAATTGGGTACCAGAGAAATCTGGGAAAGTAAAGACGGCCGAGAGAAAGGAACTGGCTCCCCTACTCTCATTAGTGCCGTTGGGCTTAGTACATTGTGAACCTTAACTTCACAATCCACGATACCTTATCAAGGGTATGGGACTTACTTTACTTACTTATTATTATTATATCGAATCCGGTCAAATGTTCTTATCTTCGACCAATAGATCAAAAACATTAACGTTTCTTTGTCAACATCGCGATATAGTCTGTCTGTGTTAAATGTGGATATACATTGCACCTGAATATATATTTGTCATCTTGTATCAGTGCGCATTCTCATTTATCGTCGTTCGTTATTCTCCATTTCTTGAAATTATGTTTAGTTCGTGTCGTACCACTTCTTATTCTGTTTAACGTTCGCCATAGAATGCGGTTTAATTGATAGCCGGTTGGAAGAGATTCGTTTACATTTGTACTACTTTTATTTCTGCAGGGTTTCAGTCTTGCAGACTTGACAGAATTTTTTAGTTCTTCAAAACTGTTCGGAGTAAGGGTACAATCGAATTTTAATCTTCTCTTAGTCAGCTCTTCATAGCTGTGAAGTAGATGGCGGTCGTGGTAGTCTGTTTTTCATAATTCTTTCTTGGTTGCTACGCTATGTGCATTATCCGGTGGTGTGAAATTCTATCAAGTGTATTAGTTTACATAAGGGCACAGCTTTGAGACGACCGTAGTAATTTTGCTTGTTTCTTTTAGGACAACGTTAGTCTTTTTTGCGCGTGTAGAGCGGCTGCGACAAGGCATGTATATTCCCCTGCTAAGTAGCAGAGTATCAGTGATGATGTCCGCAATATATGCGCTTTAGCTCTCCATTTAATGCTTGTCAGTTTCTAGATGAGATTATTTCTCGTTGTTATTTTCATTTTGTTATTTCGCAGTATTTTTCGAATTTTAACGATCTATCTAATACGTCTCCCAGATATTTGCCAAGTTATTCGGTAAAAATAAAATATTTTGTAATTTCTTCGATTGGTTGATCATCAGTGTAGATATTAAATAGTGTTGGACATGGGATGAGCCTCCACGCGAAGGCTAATAGCATGCTAAATATGATACAGCCAGCGTTCCCTGAAAAACAGTGTCACTTATGATGTTGGCCAACCGTGCCACTCTCGGCTGAGCAACCTTATTTATTATTGGTCGTAATCGGTCCTTTTCAGCATCATATTTAACAACGATAATACGTACCCGTTCAGAATAATATTTGCGAATATCGAATGATTAACGTCAACATAAGAGGTTATACCAATTAACCTAATGATGAAAGGAAATATCGACATATTAATCATCCAAGAAACGCATCGCGCTGTAAGAAAACCATGATTGATCGAACACGCAGTAAATCTGGCAATGCAATTTTCGCAAAAGATGATATTAACATCAAAAAAGCTACGAACGTGGAAGTCAATAATATAAGAACGCAATTTAGGAATAAAATTATAAATCATTTACGTACACCGTTATATACATATATATACAAAACCCTTTGATAATGAATAAGTATTTCAACTGTGGTTATTAATCTCTGACATAATTAAATGTTTGCGATAGTGTCTTGTTCGGCTTTACTTAATGCGATGTGGAACAATACATTTACTATATAACTTTTCCTTTTCTAATCGAAACATGCGATCGGTGTTCGGTCCACCTGTCCAGTTGCTTCTAATTTAGTTTTATCTCAGAAACCTTCGGTTTATCGTTTCTATAAACATACGGGGGTCAACCGGGGGAAAAAATTAAATGATACTTTATTATTGACTGAAAAATATCAAATATTGAAACTTTTTATCAAACAAGTGTAAAATAATTTTACGTATTACAAATGCAAAACTATTTAATAATTTGACATAATTTGTTAAACATGAATGTTTATTAGTTTTTATATGTCACTGCGATGTGCATTAGTACTCTGCGACGCATTAGATATAGTACTAACAGATTCTTTCTGTTATTAATTTTTAAAGAGACTTAGTTGCAATATCTTCCATGATAAGCGACTTCTAATCTAACCGGATTTCTACAACTCTTTGTATCTCCGAATTTTTGCTCATTTGTGCATTCTTATATAAATCTTTCAGTTAGAGAATGGGTGACTTCGAGTTCACTTACGCAAGAGCAAGTCGATTCTTTAGAATCAACTACGGGTTAAAAATATGTTTTAATAAAATGAAATTCAACTCCGATTAGTAGAACAAGATAAACGTTGAAAAACGAACTAATTTTGATATTAACGAATTCACTGTGAATTCTGAAAAAAGAGCGGTGGCTCGGTTGTAAAAGAATCAGCTTGTTGTCAAGAGGTAGCAGATATTTTATTGCAGTATAAGCAAAATTGTCAACATGCTTTGATCTTTTACGTATATCATTTATCCAACTAGTGTTATTGTTTGCAGCAGCTAATTTTTTTCCCTTTTTCCCGTGCTGTCATCCGTAGGAGTTACATTTTATGTCCTATTTATTTACGCTGAAATCGTTTCGTAGCAAAACTATTACCGTTTTCTGTGTATTTGTTAGTATTTTTTGTTAATAACGTAACGTATGTGTGTGTATGTGTCCGTACGCAGATGCATTAATCACGGAAAAGATATATATGAAACTAATGTGTTGGGTATATTGTTCATTTTAGCATGTTATTGGCAAGCAGTATGTAAGATTTCCGACTCTATGCTGAAGTTGCCAGTTGTTTATATTGCGCTTGTAAAAATGAATTTGTAAGAGCAGTAGAGGACAGGACCACCACGTTTCGCCGCCGGCGTTATAATAAGCTGGTGTTTGTTTTCAGAGTCTAGAGAAAATTTTCAATTATATCTAATGTGTTAAACTTATTAACTTTTATTATTTTTTCATTCGATTAGTGTTGAACGATAGCCTAGTTGCTGGAGCGCTTGACTTCCGATATGGCGGTCACGGGTTCGATCCCGAGCGACGACGAACTTATTACAAGAATTAAATAAATAAATAATCGCTAATAGTCACGTGGAAGGCAATGGCAAACCACCACGTACAACATCATATGCGCGCTAGGTCAGTACACAGCAGACCCACACCGGACTGCACTTGTAGCGCGATAACAAGCGGCTACAATCAGTTCCGAATGTAGTCTTGCGTGTGTATACCTGCGTTGCATATTACAATTGCCTGGTACACAACCTATATCTGTACAGCTAAATGTACGAATAGGTTGCGCCAACGCGCTATGTAGCGTACGACGGCACCTGAGAGAGAGAGTGTTGAATGAACACTTATGCAACTGAAACAAATTGTTAGAACATTTTATGATAAAATCATTGCTAAAGTCAAATTAGAATGAAAATATTTTAGAGCAGAAAAAATTGTTCTAGATTAAAGTAAACGTAATTAAAAATGCGTTTTACTTTTTTCTAGAACAATTTTTTATTTAACGCTACCGAATGAACAAATAAAAGTAAATAATTTTAACATATTAGCGAAATTGAAAATTTTCCTTTCACTTTAAAAATAAACACTTGTTTTTTTATTATGATACCGGCGCAAACCGTGGTTTTCGATGTAGTGTTGTCGGCGGCAAAATATGCTTTTGACAAAATATAGTTTCGCTGAACCGTGCTCGCGGCGAACTATGGTTGACTCATAGGAAACTAAAGATTGACTCAGCTCTGGATTCGAGATAGAGTCGACTTATACAGGGTCATTCAGAAGTAACGCTCTACTTTGTTGAATATCGATAATTTAAAAATGAAAAATTAAGCAAGTACAAAAAGTAATATACCAAAAGATGCTAGATGAATTCGGAAACTTTTTTTCCATTACATTCGATTTTCTAAATGCGAGTCGCCAACTTCTGCAACACACTTCAACCGAGAAACGAAATTTCTGACCGCGAACTCCAACATACCGTTTGGAAGAATATTCACCATTGCTTCTTCAATCGCCCACTTCAGTTCTGAAATATTGGTAGCATTATTCCGATATATCCTGCCTTTCAAAAAGCCTCGCAAAAAATAATCACAAGGATTTAGGTCCGGGCTGTACGGCGGCCACGATCAGCCCTCATTAAACATTTCAGGAAATAACCGATTAGAAATAACCTTATCTTTAAAAGTTTTTCGGAGCAGCATTAATATGTTTTATCGGATGTGTGTGGTCTGGCACTAACCCGGATGAAGTATCGCTTTTTTTAACATTTTGCGTGTTTTTAACTGTGGTAAAAAAAAAATCTTCCAGCATAGCTAGGTATCTATCCTTGGTTACTGTTCCTTCTAGGAAATACGGTTCGATTAGTCCACGCGCACTTAGCTCCACTCAAACGGTACACGTCTCTGGATGCAGTAGCTTCTCTTCAATCATCAAGGGATTTTCAGGACACCGTAACTGCCGATTTTGTTTATTCACAAATCTGTTTAGCCAAAAATGTGCTTCATCTGAAAACCAAATGTTCCCGAAGAAGTTTTTATCGTTCAATTCTGCCGCTAATTTTTCAGTAAATTTTAACCGTCTTTCTTTGCCGCGTTCCGATAGACATTGCATAACCTGAATCTTGTAGAGGAAAAGTCGAATACCTTCGGGGTAACAATACGATATGTTGTGGATCATGAGATGCTGAGTTGTTGTGTGCTGAACGCGCGACGGAGGTACGGGGCGAGGCTTTCAACAGCTGCTTTGCTTTCATCACTTTATCTTGCGTACGCATCGTTCGTTGGCATCCCAACTTACCCCTGACAATTACCACGTATACTGTGCCTGTTTCAACGAACTTTTTTTAAAAGACGATTAATAACACTACGAGCAGATTTTTTTCGATATTCGCATTTAAGTTTAATCACGATATTTCGTTGAACTGTCACGACACTTTTTGTTTCAGAGAACTAACAAACCATGATAAAACACCATCTTCTGTAGAATACATTTTAATAATAGTAAACAATGGAACGACAAAACCGGATATTGTTTTAATAAAATACCCCACTGTTACGCAATCAGTGATGATGAAAGCGCTACCTGCAGTTTTAGATTTTTTTATAATTTCGTGTAAATAAAGCGTTATTTCTGAATGACCCTGTACATCGTTCGTAATTAAATCAACATACACTATAAGTTAGAAAAAACATAAAATCACCGATTAGTTTCGAACTATTTTGTTCATGATTACAGTGTGTAATGAGTATAAATAAATAAAGAGCAATATTATTATTGGTAAAAGTCGATAAATTAGTACAAGTCGATATAGTTTAAAATTAAAATGAAAATGCAAAATAAAAATAGAATAAACTATCAATTAATTTTTATATTTTATATTAAATAATCGATTTTCTATTGGATTATTTATATTCAGTGTTATTTTTCATTTTCTGCGCTCTGATGAAATAGGAAATGAAAAGAAAGAATTGAAAGCAAAAATAGCTTAAGGGGGACTGAATGAGAAACAAGTTTGACTGCTTTAATCGTAATAAAAAACCAAAAATATTTAATTTCTGAATATGTGCCGGTTTGAAGTGAATCTACACAGATAATAATGTTTACTGGTTTCATTCGTCTTATTATTAATAAATACAGAGTAGAAGAAAGAAAAAAAAAAAGAATTTAAAATGAAACAGCCATTGTATTGTGCGATAGAATTATTAGCGTATTTTAGGAAAAATGTTAACAAAACAACTAAACGGTTTGTATTTTAATTAAAATTCTTCGAAATATTTTTAAAAAATGCTAATATTTATAATCATCGATTAATTATGAAAATTGCTTTTAACGATTGTCGCTAGTCCAGCAGATATATATTGACCGTAGGAACTAAAGTGATATAGTAGATAAAATAGTTGTAAAGTTTATTATTATTATTTGTAGATATCATTAAAGTTAGTCACTATTTATTTATAATTTTGTTTACCAGGCCGTCGGAATGCCACCTCCAGAGTCGGGCGGTGCAAATAATGAAAATAAAATTTCAAAAGAAGCTTCCAGTGCTAGGGCCGGAAAGGTTAAATTTTGATTATTCTTATACAATTTTTTTAAATTTTCAATTAAAAATTTGTAATTATTCAACTATGTTTGTTGTATTGAAATTACTACTGTCTTTTTTTCTTTTTTTTTTTTTTAAATTAGAAGCCAGAATTAACTTAAGTTTTACTAAATCACAATTGGCTAAATGTATCAATTAGTGTAAATATTACTAATTGGTAATTTACCAATATGTATTGTTAAAAAAATTAAAAAATGTTTTTTTCTGTTGGAACCGATTTTATTGCGGTTTTCATCAGTGAACAGACAGATTTCTGTGGAACGTTTTAGTATAAATTTCTAATACGATTTGGCAGACTTATGAGAGTTTTTTGTCAGTGAAGTGCGGAAAATTGAAATACACTCGCTAAATAAAAAAAAAAAAAAAAAAAAGTTGAATAAAATTTTTACCCTAGTAAATATAAATCATGAAATTTTAGCCTAGGTACAAAATGTTCCTACTAGTTTTGATAATGAATTTTAATAATTCGTTAATATTAATAATTTTACGAGCTCGTTTAACAAGAAATAACAGAAATAAGAAACAGTGACAGAAAAATCGAAAGAAATGAAGAAAGAGGAGTTTGTGTAACGGATGACAGGAAGCCCATTCTTTACAAATGAAAAATCTTTAGTTGAGCAGAACCCTTGACTATTGTTAGATCGCGACAGACATAGGTCCGAGAGAGGCTGAGAATCTTCATCTGAACGTGAGGACCATTAATTTTGGGACCGTGCTGGGCATATTTCCCAGAAGAAGAAGGAATCTTTAAGTAATCTTGCTAACTAAAAAATAAAAAGAAATAAAAATGATTTACATTTAAAGCCAAAGGAAGCGGATGGGAAAATAGATGATTATTTTACAATATAAGCGAACGATATGAGGAAAATGGAATGATGAAGAAGTAATAATAAATAGATAATTGCAGTGATCAAGCAACGCGGGAACTCCAGGATACTTTGTTGAGACCCTAGTTAGTATTTCAGGAAAGAAAGTGCAGATTTACGGTCGAAGCCACTGGAAGCAGCTTTACAACATAGTAGCATTAAATGTCCGCATTGCTGTAAATATTAATTGTGGAAAAACTTACATTACAAATAATTTTTTAGTAATAATATTTCTTAATTTTTTTTGAAAATATTTCATTACCAAAATTCAGTAAATACACGCTATATTTTGCAATGTTTTATGGAAAAAAAAGATTTCATTAGAATATGTGGGTTGCTTGAATCAACACACGGTTTATGACGAAATAAATTTATTAAAAAGAAACGAACAACAAAAACACAAATTAAAAACAAAAGAAAACTTTCGTAGTCACGGTCACGTACAAACTAAAGATTTACCGATGACAGCGTTTTCGCGTCTTGGTTAATTCGATGTCGCCCGACCGCATATCAACGCAAAACTGAACTAAGCTAACGCCATTTCACCTCTATTTATACCAATTCCGAGAGAATAACCTGAAAAAGAAAACTCCAGAAAAACGGTTCTATATAAAAAATATTATTTCTTACGGTAACCAAATTTCCAATAATCCTTTTTTATGTGTTGCGTCACCGTCTTCAATTCGCTCCTCATCATCTGTTGTTGAATTATTCTTTTTTTTTTCGCTTTATGCACTGTGTCGCCACAAATATTTAGGAAATTAAAACTGCAGAGAAATTATTGAGTAATTCTGCAATACAAGGAAAGTACACGAGTTGTCAGACGCCGATTTTGATGAAATTTTGATATGTTGTAGAGCATAAAAAAATATGAGACACGTGTTCTTTTTTATCGGCCCATATGCAGTTTCAAGGGTGAAAACCACCCCTAAAGTTCATCCCTGAAAATCGTTTTTCCTAAACATCTCGTCTTCAACTCTATATTTTTTTATGAAACAAAATGGAAATTATTTCTCAAGTGATCCACAGTGATTTAAGCAGTGGAGTTACATCTCCTATTTTATAGGGAGTGAAAACACCTTTTTTTGGTCATAATTATGGAATAAAAAATTATAAAATAACATAAAAAAATACGAAAAACATTTTTTAACATATACAATTAAAAAATAAAGTTGACGTATTTCGGAATTTTCATGAATTTCACCCTTAGAGGGGGTAAGGCCCCCTTACAAAAAACATCAATAAATACATGCATCGAGTAATCCAATTTAAAAAATTTGTATGTAAAGGTATTTGAGGTCGCTGATTAAGAATCCGTCATCAGATTTTGTTAATTTAAAAAGGGCGGACAAAAAAGTCAAAAAAGTTTTAATTTTAATGACAAATTGTATATGAGGATTTTTGAGGTCGTTGATTATAAATCTGTTATCAATTTTTAAATATTTAAATTATCCTGTGCTTTATAACCATATAGCCTCAGACCCCTAAAACTCAGACAGGCATTCAACCTGTGTTTTTTTAAACTAACATACCCTACACTCCTAAATCTCAGTCAGGCCGAAAGCCCGTGTTTTTAAACCGATAAACCCCGAACTCCCAAATCCCAGACAGACTGTTTTGACTAAAGTTATAACGAGCAAAATGAACACCATCTTCCTAGACGAGCCAATGTTAAAAGTTAAAGATATATATTTTTAAAAATGGTGATTATTATATTTCAGATTCTCGCAGATTTATTAAGCATGATAGCAACGACCAACCTATCGGAGACAAAACAAAACACTTTATATATGCTGATGATCTGGCCATCACAGCTCAAAGAGCATCTTTTGAAGAGGTAGAAAAGTATTTAACAGAAATGCTGGACACGTTGAAAGTATATTACGAACGAAACTACCTCAAACCAAATCCACTGAAAACTCAAGTTACAGCGTTTCATTTGCGAAATCAGAATTCCAAGCGGAAACTGAAAATAAAATGGAGTGGTGTACATTTGGAACACTGTGAACACCCTAAGTACTTGGGGTAACGCTGGACCGATCACTGACATATAAAAGACACTGTGAGAATACGAAAAATAAGATAAATTCAAGAAACGGGCTCTTACAAAAACTGATTGGAGCTACTTGGAGTGCAGATCCTCGAGTACTAAGAACATCAGCTCTAGCACTTTGTTACTCAGCCGGGGAATATGCTTGCTCAGTTTGGCGTAATTCAACACATGCTAAGAAGGTTGACGTGGTGCTCAATGAGACTAGCAGGATAATTAAAGGATGTTTAAAAGCTACACCAATACCAAAACTGCAAGTGTTGTGCGGAATTGCACCTCCAAATATAAGACGAGAGGTAGCAGCAATGATAGAAAAATCTAAACAAGAAACAGATTGTAGACAGCCTTTATATGGACACGAGACGACGATATACCGTCTAAAGTCAAGAAAAAGCTTCTTAAAGACAACAAGCTTGCTCTCAGAAATGCCTGCGTCAGCAAGAATAAGGATGTGGAAAAGAGAAACAGAAAAAGGGCTTTTCGAAATATCTAAAGAACCGGTCGAAAATCTGTCTGCGGGAAGTGAATTACACTGGAGAACGTGGAAAAAGGTTAAATACATAGAATGCGGACAAGAACAGCAAGGACGAAAAATAACTTGGAAAAATGGGGTATGTCAGAGAGCAATAAGTGTGACTGCGGAATCGAACAAGACTCGGATCATTTATTTACATGCCCCTTACTGCCAATCCAGTGCAAATTTGAGGATACGATGTCCAAAACTATACCCGAAAATGCGATCCAGGTTATTGCTTACTGGGCGAAGAAAGAACTATGATGCTGACCGATACGATAAGAAGAAGAAGTACGAATTATATCTATAATAGTATTAATACACTGTTTAATCAGCGATCTCAAAAATCCTCATAAACAATTTGTCATTAAAATTAAAACTTTTTTGACTTTTTTGTCCGCCATATTGGTCCGCCATTTTGAATTAACAAAATCTGATGACGGATTCGTAATCAGCGACCTCAAATACCCTTACATACCAATTTTTTACGAAATTGGATTACTCGATACATGTATTTGTTGATGTTTTTTGTAAGGGGGGCTTTACCCCCATTAAGGATGAAATTCATGAAAATGCCGAAATACGTCAACTTTATTTTTTAATTGTGTGTGTTAAAAAATGTTTTTTGTATTTTTGTATGTTATTTTATAATTTTTTATTCCATAATTATGACCAAAAAAAGGTGTTTTCGCTCCCTATAAAATAGGGGATGTAACTCCACTGCTTAAATCGATGTGGATCACTTGTCCTTTGCACGAGAAATAATTTCCATTTTGTTTCATAAAAAAATATAGAGTTGAAGACGAGATGTTTAGGAAAAACGATTTTCAGGGATGAACTTTAGGGTTGGTTTTCACCCTTGAAACTGCATATGCCCGATAAAAAAGAACACGGGTCTAATATTTTTTTATACTCTACAACATATCAAAATTTCATCAAAATCGGCGTCTGACAACTCATGTACAAATAGTTACATTCAAATCTTTATTTCGGGTTTACTACTTAGAGTTTGTTTTTAATTATTATTTTAGTAATATAAACTTAAAAGAGGGGAAAAGTAAAAAAAAAAAATCTTTTGTGAAAATATAGATTTCTCAATACAAAGGAGAGAAAAAATTAAAGATTTAAATGAATATTCATGTGTGGGTGAAACTGCGAGTAGGGAACTACTAAAACAATTCGTTTCGGTTTTCACCGATACATAAATTCCTAAGGAACATTTTAATCAATAGATAGATTCGTGGAGAAGGTTTTAATGCATAATTTATATCATTTTTTTTGGTATCAGTCAAATGACTCACGCGGATTTTTATCAGTGATATGGGGAAAAAGTGTTTACTGTAATATTTATAAATTCTAGATTAAGGAAAAAATTTTTTTATTAATCGATAGATGCAGATTTAAACGAGTATTCACATGCGGGAAAAGTCCTGAGTAACAACTAATCTATATATCTAAATGAAAGTTGAAAAATATGTTCTGTTTGTCCGTCCGCGATAATCTCAAAAACTACTGGATGAATTTTGATGCAGTTTTTGCGGTTAATTAGAGTTATTTTCGAGGCAGGTTTTAGTATATGATTCATCGCGTTATGTTGAGGGCGAACAATATTGGTTTTAGTGATCACAGTGTTGTAAAGGTTTTTACATTTACTTTTTTATATACGTTTATTTTTTAATTATTGGTATTTAATGTTTAATTACATGATAAATGTTCACAAATTATATACACAAACACAGAAGTTATTTTTCTATTAAATTCGTAATAATTTTAAAAAAATTTTCCCGACACGTTTCGGAGAGAACAATGCTCCGTAATCATGGGTACAGGTATTAGAACTTTAACACATAATACTGTACCCATGATTATGGAGCATTGTTCTCTCCGAAACGTGTCGGGAAAATTTGTTATATGAATTATGCAAAACAAATCTAAAAATATGAAAGTTTAAAATTGAGATAAAATTCAGCAGATGATTGCCTTTATTGAAATTGGGAACACATCTTTGCTTATTGTGTTTACAAATTGCTTTACACATATGCGATTTTTATTTTACCATAAGTTGTTAAAAATTTTACTCTTTACACGATATTGTTCAGATGAAAAACCTTGAAATATATATATTTATGGAAAAATTGTTAATGCTTAGAATTATTTTCTAACAGGAAGAAGTAAGGCCGAATATTGATCCTCCACCTGACCCTATCCAAGTGGGAAATGCTGATACTGTTGATGAGAACAATAATATCGCAAATCCGCTATCTTCTAAAAGGTATGTAATGACCGGGTAAAAGTTTATTTTTTTATTACTGTTTTTTAGGTTATGGTGCTTTTGCGTGCGTTTATTAAGTGAATAACAACAAGACTAATTTAAAATATTTCAACAACTTATTTTAACTAAAAGTTATTATAATGTTACAAATTGAAGCCTCATAATGTTAGATGATTTTACACTTATTTATTATATATTAACTGAAGAAAAAAAACTGGGCTAATGTATTTACGTAAAATGTTTCTAAACACAAATAATAAATATATTATTACAATTATTGGAAGAGTTTTCAGGTGTTTTTCTTTTCATTTTCATTAAATGAAATATGAACCTATAAGGCACAAATGTTTATCTGTTCATTTTAAAACTAATTACGGTTCATTTACATAATTTTAATATATAGTATATGAAGATTAATTAAGTATATTTTCACGCATATTTACTAGTCCCATGAGCATTATTATTTAATTGTTTTACATTCATGTTCTATTGATAGTCAGAATTCAAGTCAGTTCGGTATGCAGGTATATGCAGAGTACATTTTAAATTGACTGTTATCTGTGTGTAAGTGCGGTGAAAATGTGCACGTCTGCATCGATCCACGCACATAATATGAATAGTGATTTATAGCATATTACGCGATTGTTGTTTAATTTGTGTTTTGCTCTAGCTGAGGATTGATGTGCACACTGCTATCGCTTTGCTACTTGAGCGTATGGCTACTCCACCATCATCACTCTTACCATTGTATGATATCACGGGAAGCGTAACATTTTTTTATGTTTTATTCCAGGAACGTTAAAGGTAGTTTAGGTTTTAAACAGTAATTATAGTGAAATGGTCACTATGATTCTAGTAAAGACTGCTCACTTGTAGGATTGTGATTTTTGACCTATTATAACGCAAAAAAATATTTTTGTTGATTAATAAAGATAAAAATCAATGCGCATGCCAATAAAAGCAATCATACTTTATCTTTCAATGAAATCGAAGTACTATTATTATTTTAAAAGTGAAAAAGAAATTGTTAAACAGTTAAATAAAATATATGAATAGTGTTCTAACGGAATATTTATATACTTTATGCTAAATTTTTAACTTTACACTTTGCTTAATTTATTATTCTGCAGAAATTCTAAAACAGTAATGTTTCCCTCTATTCTTTTTTTTTTTTTTAATTTATATATATATATATATATATATATATATATATATATATATATATATATATATATATATATATATATATATATATATATATATATATATATATACACGGACGGCCAATGGCAGTTTACATTATGCATTAATAAACAATCTATACTGTAGAAATCCCGAATTTGTTCTATCGTAAACTTACATTTTGACATTTAACACTTGTTTTTAATTTCAATTGTAAAGTTAGTTATGAGATTATCATTAAATCATAAATAGAGAAGTTCCGTGTTATTACATAAAATTTTATACGGAAAAAATAAGAGATAACGACAAACGAATTGCATTTCACATTGTTCCAGCTTAACTCGACAATTTTTTTATTTTTGAATTTCTTTTATTTTGAGGTGATACTGTTTTTATTTCACGCAGTTTGGTAATGTACTTGTACTTTACTTGACTATGGCGCCTATCATAATGTCAGTCAGGAACGGTTTCATTTTTCTTTATTTAATCTAAAGTTTTCGTTAGAGATTATATCTAATCATTCAATGTAACATATAATATGATAATAATATAATGGTGTTAACATAACTGTCTTCGTAATTGTACTGTGTAGTTCCATATAAATAGAATTTTACTAGCAGTTTAAAATGCTGGAAAACATTACACAACTTACACTCGGGTGTTGGGTTATCTACGATTTTGGGTGTGGGTATTAGTATTCGTATTTGACGCAATTATTATATTTAAGTGTTTATTTATATATATGGGTGTGTGTGCGTGTGTTATGGCGCATGGAGAAAGAGACCTAAGGATAAAAAATAAAATTTTTCGGGAGAGCCATTTAAAAATAGCTTTTCGATTTATACTTTCCGCGTATTTCACACGTTAGGGGCGTCTCAAAAATGACTTTAGAAACCTGGAACTAATTTTATTCGTTTTTCTTACATTTTTTGCGCTAGATTATGGGGGAAAACGGGGTTTTGACTCTTAGGTCCCTTCCTCCATGCGCCATCACGTATAGAGTTCTAAATGTTTTCTAATCGGTTCAGATTGCGACTTTATGATTACTTTGATTATTTTAGTTTATCTTTTGTAGATTTTTTATGTATTTATTTTGGCTCATTAAGTTACCTCTGTCAATAGCAGTGAAACATGGTTTATTGTCACTAATTGTCCAGAATGCTATAATGTATAAACAGCTGTATTTCATTTATACTATTATTATAACCATTAAATAATATTGACAATCGTAAGGAAGTTAAGTTCACATGATAACTATTCAGTTAGCTAATAATTTTAAACATACTAAAAAGTTGTAGTACGCAAAATACTAGAAGCAATGAATTTCTCAAAACAGTGAAATAATTAAGTTAAATTTATTATGTAGGTTCGAAATTTGAACAGTTCTACTTTTAGAATGTTTGAGATACGATGACGTAGTTATTCTTCATTTGAAGTAAATGACGTTATTATTTATTTCCAAAAATTAATTTCTGTATGAAATAAGAATTAAAAACAAAAGCAGTTAAATATATGGAGAAAAAAACATTCATCTATTGTTTATGTAAGATGTGCGTACTTAAACTTCAGTTATTTCCTTTTGCTTCGTAAAATATTTTATTATTTTGTCCATATTTATCAATTTATTATATAAGCTCATAATAATTCTACTCCTTTTATGATTATATAGAATCTTACCTCTATACATTTAATATGCTCTTCCCTTCCCTGTCCGAAATTACCAAACAATATTAAATATTTTCAGTTTTTATCCAGTTCTTAAGTTCGTTAGAAATTTTAATTATTTTAAATGAAGAGATTAAATTTCAATTGCAATGACTATTTGTTTTTATTTTTAATAATGCCAGTTTATTAACATTATCATGAAATTTATGTCTATTTGTTTTTCATTTTTGATTGATCGTATAAAAAAAACTTCTTTCTCCGCTCATTTGTTTGTCTAGAATTTTATTTCGTGGTAAAATATATGTTTTTATGCGCTTTGCGTTATAATTTGTAATTAATATGCTGTATTGCGCTCTATAGTTCGCATATGCATATTTTTAATTTCATTGTAATTTTTTAATTTTAAATGATACATTTTCCAAATCTTAAAAAATGAACAATCGGATAATGAAATATTATAATTGTACCTTATTTTTAATGCTAGAAATGTTAGTCTGACGTCATTAGGACAATTTAAAAATTAAGTTATTTTTCAAATAAATACGGATTTATCTGTTATACGAAGGACCTTTAATAAATAAACGGACAAACTTCGCTGAAGGAGGTATAAAACACATAACCGGTTAAATAAGCAATAAGTTAATTTGGTACACGTATTTGTTCTACAGTGAACTTTGTTAATCATGATGTATCGCTGGGTATTTTCTAATGAGTCCAAAATTGCGAAACCTTCGCTACGCAAAAGCACCCATGTTGAACAGCACACTGCAATTCGGTTTTTAATAGCAGAAAAGATAAAACCACGTTAAATTTATTTTAAAATTCTAACCTTAGTAACTAGAGTACACGAAAATGGAAACATTTAAAATTCGAAGATGTTTAATAATGGCACATTTGTAAAACTTTTAATCGATTGAAGCGATAAATAATCGAATGCATGTCGCAAATATGTATGAGTGCAATGAAAACAAACGGAAAAAAAATGAAGAAAATTATACAACGGTAACTTTAACTGTAGATGTAATTTGAAGACACAATAAATAATAATATAGACACATACTACTTTTAAAAAAAAAAATAGATAAGGGGTTTTTTACTATAAACCATTCATGTGGTTCAAGCGTTTATTTGGTTAAAAAAGAAAATATCTTCAAAATGGTGGAAGAGGTAAACGCTTTTTCAAAGGCTCTGTATAAATATTCCATTGGTCGCACACAAATAAAATTTATTAATATAAACGTGAAAATAGATATAAAATAAATAATTACCGCGATAACAAACGAAAATATAAAATAACTTACTCTAATAAGTATCCCATTATCATATAAATATAAAGAGTGAACTCAAATAAAACTAAAGACACACTATATGGAAATAATAGGACTATATGTGTGTATATATAGGAAAATAGTAAATGAATAATAGAGGACTACAATCAAAGGCGGTAAAATACATAAAAAATCAAAGGCGAGAATATGTTTACTATATAACAACGAATTTACCGGACAAAATATTCAAAACATAAATTAATTGTATACACCGAACATAAATCGAAAACGAGTTAAATTTTTATATTAAAAAAAGAATTATTAAAATTCGGCATTTGACTGTTTAATTATATGTTTATACTTATTTATATAATAATTTTCAGCTACACTAATTAAGTTTACTATAAGAAGCCAAGACTGTTACTGTATTTTCCAGTGAATTAGGTTTATGTTTATCCTTTATTAGATGTTCGGCATATGTAAATTTATCAATTTCATTATTATTGAATGATTTCATATGTTCTTTATATCTGAATTTGCCGTTTCTACCTGTTTGACCAATATATGATTTTTCACAATCTGTGGAGTTTATTTTGTATGTACCACTGTTTTTATATATATTATTAATTTTTGTATTTAAAGTGTGTATTCTGTCTCTAAAATTAGTTTTGGTTTCGAACGCTACTTTAGATTGTAGTCTTCTGTCATTTGCCCATTATTTTCCTATGTATACACATGTAGTCTCATTATTTTATGCAGTGCGCCTTTAATTTTATTTAAATTCACTCTGTATTGTTAGAGCCATGCCCGAAAACTTTCAAAAATAAGTTATTTATTTTAATTTATTAGAGTAAATTATTTTATACCTATTTTCGTTTGTTATCGAGGTAATTATTTATTTTATATTTATAAAAGTATTAACATATAGGTATAGATTTATTTACATTTAAATAGAAAATGTTCATGGTTTTTTATATTTTTCAGAATGAAATGGTTAATTTTGTGAATTCCGTAAGTTTTATTTTTTTCACCCCTTTAACTTATAATTTATCATATAAATAAAACATTACAAATAATAAAACTTTTTACTGTATTAAATTTTATGCAACTAATAAAACTTGGAATAAACAAAATTTAAAAATATTACAACTATTATTAATTACTTTTAGCGTCTGAAGTAATATAGTTTCTTTTCTTATAGGTAGGCACGACTTAAAATTATGAAACAAAGTTATTTGAAACAACAGACAAAACATATTTGATATGTCTATGAAAAAAATGAAATAGTTGCTTGAATAACAATAATTATATTATTGATCTAAACGAAGAATGGTTTTTGTGACTTTTAAAGTTAACCACAAGTTTATTTTTAATAGAAATCATGTTAAACAATCCACATTTGATTCTGACGTTTCGAAACAGATTATATTATTCATCATCAGAGAGTTTCTGGTGATGAACACTATAATCTATTTCAGATCGTTATGAGTCAAATATGAATTTTTTTACGGTACTTTCTAAAGCGAAAATAGACGTACGGATAATAGTTGTATTTCTCAATAAAAAGTAATGTAGCGCCGGTTAATACGTTAATAATAATGCTTCAGTTGTAACAGGCGATGTCAAAACGAAAAAATGTATGCGCGTAATCCCTACCATTCCGTGTATTCTTTAGGTTTTTATGCGTGGGTAGATCGATTCACGCACAGCGATAAACTTATCGAAGTTTTTATTCCTTAACCCAAAGAGAACGTCGAAAAAATGATTTTGGCGGTCAGAAAAATCAATATTGATGAAATGTTAAATAATTTATTAGTAGGTGATTCTGTTTCATAAAATTAATCATAATAAACTCGCATTTAGTGTAAAACTTATACTTAATGAGTTCCTAAAAGAAGTCGTAAATTCATGAGGACACTTGTTGAAGCATCTGCACTCGGCTAACGCAACGCTGTGATCAAGAAGGTGACTCAATCTTATAGAAAGTAATAAGATCCTGTGACCAGAATTGGGTGCATCACACAAACCGGAAACAAAAAAGTGCAGTGTAGTACCACGATTCGTTTATCGTGAAGAAATTTGAGATTTTAGTGACTGTCAATAAGGTATTGCTTTTGATATTCTTTAGAAGTTGAGTTTTATTTTAATGTCTTGAAAAAAAATCATATGGAACCCGCAATTCGTTTTGAAATGGGAAAGAACTTTAACGTGTTGTGTTATTTTACAACGTAGCGTTGCCGCATTAACGAAGGCTACTTCGGATGAATTGAAGTGGAGGATACCATCCACCATATTCTCCCATTCTCGTTCTATGAGATATTCATATGTTTGGCCTGTTGAAAAATCTATTACATGATTAAGATTTTTTGTGAATAATGATGTTAAAAACGTAACGTTTTTATGTTCTCCAGCGGAATATACGAAAATCTGTAGGCCGATAGGAACTATATTAAATTAAGGAGGTCCATGTAGAAAATAGTGTTTATAAATTTTAATCATCTGTTTACTTATCGAAAGTCCCTCGTATGAATAACGTGAAAACATTAAACAGAAATTTATTATATTTACACAATAATAACGTTTAACGTTTGAAGACTAACATGTTTCAGAAATGCTAAGCTTCTTATTTGCAGTTTTATTGCGCTCTACATTTTATTTTATTAGAATTAATTTAATTTATTAATTGCATAAATATATAAAATAATTTTGTAAAAATTCTTAAATTCGGTTATTTAATTTCTGAGATGAATAAATGAATGAATGAGTAAGTAGTTTATTTGTAATAACTGTAGAAAAATTTCACTGCTAAAGGTATTAAAGAAAGAAAAGTGCACATGTTGAAACAATTTATTTCTTACCGTCACAATGTTATTTTGCACAACTCTGGATTTCAAATAATAATCAGGAAAAAAACCGTAAAAATCGGTGAACCTTCGTTCACTAAATTAAAGTAAATGGGGAAAAAAGGTACTCAAAATAAAGAAGAAATAATTACATTAGTAAAGAAACAAATGTAATGTAAGAATTATAAATAATAAAAGAGATAAATTGAATAACCGTATCAGTTAAAATTTCTTACATAATTATATGTATACTATTACACTATATTCATATAATTTTATTTTCATGAAGCATAGCTATAATAATATCTGCTCAATTTTTTCCGTCCGTACTTTTTATATTTCAGTTGAAAATAAATCCTGTTACAGTCCCTTCGATGTTTTTTAACGACCGGGTGGCAGCTGCAGTTTTTAAAGAATATGTTTTCTAATGATGTCATCAGTTTACGGAAGTTCGGAGACATTATGCATAAAGACGGTGTATATAGGAGCATTTCAAATAATTCAGCAACAAAAATTTTGATATCATTTAATTGTATAAGTAGTGACAAAAAAAAAAAACAAAAAACAAAAACGAGGTTGATGCTGTAACTGTGTTTGTTTTCCCGATATGAGTAATTACTGGTGATCGCCTTTAAAACAGGCACCCCACTGAGCCCACACACTTCTGTATATGAATCTTTCACTGTTCGAAACATTTTTGCATATCATTTTTCGTTGAACTGCGCAGGAGCCGTATCATTTTTGTCTGCACCATTTCCACCGTTAAAAAATGAATCCTTTTCAACGCAGATTTTAATTTTAGGAAATGAGAAAAAATCATGCGGTATTAAATCAGGGAGTATTGAGGATATTCAAAGATTGCTAGACTGCTGTAATGCAGTATTTTGGTACAAAATCCATCTGTTTTTGCGCACAGTTTAGAGCGCTCTTTTCTAACACTTTGCGTAACTTTTCTAAAATTTGTTTATATTATTGTTGGTTCTGGTTGATTACTGTTTGGTTATTGGGTACCCAGTTTATCATAACAGTGTTCTGGATATCGAAGAAAACAATATAAACATAGTTTAAACTTCGAGTGAATTGTGTGTATTTTTTTTTTTTTTAGTCTCTTGGTTACGATAATGTTTCCGCTGCATGAACTGCCGCTTTGTTTTTGGTTTTTGGATCGTATGCAAATCTTCAGCTGTAATATAACATTCTTGAAAAAAACTGGATTCTTCAAAACGATTAATTTTGATTTTCTTTTCCTTCTATTCATCTGAAAATGTTTACAGTACAAGTTTTGACACCTTCTTCGTTTCAAATTTTGTACATATCAAAATGATATTTTCCTTGTATTTCGGAAGTAATACGGACCTTCAATTTTCGGGTTTTTATGCTGTGTCTCAGATTTTTTCGATATTTCTGCCCATACGTATGGTTGACTTGGCGTCTTTTAGAAATTACTTTTATGCCATTCAGTGACGCACGTGCACACAACAAACATTCGTCACTATAAGTTTTTAACAACATTCTGTTTCTGCCGTTGATTTTATTTAAGTTTCACGAGAAACCTAATGTTGTTATTTGCTGATAAATCTGACATTTTCCGGAAAAACTTAAAATAGCTGCTCCCACACTACCACCGAATTGACCGAGCGAGTTGTAATTTGCCACCATGTAAGAATACAGTTCAAGATCGAACATGGTGCGTGCGCAATCTGATGCTCGGGTATTTCCTTGCTAATGAAAGCGGTCCCATTATTTTTTCGTCCGACCGAGTATAGAACCGGATAAGCATGGGTTTTACTAATATTTAACTTAATTTTCAATTTATTAAGGGATATCTGTTTATATTGATAAAACTGTCTTTTAGTTTTTTCATAATGGTACAAGTATCCGATAGAAAAAGTACAACGCAGTCACATCATCGATGTATAATAGAAGAAAGAAGACTTAGTATTAATGACTTTGTTACCGAAAACCTTCTGTTGATTAAGTAACTTGAAATAAGTTGAATGAAGTAAGAAGAAAAGTTGTAAGAAATAAGTTGATATATTACGCTTTGATGCGGTATATACTCGGACGCTTCTTCAGTGTCTACAAGTAACAGTTCCCTATACGTTTAAATTAAAATTAACAGTTATATAACCGTTATTTGACATTGGGCAGTTGATAAATTTGGCAGAAAACCAAAATGTTAGAGGCTAATAAAATAATTCTGACTACACTAATCGGTAAAAGTCTGTTAAAGATTACTTATACAATTTCGCAAAATAACTATCATAAGGAAACGTTTTCAGACAAAACCCATCTTCAGTTTATCAAACATAAAATAATAAATAAACATACCGAGGCTTAGAAAATGTAAATAAGTTAATATTCGCAGAAATATATTCTCGTTTATATTTCCTAAGCACTTTAAAGAGTGTTTTGTCTTTTCGTATTTTTGTTAAAAGGTGAGGATGGGAGTATTTATTTTAAGAAATTTTGTGACATTATGTTTTTATTGTAACGCGTGAAATATTTTTTGGCAAAAAATGTAGACGTTTTAATTAATGCAAGGCTAAAATTAAGCACGTCGACAAAGGTCCCCTCCGCTCAGAAATATTTAAAAAAGAAAAGGAATAGTTAGTTAGTGATACGGTCAGAAACTGAAAGAATGAAGAATGAAAAATCTGGAATAATGAACAAAGAAGGAA
Source organism: Icerya purchasi (assembly GCA_039619475.1). Lineage (NCBI taxonomy): Eukaryota > Metazoa > Arthropoda > Insecta > Hemiptera > Monophlebidae > Icerya > Icerya purchasi. The sequence goes on along the minus strand of CM077116.1, from coordinate 119,484,575 downwards.
GTAATAGGATGTAAAAGGCGCAATAAGGACTAGAAAGCCCGAAAGACAACAAATTAGAATAAAAAATAACGCGTTCTATCAAGGGAGGTGGACATCGAAAAAGATATGGTTAGATGAAAACAACAGTTTGGGAGGATGTTAAGACGAAAACGTGAATAGAGTAGAAGACTATGGTCAAGGCGTAAACGAATAATAAAATCGATTGCGGAACAATGGAGTGAAGGGAAATTGTAAAACCGGAGTAGGCCGGGAAGATTTGGCTGGATGGATAGGTAGAAGGAAAAATTGTTGGAAAAGGGCATTCGGAAAAAGAAAAATTGTAAGAATGGATTAAACATTTAAATAATTAATAGCTGACAAAAATCAACTGAAATATGAACTTGTTTCTATTTTCATTTTCGCCTTTAAAGCGCAGTACAAAAAAAAATTAACTGTAATTATTTTTTTACAGTTTTTTTATAATATTTTGTGAAGTATTTACCGACACTGAAACTGTATAATTATATTCTGCGGTGTTAATATATTCGAGATTCATTTGAGTAGTGTTCAGATCGTTTTCATCGAATATTAAATCACAAAATACCGTTTACATTTCTTGCCAAAAATTGTTTCACGCGTTACAATAATAATATCACAAATTTATAACTAAAATTTCGTAAAATAAATACTCCGGGGTAAAACTCATCCTCATATTTTAACAGATACGAAAAGACAAAACATTCTAAAGCTTAGGAAATATAAACGAGAACATATTTCAGAGTATATTAATTGTTTAAACATTTTCTATATGGGTTTTATTATTATTTTATGTTTGAGAATTTGGAAATGGGTTTTGTCTAAAAACGTTTCTTTCTGATACATATTTTAAGAAATTTTAGTTATAAATTTCGTATTTTATTTACATTAACAGATTGGATTTTATTATTACGCACGTGTTATTTTAACTGTATAAAATAATGAAATAGTAAATTATTTGTAATATTTACATCAAATATATGGGAGCGTTTAAATCGATCGGTATTTAGGCTGTTATTTAATGTAGTTACAGCCAAATTGTTCGGGCGTTTTTCAAGTCTGTCACCGGTTACTCTGTAGCGATGAATTTCTTGTTTAACGGAGGAACGTAAGCTTGGGGGATTCGGGTACTTCGTAATTGCTCATAAAGAGGACGGTGTGTAATATGAAATGTTTCCATTTTTAAATTACTAATACTCGCAGTACCTAATGTTTCGGTACCATACGTTCAAATAGGTTTGAGGACTATTTTATATAGCGATAGTTTGTGTGTGCTAATGTTACGGCCGATGTCCGTGAAATAACCAGTGAAATTTTTTTTAGATTTCATCGTTAATTTTTCTGATTTGTGTTTATCAATTAATCTTCTGTTCGAGTGTAATCCTAGATGTTTAACTAAATCCTTGATTGGTACTATTTCACTGTTTGTGGACACATACTTTTGTCCGTAGAAAAAAATATGGTATCGTCGCCACAGTTTAACTAAATATAATGAGTGTTTTTCGTTTTTTTTTTTTTTTTTGAACTATATTAATTTTCATGGTTTTGTTACTCCATGACTGTTTTATGCCTAATTCACATGCGCAAACAATTAATATGAGAAAAAAACACATGTGTACTTACGACATAGTAATATATGTTTAGAGCTTATTTGGGGAGCTTTATTTTTGTTGTTTTTTTTTCTTGTATTTTTTCTTAGGGAACCTTCAAATAATATGATTGACGCGGATCCATATATCGATGAAGGAGAAAAAGGTAGGAAATTCGCACGCGTTTCATTGTTTTCCTTTGTTCTTATTTTTTGCACGTTTAAAACACTATATAAAATAGTTTTTTGTGTTTTAATAAAAAATTATTTTTTTAAATTTCTTTGTTCCCATATACATATTAGTTAAATATTGTAACGAACGTTTTGAAGGAAATTAGTTTACAATATTAATTTTTGTGTAATTCGTGGTAATTGTTTTTTGTCGTTTTAAAATTAACAAGTTTGTTGCACGCTCGGACTTTAAATTAATTTTTGTATTATAAATTATTTTGACATTAATTCATTATATCTAAATTAAATATCACGTTGTAGTAATTGTTGCGCGTGTAACTGTGATGTAATGTAAACCTTTTTTTTTTTTTAAATAGATGATGACGATAACGCCGGTAGTGATGATCAAGCCCAACGTTAAGATGAACTTGAGAACAAAAATTAGGTAATTGAGGCATGTTTATGCTATAATTCATAAATGTTTTGTTATTCTCTTTGTAAATAAAAGGAAAGTTTGTATTGGTATGTGTGATAAATGTGCGTTCTTAAAACTATTTTTAAAAACGCAGGCAAATGCGGATCTGGTAAAACGACGCCGTCAACAATGCGCTGTTTTGCTTTGATATAATTAATATTATGTTCGCTAATTCCTGTTTTTAAATTTACATACGTATGGATTTTTTTTTTTTTTATCTTGAAAATGCTAACTTTCAGTTAAGAACGGTTATTTAGGGACAATTTGAAAAGAAGTATATTTATTTATTAATGTTGTAAGGTTAAGCGCGAATGAAATGGAGAAGTCTCTTTTATCGCGATGACTTGTCTGACGGCTATCATTACGGCTACACAACCGGAATTTCCGATCGCATGATTTGCGATGCTGATAATATCGCTTTTGTATTTAATACCGGAAATGAAGAGATTAAACAAATCTTTCTCAGCAACTATGTAGCATATACAGTTGCGGTTACGTAACTTTAGGATACAATATAAAGTTATCCATTGCATAACATAATAATAGTAGTAAAGATATGTCTACATATTCATTTTTGTTATGTTAAACTAGAGTTTAAAATGAAATTTTAATTAATTTCCACCGAATTTCTAATTTTTAAGAACAGCATTACAAAATGGAAACGATATATTCGTAGAAATAACCTTATTGTAATTCGTAAAATAAGTAACATTCCTATTTAAACTATAAATAAAAATGTGTTTTATTGAAATTTAGCATTTTAATGCGAATAATCATTCCTTTGTAATTTACACTACTAAAATAACGGCATTCATTATGATTCACAGTAACTGTACAAAGTTCATATTTTAAATATTGCTTACCTTTCATTATTCATTATTAAATGAGACTTAATATAAAAAATTATTGTAACAATTTCAAAAAAAAAAAAATTGGTAATTATCTAAATAACTAATAATTACGAATGATAGTATGTAGGAGTGAGGAAAAAAAAACCCATTTAAGATGAAATCGTTTACTATCGCAAATCATACGATCGAAGATGCCGGTTATTTTTTAACTTGGTTATCGCTGTTAAGAATGTAATATAGTTTATATGGATCACTTTTACAGTTTAATGTTCTGAAAAATTGAAAAGTTCCGTACATTAAAAAGTTACATTTCAATGGCAATCCTTGCAGATCTGTTAATAAGTACTAATTAAATAATTACAGTTGAAAATTTTGGTAAAAACTACGGCACTGTTTAAAACGTTACTTGACGTTTAGGGTCACTTTTATACACAGGCTTATATTTCCAAACAACTTAAACCTATGTTTGGTAGAATTAATTCATACATAACTATTGATTTATTAGTAAACTGAAACAATTTGTTACTACGGATTCGCTAATGTTTCAGTTGAAGACTGAATCAAAATTATCAAGAAACATGGCATTAGTAATGAATTAGTTTTAGTCACGCAATTAAACGAGCTAACATATTTTCTCTTAATGATAAGCTGTATAAACGAGAAAAAGATATTTTAGGTTGGCTTCAATTTTTGCTAACTTATTTATAGAATAATCGGCAAATTTATATTGGATGTATGAAAACCAAAATGTCAGTTTTGTCATAATAATACTGGCAGAATTAATTTACAATAATGGAAACAATAGACAGTTGGTTTTTTTATCAACTTTAAAAAAAAAAAACGTTATATGTTTGTCTCGTATGTTTTTAAGATTCCGTACACATATAGTAATGTTCGGTATCCTAATAAAATGTTTCAAAAACGGAAAAAATATCAAATAAAATCAATAACTCACGATCAGTTTGACTTATTAATTCCGAAATTGGATCATAAATTACAATTATAATTCTCTTTAAGAAAATCTGTAACTTCAAACTAACCGACTACCCTGAACGCAAAAAAAAACGTCAAGAAAATATAATACGGAATTTAAAACGACCCAGAAATCACTTAAAAATTCATAACTCATCACCAGATAACCTTTTAAAAGTGAAATTCAAAGTATAAAATAAAGCGCAGAAGCTTTTTCACAAAATCAAAAAATTGTGATTAAAAAATTCTACAGATTCCTCTCCTTTTGGGGCTAAAAACTGCAAAAAAAAAAGGATGTTCACGTAAGCAATAAACCGAGTAAAAAATTTGAGAAACTAAAACGTATCTCAAATATATGCATAAAAGACTGTTTTATAGGAAAACTGTAGCCGAGCTTACAACTTTATATTTAGGCCTCCGGGGCGCCGAAAGCTCGAAAATTTCGAAAAAATGTGATATATCAATGGAAAGGTCGCCATTTGTCGGGAACGAAACCGTATTTAATTTCCTTAACAAAATTTTCAAAGTTGGCGAAAAGTTTTAAAAAAAACGCGAAAAATGACGTTCCCCCCCTTTGCGGCGCGACTATTAGAGGTAAAAATTTTGAACAAGATTAAAAATATGCGTATCCCCGTGTATTTCTCTAATTTGGAACATCCGGGTTTCTAACTTTAAAATTAGGCTCTTGGGGGCACCGAAAGCGCGAAATTAAAAAAAAAGATATTTTATTTTCCTGGCATTGATGTTGGAATAATCGCTATTTGTTAGAAACGAAACTGTATTTCATTTCTTTAACGAAACATTCGATGTTGGCGAATAGTTCAAAAAAACGGGAAAAATGACGTATCTTTCCTTCTTTATGGCGCGAAAAATCAGATTTCTTTGTTTTGAATTTAGTATTACGTTAACGAAAATTATAGTCTTGCATACGGAATCCTCAGCGCATGAAACATCATCCTTGACTGAACTTGTTTATTTATGTTTGCTCATGCATAATTTTGACTATGTTAATGATTTTTTGTTTATTTGAAAGTGAACCGGGCAGTGATGATCCGATATCAGTAATTATCAAATAGTGTGAAAAAAAGGAAGTTTGTAGAGGAATTTTTATTAATAGAACAAACATGATTGACTTAAAATATTATCAATTATTTATAACGGGATTAAATTGGAAAGGAAACAATTTTTAATACGGCCATACAAAAAATTCAAAATATTCAATGTTAATTACAATGGAAATGAAGATTCAAACAAAGAAAACAAATTTAAAACCCCCATAACGCCACTTCGAAAAATATTTTTACATTATTGCGTTTAATTTTTAATCATGAAAAGTGATTCGAATAATTTTTTGGTTTTTATAAAGAGACCACAGTTATTAATGGTCCTGTATGACTACCGATTAGTATTGGTGAGTGTTAACTGAGTAGTTAACAAATAACGTTAAAAAAGAAGTATCCTTAGAAATATACTTGCTTTACTTAAGGGGGGGGGGTAGGGTCTTGGAGGTCAAAAAAAGACGATTTTTTGATAATTTTTTTAGAGAATATGGTTAATGCAAGTTTATTTACATAATTGGTACATGATAAAGTAACATCTGAAGAATATTGTGTTAAATTTTCATTGAAAAATATAAAGAATTAAGCCAATGGCAGCAAATTTTCGTAGGCGCCTCGAAAAAAAGTTGTTTTGCGGTGCACCGCATAACTCAACACTGGATTATCGGAAATGAAAAAACTAAAGTTTTTTCATTAGTTAATGAGTTTCTGTAGGTAGAAACGGTGAGTTTTTTAATTTTTTTTAATTTTTTAATCGTTGGTAACACTTGGAAGTGAAAATACCGATTTTTGAGTAAAAATTAGCCATTTGTTATTGTAAAATAAATAGTAATAATTTAAAAAAAGAAAAAAAACTCGACGTTGCTACCTTGCAAATTGTCTATAAAAATAGTGTACCAAATTTCAGAACGATCGGTGCAGTAGATTTTGAGTTACAGAGTGCACCGGCTTTGAAAACGTTGTTTCGAGAAAAACGCGTTTAAAGTTTTTTATAGTATAAAATCACAAATTAAACGTTAATAAGGTAGTAATTTTTGTCTATACTCACACAGAATCATCAATGTCAGGCCCATAAAGTGAAGAACTTTGATTTAGAATGTCCAAAGCATCTTTTTGCTCTTGCCTACGACGAATTCTCTCTTCTTTGGTATGTTCCGCCGCTCGCTCATCCGCTTTGCTCATTCGTGTATTTTCCACTGATTGCGCCTATCCATGATAACTTGGGCCTGTACTGATTCCCATCTCTTCCAGAAAGGTCAGGTAAGCAACACAGCCTTCATTGAAGGTAGAGGCAGCCACATGAGCTCCAAACTAAACAATAATTGTCGAACCACTCTCAGTTTTTGGCGAAATCTTTCAAATAAGTTGGTTGATACTCTCATTATTGTTTTGAGAGAATCCGCCAATACATCGCTCCAGGAGAGCATCTTTGCTCAGATATTCATAAATTGGTGTTTAATCCCCTCTAGAACATCACTTGGTAGAGCAGAGTAAGAGTGTTTGAAAAAACGCAATTCGTTTGCAGCTGCGGTTCTCTGCTATTCACGCCATGAGTTTTCGCCGCTCGGGCAGTTTTGGTGCTGTGAGTGTTTGTCAGTTGAGGCGTAATGATAATAAGTCACCCAAATGGCCTTCTTCATTTCTTTTACAGAATGAGAATTGTAACGGATGACACGACCATAGTGAAACGTTAGTTTACCAATCAATTTAGCAGTGAGCTTGCCTTTACCGGAAAGTGTTTTCCTTTGTATTTTCTTTGCAGCCTTAGTTTCATTATCTATTACACTTCTTTTTTACTAAATCGCGCAAACGGGTCTCCATCCTCTTCTGGACGTGTCCTACACATTCCTTTTGTTGATTAACATACAAAATCTTCACTCAGCTCAGCGTTACTTGACACACAGTATTGCGTTTTCCGCCGCAAGTACAAGTCAGTGCCTCGACCACTATCACTAAGACACAAATACGTCTCTACCCCGATGCAGCAGTGCAAACGACCGGACTTACAACAGAACACAGGGATTTTTGGTTTTGGCCGAGTAAGCATTCTTGACAAGACAAAGCAGCGATGCAACCGAAAATGACATTTGGGAGATCGTGAATAGAGACTAATTTCTAACTGAAACCTCGTGTCGTCAAGAAATAGCATTACGCGTCCCAAATCCGTCTCAAGGCATGGTTATAATCATCTATCTACCTGCGTAAATCTTTTTCGAAAAAATCAATTAAGGGATTATACAAAAGGGACAGAAAAATATGCTCTTTAATCCCGCTGTGCGTCAGGGCCAGATAGTCGTTTTCGTTCTTTTAGTAGAGTTAGAGCGGCGCACAGTTATAATGCCATATCTTTGTTAGTTTTGCTTTGATTTATTTGAAATTTCGACGCAATATTCTTATGATGTTGTACATTCATTTTATGAAATAAAAAAAAAATATTTTTTTTTTACTCCCAAGACCCCCCCCCCCCCTTAATATAGTTAAATAAGAATTAGCAAAACATTTTAATTAGAATGTAGGGAAAATGTGAACCGCCAAAATTTTTTAATTAAAAGGACGATTATCAACATTAGTTTCTCGTGGATAAACATAATAAATCTGAATGATTCATTACTGGTGGGAATTGTACGTTTGAATGTTACTCCTGTAGTAATACTTACCTTTATAGAAAAGTTTTTTTTTTTTTTGGTCCACCGTATTATTATTTAAAGATATTTATGTTAAAAAGTGCGAAATAAAATGGTTTAAAAAAAAACCGACCTGAAGATTTACTCTAAAAATTAATAAAAGTGTGAAAAAGTAAAAAATCATTTGATAAAAAATAATATTAATATAAAAATATTATAATTATTCTGAAGCAACATTAGTTCTTTGGGGTTGGCACCAAATTCAAATTTCAATAATAATAAAAAAAAACTGTATTAAATATTTCTGATGTTTTCAACACTTGGCCCATAAAAACACGAATAATTCTGTTTTCTAATTATTGTTTTAATTTGAATGTAGTGCTGACGCTGATTATTAATGTTGTTTAAGAATAATCAAAATATCATGTATATTATTTTCGAATATGTTATTTTTAACGAACTATGTTGTTTTTTATTTTTTATTAGCACATTTTTATTAAACTTTGAAGTTGGTATTTTTTTAAAACTATTTTATTTTACAATTTTTTTAGATATTTTTGTTAAAAGAAATGTGTTTTAGGAAGAATTTTAACGGTAGTTTTTAGAAAACAATCGCATTTTCCCGTGTAAAAGTTCGTATTATTCCTCTGGTCAGAAATTGGGGTTTTTAAACCATTGGTGACAAGAACAAAACATATTCTTGAAAAGATATCTTTACCGGAGAAATTAAAAAAAATTAAGGAAACAATGGTAGTAAATGGCTAGAGTAATAAAGAAACTAAAAATTTGGTAAAAATAATGAAATTAAAAACAAAAAAAGAACAATAAATTGATAGTTAAGTTTTCCTTACTTTATGTAAAAGAAGTGGCAAATAGAATTGTGAGAATTCATAGGAAAAATTACATAAAAGTTTTCTAAATTATATTAAATACGTTTTTCCTCGATAACAAGTGGCTGTTGTTTATTGTGTACGTGGTAATTGCAATATGTAGGGTAATAAATAGCTGCACAAAAGATTATATGATGAATGTAGCAGACAGATCCGTAGAAAAATCTTGCCGGAAATTCGAATTTAATTTTAAGAATACAAATCATGAAAATTCTTTACATATTTCATTTTTAATATTAAAATTTTTATTTTATTTTATTCTATTATATATACGTATATATATGTATTTTCAGCTAATGGAGTCTTAATAAAGCTTTGTTTTGTGACGTCCACTTCCAGTTACTGTGAGATGCATATTTTTTTATTGAAAACGAAATTTTGTATAGCTTAAGATTTTTTGTATTTTTTAATTTTTGTGTTTATATTAGCGTTTATTTTTAGTAACAAAACAAAATGTACTTAATCTGTTTACGTAATTTAAGAAATTTTTCTAATCTAATTATATTATTCCGTTAATAATAAGTTACAGTCATATAAAGAAAATCACTCGTACATAATAGGTTGTCAAAGATTTTCTATGTAGAAATCAATTTTTGTAGTATGTAGTTCTCCTTTTATCGATAAAAATAACGAATTGATTTTATACTTTTCTTTTTATGGGAAATTAATGTTTACGAATAAGTTTACAAACTAAACTTGAATTATAGAAACATAAATATATATATATATATATATTTATATATATATATAACATAATTATTTGTTCGCCTGAGGTCAGAAAATGTTTTCAATTGTTAGATAATAAAAATAAAATTCCTAAATGTTAAAATAAACTTTAAAAGATTGGGTACTTGGAAGTAGTTTAGTATTGTATAAAAATTTTAAATTTTTTAATCGTGTCAGGAATAATCAAGCGGACCTTTTGGAAAAAAATTCTGACTACGTTACTAGTTTTTACGCGAAGTGGAGGGACAGACATTTAATTAATGATTATTTTATTAAAACATTAATATATATATATATATATATATATATATATATAAATACGTTTAAGAAAGTTTTATTAACATATTATAAATAAAAAATGTTAATGAACAAATAATTACATATGTACTATTTATACTTTTGCTAAATTAATAAAATATTTTCAACATTATTACAGATTTTTATGTAATTTAATGTATATGTGATATTATTTAATAAAAGTACACGTTTAAAATTCATAAATATGCAAATTATATGTAAACACCAATTTTTATCGAAGTGTAGTAAGTATTATGAGCTCGAAAAGGTTTTTACAAAAATTTTATTTCATATTTTGTTTTATAATGCGTACATTCCACTTTATTTAAATTTTACGTCTGTAATTTAATTTTTTTTTTAATAACATATGGAGAACCCACAAGGCCACCGCCCGTCTGTAAGTTCTCAACACAGCTATAACGTTTATTTGTATAAAGCTCACAATATCGATCATATACAATTAACGGCTATAAATAACAAGTATGCCACAATTCTTAACACAAAGAAAATCGTAATATAATAACTCTCCACTAAAAAATAACCGAAGAACGCATAATCAAAAATAAACAAAAAAACAATTTTCTGCAGTATACAAAATAGCAATTCATATAAAAAAACTATAAAATATGAATAAACACTTACTCACCCAATCTTTCTATTTCTTTTTTTAATTGCAGTCATTGCAGCTGCCCAGCAGCCAATTTTTAATTTCTAACAAGCAATTTTTTTTATTCTTAACTAGCGGATCCGGCAGACGTCCTGCCTGAATGTTAGCTTTTCTGCTATTAGCGGATTGAGGAAACGTTTTTTCAATATTCTAATTTTCTACGGTTGTTCAAAGCAAAATCCAAAAAAGTAAGCGCAATTTCTCATCATCCCGCGCCGTTCAATTCTCGTGAAACTTAAAAATTTTTTAAATAAATTTAATGAAATCGTAAAATGAGGGCCTACACAGCTGGAATGAACAGTTAGATGATAGTAACAGATGTGGTAGGTAGACAATTTAGACTGGGGCAGCAGTCCATTTTTTAAATTCTTTATCTTTTTACATATAACCTTTTTATAGTTTTTTTTTTTTTTTAAACTTACGAATAATCTAAACGATTAAACAAAAGAAAACAAAACAAAATGTATACATATCTTTTCTTAACATAGTATCATCCTAAACAAAAGACAACAAAAAAAAATTTTACATATCTTTTTTAAATATAGTATCAAATATTATTTTGTTTTCCATATTCGCTTACACGTTCTGTTGTTATTTTAGGCCTGAAACGTAACGGGCATTTAGCAGTCGATGTGATAGGCGTATTTAACATTTTTAATTTTTTATTTCTTGCTACGGGCATTCCTCACTTATTTACAAATGGAAAACAAAAAAACAAATTACATATATATATATTATTTATTTCGCTATATTTATCTAACCAAAATACTTTTATTCACATAAAGTTCTAACGTTTTATTTTTTTATTTTTTTAAAATTGTTTTTACAAATGAAATTTTGTATTATTTCGTTACAAAATCTAATTTCATTCTGTATTAAGTGAATTGTTTAGTTTTCCTTTATTCCCACTTGCGTTTCGCGGCCCGTTCCTTCACACTTTAAATTATTTCACTTAGTAAATTTTCATAACGACAGCAGCGTTCACATATTTATTTTTTTTTTATTATTAAATAATCTGTTAAACACTATCATGTCAGCTTTAATTAATAAGAAATGATTTGCTTAAAAATTGTAACGTGGAGCGCTAATGGCATACTCAACCACATTCCAGAATTACAAATGTATCTTATACAAAACGATATTAATATACTTCTGATATCTGAAACGCATCTTGTGCACACAAAACATGCTCCATTCGTAGGCTACGAGTCGTACTACAACAATCATCCTGATGGCACGGCCCACGGAGGAACTGGAGTCATCATAAAAAGAAATATAAAACATCACGAATTAGAGAAATACGCACAAAACCATCTACAAGCAACTAGTGTGGCGCTAAATTGTATACTAAATAAACCTTTCGTCGTATCAGCAGTTTATTGTCCATCAAAGCATTGCATAACGCAAAGCCAGTTCAGTGCTTTTTTAAGCACCCTCGAGCCTACCTATATAGCTGGTGGCGATTTCAATGCCAAGAACACATATTGGGGATCTAGGCTTACTTTGCCAAGAGGTAAGCAATTAAAACTGGCAATAGATGGTAATAACAGCACGGTTATATCTCCTGGCACTCCAACTTATTGGCCAACTGATCCAATGAAAGTACCAGACTTGCTGGACTTCTTCATAACCAGAGGACTACCAGGAAACTTCATTGATATAAAATCAGACAATGACGTATCTTCCGATCACTCACCAGTGCGACTGACACTAAGCAGTAACATTATCAGAAAACCCTGTAGACCAAAGATCTTTACAAAGCATACAAATTGGGATTTATTTCGTAACCAGCTGGAGGAAAAAATCAATTTAAAAATACCGTTAAAATGCAAGAAGCATATCGAAAGCTCTATTGAATACTTCAATAATCTCGTGCAACAAGCGGCTTGGCTGGCTACACCAAATAAAGATAAAAGTGTATACAAACCATCTGTTTACTATCCTGCAGAAATAAAACGTGAAGTAAATCTCAAGAGACAGCTAAGAAAAAGATGGCAAAGATATCGATTTCCTTCTGACAAAGCAACATTGAACTACCAAACAAAAAGAGTTAAAAAGTTATTGCAAAACTTAAAAAATAAATCCTTTAAAGAGCACTTATCTACTCTGTCTCCCTTACCGCATAATGACTATTCTCTATGGAAAGCAGTACGCAATTTGAAGAAACCTAAAGAAACAGCACATCCAATTATAAAACCAAACGGAAGCTGGGCTCGATCTGACCTTGAGAAAGCTGAAGAATTTGGTAAACACTTAGCCAATACCTTCAAACCGAACTGCGGCAATATGAGTTCCCCTCCTAGGACAGACAACACCGATACGTCTCAACCAATCAGGCTAACATCCCCCGCAGAAATCAAAAAGGTCATAAACTTGATGAATCCTCGCAAATCTCCTGGCTATGATTTAATCTCAGCGAAAGTATTAAAAGAACTGCCAAAAAAAGGATTGGTATTATTAACCTACATTATTAATGCCATAATACGACTACAATATGTTCCCATTCAGTTAAAATTCTCGCAAATTATAATTGTCAAGAAACCATCCAAACCGCCAACCGAACTGACGTCGTACAGACCAATCTCCTTGTTACCGATACTCTCTAAGATATTCGAAAAAATCATGCTCAAGCGACTAATGCCTATAGTTGAAGGGAAAAAAATAATACCAGACCACCAATTTGGTTTTAGAGCTAAACACGGAACCATCGAACAAGTACACCGCATTACTGATAAGATAGTAACATCTCTAGAGCAGAAAAAAGTCTGTGACGCCATATTCTTCGATGTTAGCCAGGCATTCGATAAAGTTTGGCACGATGGACTACTTTACAAAATAAAATGCCAATTTCCTCTTCAGGTATTCAATATCCTCGAATCTTATCTTAGTGAAAGATTCTTTTCGGTCAAATACGGTGATGAAGAATCGCAAATATTTCCGATAGAAGCAGGAGTGCCTCAGGGCAGTGTATTGGGGCCGTTGTTGTACCTCATATACACTGCTGATATTCCTACCCTGACAGACGTCGAAGTTGCTACCTTTGCTGACGATACGGCTATTTTGTGCTCAGAGGAGTGCCCAGTAAAGGCAAATGAGTCTCTACAACGGTCGATCGATAGGCTGTCTAACTGGTTTATGGAATGGCGTATCAAGGTAAATGAAAGTAAATCGACGCACGTAACCTTCACAAATCGGAGAGTAAACGAACTTAACGTATCAATGAACGGCAGAATAATACCACTCAAAGATGAAGCCAAATATCTGGGTTTATACCTGGATAAACGGTTAACGTGGAAAAAACATATAATAGTAAAGCGTAACGCAATACGCATTAAAGCCAGGCAGATGTTATGGCTCTTAGGGAAGAAGTCGGAACTAGCACTGGAAAACAAGCTACTGCTGTACAACCAAGTTATTAAACCAGTCTGGCAATACGGTTGTCAACTGTGGGGCTGTTCGAAGAAGAGTAACGTAGTAATCATCCAAAGGCTGCAAAACAAACTCCTAAGAATAATGGTAAACGCACCATGGTACATAACCAATGAAGCTCTACATAAGGACCTAAAAATAAATTACGTGAAGGACGAAATCGTACGAGCAGCAAAACAGTACGCTGCAAGACTGGGGTCACACCCCAATGCTATGGCAGCCGCATTGTTAAATAATTCTGCTGATATTCGCAGACTGAAGAGGACAATAGTGATGGACCTAATATAAACTGTATCTGGTATATATGTTAAGTGAGGCCCTGTCACTGGACAGGGCTCTTCAGCAAGCCATTTTTACTAAAATATTAAATTTACTAAATAGCTCATAGTGCTAGTTGTAAATTAGCAAAAAAAAAAAAAGAAAGAAGTATACGAATACATCAATCAAAAAAGTAAAATTCAGATTAAAATATCTGAAACCCTGAAACCGTTAGCAGGGTAATATATGTGACAGGAATATGTTAAATTGAATTCTTTTTAAAATAAGATATTAGCATTATTTACTTTTTTAAATGCAATGATGAAATTTTTTTTTTTTTTTTTTTATCAGAATCTAAATGATAAGTCACTGTTGACCACCACTCTAAACATTTCAGAATTTATACGCTTAAATTATTTTTCAAAATTTGGGCTCTTTAATTATAAAATTTTGGAGGCCTCGTATTTTTCTTATATTCTAGTGATTGAAATACACTAATTTAAAAAAATAGCGACTCCCCAGCCACCATGGAAAGAGCTGTGGACTATTTTTCAGTTTCCAGTCTTCCCGCTTTAAAGGTGTATTTTTTCAGAATTTGGTTCCTAAATATCAACATTTTTCGAATTTTATATTTTCCCCATATTATAGAAGCCTTGGTGCGCGGGTTAAAAATTAAATCAATAATTCATACAGAACTTGCTGTAGAATTTTTTAAACATTTATTTTTAAATTCGATTTTTATATATTTTTAAATTTGGACCGTTTAGTTTTAAAATGTTGAGGGTTTTAAAATTTTCTTATGATCTCACGACAATACTACGTCCGATTGAAAAAAAAATTAACTCTAGCTACTATAGAACGGGCTTTTTTGAGTTTCTACGGATAAACCTGAAACGATACTTTGTTGTTTTCTATATTCGCTTGTACGTTCCACTGTTAATTTAGATCTGAAACGTAATGGGCATTTAGCAGTCGATGTGATAAGCGTCTTTTTATATATAGCTTTTTTACAGAGTTTTTAAATTTTTTTTCTTGCTGAGATAAATAATAAATCGCAATAACGAATGAAATAAAAAATTGTCACTCGCCGCTCAAATATGAATATTTTCATACAATATTACCGAAAGTTGCGAAAATACGGAACACACATTGAAAACGAATACACACGGATGATATGCGAGTAACGAATGGGCAGATGAAGCACATTTACCGAAATGAAAATAGGAAAAGGTCTGAATAACTCGGAACACGAAAAACACTATTGTAATGTTCGCAGTCGATCTTTCGATTTCCTGCCGGTCACTAATTTTTCGGATCAAGGACTTTTCAGTTGTTATAAATTTCTCATTGCTAGGGTAATCTTTTTGTGCTCTTCAAATTTCTTTCGTGATCTGATTGCCGAGACGTGAATGTTTCATTTTTCTCGATAGTTCTCGTAATACTTGTGAAGTTAGGTCGTTTATTATTTTCTTATCTCTTTCCCGATTTAGGCTGTAGCGTGTTTAAGAGAAATGCAGACCGGTTTGCACCGTACTCGCTAAACAATCAACATCTTTTTATTATATATTTAGTTTATTGTTGCGACCATTTAACGACGGTAAATGTGGTCCGCTACAATTCAAAAATGTTAGAACGACCTTTTACTCATACCTCTATACCTGTTTTCTTTTCCGATGTATGGTGGAGGTTTTCTTTGTTTTTTTTTCTTTTTTTTTTTCAAAGTGTGGTACGCTACAACTTAAAAATTAAATATGATAAACTGATCATCGTTAGTTAGAGATAATTCCTCCCTCGAAAATAATAATTATCGCAACAAACGAATTTTACCTTTGTTTTTACTTATTTATTTATTTATTTTTGGACTCATCAGCTATCGGGGTATTAATCTAGCGCGTACTATCGTTTTTGTTTACCCTTTTCCGTTAACTGCAGCAGCATTCGAACCATTGAACGAAGCATCATTGTCTAACCAAATCACGCGTCATGTTATTTAATTGTTAGTACCCGGCGCACCGAGCAGTTGCTCGGCTCACAAAATCATGCTGCCCTCATAAATTAAATTACGCGATTCGCCTTTTTTTCTCTTTTGAATATTTTATGAGAACATATCCAAATGTTGCGAAAATTCCGAACACACATTAAACCACGAATACGAACGGATAATACGCGAGTAATGGACGGGCGGCAAAAAACAAACGTGGACCATGAGTGCAGATTACGAAAGAAGAGTAGCTTCGGTTATCCGGAGACTACTTTAAATATTATAGACCGAACATGTAATATATGCGCCAGTGATAGCAAGAATAGGGGAACAATGAAAACTATTCCAAGGCATTAAAAATCGAAAAATAAAATATCCTGGTCCCTAATATAAGAGAAAACGATTTGTTTACGATGACGGTATAAGGAAAGATACATTCTGTCTTCTTCTTCATGCAACCCGATTCGGATGTAGCTTAACAAACTTTTCATGGACTTCACCATTTGACGAAATTTGTCTTGACTTTTTGCGACCTGCAATAATTCTACTTTTGTAACTCCAGTTCATGTCTTAATATTTTGGAGTAAAAAAATCCTTCTTCTTTGCCCCCTTTTTCATTTTACCGCTTTTATCATTATTGTTTAGAGAAGGTGAAATGTTGGTCTTCTCATAAAAAGTGCAAAAAAATTTGTTTTTCGTTTTTTGATTATATTCATTAGTACCGTATCCGTTTTCATCAATTGTAGCGTACCGCCGCATTAGTGTAGTTGCGTAAGGATTTCGAATTTGGGTGTGAATAACATTCCCCGTAACAAATATTAAAAATTCCTTTGCAGGATTTTTTATTTCTCTGTAAAAAATAATAGAAAACGTACCTTTTTTTTTTAACTCTCTGCAATGAGTACAGTAATTAGGCTAGAAGTGCGACTTGTTTGTGTAGATCATGTCATGGAGTTTTGATGTGTTTAGTAATGCAAAAAGAAAAGTAACGTACCATAAATTATTTATTTCACTTACACCAGAAATTAATAAAATGTTATTTATAGTTTATCATTTACCATAGTAATCATTTTATTTAAATTTTAATTAATGAATTTTTCGGTTTTGAATGCACTAATGATATGAACACCACCGATAACACACTGAACTATCGTTTTCAATTTAATTCTTTTTCGCAAAAAAAGTATCAATATTCAATGCGGAATTTGTTGTTGTTATGAAATCATGTGACAGCAGAACTGACAAACCGAGCGTCACATCGTGACGCCATTTTTGCCAAATTCTTTTAATGTTCCGACTTCTTCGATGAATTTTTCTAAAATTTTCTTTCATACAAACCTTGTCCTGACAATTACAAACACAACAAAAAACAAAAAGACAGCCAAATCGGTCGAGCCATTCTCAAGTTATGATATTTTATACATGCGCAATTGATTTTTATATATACAATACTGTTAAAGGAGCTCATCGAAACCCGACAAACGACAGAATTCCCGACCGCGATCTAAATAACGTATACTGGAATAATTTCTTTACTGTGGCGCCATCTGTCGGGAATGATGGTAATTGGTGTTTTGGCGCTAGTTGGCCGCATTTTCGATTGATTTTTATTAATTTCATAATTTATTTATTTTTTTGACTTTGAAGTTGCCTACACTGTTCCCCCCAACCCTATCATTAAACTGCCCAAATTTCATAAAAATTGGATGGATAGTTTCGGAGTCCGTAGAGGACATACAGACATACAGACATACATACATTCATTTTTATATGTATATAGATGTTCACGATATCCATCAGAATTTTCCCTAATAAGTCAATCAGTACGGAGTCCTTTGTTTTATCAATGAAATTATTTATACCCTTAGGCTTAATATATGAAACTTTGGACGAAGCTCTAGAGTTATCTTTACTATATTCCTGGTCTTAAAGTTGGGAGGATGCAGCTTATAATCGTATAAAATAAATAGATAATACCTCAATTTATCCGGTAATTTTTGCATTTCCTTCCACCAATTAAAATTACCCTTCCCCTGACTTAAATCCTTTTTTACTATGAATTATAAACTTTGTTTTTATGAATAGCGTTTATTTTTTGATATTCTGGTTTATTAGCTCTTCCCCATGCTAGTATAGCATAAGATATCCTCGATGATATCAGAGCATTATAGTGTTGTCTTAAAATTTTAGGAGGTAACAGTGGCCTAAGTCTATAAATCGCTGGTAAAGATAGCCTGATCTTTTTTATTAGTTCCAAAATATGATGTTTCCAGCTAACAGTATTTTATCAATCGTTACTCTTAAGTATTTCATTTTCTGCACATTTTGTATGATCATACAATCAGCACTGCAATGATTAGAATTATTTGCATGAATACAATTATGACATTTCATTAGAATTTTTGGGATAAAAGTCCTGTAACGGCTCGGTGTTCTTATGTACATCATTTTGTATTAATGGAAAAGCCATGACTATGCGCCCATATTACAAAATAGTTTAAATCTTTTTGCACTAAGTCCTCCACTTTACTTATATCCGAATTTTTAACTACCAATCAGCAAAAGCAAATACTTCCGTATATTTGATATATTTATAGAGTGTATTTTTACATATCAGAAATAATAAAGGTGCTAGTATTGTACCTTGCCCTACTCCCGCAATTAAATCTCTCACTACTAAGACTATCATTTATTGTTTCCCTTACTTGTTTTGATTGTTAACAATACCGATATTCCACAGTTCTCATTAATTTATCATGGCTTACCGTATCAAAAGCTTTATTTAGATCAATAAAAATAACTAGAAATTGATTCCCTTTGGTTCAACCTTCACATATATTGTTAACAATTTTTAGCAACTCTGCTGTTGATTTCTTTCTCCGGAGGCGCGGCAGATACCTCCACGAAGTGCAGAACTTTTTTTTAGCGATAACCGCTGTGTAAATGCACTGGTGCCCCTGGGAACGATTTCAGTGATTTATCATTGATTTCGGCTAACTCTGCCACTACAATTGCACGCAAGAAAAATAAAATACAAATATTACTTTGATAAGCGCGTAATTGATACGATAATAAAATAAAAATTTCTTTCTCCTAAATCCAAATTGTAGTGGGTATAATATTTCATTTCTTTCTAGGTAATCTCTAAATGGCTGGCAATATAGTGTTCCCCTATTTTTGCAATTACCGAAATAATAGTAATTGGCCTATAGTTGGAGCAATTAGTGTACCCCTTTCTTGTATATTGTCCGTACTATGCCTACCTTGAGCAAGTCCGGCACTTTCCTTCTTTTTACTGATTGATTTATTAACTTCACTAATAAAGGTTCTATTAATCCAATATGCCGTTTAACACCCACAATTCTAATCTCATCATATCCCGGTGCTTTATTATTTTTTATTTTCTTTACTACTTCGTTAATCTCATTCTCATTAATTTTCGGAATAAAAAAGGTCACCTTATTTAAATAATTAGCTTGTATCTCATTTGCTATTAAATTACATCTGTGGCAGCACTTAACAGGATTCGATATATACCGGACTAGGAATTTATCGGGAATGTCTTGCAATTTACCAAAATGTTTATTAATCATGTCATCGATTGAATTATTATTAAAACCTTTAATCATAGAATTTATTACCCTCCATGTTTTCTTGGTGCTCGTAGAATCGTGTAAAATAAGTGACTTATAATACTTACTTTTCGCCTCTTTAATTTTTTTTTTAAACATAATTCCTGAATTTAACATATCTAGTTTTATATTTAGTATTAGATTTTTGATTCTTCCACTTTTTATAATACTTATTTCTCTCCCTAATTCGTTTCAATATTTCCATATTCATCCGCTTTTTTATTGGCAACTCCCATGCTTTATTACCCACACTAAATATAGACAATGAATCCCTATAAAATTTCAACGGTTTTTTACATATTAAATCGTATGTCTCGTCATGGTCACCCAAATTTGTATAATCTTTCTATTTAAAATTACTTATTTTAATATATAAAAGTTTCTCGTTAATTTTCATCTTTGTTTTGTTGCTAAAATAATCCTAAAAATTATATTGAGTTTCAAAAGCCCAGCATATAATATAATGATCAGATAATGCAGAATTTACCGCATCCCCAAGAATAAAATTGTATTTTTATCTAATGAAGTAGTTATCGAGATACATGTACTTACTACTTTATTTTTCATAATTTGCTCTTTGGTTGGTAGGTTAATTAATCCAAAGCCTCCATAACTCCCATCAGTGTTTTAAAATTTAGCAGTCGCTACAGAGTGACACAACGTATCAAAATTTAAGTTCCCCACAACTATTAAATCAGTATCCACATTAATGGATTTTAATAGCCTGTCAAATTTTCTAATAAAATCATTGCTTTGTCTACTTGGCGATCGATACACAGCTATAAGGTGCATTATTTTCCCATCATTAAAGTGAATCGATCCAGATATATAGTCAAAAAACTCATTGTCAGATTTACCTAATGTATATCTAAATTTTTGATTCATAAATAACAATATTCCTCCATTAAGGTTTACCAAAGGCATATTTATCAAAACCTTTTAGGTTATATAAGTGCAGTTCTAAATCCGGTATATTTATTTTTCTCAGGACTGTCACATCAAACTTACGATTACCTGATATAGCCTCAAATTCATCCCAATTTTTACGAACACTTCTAATATTTATGTGAATAAATTCCATCGGTTGACTATTACATTTACTGTTTGTTTTTGCCTGCCTATAATTTAAAAAGTATTTTTACAGTACGAGTCCCATTCGTCTAGATCCTTAAATTTTTTGCATTGAATAAAATCAAATTTATTATCCGACATCATAACGTTCTGGAATACGAATTACTTTACAGTACTTATAAATGACTAATATTAAATATATACGGATATATACGCACTTAACTGAATATATAGACATATTGATGTATTCGCTAAAATATTCATCTATCAAAAATAAAAACGTGTAATATTAACATTAAATTTTTCCCTAATCGCTGTAATAATATCCGGCAGTTGTTTACCGGAGTATTATGAAACACCGTACAATTCGTATTTGTACTGTTCTACAGTATATACGTAAAAATGTGTAAATAGCGAATTTAATATTAGGAACGTCCTTAATTTAAATAGAAAGCAAAAAAATTTATAGAATACTTTAAAAAATTTCTTTTGATTTGTAAGTAAGGGCCGATACAAAAAATTTAAATTAGGAAATTTCTAATTTGAGATATTAATTGTTTCTGTAACAACAAAGAACATCACCTTACTTATAATTTTACCTGACTGACTACTTAGCGATATACTGTGCTGAATATTTGCCGTAATTTAGTTTAACAAAATTTTACATTATACCACTGTTAATGCCTTTATTGATTTATACTTATGTAGCTTTTTATGAGATAACTAAATTTTTTGCTTCTAGTATTCTTTACGGTATTTTTTCTGATCAAACTCGCTCTGTTGTTATTTCCTTTTCATATATTCGATTAATTCATAATATTAATTAGGATCACGGACGTAGCGAAACATTTTATAAGGAAGGAGTTCAGACCAAAAAAAAAAAAAAAAAAAAAAACTACAAAGAGATGTCTTTGCGGGTGATTTGGTAGGACCTAGCATATGACAAACAAAGAGATCTAGAATTAAAAAATGCATATATAATTTATGAATTTACATATTTTCAATGTATTTATTTGAATTTGTTAAAACATGTTGTGTTTGCGTTTCCGCACTAACACCTCCGTGATTTCACCCGAACTGAGTTTCGTCGCTAGGTCACGATGAACATTCATTAAAGCAAGACTAGTTAGTCGTTCATTGCCCATTTTGTTTCTTAAATAGACTTTTAATCTTTTTAGACTCGAAAAAGACCTTTTAGGAGTCGCAGTCGATATTGGAAGCGTGACCAAAATGATGATAAGTTTTCTTATCAATGAGAAAAAAGTTTCATCGCATTGGTCGAGAGCTTCTAGAGCAGTGATCGGTTGCTCTGCTGCAGGTGGCCTTACTTTGTGCTATATTTCATATTCATTTGAAAACTCCCTCGCATCAGTTTCGCCCAAAAAAATATTTGCAATTTTGCACAGACATTCTATGGTTTTCTGGTCATTATCTGTTTTTCCTGGTAGGAGCATTTGTATTCCCCGGATTGCTTCATGATGCGGCTTGAAACGGTCATCCAGTTCCATGATCACATGATCGACAAAATGGGTAAAATTTTTTGACGATAGTATACTTCGGCAGTCTCCTTCCTTTGTTTTCAAGTTGTTTTCGGAACGGCTATTCCAGTTGAACTGATCGATTTTCCTTTCTCTCCATATGATGGGAAAAAAGAGGATAACATTAAGCCATTTTTTTTTTTTGAGTGGAAGAGAATAAATGAAGGGATCCGCAATTTTATCTAAATAATTTATAAAATAAATGAGTTATTTATTAAAAAATTAAAATAATTTTTCAAATATAAATTATGATTTAATTATTTATTAAATTAAATATTTTATAAATACATTTTAAATAGTTTATGTTAATTTTAAATTATTGAGATAAATTCATCATTTATTGTTTTTTATTAAATTTTATTAATATTAATTGTGTGTGGCCGCATAGGAAGGCCACAATTTGCCACAAACCCCAGTACCAAGATAGTACCGAAGGAAAATTTATCCTTAAATCATGCAAAGAAAACCAAGTCTAAAGAAACCCAAAAAAGGAGACCTCCTTTGAAATGAAACCCGAAAATATACTACAAAAACTTCAGCTTATTAGATCACTTGATTGATCGCCTGCTTTTCAATGGCACGATCACCAGCGCTCTTCAGCAATCATCATCAAAAATTGCTTCGTAAATAATTCTTTGCCTCGTCAATCAGCCTTACAAACTGTAAATAGTGCATCGCAAAACCAGGTGGTTTTTATACGAAAAAAAGAGCAAAGAGTGCTGTTATCCGGATACTGGGAAAATAATCTTTCAACAACAATAATCTGTCTTAGTATTATCTACTCACTGTCTGCGAATGAATATACTGTAGGATTTTATATGTGTTTCTTCCTTTGTTTTCGGCGGAGGGGGAAACAACGTTTAGGTTTGAAGTTATTATTAGTCAATATAAATAAGTGATATCCAGAGATTTAACGGCAATTCTTTGAATTTGGAAAAATTAAAAAAAACAGTGCGTTCCTTATAGTCAGATTTTTGTCTCTTTGTGGCAATTAAGGGGAGTTTAGATCCTCTAACTCCCCTCCTCCACTTACTACGTCCATGATTAGAATGATTATATATTCTGAAGAATTTAATTTGTTGCTCCGTTGTAAGAAAATAAAATGCAGCGAAGTTACAATTGCAATAGTGGTATAATAATACTAAGTAATTATAGTTTAAAAACCGATTCTTTTGGTAAACATTTTTTCTTTCTTTAATTGCGATGAGCGTATTTTGATGGATTTTAAATTTTTAATGGTGAAATATTATGTTTTTATGCGATTTTTGTTTTTCCATAAAGCAAACCAGTCATTTTTTTGCATTGACTAAAAAACGTTTTTCAATCTACATTGAAAGAGAGAGTATTTCAATTAAATTTTTATAAGGAAAAGTAAGTCGTTTTCGTCGATTCATAAAACCTTTTCAATAGAACAAGCAAGTCAAATTTCTTTTGAGTATTTAGTTACGAATTTATTTATCCAAAAAATTTTACTATAAATTTTCAAACTTATTTATTTTCTTTTTAAACTAAAAATCTGAACAACAATGGTAGATGAAGCATAATCCTATTAGTTATTGAGTTAAAGTTTATTTTTATATTTATTAATTTTTTTTTTCTTAAACATTCCTTATTTATAAAATAATAATTATAAGAATTTAACAAAATTTTATACAAACCATGTATTGTAAATATATACGATGTAAACACAAATTCTAACTGTTAGTCAAAGATCTTGTCACAAATCAATTAAAGCGGTCTTTTAAGTATGGTTTTTCACTTATTCCGAAAATGGTTTCAAAATTTTTTGATTACCCTCAGTGTTATTCTTTTAATAAAATATCGTTAAACCAGAATTATAATAATCTTTTCGTGTCAATATAACCGTACTGTTTTCGTGTAAAAGATGATTAGTTATAATTATGTATTAATACAATGACTTCGCGATTTAATTGATCACACAATAATGGGTTATTGTTTTTGCTCATAATGCGAGTTACGAGTTTTTGATACTATTCATTCTACGTTTGAATTTCCATCTTTGCAGTTTAATTATCTTTTTCAAGATTTAATCTTTTAAAAGTTTAGCTAAACTTTTTTTCACTCTAAACCGAGAAATAGTGATTTTCTTTAAAAATAAATGAAGTTATACATATTAAAAGTAAATTAAGTAAATTTAGAAAAGTATTGGTTTTTTGTAATGCGATAATATTCTTATGGAAACCGAACATAAACACAAAATAGAAGAATGGAGTTTGTTCACTAATTTTTCAAAAACAACCGTGAAAGTTATGCTTTGCCATGTTGTTAGAAATAACATGTTGTTGAATATTAACGGAAGATTCATATATTTACCGCTGATATTGTATAACTGAGTATTTGACGTCCAATACTTTTCTTTGGATTTTTTAAGTTTTATGTCGAAAAAAAAATTGTTCGTTACATTACGTTTTATATTTATTAAAATATGTTATTTATTTATTTTTTTTAATGAGAATTTATAACAGATTCAAAAATAACTAGAAAATAGGCAAATTAGGTACAGATGTAAACAATGTAAGATACTATTTACATTTACTACAATTTTTGAATGTTTTATTGTTATTCAATTAAAATTATAAGTGAGTTAAAAAGTACTCTTTTGTTCAATGTCTGATTAGAAAATAATTTTCGGTGCGAATAAGAGTATGACTAGTATGCTGTGTAATTTATATTATCAGATGGTAATGTATTTTTTTTTTTTTCATATTAATACTTAATTTGACTTCAAGTATTCTATTTATTAATTTTTCTTAATTTCTTTAATTACAAGACTTTTCCAACACGAAAGTATATAAAAAATTATTTTATATTGAGATTCATAGTTTTAGAAGTTTAATAATTGGATTAAAGTTCTAATACGTATAAAAAATAATAATCCACGTAAATCTGAATTTATATAATTTAGTTTTTCTAGTTTTAGTAAAACTTAGAGAACTATAGATTTTAAACAAGTTGTAATTGGTATGCATAAAAGTACATTTGTCGAATGAAAATTGGTGGAATTTTTTATAGCTCTGCGTATTTAATCTTAATTACCGTCACATTTATTTGTTTGCCGAAATGTTATATCGTGTTTTTTAATGCCTCTTTTAGCGATAACATACAGTAAAAAATATCTTAAGAATATTAAATAGTAATGTTTGAATTTAAAAAGCGGCATTTATGGTACCATCAGTGAAAATAAGAATATATAGATAAATATGATTCTATGCAAGTGTGTAAACATTACAATGGAATTTCGCGAATTACTACAGTCATGTTTTTCTTTAGCACGCAGCTTTTAATATTCATTAAAATAATTTATTTAATGTGATAAAAAGTCTTTCGTATAACATGACTTAATTTTAACATTTATTATGTTCTTGTATAGCATCGCTAGTGATAAAATTGAATTAACGAGCAATAAAATTTTTAATATCTAAAGAATAACTATAGCCAAGTTAATTTCAATTAACCGAAAACTGTCTAAAATTTAATAAAAAAAAAAAAACATAGTTTTGAACTTTATGTACTTTATGGAATTAAACACGTATACGTAACATTAAATGATTTATAAACATTCACGCAAAAAAATAATAGATAAAATGTTTCACAAGTAAAATTAAGTAGAGCTGCTAAATAATTAATAGGAAATAAAAGTAATAAAACCGCAAAATTATATTTTTTGAACGAAAATCTTTGTACCTTAGTTTTACAATTGTAAACACATTCAAAAAATCTAGCCGGCATCTCTTATATAAACATTATCACTTACTGATCTCATAATTTTAATAAAATAAGTTATTCGATTCAATACAACATACCAGTTTATTGAATTAATTTATTTTACATCACTTAATATTAAAAGAAAATACTTTATAAAAAATGGTATTCGTAAATTTATAATGCAATTATTTTTCCAGTGGGGCATAATTTAAAAGTTTTTCAATCAAATCCACATGACCCAATAACATCCTACGACAACAATACCGTTTGCAGCCAAGAGCATCTAAAGCATCACTGTAAAATTTCGAATAATTATTGGATTTATTTTACAATAACGAGTAATACATAACTATTTAACGGTGTATAAAACGTCGATATTGTCAACGAAAATCAAAATTATTGTACATTTATTATTCAAGTAAAACATCATTTCCAGTGAATATACGCAACTTTTAATAGTTTTTATTGATAACATTACCCTTCTAATTATGTAAAATATGTTTATATATTAACATACCCTTCGGTATACTCTGCTTGTAAAAGTCCGAGGTACGCATCCCACTTATTACCTATTACTTTACCGCAAGTAAAACAACGAATTGGAATTATCATTGTCAATTTATTACGATACAGAAAATATTACTTCGCTTCTCTTAAAATAACAAATGCCACCAAATGTAACTCACAATAAAGAGTAAACAAATAGATAAATGATGCTGATCCGAAAACCATCGGACATATAGAGGAAATTGCGATGTTGCAATTTGAAAGAATAATTATTTATTAAAAATAGTATAATATAAATACCTGCGGCAAAAAATTAGCATAACATGCAGAACTGTAGTGCAATTATGTAGGCAAAACATCAATAATTTGGATTCTGCAGACCTAATTCCAAGGTTGGTTAAAAGTTTTGTTTTTCTTTAACTATTTACAACTATAAGTTATGAAGCTAAATGTTTTAAATTATATATCCCGCAGTCAAACGAATTTAACAACATTTTTTTAGCTATTTATATTATACTGTTTTTAATAAATAATTATACGTTCAAATTGCAATACTACAATTTACGGTAGATGTTCTATTATTTTCAAAGTTGCTGAACGATATTAGAATATTCAACAACAGAACGTTAGATTACTTGATTTTTAAAATATGTTTAGTAGGGCTTGAAAGCCAGCCGAAAGCCAAAAGCTAAAAGCTGAAAGCCAAGCATTTTTAGATGTCATAAGCTTAATCCAAAAGCCACATTTAAATTTCCATAAGCTAAAAGCCTAAAGCTTAAGCTATATTCAAAATTTAAACAGCCGAAAGCTGAAAGCTTAAGCTGTATTTCTAGAAAAGCTAAATTAAGCTTTATATTCGGCTTAAGCTTTTTTTTTTAATTTCTTGATTTTGCATTTTTGACATAATTATTTGCGTAAGAAATTGTTTTTAAAAACTTTTATTATTGTGCGTAAAGAAAAAAGTTGAAGTTTCAATAGTATTGCTAAATAGTTTGATGCATGGTAATTAGTAAATGATTTTAATTATCTTGTATTGAAATTCATTTCGTAAGCCGAAAGCTGAAAGCTTAAGCCGTATTTTAAATTTAAACAGCCAAAAGCCGAAAGCCTAAGCCATATTTCAAATTCAAACAGCCAAAAGCCGAAAGCTTAAGCTGTATTTATCAAGGACATAAGCCGTATTAAGTTTAAGCTGTATTATTATTCAGCTTTCAAGCCCGGGTTTGTACACAAGTTAGCGTACTTGTGTAAATTGCTACTAGGAGCGCATGAAAATCGCGAAATTAAAAGGCAAAAAGATAATTTTCTTATTCATGTGAAACAGCGCTACAGGTGACCAGTTTTGGAACTTAAACTGTTATCTTTACGTTTTATTTCATAATTTATATACATATGTATTATCCCCTAATTATATAAAAGTGTAAGATTCAGAATTTGTTGAAGTTTATTATTTATAGATTTGAAATGGTTAATTGGAACGGCTATTTTAAAAAATAAAATGCAATGTTATCACTTAATGGGAAACGCGAATTTGGTCTGGAATTAATTATGTAGATTTATCTGTATTTTATTCTAATAATTTAAAAACGGAAATCAACAAAGTTCGCTAATATAAAAATTTAGTGTTTTGTGATACAAAGAAGAATTCATATTGTTTAAGAAATTGAACTGATAACCCGACAATTGTGATGAATATTGATGAAAAAGTATTACGAGGACTGCTGCTTTAATCAATAATGAAATTGCGTAGGAATTGTATAAGAATACATCAAATGAATAACAGTAATGGAGACAAAGAAGAAACGAGCTAACAGTGGGATTATAAAATATTAGTATGCGGAAAGTAATGGAAACTTATTCTATGTTAACAAAAATTACGATTTGTAGTGCTGATCTGAATGCTGAAGTTTTTAAAAATAATTTAAATCAATTGGAACAACTTGCATAAAATAACAAGTCAATACGGAACAATGTACAGAAGAAAATAATTGTTTTTTGTTTTGTAAAAATCGAAGCGATGTATCCTGGAATTATGTAAGCACGTATAATAAATATCTTAACTTTATTATATCTGTTTTATTTCAAAACTTGTGCAATCGGTAAGCGTGCAGAACAGCGTCTCCAGTTCATTTTTGGTCGAAATTTTAGTTCGTCCGTTTATCGTCTTAATCATAGTTTGTGAACTAACATTCCGAACTTGGAGGAGTCATTAAATTCTGTTGGGTTCCGGGTCACTGTGGGGTACCACTTGGTGACCGTGTTGATTTAATCGCAAAAGAAGGTGTTAGATCAGGTATTAAGTTTCCATTTATCCCATCCTTCGATCTTCTAGATAAAGCCAAAAGAAATAATCATGCGGATTGGATAAGTCTTATTTGAAGAGAGCAAGGACCTGGTAAATATTTTCATATGGTCCAACCATCTTTGCCGTCCATACCTTGGTTTTACCGCATTAGTGTCCCAGTTAGTTTGACCCGTAGGTTTGTGACCGTTGTGTGTAGGCTCCGCTCCGGCCATTGCCGATTGGGTTTAAATTTTTCAAACACCGGGCACTGCACCGGTTGTAATATCTATTGTCGACAAAATTTTAGAGAAGACATTAACCACTTGTTATTTAATTGCGCCCAGTTCGATAACACGAGACTTGCGTTTTCTAAAGACCTCATGTCCTGTGGTGTTTATTCTCCATTGTGTATTTTTCATCTTCTCTGTTCCAGTGATAAAATTTTATTTGTCCTTTTTGGGTTTATTGAAAGAAACAGGATTGTTGTTTGATTTTTTTTTTTTTTTCTCCATTATTTTACTTATTTTTTTTCTTACATTGTAGTCTTTGTCCAGTGTGGCTGTGACTACCTCCTTTTTCTCATAATGCATTGTGAGCAATGCCAGGCAACTGTGGTCATAATGTGAGATAGAAATATTTATCTATTTTTTCTTTTGCTCCTTTTTCCAGAATGAAAAAATCTTGTTTGTTTCTGTTTTGTTTCATTGAGCATTGTGGGCACTGCCAGCAGTTGCGGCCATAATGTAGAATGAATGAAATTTCTCTTCCTGAATTTTCGATTATTAGTATTTTTTAATATCTAGTCGTGTCGTAGTTTGCTGGCCAAATGAACTGTTCTGTTTGGGTCAAAAAAAAAAAAAAAAAAAAAAAACAAATTACAAATAAGACCAAAAAAAAAGCTAGTGCGAAAAAAAATTACATTTTAAATTTAAACTAAAATTTAAATTTTTCGAAAACACATATACTAAAATTGCAACAAATAGAAGAGATTGGCTTGACCCCTACGTGAGAATGACATGTGAAATTATGAAGCGTTCAAGGGCGTCGCCAGCAGATGAGCCAGGAGGGGGGCAAGGTGAGTTGCTAGCCGTCAGTGGGGTGGGGGGGTCAAGATGATAGAAAGAGGATATGAGTTATGGGAAAACTAAAATTTATAAGTTGTAAAGGCTCAATATTTGATTAAACAAGAATAAAATCTTAATTAAAACATAATTTTCGTGGGTTTCTGGCAAATTGTTCTACTACTTTATTATAAGTTTTCTAAATTGTCCATGATTACGCGCCTATGAGTACTCATCATAGCCAGTTGATTAAAAAGTTTCAAGGTCCAGAGGGGGGCACAAGCCCCTCCCTGCCCCCCGCTGGCGAATCTCATAGAAGCGTTATACAATTATTTACCTTCTTTGATGCACGGGATCACTAAATTTTTTTCTCGATCTGACAGATAAATTTCCAATCTAAAACTTAATTTTCTAACAATAAAATAATTTAATTACAAACTTATAGCAACTATTTTAAAACTAAAAGTAAATAATTTTGCATAAAATTTTTTAAAACTATTAATATTAAATTTATAATACTTTAAAACCCAAAAATTAGTTGTTTTGTTGTTTTTTTTTAAAAATTTTAGTAACATATAATATAAATTTATCGATGGTCAGTAATGATTAGTAATGAACTAAATAATGATAACATCTTATGAAAGAATATGAATTGAAAAAGTAATATGATTTGGAGACGCTGTTCTGTATTTTTACCAGTAATTTAAATCAATTCGAAATCGGGTTAACATAATAAATATTTGCAGTGCCTACAGTTTTAACTCATTTCAGCTATAATTCAAGTAGCATTAAGAATGGAAAAAAACTGAGAGCTTTTTCTCAAATCTATATCGCGTACTAAAGGCTTATATTTGCTTTTATTTTTTAAAATCTTCTTTTTGCAGAACAAAAAAAATATTACGAACTATTTAGGTCTAACAATTTAAACAATTTTAGATATGAAAATGAATGCGTTTTATATGTTGTATCAAGTAAACACAGATATTATTCCCGTATCTTTTTATTAATCCTTTTTGCCATTCCGTTTCGTAACATAAAAGTAATGTAATTGACAGCACTTCTTCTTTATAGGGTCTGAAAAACCATTTCTCTTTAGAACCTAATTATTTTCTTTGAGTAATATAACAAATTAAAGCTTCTTGATCTATTTTATGTTTTTTTTTTTTTTTATATTAAATTAATTTCTATATACTATCGTGTGCCCATAGTTAACAGATAAGTATCGTGTCGCATATATCGCGTATATCGGGGATTAATCTCGAACAAAAGAATATGTCGTTACACCGGTATTGGCCGGATTTTACATGTATAGAGCGCTGCAATGAAGACAGCTCTGGTAAAATAGATGCGGCTAATACGCTTCTTCCATTTTGTTGATTGAACAGTAAGGTGTCGATTGAAGTATTAATAAGAATTACGTATAATTAGTATAATAGAAAAGGAACGTCTTTTCGTCAGTATAATTTTCGTCAAATTAACTATATGCCAATTTTGTTAAATAACGACCGCCACTTTGGTTGTCGTATCCACGAAGATCAAAATCGAGCAGCAGGCGAGCAACGTTGAAAATAATATAAATTCACGAATTTCCAATAGCCATATTGCTCGGGCAATTTTCAGGAAGGCCGATTATCTCAAAAGGCCGTCGTCCAGAGAATTTCGGACTACACAGAATAGCGTAACGATCTAGTCATCAAAGTCGACACGGTTGCAACAACAATTAGCAAGTTCCTTCACATATTCTTTATTTTCTCGTTTATTTTTATCCTGTTAAATAATTTTTTCGTATCATGTATAATATGTAATATTGAATCATGTGTGTGTGAGGTGCACCTGTGTGTGATTTTGGCCATTTTGTTGCGATAATAAATTATCTAGTCTATTATTTCGGCCATTTTGTTCGTATAGTAAATTTATCTAGACGATTATTTCGGCCATTTTATTCTCCTGGCCAAATTTAGAAATTTTTAGATATATGAAAAGTAATATGGAGATACAATTTGATTGGCTGTTGGTATAAATTGAGCTGTGCTACAGGTGTACTCCGAACTACCTAACAAATACATTTTGGTAATTGCTTTATCTATAAGCGTACCACAACAAAATATAGTACTGGATAATTTTATCTGACTGAAAGCAACAGGAATTAAGTGGTTTAAGCTTAAATTGTTGGTCCCGAAACATCTAATGCACAAATTCCTTCAAATGTAGTTGAATACATTTTGTTGTTAAGACATTTTATTTTACAAGTTTCTTTATTTCTTCTGCCAAAGATGGATGTAAATGTTGGCTAAATACCGGTTCACCAACAGAATGGTTATAGTTTAAAAATTTAAAAAAAAAAAAGACGAATGCGGGGAACTTGAAGAATTAAAACAAAAACGTAACAATTTCAACCTACATAAAAAACTGAAATATATGTCTGGAACCGGCAAGAGTGCATTTATAGCGATTAACACTGACAAAAATGGAAAAATAATAGCCAACGCTGAATCAAGGTAAGCATTGTGGGAAAACTATGTAAAAGAACTGTTTGGTGAAATAAATAATAAAGATAAAATAGAGAGCAAGGTAAAATGCGAATCGGGACCAAAAATTATCGAGTCCGAGGTACAAAACGCCATTCCGAAAGCGAAAAACCGCAAAACTCCGGGAGAGTAGACAATATTACATTGGAAGTATTTAAAATAGTAAAGACAGAAAGTGTAGAAACGCTACAAAAACTATACAACAATATATACGAGACCGGAGAAATTCCTATAGATTTTCTTCTATCTACCTTCATACCGATTCCAAAGAAACCTGGAGCGAGGAAGTATAGTGGTTTCAAATTGATAAGCTCGGTGAGTAATGCGTTAAAAATATTCTTGCGAATCATTCAAAAACGAATTTATAAGAAACTGGAAATGCATATGGGGGAAACACAATTTCAATTCAGAAACGGTATGAGCATACATGAAGCAATCTTCTGCATGCAGATGATCAAGGTCAAGACATATACATATGTTTTATAGACTTTGAAAAGGCATTTGACAAGGTTAAGCACGATAAAATTCTAGAAATATCAGAAAGTACATCAATAGATGAAAAAGACTGAGATGTATCAGTAACCTCTGTTGCCGTCAAAAAGCCAAGGTTCGGCTAGGAACAAATGAAACCAAGGACATAGAGATTGAGTGTGGTGTAAGACAAGGATGCATTTTATCACTAATGTTATACAGTATCTATTCCGAACAAATATTTTAACAGCTCAAGCGGAATCTAAAGGAGGTATACAAGTCAATGGTGTACTGATAAACAACATCAGATTTGCTGATGACACTGCTCTCATAGCTGGGTCTCAGAAAGGACTCGAAGAACTAATTCAAAATGTACGCAGAAGCGCTAAAATAACGGGAATTAAAATTAACGTTGAAAAAATAAAATATATGAAAGTATCTAGAAGAGAAGACAACAATACGGACAAAATAATAACGGATGGGAAAGACGTAGAGAAAGTTTCTGCCTTCAAATATCTAGGAAGCTGGGGCTAATAGAAAAGGGGAACTCAGACAAAGAGATTAGGCGTAGGATAGAAATAGCACATAGAGAATTTCAACAATTTAAGAGTGACTTTCATTAGTGCCGTTGGGCTTAGTTCAGTGAACCTTAACTTCACATTCCATGATACCTTATTAAGGGTATGGGACTTACTTTACTGATGTTATAATGATATCGATATGAAATTAAAACTTTGACTAGTCAGATGTTATATCTGGGCAATACTGCTATATGGGTTGGAAACGTGGATCCTCACAGCAGTTGCATCAAAGAAAATTGCAGCGTTCGAAATGTGATTGTTGAAGGCCAGTTGAATGGACATAATAAGCAACAGGAAGATCCTGCAGCGCTTGCGGAAAGAATGTGAACTACTAACAATTATAAAAAAAAAAACGCAAAATAATGTACCTGGGACATATTATGAGGAGAAATAAATACAAAACACTCCAGCTGATACTTCAAGGAAATATAGAAGGCAAACGGAGACGCTGTAGATCAAAGACATCATGGATACAGAATATAAAATTCTGGACGGGAATATATGTCAAGAAATTGAGACATGTATAACCGTTTGGTCGCCGAGGTCCGCTATGCAGACATAGCAAAAAAAGAAGAAGATACTGAGAGAGGACTGTGATCTCCATTAAATACAACCTAGTCTCACAAAAATTTTTTATCGAAAAACTCTTTTTTATGTAGAAGGATGATCATCGTGCTAAAATAATAAATGAATTTTTTAATCAAAATAATGCATCAACCTTTAGATAAGTATATATTTTACTAGAATTGTAAATAAATGTACCATATATTTCGATGTTGAATTTTTATATCGTCCTGGACCACGGGAGCATTCTAAATATTTTCTTGAAACCAAAGAAATAGGTGTTTAAAAAAAGCGATACTTAAATGTTCACCCAGATTAGTTTTTTTTAAAAAATAATTTATGATCTAAAAATTAATTAAACCCGTTTAAAATAAAGCATAACACAGGTTTCTAATAATAAATATATGTCGCCTATAATGTATTAAAGATTTAATGTAAAGATTATTTTTCTGTATCATATTTCTTATAACAAAATTAAAGAAACATTGTAAATATCAGAGAATACTTTAATTATCTTTATGTTATAAATAAAATGGAGCGATGTTTTTATTCGTTTGCGCTGTGCAAGGCCTCCTGCTTCTTTCTTTGTCTTCAATCGACTCTCTACCTGATGAAAATCGGTTATATCAACGAAACAGGCTAGTACGAGACATTACGGACTCCAAATAAGCCACCTTTAACATTTCGAATGTTTCGGTAGCATTTTTAGCCGCTTTAAAACAAAACAAAATGTTGTTCTAAATTTTTTTCCATATTAAAATTATGACCACGCGACCAAGAGACGCTTGCACGACTGTGCTGCTACAAATAATCCGATTGTTCCGAAACTTCGGTTGGGGAGAGAAGAGGGTTGTACCGGAACTAGTTCTCAAAATTTCATAAAAATGGCGCAAGCAGTATTGATTTTAGAAAGGTAATCATATAACTTACGGAACGCACTGTGTATATCGCTGTTTCGAACGTGTTTTTATGTTAAGTTGCATATTTACAAAATTGCAGGGGAACTTATTGGAGCAAAGAACCATAAAACGCCAGCTACACACCACTGCTGGTTATTGGTAACTTTTGTTATATCAAATGTATAAGGTAGTTATCAATTTTTGTGGAGTTAAAACATGGTAAAAAAGAAAACAAAGATAATGGTCATTGGAAATAACATCAGTCCCAGAATACACATTAATGGAGATAACCTGGAGAAAGTCGAATCATTTAAATACCTAGGTGCGCAGCTGAACATTACAGGAGGATCTGAAGTGGAAATCAAAAGTCGGATTGAGCAGTCAAGAAGTGCATTCAACAAGATGAGGAAAACCTTGACGGCCCACGATCTTAGCTTAGAGTGAAGGGCTCGAATTTTAAAATGTTATATATGGTCCATCTTATTATACGGCTGTGAGACGTGGACTTTGAAGAAAAATACCCTGAATCGATTACAAGCCTTTGAATTTTTGAGGGTACCCTGGACAGCTAAGAAGACCAACCAGGAGATACTCAGGGTTATGAAAAAAGACCACGAATTGATTAATTTAATAAAAATTCGAAAACTGAAATATTTTGGACACTTGATCTGTGGGACAAGGTACACCTTGCTACAAACCATTTTGATGGGAAAAATTGAAGGTAAAAGAAGAGTTGGTCGGAGGAAACGTACCTGGTTCTGTGATATCAAGATGTGGACAGGATTAAATACAGAGTGGTTGGTACACTCCGCGTACGACAGAGAGCGGTACCAGAATATCATTAAGGCTTCACTAGATGGCCACCTATGATCGAGATCGGTCGGGACAGCAAGAAGAAGAAGAAAGTATTTACATGAGCACGTGATCCTCATTAGTTGTAAATCGTCATCCTAATTTTCGTTTTCTTTATTTTTCTAAAGCTAATTTTTGAGTTATTCAAAAATTCATATGTATCAAATATTTCTATAAAAATCACGTTCTATCATTCATCTTTTTTTATTAAGATTTTGTACATTGCATTTGTACGAAATCTTAATAAGATGGTTCAGAAACGTTAAAAATATCAAATAAATTTCCACGGTTTAAGCGTGGTTTAACTAATAAACTTAAAATTGTACACATAACTCATAATTAAAATTTACTTCAACAAATCCCAATTTGGTTCTTTAATAGAACTTACAAAATGCGTAAAAAATGTTGTATTAACCCTTTGTATTGTTGTTAAAAATTTCAAACTGGTTTATAAATGCGCATAGTTAAGGGATTTTTTTTTTTGTTATGTGCAATCAAATTTCCAATTTTGAAATTGTATTTTTTATGTTTGACAAATTCCAAAATTTAAAAAAAAAATATATTCTCTTCCCAATTTTGGCATGTAGTGTATTAATAGAAAGCTTACTTTAATTTAAAAAGGTGGCTAACGAAATCGATATTTTGGGATCAAAATTGATTTTAATAGTGTTAGAGTTACCTTAAAAAAACACTCCAGTCTTTTTAATAACCTACACAATATTTATCTTTATGCACTGATAATTGAATTTCAATTTTCACTTCTATAATAATATGTACAGTATTTGCACGAGCACGGCTGTTATCTGAAATATATCTATTTACAGCAGATAATGACAATGAAATATATTTAAATAGCCCACAAACTGATTAGTACCGCAATGGAGAGAAAATGTTACAGCTGATAAGTGTGACATCACAACCCAAAAAGTGTACGCAGAGGTTGGAAATTCACCTCAGTTTAAAGCTCTTTAGGTGTATCTCATCACTAATCTGAACAAATGCATCAGAGAAGGGTCTCATGCTATTTAGATTGTACTCATCTGGTAATCCAACTCTTATTTTTAAAATTAATCAACATTCATGTCGAGAAGCTGAAACTAACTCCAGACCTCCTTGCCCTGCCTGTTTACATGTTTGATAACGGGAAAAGTAACTTCCCATGGTAGGGGTCCAATCCCTGCTCCTTAGGCTCTATCTAGCCAATATCCTTTTTAAATTCTTTGTTGGTTTAAAACTGATGTTTTTTATTCATGTACATGTATATTTTCACTGCAAGCATGTGTGGCCTCATTACCACAATTACACCTACACTCGCACATTTAATCATCCTTATTATTCTTATTAACAACCCTGTTTTCCTGGAAATCACGGAGAAATTCTTCTCATATTGTATCCATTAGGTGATCTGTTCCTATTTACCTCTTCCACTCTATATAGTAAATAAAAACACAGTGTAATGAATGTTTGGAATAATGACGAAAAATGTTTCAAATATTCATTGTTGGTGAAGTTTGTTGAAAAAAATTATGAAATATGAAGGTGAAAGCAAGTATTAGTGACAGGATATTACTTTTCCATTTACCGTAAATGATGCAGAGATTTTCGAAAAAAATAATATAAATTCTCAAAAAACGTGTATGCGTTAGATACGGATAATGCGATATATCCTCTTGGAATAGCTAATGAAGAAAAGCCGGATCATATTAACTCACAGATGTTAACAACTAGTGATAGGTCGCATTACTGTTAATTAAAAATTCTTGAACAGTTGTTAGTAGCTTCTTATTCTTCTTCTAGTGCCATTTCCGTTAACGAAGGTTGGCCACAATTTGTGAAAGACTGGATCTGTTCCTGGCCGAATGAGATAATTCGTTGGATTGTTAGTAGCCCGTTAAATTAAAAGACATCGCGATCGAACATATTATATATGTGTAAATTTTGCTTATAAATAAAATAGTTTTAAAAAAAAGAAATACTGACTTCAAAATTTACTTTAAAATTTTACAAAATGGTACTAAAAAGGAAAAAAAAACACTCGATAAAAAGTAATATATTTTGCAGTAAAATATATCTTAAGAGAATATTGTGAAATAATATTAATACTGATCAGATCGGTACCAAATTCAAATTGCAACAATTAAGAAACCAGATTAAATGAGTACAACTTGGCAATCACTCGTTTTCTGTAAGTCACTGAAACGAACAGAAATATTAAATTTGATGCGAATTCTAAGAAGTATTGCAGTAAAATATATCTTAAGAGAATATTGTGAAATAATATTAATACTGATCAGATCGGTACCAAATTCAAATTGCAACAATTAAGAAACCAGATTAAATGAGTACAACTTGGCAATCACTCGTTTTCTGTAAGTCACTGAAACGAACAGAAATATTAAATTTGATGCGAATTCTAAGAAGTATTAATGTTGTTTAATATTAATCGTAATATTCTTACTTTTATTTTATCGTGTAAGATATATTATGTTTTGTGGAGTAAAATTATCTTTTACTTTGTAGTACATTTTTATTTAATTTTTACAGCAAATTTTGGAGTCGGTACTTGATTTTGAAACTGTTTTTTAAATAAATTATTTTCCTTTGAAAATAATAAATCAATTTTTTCATCAAATATTTATTGCTAACCTCATTTTAATCGCTAGCTTTCACTAAGCATGGAATATGATTTCTCATTTTTGGTATATAATTGCTTAATTAGATAATTATCAAAACTTTTATTAAACATTCGGTAAAAATTAAAAAAACTTCTCTTCACTGTTTCCAAGTCAAGTTGAAAGCACCTACCAATTATTTTTTTTGGATTACAGGATGAATGTAGGTAGTAATTGTAGGTAAGCAATTTCATTGATAGCAACGGTAAATCAGTAATTTCTTACGATCCTCTTCACCCGAACACGGTAGTATTATTGTTAAGAGGCATGATATTTCGGAATCAAGTAATCGGTTTCTTACATTTTGAAATTCGCCATATAAGCACCATTTGGAATGAAACAAGTTAGCACAGTTACCTGTGCACATGTATTTCAAATGAAACATGCATATATAGCGTTTCTTACCTTAACTTTACCACCTTCGCGCTCTGTTAAGATTTTTAGGTTAATGAGTAAATATTTTTGTATAAAAATGAGTATTCAAATTATTACTGAATAAATTACAGCATTGTTGTAATCCTGATTCTACTAAGCTAAAATAAATTGTCTTCAAGATTTCCTTCAATAAATAATTTTGATAATGAGTACCGGTATTATATTTTTTATTATTATTCTTAACATATAATGTTCATTTATTCTATGTTAAATTTTAGTTTAAAATTATTCCTAGGTACTTATACAGATATTATTATAATAATTATTAGTAAGCATCTTCCATGACGGAGTTTGCAATCGACATTCAATTAAATCATATTATGCATCTTGTCCAACATCGTGATTCTTTTTCTGCTTCTCAGTGCCTTGCCTGGAATCTTTCCATTTGCCACTAGCGAAAACGTCCCGTCTTTAGATTGTTTGTTTTGAAGAAAGCGTCGTTTATTTCCTTTAATCATTGGTAGCAAAATGCAATTCTTCAGCCCCATTTTCCTAAATACCTTCTCGTTCTTGATTTTCTCCCTCCAATATATGTATATCCCTTTCATTTTTCTACATGTCCACATTTCAAACGCATTAAGTCTCCTTTCCGTGTCCGCTGTCATTTTCCACGTTTCTGTGGAATACCTTGCTATAGACCAGACGTAGCATTTCAGAATTTTCAGGCGCAATTCTATTTTAATTTCCGGTCTTTTAGAATTCTTTCTAAATTGTTAAATGCTATTCTAGTCATTGTCGTCGCGATGACCTAGTGGCTAGAGCGCTTGGCTTCTGGTTTCAGAGGTCTCGGGTTTGATCCTGGACGATGACAGAATATGCGCGCTGGTTAGTATACAGCAGTATAGACACATCTGGGCTCCATTTATAGCGCAATCCACCTTACGTTCTCCGCGCCGAGATGTAGTTGTGCGGATGTGCGCTCATTTCTACATTGTCAAATTCTCGCACAGACTTTGCATTTATAACATACGGAATATGTACAACCTGAAATGCATACGGCTACCTCGGATATGAGAACCTGTCTAATAAAACTAATAATAATATTCTAGCCATACCCAATCTTGCCCTTATTTACCCGCCACCCCTGCTATCTTGAGATATAACTATTTTAATACTTGTTCTATCCGTACTCCATTCACCTCGATACGCAGTTGTCTATTTTTGTTCTGCTAGTCTCCATTACTTTAGTTTTGTTTACGTTAATCTTCATCCCGTATTTTTTGCCTTCATTATTCAATTTTTTTATAATTTTCTGTAACTGCTTTGGAGTTCCTACAATAAACACACGATTATATCTGCATAAAACATGTTTTTTTTTTTCACCATTTACTCTGAATCCTATGTTTTGAAAGAATTTGGTTTTTGTTATTTCTTCAGCACATGCGCTGGGCAGTCTTGGAGATGATGAGCAGCCCTTCCTCACGCCTTTTTTGATTTTGCACATTCTTTCTGTTGGGTAACCATTGACAAAAAATATTCGAATTTTGCTGCATATATACGTTGTGTATTAGCTGTATATCCTCCGTGTCAATTCTTTATCTTCTCAGGATTTGTAAAATTTTGGTACGCTCTACATGGTCGAAGGCTTTCTTATAATCTATATAAGCTACACATATATGCTTCTGTTTACTGCCAACGCTCGCTGCATTAGTATTTTATATGGAGCTATCGTGTCTCACGCGCTTTTCCAAGCGATAAAGCCAAATTGTGTTTCACTTCTGTCAATTTTTGTTTCGATTCTTCTATTTATTATCTTTAGTAAATTAATACAGTCGTACGGTATTCGAAGCATTTTCGCGGATTACTCTTTTTAGGTATGGATACAAATGTAGAGATTTTAAAATCCTCCGGCAAGTATTCGGTTCGGTATATTTTGTTGATTAACCTAAGAAATTTTTCTTTGCTTTTTTTGGATGCATGCTTTATCAGCACTGTAGGGATTCTATCTGCTCCGGCTGCCTTTTGTATTTTAACTTTTCTGATTACGTACTCTAGTCCTTCCTTTATGATGTGCGGCGCTGTCTTTTGCTTTGGCCAATTCAGTTTAAAATTTTTCATTCGGTTATCTCTGTTTGCATCTCCATACAGTTTGTCTATGTACATCATGCATTATTTCTTTATTTCTTCTGTTTTTGTACCGTCTCGCCTGCGTCATTCTTAACCATCATTATTTTAGGGCTTTTTCTTTTCTGTGCTTTCATGAGCCATTTCACTTCTTTATGCATTTCATGCATCCTGCCTTCTTCTTCTAGTTTCTGCATATGGTTACATTTTTGTTCGATTCATCTATTCCTTATCTTCCGACACTTTTTCGTGATTTATTTGTTTATCGTTTTATATTCTGTTTTTAATTTTCCTTCTTTTATCGATCAGTACAGTGTTTCATGTGTTATCCAGCTCTTGTTTCTCTTCCTTATTATGGCACCTCCATTATTTTTACTGAGTATTTCTTCTGCTGCAATAATCATTGTGTTTTTTTAACTCGTTCCACATATCTTCAACATCCGTTTGTTCATTTATCTCATTGGTTTTTTCTTCCAGTTTTTTCGAAAAATTCCCTGCAATTGTTTTACACTTCAGAGGACTTATGTGTTCAGCTTCCTGTTTTCCATTTTCCTGATATGTGCACATTTTTTAAGCCGAAGACGGCATCTCGCTGCTAGCAACTGATTGCCTGTGTTACAATCTGCTGATGTTAGCTCGCGAAAATTTAAGGTCATATTTTTGTACCTACCTCGTATTCACCATGATATAATTTAGTCGGTTTCGTACTCGGTTTCCTGTGCTTCGTCATTTGTAAAGTTTCCTTGTATGATGTTGGAACCAAGTATTGCACACGGTCAAACTATTTTGTTCAACGAATTCTACGAGTTTTGCACTTCGTTAATTTTTCGTATCTGGTTCAAAAAGTCGCACGGCAGTGCTGTTTCTGTTAGTTTTTCCCACTTTCGCATTGAAATCTTCCATTACGAACAAAGGGTTCCGTTTCCCAGCTTCATGATCGCTTTTTCTATGTCTTCATCAATTTTCTCCACTTCTTTATCTGCGCTTTCACTTGTTGGTGCATATACTTGTATTATCGATAGTGGTTTGGGATCTGCATTTAGATGTATCGCCATTATTCGTTCTTTGGATTGTCAGAATTTCATCTATTCTTTTGCTGAAGCCTTTTCTTATTAATATTCCGACTTCATTCTCATGATTTTACCCTCCCGAATATACAAATTCGTATTCGTTTTTGTTTATCCTGTCACTTCCGCACCATCTAACTTTATTTATACCAAGAATGCCTATTTTTAATCTCTTTGCTTCTACAATTATATTTTCCAGTTTTCCAGTTTGATATAACGACCTGACATTTCATGTACCAATTCAGTTTTTCTCCATGTTGTCGCTCTGATGTGTTTAACTCCGCAGATTCTTAGCACGCCATTCGTTGTTATAGAAAGCTTGTATACAACTTGTCGGACACTTGGGGCTGTTGGGTTTGATAATTGGAGATGATATTGCGGTGAGTCCTCAATCCTCTTTTCTGTTGGGGTGTGCTACTGAACCCCCCCAACAGGAATTGCACGACGTAGACATATGGAACTTACATGGTTGTTGTTTCCTTTTACTTCCTATAGGCTAACGCATTATGACAGTTGAGTGACTACTTACTAGAGAATGCGGCTCTGGTTACAACAACCTGTACCGGCGAGGCTATACAGATGTACTATTTCTTTATGTTTAAAATGTATTTTTTAACATTTATTTATA
This sequence comes from Icerya purchasi, assembly GCA_039619475.1. Classification (NCBI taxonomy): domain Eukaryota; kingdom Metazoa; phylum Arthropoda; class Insecta; order Hemiptera; family Monophlebidae; genus Icerya; species Icerya purchasi. The sequence goes on along the minus strand of CM077116.1, from coordinate 119,441,993 downwards.
CTGTTCATATAGTTTGAACAGTTACTAGATTCCATTTTTTGATTTTATTATAGTTGATTTTGTTTTATCTTATGCTTATAATTAAATAAACTATGTTACATTTATTGAGTTTTTATGTTTTTAAATCTCTACTTCATTTGCGTAGTGAATAAGAAGCGTTAATGACTAATATTACATTTAAATATAAATTTTTAAAATTAATAAAAGACACGCCAATTTTCATTATTTTTTTATTTTTTTTTAAATGGGATGCATATATTAGTATTTGTTTTATTTCTTACTGCATTGTTAATAATATCTCAGTACAGAATTTGGAGAAGATTGGAGCAAGATCTGTAATTAGAAGAGATTTATATAAACAAATTGACGAAAGATGCATAAAGAATTCTTAAGATTGTAGGATTTCGGCCCCATTTAGAATTCAGCATCTTAAGAATGTTAGCAACTTTAAATATTGCTTCAATTTCTCATTTATACGAAGTTATTTTCTGTGATAAAATATTATTAAAATAAATTGAAGAAGCAAAAAGGTTCTTAGTTATTTTACTGAAATGATATATATATATATATATATATATATAAGACAAAAAAAAAAAATAATAATAACAATAATAATAATAATAAAATGAAACAAATAAAAACATTATAATTAAATTTATACAATTGTGGCTTCCGCTTTCATTAAACTTCTATTTGCATTGCCGTCTCTGGAGTTTAAACGGAATAATACAACTTGACGCATCGATGGGCCGGACGTGAGACGCGACCGACGTGATGACTGCGTCATTGTTTCTGTGAATGTTGTACTGGTGTCAGCTCCGTACCTCAAACAACCTCTGTTAAATGTCCCGTTCACATTTTGCGTTAAGTTTGGGAAACATGGGGATAATAATTTCGCAATCCACCTGAAAGGTGCCATTTTCCTGTAAAATATTCAAATGTAAATATAAAATATGCTATCAGTCAGAAAAGGTAAATTTAGTCAGTTTTTGCATAGCGATATAAAACAATAGAATTAGATAATAATAATAACACACACTGTTTATAGGAAATATATATAGATTATAGATTAATTACATACAATATGTTTCGGCGTCATAGCGCCATAATCATGAAATACTATTGTATTTCATGATTATGGCGCTGAGACGCCGAAACATATTGTATGTAATTAATTTATGATAATGTATATTTCCTGTAAACAGTGTGTGTTATTATTATTACTTAATGAACAATAAGGAGCTGAATTTATCAGATACTATAAACATTACAGAACAGAATCTGCTAAATTTGTCCTGATAATGTGGATCAATGAATTTTCGATTACGTAGAATATGAGGCTGAGGGAGAGTAACTGAATCATATTATTTGTTGAAGATGGAAATTATATTTTCTCGTTCTTTTAATTGATTAAAGTAGAATTCCTTTTACGAAGTGAATTTTGCCGTAAAGTTGTTTCCTGCGAATTTCCAAAAAAAAAAACAAAAAAAAAAACAAAAAAAAAAAACAAAAAAAAAACAAAAAAAAACAAATATATAAAAAAGCACGTATTCAATCGACAACTGTTGCGGCATTCGAGTTTCTGACGGGGAACCGCAACGTTTTAAGTAAACTGTGAACTCTAAGGTTACCGAAATTTCATCTAATCGGCAACCGAATTACTTAAAATTTTTCATATCGAAGACCGAATTTGTTGCTGCAGGCAATGATGATGACAGTACACTGTCCTAAGGGAATTATCAACCAGACAAAAAAAACGAAGGAAAGAAGAAAAAAAGGGAAAAAGTAAGAGAGAAATGGTAAATCAGTCGAAGGTAGAAAGAAGAAATTTTTTTCCCCGAACTGTTAGATGGATAGTTTTGGATGCCGTGTGGCCAGTACCTTAATATTTTTAATGTTTTCATAGAATAACGTGTAGAAAGGCTTATTATAAACCAGTACCTTTACAATACAGTGAAAGAAGAATGTGTTTATTTTATTCATTTTAGGGAGAGGATAGTGAAAAAGAAAAAAATATAAAGCTCTGCTCAATTACAGTAAATAATAAATTATAATTTAATTTCAAGTAGAAAGTAATTACTACTTAAGTATTGTGAAAATATTGGTCGTTTATAGTAGTTTTCTTTGTTTTATTTTATATTTTAAAAATTGCGCAAGATTTTATTTTGTTAAATTAAGTTTAACGTATTATGTTCGTTTTTTTTTTTGTCGATAAAGCAGAGTTGCACGAAATAAACACGGTAATATGCACAGCGTTTAAATGTAACTGTTTTCATTTTCAAAGAATGCCATCAAACTGAAAACAAATGAAAAGTGTCAGTTTCAGAATAAGCTGAAATTTATCTGTTTTTTTGCGTATTGATTAAGCCGCTCAAGAAGAAGTCAGCGAAAAGATCTTTTATAAAGTATAAACGCATGCGAGAGACAAGGCCGTGTCCACGGGGGGGGGGGGGGGGGGGGTTAACCCCCCCATGAGAACTGAAATAGTTATTATAAATACAAAAAAATCTGAAAAAAATCACAAATTTAAAATAAATATTGATGATTTTTTAGGGTTTTTTTTACCTACTTTTAAAAGAAAAAATATGCTGCATATTTTTAGGTACTTTATTAATATTTTATGCAAAAAAAATTTTATTACGAGTATAATTAATAACATATGTAATTTTTATTAATGTGTTCATATACGGGGTAATTCATGTATGTAAATTATTAATATATAAATCAAAATGATGGAAATTATTAATAGTACAAATATTAGTGAAAAATGTATTATAAAATAAATATGCAAAGAAAATTTTCACCCCCCCCCCCCCTTTCCAAAATTCTGGGCACGGGCCTGGCGAGAGACATAGATGATAATAAGTATTATAAATGGAGAGTGAATAGGGAAAATAACTGGATTATCGTTAAGTGATAAGAAAATATCTGCAATAAAAATAAATGACTGATAATGGAGATTGATGTAAAATTAATTAAGATATTTTTTATTTTTATTATAATTTTCCTATTTAATATTATAATTTGTAGTTCTAAAGATGCATATAGGAAGTACTTTTATTTTTTTTTTTTTTTTATTGGTCCATGTAAAATTTTAACGAATGTTTTAAGGATAAGTTTAATTTCTTAAATATTTATATATTCATTAGAGTATTGTAAAGTAATAAGGAAAAATTTACGCATTTATGGTCGTCAACAAATAAGTTGCAAAATTCCACTATAGTAAAAGGTAAACGGAATTTATTTTATAATAGTGACAAGTTAGATGACTGCAGATAGTCATTTAGTGAAGGGAACTGTACTAAAATGTTGATGTGTTTTAATGTGGGATAGCGATTTACAGTCGGCATCATTTACGGTTAAATGAGGAGATGAACGTAGTTATAAAAATGTGCGAAACACTTTTAGGCAGCGACGACTTTCATGTTCGAACCGACTAAATATGAAATCTCGAAGATTTATTTTAAAACTGACTCACTGATTTTTTGATCAATAGTGCTTGGTTTTCGACTTTTGTGACATTTTTCTGATCTAAATTTTCGAAACGTGTACATGATGTATACACATCGTAATTATAAATATATATAAAATAAAATAAATTCACAAACCAAAAAATTAATTTAAGACGCCGGCAGGGGGGGTGAAAGTGTTAAGTGAATGAAAATCCGTTTTTGCGTTGAGACTGATAATGGAAAGGCTTTGAGATTGACGAGGAAAGAAAGAAAGCGGTCGATTGCAGTAGACGTTCAGAAGGAAAAGGCAGTATAAAGTCTTCGAATAGCAAAAAGAAACACTGCTCTAAATAAGACTGATTGTTAAGAATCACTGTTTATTTTACGATGAATCTTATAAAAATTTGTTTGTTGCAACAATATTCATCTTTTACCCTGTACACCTCTTTATCTCACCTTCAAAATCACCGTTTATGATCTTTTCATTTTATCACTGCTTAATCTCTATCAATTAACGTTAGTTAATGTCTTTTGTTATCTTCGTATCTATCTAAACAGTGGACTATATTTTACAAAACACGCTAATTGTATTTCTCTATTCTTAAACATCTGAACATTATGGAAGGCGTTTATTCTATTAGCATTTTATATTCATAATACGATCTCAGTTTGATTACTGCTGCTTTTGTAAGAGAATGCTTCTAAAACTCAGTTCGCAAAAATTTGATCGGATCAAAAATTTATATTTTTGTTTATGTTTTGGAATTTTGAAGTCCTTCTCCATTTCGTGTTTTTTTTTTTTTTTTTGCTACATCTAATGTTCTTGATTACCATTATTTTATCAAAATTCTTTTCATTTTCTTTAATACCATCGTTCAAAAATATTCATCCTTATGACAAAGTTTACGTTTTACTCCTTTGAAAATTCTTACCCTATACTATCTCATACCGAGTTCTCCTTTGTTTATTATATTACATTACCAACATTATACGTTCCCCTAAATTACTCCTGTTACCAGATAAACGCAATTCGAATCCTGACATCTCTATGAATAGTGAATTTTACTTTATATTAAAAATGTTTGAGAGAGCTGCATCGCGAGCAACTTGATCGACCCGTTCTTTTCCCTTGATAACTATACGATTAAAAACCCACAAAAAATCTACCTGAAAAAATTGAAAGTTTGCAAGAATAAAGACTGTAGAACGAATGTTAAGAATAACGGGATTGTGATTAGAATATATACAAAACGGACAAAATGTACTAAAGGACACTTTTGGAATCAGACATTTTAAGGAATTTGTTTGCAATTTTTAATGTGTGGTATAAACTCAATGGCACGTAAGATAGATAGTAATTATATACAACTTATAGAACAGTAGGAAAGAAGTTTAAATAAGGAAAAATCTTGTATCCGTCAGTAAATATAGAAGTGTGAGAACAAAATTTTCTTTAATCATTTTTGCCCCATATCAGGATATAAACTTTCCTCTTTTTTCTTTTTCTCCGTCGACATAATCGGTGCACTGTAAATATTTGTTTTATTATGTTAAGGGCTGCAAGCTTTACTTAATTACAGTTATGCCTATGTTGCTTTAGTGTAAGTCACTGTGTAGTCCGTCAGAAATGAATTTAGTCTAGAACTAAATCAACTTCACTTAATAGTGATTATGGCTGTCCAATAATGGTATCTAGTATTGTTTGAAATAATATGGACACACACCACCAGGGATGAATTCAGGCATATATATATATATCTTTTTCCGTTATATATTCCGGATAGATAATATTCTAAAATGGATACTTACGACAAAGTTGAACATATTCGTGTTGAGAATAAACAGTAAATGATCGGATTAGCGGCTGAATTTAACGGTGCCAAACTTTGCACGAATGTAGCGACGGCATAAGATGTTTGTGTTTCAGGTATGTAATCGTAAACTTGAAGTAGATCGAAAACAAAATACGGACTCCAACATATAATAAAAACTGTATAAATAAAAAATTAATCATTGATTTTACAGCGCTAAATGAGAAATAAAAATGGTTCAGTTAAAAAATGCAAAAACACATCGTGTCACAAAATAATTATTATCAGTATGCACTAATACATATGCATTTAACAAAAATTTTTTTTTAGAAAAAACAGCTTTTATCAAAAAGAAAACAATAAAACAATAAATAATTAAACTGTATTGTGTAATATAAACGTGATTCTTCCTCGCTTATAGATGGTGTACCTTATTCTCAAAAACTTGCCCAATCAATCTCTCCTAAGCTGATAACGAGTCTACATTCTTACATCAGTAGTATTGCTAAACAATGTCAAGTTGTTTCTTTCTCCTATAAACATGATTGGTGGACTGACAAGCTGGAATTTTTCAAAAAGTAAAATTAATCTAGTGCGCAAGAGGAAAAACAAATGTAAGGTTGCTGTTAAGCGATTCTTTCTTGATAGCACTTTGAAACAGTTTAATAAAGAGTATAAACGAGAGATATGCAGGACAAAACTTCAACAGTGGAAGGAACTTGTTGCTTGTAGTACTGCCTGGGGCAAACTTTATAAAATAATAATCAAAAAAAAAACACAAATTAATGCAATTCCTGATATAGTTTATCAACAGCAAGTAATTAGTAATGATGTAGGAAAATGTGATGCTTTTCTCAAGCATTTCTTGCCTCAAAAAGATGATATTCCACTTGTTATTTCCCCAATTTCTGAGGCTCAGTGCCCTGTAGCAAACCGAACAACTATAGACAATATAATTAAAAATCTCAATAATAGAAAAGCGGCTTCACCTGACAAAATCACTAACAAATTGGTAAAACAACTTAACCTACAACTTGAAGAAATGTTCCTCCTAATCTTCAATAAATGTTTATATTTTCAAGTTTTTCCCAAATGCTGGAAAGCCGCCTTTATTAAACTTCTACCAAAACTGGGAAAGGTACCATCTGACATCACTGCCTACCGACCAATCTCTTTACTTATCACTGTAGGTAAGGTCTTTGAAAAAATTGTAAACCAGTTACTTATAGCTGAGATTGACACGCAAAACCTGTTACACTGTAACCAGTTTGGCTTTCGTTCTGGAAGGTCTGCTAAGGGTGCAGTATATAAATTAGTTCAAGTAATCAGGAACTTTATAAACTCTGGAAATATTGCGGCGGTGTTTTCCTTCGATATTGCTGGAGCATTTGACAACTGCAAATGGTCCGCGATAATTGACATTATGAAAATGAACAACATCAACCCATTCCTAGTTAACATGATAATTAGCTACCTTTCTGATAGGGTTACGCACCTTAACATAAACAACTCTAATAGATCAATGAGTGCATGCTGTGGTGTTCCTCAGGGCTCTGTCCTTGGTCCCACCTTATGGAACATATTATATTCTTCTGTGCATCACAAGATTGAAACATATTGTAAATTCTTTAATAGCAGCTGCGCTCTGATATCCTACGCTAATGACCTCTGCCTTGTGTTTGAGGTCACTAACCACTTTGATTATAAGCAAATGTCTTTAATTATAGAATACTTAAATGAAACAGTCAACTGCCTAGGACTATCCTTCTCTGTTTCCAGATGTTCATACTCTGTGTTTGGCAACAAAAAAGTAATAGAGAAAATTCACGACCTAAAACTTCTCTGTGATCAGGGCTTGCAACACACAAATTTATTGAAATACCTTGGAATTCTCATAGATAGTAAACTTACTTTTCTGCCCCACCTTAAATATATCAAAACCAAATGCGATTCTCTGTTTAGCAGTATCAGTCGACTGCAACATAACTGTTGGGGCTTACGATACTCTGAACGAATCATTTTATACAAGGGTTTAATTCAATCCCTATTTGGCTAAGGAGCTGCCACTTACGTTAACCATAAGGTGTTGAAAAATATCAATAGCCATCAGAGAAGGTTTCTCCTCAACATTGCATCTCTTTATAGAACTACATCTACATCTACAGCTTGTGTTATCACTGGTATATTTCCTATGGATTTATACATTACAGGCAGGGCTATCACAAGCGAGTATCGGATTCGCAAGGATGTTAAATTTCTCACATTTCTGAAGCTAATACATAACAATTTGGTTGAAACTGTTAATTACAACTCCTTTATATTACTTAAAAAGCAAGTTCTACAGACCCAAATTGCTGAATGGCAGAGGAGATGGGTTGTTGATCACACAGGAAGGAAAACCTATTATTTTCTCCCTAGTATTTCAGACAGGCTAAGGATGAGTAAAATTAATATCAATTTCTATAGCGCTCAAGTACTTTCTGGGCATGGGAAGTTTGGTGCCTACCTGTACAGGTTCCGACTTGTCAGCAGCCCAGGCTGTACCTGCTGTTCTCTTAATATTATTGATGATGTTGATCATTTTCTCTTTGATTGCCCCATGTTTAGTTACTTACGTTCCAAGTTCAATATTATAAAAACTAACCCCTCCCACATTAATAATACAAATCCCTTACTGAAGTTTACTGAGGCGGCTTTGAGGCGTAAGTTTCAACTGAGTAATTAAATCATTTCTGTTAAATTCAAAATTTATGAAACCCTATTATTCAGGATTATCTACCTTCTCTTCACAGCTCAATTTAATTTAATTAATTTAATTTATTTATTTATAAATTGTAATTCAGTGATAGTCATTAAGATTTGTTTCCTTCAAGTCGTTAATTTCTTTTTGATTTAATATTAGTAGCTTATTATAGTTATAGAATTATAATTCTCACGTATGCACTAAATCAAACGTTATCCCAACAACTTTTATTTTCGTACATTACTGCTGCTGTATTTTACCTTTCTTATTATTACAGTTAATTTAATAAGAATGTTATATAGCAATTAAATACTGTAATTTTCTTGGTAATAGTTGGGACTATGTTGTTTATCATCCTGACTAATACCCACAATATATCTATAAGCACACGTTTGCAAAGGACCTCTCACACACAACTCTTTATTTTTCTCTTTTTATTTTTCGTTTTCATTCTTTCATTAATCCTAGATTGTTAGTTTAATTTTATAGTTACATTACACACACAGTCCTCTGCACCTTTATACACTTATTTTCTTAATATACGGTTTATAAAAAAAAAAAAAAAAAATCAATCTCTCCTAATTCTTCTTAATATTTGTAATTCTATTTTATCTTTCGGTTTTTGTTTTCCTTTTTGGAATTCCTTCGTTATTATTCCGATTCCTAAAAAGCTCTTCTCCTTTTCATCCAATATCCCCCATGTTCCATGACCATTGAAGTTTTTCGAAAGTATCCTAAATAGGCGCTTGGTTCGATGGCTTGAAAGTGATGATTTACTTCCCAGTAATATGTTCAATTTCCGTCTTGGACTTGGTCCCTTTGATTTTAATTTCGGATATTTATAATACATTCTTAAATAAAAATTCTAGTAATGTTTCTTGATATTTCTAATGATTTTAACAATGTTCATCTTCTTTCTGTACAAAATAAAATATTGCTTATCAATCACCCATCTCATTTTATTATAATTGTTCTACGGCTTTTTCAAAATCGTTAAATTCATATTTCTACCCCTCTTTTTTTCACATCCAGAACTATGCACCGTGGTTTTCCACAGGGCTTTTGTTTAAGTCCTACAATTCTCAAAATAGTGTATTCTTAATGTAGCTTCTTTTCCATAGGGTCGTTTTCCGTTTTCTTTGCTGATGGTATCCTTCCATATTTTACTTTTCACGATCTCATAGACAATTCTTTATCAATATTAAGTAACTCAGTCTCTGATTTACACCTTTTTATCTCGCCGTCTAAATCCGGTTGTATTACTTCTACTTATCGTCCTTTCAATTTTTTTTTTTTTTTTTTTTTTTTAACCCCCCTTTGGGCATATCAACAAAGGATCTTCGCCCAGAAACGAAAGGAAGGAGAAGGATCAGTTAAATGTAGATTCGGTCAGCTATTGATAAGATAAAGGAACTGAGGATAGGAACAACTGAGATCGACGGAAACGATAAGATATACGAGGCACAATAAGGAGTAGGGAGTTTGAGTGACAGCAGATTGGAATACAAAGAGGTACGTTCGTTCACGAGGGATGGACATTCAAAGAGGATATGGTCAGGATCACAGACGGCTACGTCGTCAGGATGAAGAGGGCAATAAGGGGAAAGAGCGAGATGAAAACGAAAGCGTGAGGAAGGAAGAAGAGTATGATTCAGACGTAAACGGATAATAGGAACAATAACGGAGCGGTGAAGCGAAGGAAAATCGTAAAACCAAGGCCGCGTGGGAAGATTAGGTTGGATGGAAAAATAAAAGGAAGAATGATTAGAAAAGGAGGAAACGTAAAAATCTGACCAAAATCTAACATGGAACTTTTTGCACAATGTTAGTAAATTCGAAACGGGAATTTTAGAGAAAAAAAAGCTCTTCTCTAGTAAATTTACCTTTAAATAACAATCCTATCCACTTAGTTAATAATTTTTGTTATCTCGATTCATTTCTAAAACATAGTAACTACCTTCATATGCTGGTTCTTAAAGATTAAACCTTCTTAAATCTATTTCATCAACAAAGTCGGGAGAAGATCTTATTACCTTCATTATCCTATACAAATCTATAATTCGTTCTAAACTGGATTATTGTTCTTTTATCTATGATAACCCCTGTGGATCTTCTTGGTAAACTGGACTATGTTCAGAATTGCTGTTTTCGTTGTGTCCAGGAGCCCTTAAATTAACTCTCATTTCTGCAATCTACGCTGAATCTAATGTTCCTTCTTTACCGATGTGTAGATCTCAGTTAGGTTGTTATTTTCTTATAAAAAATCTTCAGATTTCTCCCTCGAAACTTATTCGTTTTTACTTGTCAGTACTTCAGAATTGGTGGTTTACTTAAAAAGTAGTAATTCCTCTTCTTTCTTATATTTCAAAACGATATGCCAGATATTCTTCACAAATTATATATGTATCTTACCATAAACCTTTCTCTTACTACACTTTTAATTTTACAGATTTCCCGCTTCTTTTTAATTTATTTTCGTCGTCCCTTCATTTTAAAGCTCTTACACAAGGTTTCACTAATCAAGAATTGAAATATTATTAATTTTTTGTTTCCTTCCCATTCTTTCCTGTTTACTGATGAATCGAAAAACTCTCATGGCGTTGCAGTGTTTTTTTTTTCTAACATATAACCTGCACGCCGCTACTTTGAAAGTTTTAGACTTCGTTCAGCCTGTTCTATTTTCTTTAGGGTCTTTTGCAATATTCAGAGCCATCTTTTTTATATCCTCAATTCGAGATAGTAATAAATTTCTTGTTTTAAAATCTCACCTTCATTACCTTATCCTCCCTGCGAGCCTATCATTGTTCGAATTCGTTCGGTTATCTTTTTTGAAAAATATGTATTTGTTATTTTTTACATACAAATCTTTCGTCCAGCTAAAACGCATGTCGACGAATTATCCTAAGAACACTTTGCCATCTTAAATTAACTTATACATATACATAATCGTGTAATATTTACTAATCTTAATCTATCTTTTTACTTATCAATACTTAATAATCTATTTCTATCTTTTATATTCGATGTTTTTTGTTCTTCAGTTTTTTTTTTATTGCGTCTTGTCATTTTATTTTATGTTTATTACTTTTTTTACATTTTCTTCTTCCTGAAGCCATTCTTTTATTTTCCTTTTCCTTTCCCCTATTTTTTCCTTCTCTATTATTTCTTTGGGTATTTTATTCAACATCTGAGTTATAATATGTTCGTCCGTTTGCTCCCCCATCGTTGTTCTTGCTAATGGCAGTTGGTACATAACCCATTTCTAAACTCATGAATTATATTAATTACAACGTAATTCTTAGGCTACCACTCATTCGAAAAAATGCCCCAATTTTATGTAACGCAAAATGTCCCAAAAAAATGTCCCAAAAAATGTCCCAGAAAAATGTCCCAATTTTATGTAACGCAAAATGTCCCAAAAAAATGTCCTAATTTTATGTAACGTTTGTTATATTTTATTTTTGTTATTATTATTTAAAAAATGTTATAATTTTATGTAATGAAATATGTAACGAAAAATGTAACGAAAAAATGTCTTAATTTTATATAATGAAAGTTAAATGTTAGAATAGGACTTTTGTGGTTATGTTATTTTTTTTTTTTTTGCGTTGATGCCAGTAAGAATTACGTTGTAAATTTTGATCATTTTATACAAAGTATAGAAGAGAAAGAGACAGAAATGAAAGCAAGAGGGGTCAAGGGGCACAGCCCCTTGCGAGGCCAAAATGGCTGAGTTTATATACACATATATATATAGCCGAGCGTTTATGCATCTATCTCTTTACTTTACATTTCACTACGACATAAATTTTTTACAGCTTGATACTTATTGAAAAGACCGAGAAACCAAAACCTTCCGTCTCATATCATTAATTTTCGATTTATTTAATTAATAACCAATATAATAACGATATTCTGTTATCATTTTTTCTGATGGCTCTAAAATCGAGGAACGTGGTAGCGCAATGGGCGCAGCTTTTTCTATCAAAGAAACAACGTTAAAGAAGTTTAAGCTGCCGCCCCTTAGCGTTGGAGTTTAAAACAATATACCTTGATGTCGATAGAAGATACCTAGTTCGTAATGACAGCCTAAGATCAACGATACAGTGCGAAGTATTTAACTATAAATTACACTTGCTGGTATATGAAATAAGAAATAATTTTTTTAAGATAATTAATAAAGGAATGAATTTAAAATTCTGTTAGATTCTGAATTAATTTAGAATAGAGGGAAATGAAAATATCGCGATCTGTTGGCCACAGAAGTTTCTTCCGGATGCTTCCCATATCCTTTTATCCCTTCTACTGATTTATTTCGGAAAATTAAAAGAGACCATCGACAGAACTGGATAAATATAAAGAATAATTCAAGTCTAGGTGGATACTGCAATACAGTCCAACCAACTATCCTGTCAAGACTATGGTATTATCATGTGCTACTAACTATCCTTGAGAGGTTTACTAAGAAATTTGTAACCTAGATTTGTTGTCATTTCACAAAATTTATAAAGTCAAACGCCCAACTTGATTTGCAGTGGTCATGATATGATTAGTTACTCGGAAGGCATCAATCATCTGTTATTTTGTTGTAAATTATTTAACAGACGCAGAGATATACTTTTCAGGAACTTGTCGGTTTTTCCTCCTTGTAATATTCAGTATTTGCTTTGTTGTGAGGACCACCAGACTTTGGTCGCCTTATTCCGGTTCATAATCGATTGTACCACTTTGGTTTAGATAGTAGTTTGGAGTTGATTTTTTTTTGTTTATTTTGGTTAATGTCTTTTTTGCTTTTGTTTTTTACCTCATATGTTTAAAATAAGACGGTTAGTGTTTCAATTAGAGTTTTTTATTTTTTTTTTATTTTTTTGTGGCTATGCTAACGAAGAGCAACAACGCAATCAACCAAGCCTCCGTTTTAATCACAGTCTGCTTCCTGCTTCCCTCTTTCGTTTTAATATTGTTCAGTCTCTCTTGTGTCCCTTCCATCCTCCTATCTTAAATTTGACCTGTGATGTAAATCACCTCCTATTCGAATGCTCATCTATCTCCTCAGAACGCGCAATCCTTTATTCTAATTTGCTTGGCCTTGGCCTCCAGACTCCTTACTGTGCCCACTACATTCTTGCTCTTCCTTCTCTTTCTGTTGTTCCTATATTGGCTATCGTTATTTCTTCTGTTTCTAATCGCTTCCTGATTTAACTTTCAAGTCCCTACGTTTCATTATTTGTTAGTCCTTTGTGCTGGGTAAATGTCCTGAGTTGACGCGCCCAAGTTAAAAAAAAAAACCAAAAAAAAACCAAGGAATCTAAGTAGTAGCTCAAAAGGAGAATAACACATATTAAATTGTAATCTGGTGCGAGATGATAGAATGAATGAAAGGAGCTAGAATAGGAACAACTGACAAGGAAGGAAATGAGAGAACATAAGAGTCATTGTATGGAGTAGGAAGACCAAGATCCAAAAGATGAGAATAGAAGAGAGAACGTTCCGAAGAAAGTAAGGAACATTCGAAGAAAATATGATTGACATCACGCAGAAAAAAGGAACCTTCTAGGTGAAGAGGACATCGCGGGGATGATACGAAAAAGTGACGAAGGGAGAAAGCTATGACCGAAAGAAAGGCGACATATGACAATGATCAGAGGGCAACAAACGGAAGGAAACTTGTCAAACCAACACAATTTTTGTTTTCACGAAAGTCGTCTTGTAATACTTTTAAGATTGTTTTCAGTCCGTCTTCGATTGCAAGTTTAATAACTACTGTAATTTTGACGTTATGTGGGTAGCGAATTAGTGTAATCGGAATTACATTCTATACATTTACATGAAAATCAACGTTAAGATTACACTTACCGAACACAATAACAAAAGTCATTTTAATAGTTTTAACTTTTGCTCTCGGTATTAGTCCTCTTGAACTCGCTCGTCTCGAATCAAAATCATCCTGAAATCTCCTTGTTGCTACGTATTCGTTACCTGCAATAATTACACCAGTACAAGAGTTCCATTATTTCGAATTACGCGATTAAATATTGATTTTAAACTTTTTCACCGGACCCGTGTATTTTTTTAATTAATTACTAATGCTCAATTTAAAATAGCTGTTAATTGTAGTTATTAAACTAATTGGGGAGACTTTATTCGAGATTTTTCTCATTTAATTGAAATAATGAAAATAAGAAAATTATTTTTAGAATAACAGAGAGTTATAAAAAGACTGTGGACAATTATATTGAAAAGCTAAAAAATTCTTATCGAATATATTGCTGCGGGAATAAAAGATAGCTGGAGAAATTAAAAAAATATGTATGTGCTCATTCACCTTTGCGAGGTTGTAATGATTACGACAAAAATGACACACGATTTTAGCGAATTTTATCCTTCAAAATGACCCGTTTCTCCTCAACCATGGTTAACCTACTTGTATCCGAAGTCACTTACCCTTTTTTTTTACTTTTCTAATTTTGTTCTTAGTAGTTCATGGAGCACTTTGGACAGTACCTTTGAAAGTGATCACATTGCAATAATTATTTCTTTTAATAAAATTCCCTCTTCATCTCTCTCTGATATTTTTCATAGTCGTAAATGGGTGTTTTTCAAAGTCGATTAGTTCAACTTCCGTTCTTGTATTGATTCCTCACTTTCTTCAATTCTGACAAACCTGAATCCTACCTTTCAATGTGATTTCTTTATCGATTCTGTTTCTTCTGCCAAAAATCGCTCTTCTTCTTCGTACTTCAGCTCCTAAAAAAGTTAAAACGTCTTCCTTCTTATGGTAGAGTCAGGATTGTAAAGTTGCCTTCGACCTGAGCCCATCTACATTCAGAGCATTCCATTTTTTTCCTACTTTTATCAACTTTTTCGCTTATTAAAGAGTTAATGCTAAAATCAGATTTACTTTGAGAATGCCTAAAAAATCTCACTGAAATAAGTTCCTTCTTTTCACGTTTGGCGACTATACAAGGTCTTTAAATTCCCTCTATCTTTCTGTTCTAATCAAAATCTTCCCACTGATAAATTAACTCACTTTATGGATCCCATAGCTTCTTCTTCTTCTACTCTTACAGAACTAGAAGCATCTTTACGTAATTCTAATTTCTTTCCGGGAATAGATGGCATTTCTTTTCCGATTCCCAAAAACCTCTTTGACTATTCTCTTCCGTTTCTCTTGAACCGATTTAACTCTTTTCTTTGCACTTGTTCTACTCCCTCTTTCTGGAGAACTTTTATTGTTGTTCTGATTTCTCTTCAATACTTTAATTAGTTTTTCTTGCTTCCTGCGCCAAGAAACTTTTTGGAAGTTTAATAAGCAGATGTCTTATTTGGTGGCTCAAACCCCCCTCGATTGCATTAGCACGTTCTCAGCAGATGTTTACTCATCGACTAACGATTTCTTATTGCATTTTTTGTTGACATCTCTGTAGTCTAAGATAATCTTCTTACTCTCTTTGATATAAAGTTCTCTTCTATGTATGTACTTCTCTCTACACCAACACTAGGTTAATATTTCACAGATTACTTCCGAGATTTTTGCCTTAGCGTAACTCTGTTCAACATATACTTCATCAAGACTGCATCTTTTTTATTAAACTTTTCCTCTCTTTTCTTTGTCGATAACATTCTCATCCACTCCTCCCATCACGGTATATCTTCCGCCAGTTCCTAGCTCTTAATATTACTGGAAAATTCTTTAAGAAGTATTCATTTTTTTATCTCTGCTGTTAAATTGTCTATGGTTGTCTTTACTCTTCGCCATTTTGATCCCTCTTTAGTTAACCTTATGTCAATCAATGATCTAGGCTCTCTTTCCGCTTTCTCACGGTATTTAGAAATTTTTCTGCGATAATCATTTTCGTTTCACAATTACATCAGCTTTCCCTATTTGTACTCTTTTAAAAGGTTCAGTTTGCTATAGTCTCTCTTCTGTACTATTTGAAGAGGGCACTCTTGCATCTTAGTAATGTTTTACAAATCCTTTATCCGTTCTATTCTTGAATACTGTTGTTTTATTGATGGAATTCCTCCAGATCCTTGCTTGGCAAACTCGACCGTGTCCAAACACTTGTCTTCGTTCTTGTACGGAAGCTAGAAAATCGAATGCCGAATCTCTCATCTCTCCTCTTTTTGTCGAAAAGGTCTTATTTAGGCTGCCGGTTCTTAATCAAATACTTACCTATTTTTTCCTCCACTCTTGTTAACTCCTACTCTTGTATTTACCGCAACTGGCATTTTTTCGCTAACAAAACTCCGATACTATCTCTCATTTCCATTCGACTCTGTCAGTTTTCACCATTTATTTATTCTTATGACAAGCTGTCATATTTTTCCTTCCGTTTTTCCACTTTCCTACATTCTATTAATTGTCTTGATACAACTATCCCAACTAATCCTATCTTTCACAACGTATTGCTAACTTGACCCTCTCTAATTTTTTTTTCTTTTTCTCCGCAATATTATTCTCCTCTCCGCAGTTACTCATTTTTAATTACGGTCAATTCCTCTTTATTCTTAAATCCCGATTCTTTTGATCTTTCTATTCAACCTAATGTAACGTCTTATCCCTGGTTCTTCAATTTTCCCTCCTTTCGATGTTTAATTCTTTCCGCATTTTGTCGTATTTCGGACATGATTTGCTTCCTGCGTCTCTTCCCTGCTTGTCCCTTTTTCCCGTCCACTCTGTTGATCCCTCTACCCTTCCTTTCGCAATTATTTTACAGGTGACGCGAATTTCATTCTGTTCGACCTACTTCTTCATCGCTTCCGAACGTTCCTTTTTCTCTACTCTTCGCTTTTATTAATTGGTTTTCCAATCCTGTATTGTGCCTTTTTTTATTCCCCCTTTGCCTTCTCCTTCAGTTCTTTCAGCCCTTGAGTCTTTTCCAACTGATCATGTAAGTATCTGATATTGCCTTTTCTCCTTTTCTCAATCCATTGTCCATATAGATGAGTAAAAAAAAAAAAAAATAAATAAAAAAAGTAAATGAAATGTGTGTTTTGTTAAGCAGTTCGTGTTCCGGATAAATAAAACATATTTCGTTTGACCGTTCCTGTAAGATGATGAATCAGATTTACAAACTAATCGATAAGAATAAAACGGTGTTTATAAATTGTTGTGTAATCTTTCAAAATTTTCAAAATCCAAATGTAAAATTTATTGGAGTACACAATAAAATTCTTCGGTAAAATTTTATTTTTTGATAATTTTAAAAAAAGAAGTTCATAACATGTTTATCGTGCGTGTATTTTTTTTTTTTTTTTTTGAAGTTATATAGAAAACGTTAGGAAAGTGCTCGTATTTTTGAAATATGAAAGCAAACTGAAACAAACTCTAACCGAATAGTAGATTCTTTTAAATTTGTATAGAAAGATCTACCTTTGTAGCATCTCTTTTTACTTCTCGACTGATTCACGACGATGACACTGTTGCTTTTGCTCCAGATAGTTACTACGATTACCGCGTAACAACTGATTATAATGATAGCTGGAATAATGAACACTGCGCACGCGATCGAAGTCATATATACTCGCCATTGCCATTTCTCCGGAAAATCGAGCCAACACTGATTTCTCCCTGCAAGCAAAGTTAGAAAATGTCACATTTTCACAACACTGGAATATGCTTTAAAAACCTGAAAATTAAAACATGTTTAGAAGATATTTTAAAGGGTGCCCCATTCGAATAGTTTGAGAAAAGCACGAGGAATTAAAAAATAAAACCGAAAAATACATGTGGAATTTGCTTACACTACGTTCTCTATGAATACGTTATAGCGTACCGCATCCGTAATGTTTTGTAATTCATTACGTCAAAAGCAGTTATTGAAAGTAACACGCGCTGACCGACTTTTAGACGCGTTATTCTTTTTTCTAGGTGGCATAATATATTTAACAACAAACAATAAGCGCCTGTGCATGGGAAGTCCTCTAGATTGGCACCCAACTTTTTCGACACCTCCAATTGTTCGATATACTCCAATAACTTTTAATACATTTAGAGAAGATATTAACCATTTACTTTTTAATTGCTGTCGATTCCTAGGGGTGGAGCTAATATAAAATAATATATTTTCACCTTACTGCATGCACTGTCTGCTCAGATAATCGGGTTTTTTTTTATTCTCTTTTCTTTTAAAACATTTATTTTCATTTTTCCACTTTTTTTTTCGCTAGTAGGAAGTAATTGTTTTTAAGTATAGTGAACTATTTTTAATATACATGGTAATGTAAAAGAATTGACTAAGTGTATATTTATTTTCGGATTGAAAAAATTAATAAATAAATAAATTAAGCATTCGCGTTTTATTTTACTTTTAATAGATATATTTGTTTACAACTTAACAAATTATTCGCAGGAATTTTTAGTTGATGAAAACCTTTTTGTTTCTATTCATCGGCAGTTTACTTTTTTGTTGTTGCAAAACTGCTTTTAAAACGTATAATTTCGCAATAAAGATTTTGACTCGCATCAGATGTATTACATTCAAGAAAGCGCTTACACGAAGTTGGTCTTGATGTAATTACGTACCTCGAATTCGTGAAAAATTCGGTTGATCGAAGTTGCACTCGTTTTACATAGATACGCTCAGGGAAATTTAACAGAACGGGCACATCAGTAAGTGTTTTTATAATTTAAGTGTTTTATTGAGATTTTATTTAAGTAATTAAAAAAATTATCAATTCATGTTTCGAAGGAACTGGTTTCAACTCGATGGCGAATAGAACATTTAGAATCGTGTTATTACGAATCGGAATAATTGTTTTCATTCAAGCGTGAACTTTCGAGGTAGAACCGGAAAATTTTCGCTAGGTCAATTTCTTGCCTTTTTCTCGAATATTTGAAGTTCATCCTACCCTTCGAAGATATTAATTCGAAACCTGCGAGAACGTTATCGAGCACGAAATGTACTACTTTATGGTGTCAAATCGTTATCGGAACGTTCAGCTAAATTATCGAGCTATATCGATTTATATGGGAAGCCATATCAAGGGTCACATGTGGCATAAAGGGGGTTTTATGGTTGGAATAAAAAACTCTTTTAAGTTGCGCTTCCGTTCGGAATAAACCCGGTTTATCACTAAATCAAGTATGGTAACGAACGGACTTTTGCTATAGCCGGAACTATTCGATATCGGTGTAGCATTGTTCTAATAGTTTCCGGTAGCTCTTTCAAATGATTAAGCCATATCGTCAGTTTAAAGTACATCACAATCATTCAAGAAGTTCGGAAACTTTTATGACACCGCACTGAATCTGCATCTTAAGTATACTTTTACGGAGGAGTGCTAAAATTTCGATCGCATTAATCGTTGGAGGTGTCATTTTCAGTTGTCTCATTTGCGGATTCATGTTGTTGTTCCCGGAAGCATATACACCTGAAATCGAATATCGGCCACACCGGAAAAGTCATCTATTTGAAAGCAAAGACCGATCCTATGAGAAAGGAACCGATCTCTGAAACTTACCAGGAGGTTCTATATACTGAGGGTAGAGAAGGTAGGTAATTTTTATTTAATAGGTATCGATTCACGTTTTGCAGAAGCTGTTGATTTGATGACTATCTGAAAACAAAAGTTACACGCCTCCGGAGCACAGCAATACCGGGTAGTGAATTATTCAGTATTCTTAACAAAGTTAATTTTTTTAAAAATATTAAAATAAAAAAAGTTTTAAAGATTATCTTTTTTTTTTTTTTTTTTTTTTTTTATGACAACCGGTGGTATGTTCATTTTGTTGAAAGACCTCGGTTTGAAAATAAATAAATTTCGTATAAATCAAGTGGATTTTATTGTTACCCTTTTCGCCTCATTCATTATCTGTTTGTTATACCGCTATCGTCAGGGCGTTGTATCGGACGCGGTGATTTAATTATTCGAAAAAGTTAGCAGCCGCTGTTGGATAAAGATCGTTTTAAGAAACATCAGAAAATAGACCAAGTTCGTAACAAAGCTATTATTCATCGACGAAAAACTAGAATTCTTTTCGCGCGGTTCCTTCAAAATTCTCGCACTTCACTTTTAATCGCAAGCGTCCAATTATTTATTCTTCCAATTGAGTGTTATTTAGTTGCTTTGTTCGTGACAAATATTTTCGCCCAAATTACCGGTTTTATTATGGCTCGAATCTTGTAAAGTTCTTCAATTTATCACCATATTGCGCTAAGAATAATACTCAACTTATAACCAATCTCCCTCGAGAATGTATCTTTATTTCTCACCACAAAAACGGGCTTTCGCACTGTACGGTGGACAATCATCAGTACACTATACGAGAGGTATATTCTTATATAGAGCTTGTTCCCTCATTGTCAACTGTAGAAGATTTATCAAACACTTTGCTTCTTACTTTTACAAGAAGAATACGAAAAGAAATATTTTCGGATAATGGAACAAACTTTTGTGGAGCTGATAATCGTCTGAATTACATCGATTCGAAGCTTCCGTATTGATGATAACTTTATCGGACGACCTGCCCTAACACACGGCATCGCGGCGCGCTATGCCGGAGTCTACATTAAAAGGTGAAAAATAATTTTCATGCTATTGGCTGCGCAAAAAAGGTCCTCTCGTGAATTCGCGCATATTTTCTGTCAGCTGAACAGGAGTGATTTATTTGGGGGGAAAAAAAAAGGAAAAAAAAGAAAACAGAGACTATTCTTTTTGTTGTTTTTTTTTCTGACAGAAAGAAATATATCAACGATTCCCAAGCCTGCCGACAACGGTTTAATTAAATACGGCTGGTGGTGGAATTTGAATCAGATTTTTTTCAAACTTTGCTATAGGAAAAATCAACCGTACTGTTGATTAAAATGTGCAGAAACGAACACTGCCTGATTTAAAGGTAGGACAAATCTCATCGCTTTACGTAAAATCGTGAAAAGCCGGAATTATCCGAACAGTTAAGAATAATTTCGGCGAAGAAACGAAAATGCAAACTAGTAATAATTAGTTGCTTAAACCTCTTAAAATAAAAATTTTGAAAACGTTAGAAAGTTTCATCTTTAATATTCGAACATTTCGTACAATTTTTTACTTTTCGCTAAATAATTTAACCGGTTTAGATTTTTATTATGCTTAAGGTCTTCGCTAGTGCCGTTCCTTTTTTTTTTTTTGTTTTTTAATTCGATAGAAGATTTTTCACATTTTCAACTGCTTTTCTTGAAATTGATTATCCGGAAATAGATACAAGTTCTTAACGGTATACTACATGATATTTTGGTATGCCCCGGCGTTTATCATAACGATACTTATCCGTTTTTTTTTTTGCTTTTTTTTTTCAAAAATGTAATTAAAGCATAAATACCTTTTATTTCGGTTACAGTGTATAAAATTGGAATCGGAACCGAAAATATTGCGCTCAATAACCAAGCCGTCGCAATTAACACCCTAGCTCTCCTCCCTAAAAAATGCAAAAATTTTTGTTTTTAATTATAATAAATTATCGTTAGCAAGATAATACGCGCGCTAAACTATTACGCCGACTTATATGATAGGGTAGTAGTTATTGAACGGAAAATTATCAACCGCAGTACACCATTAAGCGAACTAGACTAGACTGCGGAAGAGGGAGCTTTTGGAAAGTTTCGTATCCTGTGACGTCAAAAACTATTATTAAACTGCAGCCACGTTACAATTGCTGACAGAAACTATAATATATAATAAAATAGTTGTTTTTTAATTAAGATTTTTTCGCGCCTTACATTACTGAAATTTTAATTTTCGTTAAAAAATGGCGTCGCTGTTTAAACTATCATTTAACGTTTCGAACAGCGATGCATTTTTTTCCCGAGAATTTTAGTTAAAGTCATTTATATTAATCTATCGAACACCTACAGCGTAGCATTAATAAAAAAGGCGCGAACAATTTACTTTAGAGAAGCTGACACGATCGAAAAATATCATACAGTTTAAATTTTTACTGCGCAATTACAGTAAATAATTAAAAACGGAATAGGCTTTTTTAATCTGTATAATTTCGATCCATCCTAATTACGCGGTAATTGTAATCTGTGAAAGTATATAGGGTCCGGCAACGAAGTAGATCGCACTTCAAAAGATCATAACACAAAGAGAAAATGCTCTAGGAAAATAATCTTTTTATTTTTTTAAAATATAAACTTACTTGTTTGTTTGTTTTTGTTTTACGTATTTTTTAAAAATAATACCTTCAACATGGCGGCCTTTTTACGTGATGCATTCTTGCAACCCTTTTACGAAGTTTTCAAAAAATTTTTTCAGCATACTCCTCGGTATCACGGCCGCAACATCGCCTATTGCGTTTCTGAGGTCTGTCAGGTCTTTCGGCTTGTTGACGTAAACTTTGGACTTCAAGTACCCCCATAGGAAATAGTCGTTCGCCGATACATCTGGCGAACGACTCGGCCAAACGATTTCCGCGCCTCGCGTAATTAAACGGTTCCTAAACAGCTGTCGCAGAACTGCCATCGTTTCGCTCGCTGTCTGCACTGTGGCACTATCTTGCTGGAACTACGTTCTTGACAGCTTTTTCTTACATCTCCGGGGCGGTTCGACGAATTCTAACAGCATTTCGCGGTATTTTTCCCCGTTCACCGTCTCTACGAAAAAGTATGGGTCAATCACTTCTCATGCTGCGATTCCCATCCAAACCGTCACCTTCGGCGAGTGTAACGGCTTCTCGTTGATGATGTTACCATTCGAATCACTCCAGTAACAACGATTTTGCTTGTTAATGTCGCCATTGAGTCATCCGTAATCGTAATAAAATCCAGTGGAATTTCGCCGCCCTGGATTTTTCCAAGCATCACTTCACTAAATGTTAATCGTAGGCTGTAATCGCCGGGTAAAAGCTGATGGGTAGACAAAATTTTATGAGGATAAAAGTTAAGATCCCCTCGTGAAGTATTCGGCGAACCGTTCGTTTGGGTATTTTCAAATTGTCTGCGTGTAAACGAACAGAACGCGATGGAATTTTTCGAATCGACTTCCGAACTCGTTCCACATTTTCCGGAGTTCTGATTGTTTTAACGGACCCTGGCCTTTTTTTGAAAATTGATCCAGATTCTCTGAAGTTTTTCACCCACGTACCCACAGTTTTTTCAGTTTGAATCGGTTTTTTAAATGCTACAGAAAATTTATTTCGAAAATCGCGCGCGGTGGGCACGTACTAATCACCGTAGAAAATAAAACGCTCTATCGCCTAAACACGCTGCTCACACGTCCACTCAGTCATTGTGTCGAACTGCTGAATATTAAAAAAAAGTCACATCGAACTACCTGAAAACGCTGGAATGGTCGCGTTAGAGTAATTTTTATAGCTGAGATATGATTTTTTGAAATACGATTCACTTCGTTGACCGACCCTGTAGGTAGATCGCAAGTTGTGCGGCGATTAAATAACGAGACAGTGCATAAAAAAGCAGTTTATTATAAATATTATCAAACAATTGTTTTTTCACCTTCAATGTATACTTCCGTTTCTGCTTTACATACCGAGTCTTGCGTTTTTTTCAACAGTAGTGCTGAAACTTTTTTTTTTTTTTTGTGCACGCTTTTAGTACGTCTGCCGTTTTTTCTCCATCGATTTAAAACGAGAATACCTTTCAAAACCGACTTCACCTTAGCGAAGAGAAAGAAGTCGCTTGGTGTAAATCTAGCGAATACGGAAATCCTGGAACCTCTTGTTTCGTTAAAAATTTCTTCACCGATAAGGCATTATGCGACGGGCCGTTCCTAGAACACGTTCTCTCAATAAAATGTTAATTAACCCCGTCTGTCCATCAGGACCCATTCCGTATGCACAATTCTGTTGATGTGTCGAAGAAAACGATGAATATGCTCTCGAATTTTGACTTTTGTTTTTTTTTTTTTTTGATTCTCGAAGATGCTTCCGGTGCACAGATTGGCGCCTAGTTTCAGTGTCGTACTAGAAAATCCATGTCTCATCACGCGTAATAATCCTTTGCATCGTGTCGAGGAGCTTGGTTTGCAATTGTTCGAGGATGTCAACATACATTTCCGTACGGGTCTAGCCAAGTTTATTGGAATCAGCTTGGCACAGACTTTTGTCATGTTCAGATCGTCGTGTAAAATTTTTCGAACAGTTCCCCTTTATCCACATGTACCATCTTCGCTATCATCTGAAGACTCTAAACCCGTGCGCACAATTTCATTAATTTTGACAACCATATTCGACGTTGAAAACCTGGACGTTGGTCATCTTCGATGCTTTCTTGAACTTTTATACCAGTCAAAAACACGCGCGCACGTGACATACAGTTCTCCCCTTAAACGTCTTTTAGTAATGCTATACATTCAGTAGGGTTTTTTTCTAAATTTATCGAGAAATTCGTTCGGTTATTGTCGTCGTACATTTTTCCGGTCAAACTGTACTAAACACGTTCTCTTAAATACACGATAGCGAAACAACTAGTGCGTGCTCACGAATGTGGTTGCGTACACGAACAGTAGATACTTTAAAGTTAGTGCAGCTGTGTTCGGCTCGCCACCGTAATAGGAGTCCAGTAAACAACGTACTCTTGTTTATTTAATCGCCGCATCTCGTATGTTAGTGAAATAATAAACCCCATCATTTTTTAAAAAGAAGAAAAAATTAAAATGGAAGTAGAAAAGTTTTTACTTCAAATGTGAGAGTGATTTCAAAATAAATTACGCGTAATGAACAGCGTTGCAGTGTTAAATGTTTTTTTTTTTTTTCAATTCTACGCCCAGCTGGTTGAGCTATCGATAGAAGTTATAACGTCCACATTTAGTTGAACGACGCTCATTCCAATATGCGTAAGGTGAATTTCTTGGGATTATTTGATTTCATCAAATCAAACAATTTTAATTCTTTGCAACTAACACGACGTGGTTTTGTTGTGAATTTCGTTGAATAGACTGATCGCTGTGTCTAGTTTTTAGATGATCGTATAGCTTCGTTATCATATCTACAACACATGCAACATCCAGGTGTCGCGGTCTAGAATTTTATTAGAAACGAACCATGCAGCATTTGCTATCATTCTTAACGTTTTGTTCTGGAATCGTAGTAGTATTACTATTATGTTGGCATTGGTGCTGTATTTCACTTTAAATGTATAAATACTAATGTGATGCGACTCTAGGGGGAAGTCGACGAGAAAATTAAATTTATTGCAGCCGAGGAAATGATAGAACACAGTTTAAAATACGGTTGAACGAGTTCTGTTGGAAATATATACAAAATTAAGAAATTCCGTTGACGTCAGTAATTTATAAGCACCCTAGCCGATCACCTGGCGGCTCCTTCCAAATTTGAAGGGAATTTCTATTATGTAAACAAAATGGAGGCTGAGTAATGTGATAATAGACCGGTGGATAGGCTGGAATTCGTTCGATCTCCGTGTGAGGGATATTACTTTTCTGCGGGTGTGAGAATCGGTTGTACACGTTCAACGCGCGGTATTATATGTATATTCGTTTTCTAGTCATCTGTTTCTCGCGTAAATTTATAATTTAATTTCATTGAAAGTAGTCGTCACAAGTCTAGTCACCACTGGAGGTAAATTGTTTCGGGAACCAGTCGCGGCTAAAAAAAAAAAGTAAATAAAAGAAAAAAAAAAAAATAAAACTCATAAGACAGAGCAGCCGAAGGTCGAAACTTTAAGACCAAGGTTGGACGAAAGTGTTCGAGAAAGTACCAAGCGTCGACATTTAGCGTCTGGAGAGGAGCCGAGGAGTCCAGTATTCGTTGATTAGAGTCAATCGGGCTTATACATCGTACGTGCGGTCAGAGGAGTCAACGCGATTCGTCGACCGGAATTGTACAGGCCAGATTTTTTCATTATTTTGTTTGTTCTTCGTTTTTTTTTTCTAATAATTTGTGTGATCGCGTCGGTGTAAGTGAGTATAGACGCAGTTTCGCGTGGATAGTGTGCATGTGATTTTGTATGTCGATTAAGAAACGCGTTTTGTATGTAGCTGCATTTTTCTCTAGTCGCTCGTATGTACATAATTCGAATATATATATATATATATATATATATATATATATGTGTGTGTGTGTGTGTGTGTGTGTGTGTGTGTGTGTGCGTGTGTATAAATAAATAAAAAAAAAAACTGCATAAAATTTGGTAAGAAAGTGATTTATTGTTGCGTATGAGGCGAGTGTGCGGCATTGAGGGAAGCAATTTTCGTAAGACCGAGGTTGATTCTCGACGGAAAGTTCAGCTTCCACTGAGGCTTTTTCTCGGGGACCTGCGTTTAAATTTAAAAGAAAAAACAAATAACAAATAAACTAAATAAATAAAAAATAAAGAAAAAAAAGAAAGAAAGGTAAAAAGAAAAAGAAAATTTATAATTCAATTTATTAAATTATTTACCACGTAACTATCTACTCCCTACCGTTGGATACGTTATGATATTTCCCTTTATTTAAAATATGAAAACAGAGCTAAATTTCATATATCCCATTTTTATGATTTTTTATGTTTTTTTTAGATAACAATTTTGTATTTTTATTTTATAATTTTTAAATTTTAACTTCGAAATGATTTCGATATTTCGACTTTTTCAACTTTATACAAATTTTTATGTTGTTTACATGTTAACTTTGGTTGTATATTCACCATGATTAAAGAGCAGTGTCTCCGAAACATGTCGGTGTATTAATTTTTTTTAATATATATATATATATATATATATATATATATATATATATATAAACGGTTTTCTAGTTTAGTCAGTGAATTCCAATACTATTTTTTTAAATAAATGGACACATTTAAAAAGTAAGAATACACACGGAAACATAAAAACTGAAACGGATAGCGCAATGAAAAGTTCCTATGAAAACTATCAAAAGCTGGATAGTTTTTTCTTGTTAAAAATTATTCCGAATAAATAAATAAATTAATAATCTCGAAGGTTTCCTACCCTGTAAAGATATCGATGTAATTTCTTCTTTCTGAAACCTAGCTTCGACCTTCACCAATTTTAATATAAATAATTTTTGTTGCTACCACCGGGAGGTTGATCGTGAAAATCGATATGAAGGTGTCTCGCCATTTTCATTAAGAACAACATTCTCCGCTAAATTATTAATAGTTTTTCGGTTTATTTGTATCCGATCTTCGGATTAACGTGGTGTGTATTTAACTTAATTTATATAAATCTCTATTATTTACCAGAGCACCGACTGTTTTCCCGGGAGCAGAGCTATCGTAGCCGTTGAGGACAAGGCGACTTTAATTGTTATTTCTACGTTTTAGGAGATGAATCAGCCGAAAATGACTCGGGACACATAATTAAAAATACGAATTTTTCCCGTCTCAGTAAGAATGATACTTTCACAGCTATTGACTCTCTTTTTTGCGAAAAGACATTCCGCTTACTTCGTTAAATCTCGTTGCTCTCATGAACTGGTCGGTCATCAATTCGCCGCTGGTTAGCGATCATCTTCCGATCAATCGTAATCAAGCAAACTGAGTGTGCTTCACGAGTTACTCTAATATACTTTTAGAATTTGAAAAAAATAACAGATTGAAAGGAATTTACCGATGAATTGGATTTATAATTAAAATGGTTTCAAGATAATTTGGCATTCACACTGTTATATGACTGTTATACGAAGCATCTTAATGAGGTTCTTACATTGCGTGTACCATATAAACAAGTTAATGGTTCGCTGTGATAAGCGTACCAATTTAAATTTCACCGAGTAGAATGCCACCTATTCCGCTACATACAATCACAATAATGAGGTTTTCTGTTCGTTTAAACAATCTGAAACGGCAATTTATTTATATTTTTAAAATGTTAATGCATGAATTCATTGCTTTCTCAAGGAAGTAAAAAAGCCAGCTCGGGGAAACTACTGTTCTCCATTCAATAGAGAATATACGTCTTTAAGGCAGGCATGGAAGATGGCTAGTCTCTTCCGCTGCAATAAAACTACAGCTACCTAGATCAGAATTGATAAGTATATATATAGATAGATAGATAGATAGATAGATAGCGTTATCCCTTCTTAGGTATCAAACTGAATATGAAGATGATATAAATTTCCTTGTATAAAGATCTGAAAATCTTTTGTTACCGAAGATTTTAAAATAAACTGAGAAGAACAAAGACTGTACCAAACCAGGAATCGATAAAATTACATGGTGGTGCGATGAACTAAAAATAGCAATTAATGACAGGAAAAAAGCTTTACGTAAGTTTAAAAGAAATCCCTCACAAGAAAATTTAATAAACTTTAAGATAAAACGCGCCCGTGCACGGCAAATAAATTTACTCAAACAAAGAGAAAGCTGGACAAATTTGATGAAGTCAATTGTACAAAACTCTAACATTAATCTGACGTGGAAAAAAATACGTATTTTCAAAGGTTCCTTCACATCTTTAAATATCCCATATATCCAACTGGAAAACAATATTTTAACTAGTACAAATGATATTGTAAACCACCTAGCACAAAATTTTGCGAAAGTTTCCGCGACAAATTCATATCATCCCACATTCCAACATCTCAAATCGTCCATAGAATCAAGTCCATTAAATTTTCAGTCAAATAACTCAGAAGAATACAACGCTGCCTTTTCTATTGAAGAACTTAACCAGGTATTAAATCACAACATCAAAAACTCCTCTCCCGGTCCAGACGACATACACCCGTTTATGCTAAAACATCTGTCAGACCAATCGAAAATAAACCTTTTAAATCTTTACAATAAAATCTGGACGTCTGATTCCTTCCCTTCCTCTTGGAGAACAGCTGCAATAATTCCGATCCTGAAACCTGGAAAAAATAACTCCCTTGCGTCTAGTTATCGTCCAATATCCCTAACACCAGTTTCGTGCAAAATATTAGAAAAAATGGTCAGTAAACGTCTAATCTGGTACATCGACAAAAATAAAACGTTAAGCACCTGCCAAAGTGGTTTTAAGAAAAAAAGGTCAACCGTAGATCATCTATTCAGCCTCCAAAACGAAGTCCTGAATGCATTCCACAGCAAACAAAGCGTACTGTCTATCTTCTTCGACCTCGAAAAAGCCTATGACAAAGCTTGGCGTTTCAAAATTATTCAAAAACTTCATCTTATTGGAATAAGAGGACACCTCGGATTCTTCATTATAAACTTTCTCACTGACCGAACGTTTAGAGTAAGAGTTAATAATACATATTCCCACTTACACACTATTGAAAACGGTGTTCCACAAGGATCAGTGTTAAGCACTATCTTATTCATACCACTTATAGACAGCATAAAAGAAATTGTCCCACGTCCAGTGTCACTAAGAATTTTTGCCGACGACATAAACATCTCAATATGTACAAATAACTTAAACATTGCTCAAAAAGTTATACAAGACACCTTAGATCTCCTCCAAAAATGGGCGGATATAAATGGATTAGTCTTCTCAGAATCTAAAACCCACTGTGTTTTATTTACTAGGAAGTATAAATCCCAAAAACCAACTCCTAAATTCAATGGACGTACTCTCGAAGTCAAACCATGTACTAAATTTCTTGGGCTAACCTTTGACAGTAAATTATCTTGGACTCTTCACTATCTAGGACTTAAAAAAGACTTAATGAAAACCCTCAATATAATTAAAACTATTAATAAGCCCAAATACGATCCATCCAGAAAATTACTAATGCAATTATATAGATCTCTCATTCGGAGTAAAATCGAATATGGATATCCAGCTCTCAATAACGTATCCGACAAAACCTTAGCCATCATAAAACCAATAAAAAACGCAGCCATACGAATGTGTATTGGAGCTTTACCATCCTCACCAATAGATAGTATTTTCTGCGAAGCAGCTGAACTTCCCCCACAATTTAGGAAAAATTTGATCACAAATAGGTTCCTCCTATCTGCTGTAACTAACCCAACAAATCCAATACAAAACTTGATAAATTCGTACATTAAAAACCCTTCGCGGCAGGCTGAAAAACCAATCACCAATTTTCTGTCTTTTCTAAAAAATAATGAGCTCAATTTTTCAAACCTGAACCAAGAATATCCAAAATTTCCATTCTGGTTATTACAAACCCCAGACATAGATTTTTCTTTAATAAACTACAGTAAATCCGAAGTCCCATACTATATAATTAAAAATCGTTATCACGAAAAAGTTACTAATTTTCCAAATTATGTGCCATGCTTTACAGGTGGGTCAAAAATCGGAAATCAATATACTGGATATGCTTTTTCTATCAATGGAGAGGTTAAAAACTTCAAACTTCATAAATGCTCTTCCAACTATACAGCAGAATTAATAGCAATTTTTCACTGTTTGAAAAGCATAAAAACGAAAGAAAAAAGCAAAAATTATCTAATCCAAAGCGACTCAGTAAGCTCACTAACATCTATCCTGAACATTTTTTCAACAGACAAATTTGTCCAAGATATTCACCAACAACTAAACAAGCTAAAATCTCGAAATATTAATATCAAATTAATGTATATACCCAGTCATATCGGAATCCAGGGAAACGAAATAGTAGATAACCTGGCCAAAACCGCCTCTACACCCTCTCCTGTAACCTCCACCACAGCCATGGACATCAAACATTTACTAAATCAAACCGAAATATCTAATTGGCAAACATCATGGAACACAAAATCCCATAACAAATTATTCCAACACAAAAAATCCGTACAACCTTGGAAAAACCTCTCCCAACTAAATCGTCAAGAAGAATTAATAATCACCAGGCTTAGAATTGGACATACGGAACTCACCCATAATTACCTCTTCCAAAAAGTCGATAAACCCTCTTGTCAGTTCTGCAACTCCACCCCCATCACAGTGAAACACCTTCTTTACGAATGCCCTAACATTAATCAAATGCGTCTAGAACTAAAAATCCCTTTAAATAATACAACCATCCCTGACAACCAAGAAGAAATTAAAAAAATTCTTACCTTGATTAGAAAACTAAACTTAACAACCAGCATTTAAAATACCTACCTGACACTGGGTGTAATAATCATAGCAATTAAAAACACCCAGTATAAAAAAAAAAAACAATAATAATAATAAAAAACATATTCTGTTCTTCAACATCATTTCAATTTTGCTTTGAAGCTCTGCTAATCAAAATAACAAAACAACGAAATCGTGGAACTAATTCTTTATCATCTCAATCAAGAAGTCAAGATCAACAATCGATTATTATCGTTTTATTTCACTTAGATTGTGTATTAGAAAATCTGTGATTCAGACGAAAAGACTCGTTTGGTGGTAGGAATCTATTATCTCCTTGTTACAATTTGCTGTTTTTGCTTCAAATCAGACGGAAGCTTTGTAGTTAACAGCGGATATACGTAGGGCATTTCAAAAGTAATGCACACATGTCTGTACAAAAAAAAAATTATTTGACAAAGTCATATAAATATTCTAATCTTTCAATGTATTCACCCTCCTCCTTAATGATACGTTCACAGCGTCGGGGGAGGTTCTGGATGTCGTTCAGGAGGCCTTTGACGTTTAGTTCACGAATCTGTAGGGCCACAGCACTATTTAAGGCCTCTAAATCCGGAAAACAGATTCCTTGCATCGGCTCTTGAGTTTGCAGAACAGGTCATAATCACAAGATCCGGCGAATAGGGTGGATGCAGTAACAATTCTCAGCCGTATTGCATAAAAATTGCTCGAATTTCATCATTGTCACGATGGCGTGCATTATCATGCAAGATGGGAACGCCGTGATCAAGTAGTGATGGACGCAATGTTCGGATTTTTGGTGCTGGAGGCCGACAGGTTTCCGATACCAGCTGTATGAGCTATTTCTTCGCACACCATACGGCGATCTTCATCGATCAGTGTTGCCATTATAGCGGCGAAGTTCTTGGATGACCAGTACGAGGCGCATCCTCAACCGACAACAGCCCCTTCTTTAAATTACTGGTACACAGTCCATAGTGTCACTGTCACACACTTCTTCAAATGCAGAATGAATTTCTGTAGGCGTACGACTATTTCGATTTTCACATACGAGCGTTGGTCACAAGATTTGTAACGCGACCCAAGCGGTCTTCCATCATCACAAAAACTCGTTTGTACGCACGCACAATTCACTCGAAACCAATCACAGTGCACACTGTCGTGTTGACAAAATTTCATAGTATATATCCCTTCTGTTTTTCCCCCTCCGAAATGCGCACGGACTGCGTAAGAACGTCGTGTTCATTACTTCTGAAATGCCCTACGTATTTACCATTCGAAGAAGAATTTACGACGACAGACCGAGATACACTCTCGAAGACGACATTTGTAGGGTTACTGATTGGTCGACAAAGTCTCATCTGGTGATTTCTACATTTAAAAGTCGCGCAGTTATTTTTATACATAAACGTATGATGGAAATGACCCACTTTACACCACCGGTTTCGGTCGAGTTAAATTTTTCAAACTAATATTTGACGGGAAATTACTGTGGAAATAGTATCTAACTTTGTACTAAGGCGAAGGTGTTTCAGGCCTTCACCATGTTTAAGATGCTAAGACATAGACGGTGTGTGGCGCTGATCCGATTGTTCTAAGAACTTTATATTTTACTCTCTTGAGATTGCGAATAAATTATGGCTCCAACTTTTCGGTAACGGAACGAAAATTCAAATGCAGAACAGCTTCTGTTTGCGCTCGATGTTTAGTCTTTTTTCCCTCGAAAGAAATTATCTTATGCTCTGCATTCTTCCGATTCAGCTAAGAAGCCAACACAACTGGCAGATTTGTTTTTCTTGAAGCTTGTATCGTTTTTCGGCAATTCTTTATCTTTAAAATATTTGCATATTTTCGTTGAGTTTTTTCAAAAAAATTTTGACCTTTACTAGGCTCCGCTCAGCGTAAAGGTTTATTTCCTATAAATCCTCTTTCTCTAATTTTCTCTTAACTGCCCCTTGGCAATAAATTTTTGACTTCGATAGTCGTACGGTGTGTCGTACAATCGACGACCTTATTTTGTTCCATCTTCAGATTTTGAGCATATTTTCATAATTCGAAGTAAATGGTCAAATTTATTGCGCGTTAACACCGATGGTTCCAAGTAAGGTGCTCAAGGACACCGAATATCTATTCCGATTACTAGGAGGTTCAGATTATAATCGGACTGTTCGATTTTTATCGTGGAAAGCTACGCGACAGTAATTTATATTTTCTTAGAATGTACAGTTGTAACGAAATTTTACATTTCATCTAATTCCTTGAATCCTTAAGTTCCTTGAAAGTTGTATAAAATTTTTCGCTAAATTAAGGTTCTTATCTTTTTTTTTTAATTTTTCAAAAGTTTATCTGTAAAGAATATCACGGTCATTCTTTGTTAGATCAAGAGTCTATTCCAAGGATTCCTTGTTTTAAGGGGTTTAAAAATTTCGGGAAAGATTATATCAATGACTCTAGACTGAGAACGGGACATAACCGATTTCTACTTCATCTAGCCAGAATTAACACTATTAATGAAGAAACTTGTAGTAGTTGCGAAGTAGACAATAGACTATATTATATGTATGATTGGGACTGCATAATTTTCCGATAATTGTAACTCAGGTAGTGATAGATTCGACATTAAATTTAGTTTTGCTAATATATAAATTTATAAGGCTTCGCAAATCAGAAATATAAAAACTAAAAAAAATAAAAATAAACACTCTTCATAAACTGTTAAACGAAAGAAAAAACTGGCTAAGTGGTAAAAGCTGAGCAAAGAAATCCCGGAACACTTCGAAAACTTTGGTAATACTTTGCGTAATGAAGTCGTAAAAGCTGGCGTAATTATCAGCAATTCTTCTCTTTCTAAAAAAGGGTCTCTGGGTTTTAGTTGTAGCTAAGCTGAAACCGGACTGGATTGCTGCCAACGAGTAGAACCGAACAGAATTTTACCGGAGCATCAATCCGGTTCCTTTAAAAGGCGTACGGTATTTTCAAGTTACGTTCGCAACGCCGGTATCCCGTCGAATTACTATCTCTATATTTACTTGACTTCGGTTGAATTATTATAGAATACCCTGCATAGAATTGGACTAGCATACTCAGACGATCTGGAGATGGCTATAGATTCTAGTCTTTGTTTTGTAACAGTTCCTCGGACTCGACACAATAATCTCTTCAATTTAACAAATATATTTTTCGGGCCATCGACGTCGTTTCAATTTAATTTTGTTGCTTTTTTCGGCTGATCTGAACGAATAAATTTCGTATTAGAATGTTAAATTAATTTATAAATGTTGCCAAACATTTTATTTTTATACTCCGTAGTTCTATAATTTCTACTACGTTACCTTTAATCATCTTAATAAATTATCACCTCGTTATTTTTGGACGACCGTAATGTTTTTCTGTCGAGAGGTATAATAAGTTCGGTTAGGTAATTTTCACTTTGGTAAAGTACGTGCCCGATAAGCTGAGCTGTTTATGTTAGGTTCTTTAAACTATCTTCCATTTTAGTAATTATTTCTCGTAATGGAAATAATACGGTTGCGAAAGAATTGAATTAACAAGAAAAATTAAAAATACAATACGAATAATTAAGAAAAGGAAAAAGAAGAAAAATTTAAAAGCGATATAGTTTTAATATCCGAGGTATCCTTGACAAAATAGACAGAATTTTATGCGAAAATAAAATAAGACCGGTTTTTCTTCTTCTTTTTCTTCTTCTTTGATTAACGTGCCGTGTACTTCCGCCTAGGCCAGAGGCACGGATAAGATAAGCGTTAGATGAAGTGGAACAGGTTAGTGGTCTTGGGAAAACGTAGGAGGCGTTCAATTTTGTCGTGACGATCAGACAGGATTTCGGAAAGGTTGGACGATTGGAAAATTTGTGCTCGGTATGAATTATAGGCGAGACAGCTGACGAGTAAATGTTGGATTGTGACGGGAGAATTGCAATTGGAACACAGTGGGATAGGTTTCTTTATACAGGAGGTGACTATGAGTGATTTTGGAGTGACCTAGGCGGAGTCTTATGACAACGATTTCATTCCTTCGATTGGTGAATAATGAGGTTTTCCATGATCGAATAGTATCTCGAATTTGTTCGTGTTTGAGATGTTGGTCCACTGTTTTTGCCATGTTTGAAGTGATTCTTGCACTATATGAGCTTTCAGATCTATTAACGGAATTTCAATATGTTCGGAAGAACAATGAGCCTTCTTTTACCGCAGTATGCGCAAATAAATTCCCCTAGATGCCAACGTGTGATGGGATCCATGCGAATGAAACACAGGTACTTGTACTACAAAGAGTGCGAATAATTTCCTTGGCTATTGGGTGTTGGTGAGGAGAGTTGTACTTTTGAATTGATGTGATCGCGTTTAATGAGTCTGTACATATGAGGCGTGAGAAGTGAGTATTGGAAGTTATTACATTTTCTATTGCAAGTTTTATAGAAAACAGTTCCGCCGAAGGAATAGTGATGCCGGAAGAGAGTAACGAAGAATAATTTTTTTGTCAGATGCTATTCGACAACCTGTTCTCCTTGAGGTGTTTTGGAGCCGTTAGTAAAAACTATTTTGCAACTGTCATATTTGCTGATCATGCATTGATTTTGCGGAACGTAAAATACTCGGACATGTTTCTCTTTTTAAGAATTGCTGGAGTTGAAGATCTATTTCGAGATGCAGGTTTACCCATGGAGGTATTGATGCTATGGTTAGTTGATATGTCGGCGGTAAGAGGTGATAGTCGAAGCGAGTTCAGCGAAGGAGGTTGACCGACGATTTAAGACGAATCCACGTGTTTAAAATGTTCCGATCTCTGTAAATATTGAGAGGAGGAATACCACAAAGAATGTTAACAGATGGAGAAGTAGAAAAAGCGTCAATAGCGAGCCTCGCAGCAGTATGATGTATTGTATTGAGTGAGTTGATGATATTTTGATTAGTTGAAGAGTAGATTACATAATTGAGCCTCGATTTAATTAGTGCTCGGTAGATTCTCAATAAGGAGGAACGATCTGAGCCATACAATGTGCCAGCCAGTTTACGAATTAAATTTAGTTTTTTGGTGCAGCCTGTTTTTAGTTGGTTGATCTACGGTTTCCATGTAAGTTTTTCATCCAAAATGATTTATGAATATTTTACGGTATCTGATGATGGAATAGTTACGTTGTTTAATTGGACTGAAATTTCATGACTACAGCGACGAATTCTGTAGAAATGTATAGCGGTAATTTTTGTGTTGGA
Organism: Icerya purchasi; assembly: GCA_039619475.1. Classification (NCBI taxonomy): domain Eukaryota; kingdom Metazoa; phylum Arthropoda; class Insecta; order Hemiptera; family Monophlebidae; genus Icerya; species Icerya purchasi. Next base: position 119,405,830 of record CM077116.1, on the reverse strand, counting down.
GAAATTGAAGCTGTTGTGGACTGACCAAGCTTGTAATCTGTCGATTGTTTCCTGTAGTATTGATGTTCCGAGGGACAGGTTCGAACAGGAGATGAAGATAGCTAGGTCGTCTGCAAATAAGGAACATTGAACAGGCGGGTGTATTTGTTCCGGAATGTCGTTTATAGTTACGTTGAAGAGGGTAGGGCTGAGAATGTAGCCCTGAGGGACACCGTTCTGTAGATCATAGGGAGTTAATTTAACTGAGCCTAGTCGGATATGAAATTTGCGACTCGATAGGAAATTTTCGACGAAGTGTGCTAGGTGACCGCGAACTCCCCAGCCATGAAGAGTTTTTAGAATTTTTTCTTTCCACGTATTGTCGAAGGCTTTGGATATGTCAAAGAATATTGCCAGTAGATGATTTTTACGAATAAATGACGTTTGAATGGACTGTTTGAGAAAAAGCAGTTGGTCGATCGTTGATCTGCTCGCTCGAAATCCGTATTGTGATTCGGCCAGGAGGTTGTTAGATTCGATGAGCCATCGCAGTCGTGCGTTTATGAACCGTTGCAGGAGTTTGCACAGAACACTAGTAAGCGAAATAGGTCTGCAGCTGTCTAATAACATTGGATTTTTGCTTGGTTTTGGGATCGGAATGCTTTCGACAGTTTTCTATGAGTCAGGGAACGTGTTCGTTGTCTAGATATGATTAAAAATTGATAGCAAGATGAGAATAGCCGGCTCAGGGACATTTTGGAGCATGTAAGCATGAATGCTGTCCGAAGACCGGTTTTTAAAGCTTATTTAAAATGTTTTTTTTTAAAAGAAAGAATAAAGATAACTTCTCATTTGTTAGCCATACGTTTTCGTATAAACGGAATTATATCGGGGCCAGACGGGCGAAACAATAAACGTGAGATCAAGAGAGCACATAGCCGACTGTACAAACTTTAGATGGCAGCTATGAAGAGTGAACGAAACGTGGAGATTGGCAATGAGTTAAAATTTCTCAAAACGACGAATAGGAAGGCGAAACAGTGTCAATGAATCAGAAGCCAGCCGCAATTACCTGATAAGTTTTAATATTCTTGGTTTTGTTATTTTAGTTTTGTTTTGTAGATGGGCTCGTCCGTTTGATAATGGGCAACATTTTTAAGTGGGTTTTCCGGATAAAAAAATAACGCGGTGGTAATGTAACTCTTGTTAATGGAAACGGAAATAATTAGCGCGCGCTTTTTAGTTTTGTTATAAATCGGTTCTACACTTACAACTTCCTGAAAATTTCATTGGGTGTGTGATGGCGTCGTATCTATCAATACTCAATGCGACCAGAACGTACGTTGATGAATATGTAACCAATACCTGTGAAAATAAAACTATCATAATAGATTCTGTAATGAATAAAAGGGCACGCGCGATCAGAGTATCTGCTAATTATATAAAACAGTTGCGTCTAATGAATTAAAGAAGCATTATTCGCGTTGTAGTATATGTCGCGCCAGTAAATTGTTCAGTTCTCATTCATCGGACGATCTTAAATCGTGTCATATCGTTAAAGGCTTTTTTGAAAACCACTCGAAAGCTTCACCTTCCTTCGCTTGTTTTCATTTATCCTTTAATTCCTACCATCCTTCTACTAGTCTCATATTCTTTCACTTTTCTACAATTTCAAGTATTCTCTACGTTTTATTTTGTGTTCTTTTTCTGTTTTTTTCACTAATTTTCTTCCCCCTAAACGTCACCGCTTCCTGGACGTTATCAGCGCATTTTGTTGCTAACATTCTACTTCGTTAATATTCTTTTCTCTTTTTGACGGTTGGCACTTTTAGTTTCAGGATCACTGGTCAAATTTATATCGCAACATCTAGTGTATATTTTATTTTTTTTCGAATTAAGTTCATCCAACTAAAGATTTTGTCTCCACTTTTTTCTCCATTTGTCTTTCTTTGCGGGTTTAGGTAAACGTTTTTATTCGACACAGTAAATAATTTCGGACTTTCGTGATAAATTTGATTTTCATAAGATAAGTTGTTAAGGAAATCCGACTGTGGAGAAAATAAGGAGGAACAACTTCAGGTGGACATAAAAAGGCCCGTGTTGTGACTATTTAAACGCAAACAGAATGCGGTTAGAATCACCGGATACACATTTATGATATGAGGAACGTTCATTCGCAATTCTCTTTTTTATTCCCGTCATGCTAGCCCGAAATTTCTGTACCTTCCTGTTATTTTTTTCACCGGTTTCTATTGGTTTTTTTTTGTTTTATTAAGTTACACGAACCTGCGATTTTTGGCCTTCTTCGCGCGCATTTCGGATATCTCGCATTTCTTTTACAATCTGTTTAGCATTTTTTACATGTTCGCTTAGCTTATTGTTTTCATTGTAGCCTTCTATTTTCGATATTAAGTCTCTGCTTTGTCATTTTATTTTTTAAAAATTCTGTCTTTGTCCTTCATTACGATTAATTATTATGATCTTTTATCATTCTGACGTTTCCGTATATCCGCGAATTCGTTAATTCGTTCCGAAATACTTTACATAAAAATGTGTACTTTAAATTTACTTCTGATTAAACATTTTCGAAAAAAAAAGTATCATTTTTGTAAATTTAAATTTCTAATCATTTAATGTCGAGAAAAAATTGAACACACCCAGAGAGGGAGAATTTCGTCGAAGTAATTTTTGTATTTTCTATTTTTTTTGTTTATTTGTTTTCCGTTAATTTTTACGCGTTTTAATTTACCGTCATACGTTTATTAATGAAAATAATAATTAAAGCCTAGTGAAATAAATTTTACCTGTAAATAGCGGATTAACTTGCATGCGAACAGACCGGCGTGCCATGTTATCGTAATTCGCCATATAATGTCAACCAATACGTGAACCAAACCGACCAATAAATCTAAAGAGTTAAAGAATATTTTCGGTTCTCAAACTGCGCAATATTTGAACAAATAAAATAATACATTAGTGTTTAATAATCGGTGGTGAATGCTGAATTTTAACCCGCTACTTCCCTAAGACAGAAAAATGTTGAATAATCGCACACGCTACTACACAAAAACTTAATAATTAAAAAGCCAATATAAATAAAAACTAAATTTATTTCAGGAAAAACCGATATCTAAATTTAGATTAAGGAAATTAACAAAAATCTGTTCTAAATGATAAATCATTTTAAATTGTTTTACATAAAATTTAATGAAAGAAAAGACCTAACCACAAATCTAACGCTTTGAAACTTTCATCATTTGGCCATACTGGAAAATAATTTTAAATTGTTTCACGTATTCAAGTCGTTTTACGTAAAATTATATTACGCTAAGGGGAGTAAATACAATCGCAAAAGAAATAGAAAAATAAGGCGCCGAAAACCGAGGTAATTTTTAGGATTCCACACACATATAATGTACGGAATTCTATTAAGATAGTTCAGAAGCGGCAAAAATACCAAATAAAAATCAATAACTCGATAAATTACAACTAAAATTCTCTTTAAAATCATACGTATAACTCTTCAAGGTAGCCGACTGTCCTGGGCGCCAAAAAACACCGAAAACCGTCAAAAATATAAAATAATATAGAATATAAAACGACCTCAAAAATCACTCATCACCAGATTTATAAGTAAAGTTCAAAATATAAAACAAAACGTAGAAGCTGTTTCATAAAAGCAAAAAATTACAGTTAAAAAATTATATCGACCTCCCCCTTTTATCCCCCAAAACAGCAAAAAAATTATATTCACGTAAACAATAGCTCGAGTAAAAAAGTAGAGAAAACCAAAACATATCTTAAACTTATACACAAAGAACGGCTTTTTAGGAAAACTATAGCTGAGCTAGTAACTATATTTATTAGGTCTTCAGGGCGTCGAAAGCTCGAAAGTTTTGAAAAAAAATTTTTTTTCTCGATATACCGTTGGAAAGATTGCTATTTGCCGAGTACGAACCCGTTTTTCATTTCCTTAACGAAACTTTTGAAGTTAGTGAAAAGTTCAAAAAAGCTCAAAAAATAACAACACTTGCGACGCGAGTATTGTAGTTAAAAATTTTGAACAAGGTTAAATGCGCATCCCCTTATATTTCTCTAGTTTGTAACACCGAGTTTCCAATCTCAAAATTAAGCCGCTCCGGCGGGGGCGCTAAAAGCTCAACATTTTTGAAAAAAATATTTTTTTTCCCGGGCGTGTTATATGTTAGTGGAAAGATCGCTTCTTGTCGGGAACAAAATCGTATTTCGTTTCCGCGACGGAACTTTTAAAGTTGGTGAAAAGTTAAAAAAAACAGGAAAAATGACGTATTTCTCCTTGTTTGCAGCGCGAAAAATCGTATTTCTTTGTTTTGAATTTAGTATTTTGTAAATGTAAAATTATAGTTATGTTTAACTTAACATGCGGAATCTTCAGCGCATGAAATATCATGCTTGACTGAACTTGTTTTATATGTAAATAAATTACGAAAGACTGTAAATCTCGAAGCCTGTTTTGTGCCGTTGCAATAATGTTTCACCATTTACTGCTTATCTACGTAACACAGAGTAGAGCGGATGTTAGTATTTATGCCGGTCAGTTTGATGTTTATTACCACCAGATGGTGCTGTAATAATCGTAGGGGTCGAGTCTAGCCATTTATTACCTGGATCAAAAAGAAAAAAAAAAATAATCGTATCTTTCCTAAAGTGGGCCTGGTTTATAAACGCTTGATTCCTAATTTGCTATATACCCTTTTATTAGCATGTGTGTTAGTCGATGTGCTCTTAATGACTCGCTGTGTCAGAGAAGTACTTCAGCGCCTAGTAAACATAACGTGAAAGACGAGCAGATTATCAAGTCGCAATTTAACTGTTTCTCGACACTGGGAGCGTGCTAGGAACCATCTTGTGGTGCTCCGGAAACAGCGAGCTTACAAAACGAAATTCGCTGATTAATAATCCTACCAACCACGGTTAGAAGAAAAGGTCCTTTTAAAGAACAATTCCAAGTTTAACAATAGTGCCCACAAACGCCAAAGGACCGATCGTTGAATATTAGGAAGAGAAGGGAATATAAAGCTGACCGACACGATAAGAATAAAAAGAAGATAGCGCACAGGTACTGTTTTGTTCGCAGACTTAACCGTCAAAGATTTGGACCCTGGTGGAAACTGGTACGGGTTAAAACTGTGCTTCATTTTTGAGAGGAAATGATAAGTCTCTGGACTTGCCCAAAGGCGGTGTCTGTACAGATAACCGAACAGACCGGAACTGTCGCTGTTTATTGACGACGAAAGGTAGACGTGTCAAGTTAGAAAACTATCTGTTAGTGGCAAAAATTCATTGCAAGCTTACGAATTTACCTCACCTCTTGAATACCGTATAAACCGATACAGATTTCATGACAGTTTAATAGTTTTATATTAGATTTGTGATTTTTGCGTTGTATAAAAAGGTGCAGTTTCTATTATTGCTTACTAAAAAACAAAAACGTCTTATGCTGTGATTTATGTGCTCAATTCGCAAAATAATATAGCTCAAAAACGTACAACGTAGATCAAAAATTGGTTGAGTAAAAAATACCATTTAAGTCACTTGCCCCTATTAAAAGATCTCCGGGAAAATGGTCCTCTCGATTTTAGAAAATAATATTTAAGAATAGATCCGAATATGTTTAATTATTTATCATCTTTACTAAAATAAAGAAAAATACTGCTATTAAAAAAGCCATCTCAGCAGGGGAACGTTTGATAGCTACGTTAACGTTCCTAAATACAGGAAGATATTACGATGATTTGCAGTACTCGACGGGGATTTCAGTCTTCGGGTCAACTGATTCCTGGAACATGCCGGATGATTTTCAACGTGCTTAGAAGAAATTACTTAGAAGTAAGTGTTTAATAAAATATTTTTTATTGGAAACGATTAAACAATAGAACAGAAACAACAAATGAAAAAATACTAAAAATTATTCCTAAATGAGTATTTAGTTGTTTTCTGTATCACCGGTCACTCGTGAATAAATTGTAGTTATCGGCATATCTTCTGGAGATGACTGATTTAGCATCACTGCTTGAATTCGAGAAAATACAGTTCGCTGACCCGACACATTGAATTCCCCATTATTTCACTTTCTCGCGTTAATTCATTCGCGATCCTCCTAATAAGAACTATATGAATAGGAGTTTCAGCAAAGACTTGTTGCATTGGTTTCATCGTTTAAAATTTTGATCCAACATCGACACGGACGGCTTCAAATTTCTCAACATCTTTCTGTTTTAGAATTTCGGACAAGTTTTAGAAATTTCTGTTGTTATTTTTGATTTTTTTTTTTGCGTTTGTTATTTTTACGACTAAATGACATTATTGCGGACGGTCTAAAAGACCAAAAATCCCATCTAAAAATAAAAAAAAAAAAAACGTTCTAAAATAGAAATATTTTAAATTTATTATGCTGAGATTAGTATCAGCAAGAGAACGCCACGTATCTAAACAAAACGCCTAATATTTTGATACGCACCTATAATTTTTTTATATTTTTAGCCATAAAGGAAATTTGCTTGGCGAACATGTAATTCGTAATCTACACATATAAAAATGGATGTTGGTATATATGAGATTGATAAACTCTGACACCGTTTGATCGATTACCATGAAAGTGTTGACACATTTAAGTGTTTTTTAATGGAGAAGGTTTTAGTGCATAATGTGTAAGTTCCTGGTATTCGGGTTTTCGTCAACAACAAAGTGTGGAAAATAGAAAGGTTGGGGGAAAAAAATATCAGATAAAATATTTAATGTATTAAATATAAATTAAACGTAAAAATTTAAATAAAACGACTACACTATAGTGAAAATATATAAAAGCTAACGTTTTATTAATTTCTGGCATAGCGTAAGGCCGATGATCGAACCATGGTGGTGCCTAGTAATAGCCCGCGTGTCAAATACACAACGATCAATCGACCAAGAATAGAGGCATATAAAACTGCAAAGGATAACTCCCCCTAACACGTGTCCATAGTGAGCAGAATTAAAACATCCGTCAGTACAACATATCCTAAATGAATTCCGCGGTTTTAATGCAGTCTGCCCAAGCACTTTCATATCGTTAGCAAATATATTAAACAACAAATAATCGTATAACACTTTGAAGAAGTACATTCAGGATGGCGGACTGTCTGAGCGGTGGTCTTTAAGTAGCCGAGGCAGCACTCACCGTCATAACCTTAGTAGTTAAAAACGGTAATTCAATGTATAATTGACATTTAACAAGGAAGCAAGCGAGAAAGCAGATGGAAGTTTAATAGAATAAAAGATTGGAATGATCAAGAAGGAGTAAAATGCGAATGATGGTAGTGTAATGCGATTTTCAGAAATAAAGCTCATTTGACGCTAAAAAGTATTTCAGCAAAGAAGATGGAGTCACGGAAAGCTGCTTTATTACACAGACAACTGAATTATCGCATAATCGTTAATGACGCAAAAACGTTATATTATAAATAATCCGTTATAATAATATCTTTTAATTTTTTTTAAAATATCTGAACGTATCATTTAGCAACTATACAGTATTTTAGTCAAATATTCTATAAACACATACACTAAAATGATAGAGAAATTAATAAAGAATCCCGCAACAGATGTTTTAATAGTTACTACTGGAACTATTACTTAAATTTACATGTTAAGATTTGCTGTCGTTGAATGTACATAATGTTCGTTTTAACTATTGTATTAGTAATATTCCCAAAAGAAAGGAAAACTGAATAGAAGAAATTAACCTTTAGTAGAAATACAGATTTCGCTATATAAAAAAAAAAGAAAAAGTTAAAGATTTAAATAGGTATTAATGGGCGCAGGAAGGTGCGGGCAACGGCTTGCGGGTCAGTAAATGAACCGTTTATAGAATAAGTGACTGATTAGTGTTACACTAATCGAACTGAAACGAACTAGTTCACTTACTCTCGGTCACCTGTCTTTTTGGTTATAACTGCACTCAAAAGTAAGGTATATACTCGTAATTTAGATGCGAGATATTAGTTCGACGGATTTTATGAAGGGTTTGTTTGATGAGGTGTCTTCTAGCTTATCTTCTATGCCGTATTTTCTTTGGATATCAGAGCAGCACATGTAATGTTCGACAGGGTCTCTGTTGCTGGCGCTGGGAGTCCGCATAAATCATCATGAGACAAAATCGATAAAGGTTTTTATTTTGTTTAGGAATGTTTTTTTTTTTTTTTTTTTTTTTTTTGATATTCTACTGGTGACGCATTTGATAGCACTAGACAGTAAACATATCGTTCGTTGCACAGTTGAATCCGCATGAATGTCACTCCGTAATCTATCATACCGAGCTAGCTTAAGATGAATCCTTAGAATTAGAGCATGTTCACGATATTAATTTTTAAAAATTCTAAACTCTTATGTTAAAATAAGAACAGACCGACTTTGCAATGGAACATATTTTGAAGTGAAATTTGATTTAATATCAGTCGTAATAATAATTTTTGGTAAATTATTAAAAGGAGAACATAATAAAATATCTAAAATTTTCACCTGATAATTCGAATGCATCAAGAAATAACGTTAAGAGTGGATGATCAACATTTTTGTTGCTGACAAGTTTCGACTTTAATTTGGTCTCGTGCGTTGTCTACATATTAAGCTTTAACAAATTTCCACTTCCTCGTCAAATATCAGTACCTCTTATTCTTTTATCCTTCGTCACTGGCGTTTTTCCTCCAATAAAATTCCTATACTATCTCATATATCGTTTCGCCTTTCTAAATTTTCCCCTTTTGTCATTCCTCATCACAAGCTTCCATTTTTTTCTTACGTCTATTCAAAATTGTTAAAGCCACCAAATATCATCTTCATGCCATGCTTCCTTAAATCCGATCCCTCTCATATCATCAGTATGGAATTTAATAATACAATAAATTCTCTATTCCATGATCACTCTTTAATCTTTACTGACGGATCGAAGAGCCTGATCGGAGTTGGGGCGGCATTCTTGTGCCCTCAGTTCTTTCATTCTCGGTCTTTTAGACTTCCGTCCTTTTGTTCTGTCTTTACTGCAGAATCTGTTGCCATTCTAGAAGCCATTATTTATATTTCCTCTTCTGCAAGTCCTTCCAAATTCCTTATTGTTTCTGATTCTTTAAGTGTTCTTCTAGCGCTATCTCCACCTTCCCTTTCTCCTTCCACTGATGCTATTATCCTTTCTATTCGTTCTCTTCTTCATGATCTATCCTCATCGACGTCTACCCAGATTGACTTTCTTTGGATTCCGGGACATTCAGGCATTGATGGAAATGTAGCCGTCGACCTCTTTGCTAAAGCTGCTGTTCCCAATGGAAATTTTATTAGTAGGGTTCCAGCACACAATATTCTTCTTCCAACTAAATCCTGTCATCTTAAACTTTGGCATTCTGTTTATGTATCTCTTTTCGCTAATCCTAATTCCTTTTATCTCTTGATTAATCCTGTTCCTCCTCCGCGTCCTTGGTTCTATGAGTTTCCCAGTTTGCGTCGGTCCATAATTACTAAATTATCGCGCCTCCGTTTCTCGCATAGTCTTCTTCCTTCTTCACTAAATCGCTTTTCTTTGGCTGCATCTCCTTTTTGTCCATTGGATCCTGAAGGTTCCCAGTATGTTTGTAATGCGAATCACGTGCTCTTCGAGTGCTCCGGTTTATCTCGCGAGCGTGAGTTACTTTATTATCATCTTTTAAAGCTTGGTCTTCCTGCTCCTTTCAACGCCTCTTATGTTCTTTCTCTACCTACTATCTCTGTTGTTCCTGTCCTAGGGGTGTTCCTTGATTCCATTGTCGACAGAATAAAAATATAATTTCTATTCTATTCCATGTGTCTATTCCTTTTTGCTGGGCTAATGCACTTTGCTAGCAAACCCAAGGGGGGGTAAAAAAACAAACAAATTAAATATAAATATCCCATAACCTGTTTGATAATTAGTAGCCTATATTCGACAACTTTACTGCATCGATCTGGTTTGATTGCGTGCAATACATGGAATGCAAAACGCTTTATATTTCAAATTCTGTCGACGCTATTACTTAATAATGCAATAAATAATCTGATTAATGATGATCGACCATTTTAAATAGCAGCGTACCTGAGACTGTCCGCAATTATAGTTTCTCAGATTCAAAGTCGACGTCGTCGTTTTTACTAATTTCTTATTAAAAGCGGCGTTATTAAGCTATTTGTTTGTTACTTGAAAATCATTTTATCGGGGAGTTGATTTCGTAACCGCACGAATCGCTATTCACACTTCAGTCATCTTCCTGCTTAGACCCTTTCTTGTATCGCGGAATTTTTACTCTTTCAATTGGAATTCATTTAATAGATCCCTTCGGAAAGTGAATAAACATTTATTCGTTGAAACTTTTCACTGTAAAGAATTTCTTAATTATAGGTGTTTTTTTTTTTGTTTTGTCGTCGAAAACCAAGATTAGTTTATTAAAAATTTATAAAAACATGTATTACAGAAAATTATACTTTAAAAATATTAAAAAGAGCCTACATCAAGGCCGTGTCCACGGGGGGGGGGGGGGGGGGGGGGGGGGTTTGGGGGTTAAACCCCCCCCATGAGAACTGAAATAGTTATTATAAACACACAAAAATCTGAAAAAAATCACAAATTTAAAATAAATATTGATGATTTTTTAGGATGTTCTTACCTACTTTTAAAAGAAAAAAGAAAAAATATGCTCCATATTTTTAGGTACTTCATTAATATGTTATGCAAAATTTTTTATTACGAGTATAATTAATAACGCATGTAATTTTTATTAATGTTCATATACGGGGTAATTCATTTATGTGAATTATTAATATATAAATCAAAATGATGGAAATTATTAATAGTACGAATATTAGTGAAAAATGTATTGTTATTTATAGAATAAATATACAAAGAAAAATGTCACCCCCCCCCCCCCCCCCCCCCCCTTTCCAAAATTCTGGGCACGGGCCTGGCCTACATGTTTCGGAGTTACGCACGTCATAATCATGACATTAATAAATAAAGTTAAATGTTAAAAAACGATATCATATTTGTCAATCTTATAAACTAATACAATATATCGATATGTTATGATTGATTCTTAATTTTAAATAATGGGTTATTATTAATTATGAGATTATTAAAATTAAATTAAATTATCTTTAAATTTATTATAATTACAGCTTATATGTTTCGGCGCTATTAAGTAAGTTATAATTATAATAAATTTAAAGATATGTTAATTAATAATAATCTTATAATTAATTAATAGTAAACCACTATTTAAAATTAAGAATCAATTTTAACATATCGATATATATTGTATTAGTTTATAAGATTGACAATTTCTTAATTTTTAACTTTATTTAATGCAATGATTATGGAAAACGTAACTTCGAATTTAATATTTTTAAAGTATAATTTTCTGCAATACATGTTTTTATAAATTTTTAATAAAGTGATAATACAGAAAATGGACATAAACATTTATAACTCAAATATAAACTATTAGCTTTAAAAGATACATTTTTGTTGACAAGGAAACGATTCGAAAGTTGTCAAGAAGTTTCCTTATATTAAATCAATATAGTCTGAATTTTCGAAAATTGTTTTCTCGAAAGAAAATATCCTGAAGCTAATGCTGAAGTATATTTTTTTCTTGGAGTTCTTCATCCGAAGACTACTATTTCTTTAACCGATATCGGAAAACGTTTCCATAGATCGTTTTAGACGATGTTTTTTTAATCAGTATCGGTAATTTTATTTTTCTTTGAAAATGGTATTTCTAAAAAGTTTTACGCTGTTAAGAAAATACGGCAATTGTAAAACGATATCTGCTTTATTATCCTGCTTTATTTTATGTCTGGTTATGTAAAATTTTAATTTACAGCATTCGGCTCATTTGACGAAGCCATAAAAAAAACAATTGCTTAATTGGATACAACCCCTTCTGTCGCGCACTAAAAAAGATAAAAATTAACATCTGCTCTGAATTAATGTTTACTTCATATTTGCCGCTATTAAAGTTGCATCATTTGTATATCTCTGATTTGTTATCTGCCGCCCTCCTATCATTACTAGGCCATTCCACTCTTCCAGGACTAATGTTATTATGCATTCCCCGTACAAGTTAAAAAGCATGGTCGACAAAATGCAGCCTTGTCTGACTTCTCTTTTCGAACATAAAATTCTTTTGATTTTGCATTGTCGATGTGCACACTATTCCGGTTATTGCCATATAACCTCTTTATGAGATATATATATATATATAATATGCTTTGATGCACCCATTTCAATTAGAATCGGCCATAGCCTATGCCATTCAGCATTGTCAAAGGTCCTTTGGAAGCTATTACCATAGGTACCTTATACTAGTAATTTCATGTTGAGAATTTTCTCCCGTGTGCCCTTTTCTTTTATAAAGCCTGATTGCTCTTCGGTTATTTCTTTATCCATTTGCGCTTAGATTCAGTTGTTTAGTATCCGCAGAAATATCATGCTCGCATGCGATGGAAGAGATGTTGTTCGATAGTTCTTACAGTTCGTTTTTTTCCCCTTTTTATACCGTGGTACGTATATATTGATTGGCACCAGTCCTCTTACCATTCACCAGTCACCCATATGTTGTTGCATTTATAGCGCGATTCCTTCTTTCTCCATCTGTTTCAATATCTGGGCGGGTATTTTGTCACTTCTTACAGCCTTGCTTGGACTTCCTCAACTTCTCTCATCAGAATTTTCGGTTCAGGTTCTTCTAACGGGTTATCCGGTTCATCCTATATTTTAACAGTTATATCATTATGTTGGTACTGTGCAGAATTTGACAGTATTCACTCCATATTTTAGTGATTTCCTTTAGTTCAGTCCATTGCCAATTCTTTGTTTTGAAATCTCAAGAGAATAGTTTCACTTTTTTATATAGTTCATGCGGTTCGTTCCTCATCCAGATTAGGAATGCACAGAACAGAAGTGGTGTAGGGGGAGAGCCTACATCCAGGAATGGATTGACAAAGGCATATCGTGATTGATCGCGGTTCGTTATTTTCGGCACAGTACTCTGTATCTCTTCATAAAAGTGTTTCTATCTTTTTTACAGTTTCGTTTTATTTATCGATTTAATGTTTTCTATTGCGTCTTTCCAAACAGCGTTCCTCTCTTTTTAATCAAATCGGTAGTCTCTTCCATTATCCATGGTTTGCATTTATCATGTTTTCTTCTTCTGATTGATTTATTTACTGCCACTGTGATATCATACTTTAGCTGTTCCTATTGTTCTTCTGCTGTGATTAGCCCCAGATCCGTCTCCTCTTGATTCTTCCATTATTTTTATAAACATTTCGCTGTCTTTAGCTGTTGACGGCTAAGTACTTCATGAAACTAATAACACTCTTTCATGTTTATGTCCACCTTTAGAAAACTTAAAAGACTTTAAGTATTTAGGAATATATATAGATAAATCCTTGAACTGGAAAAAACACGTTCATGATTTAAATTCGAAAATAAGACACAGTCAATTCCAGTTTTATATAAATTAAAACAGGTACGTATGTATCCTATAATGCAATCATAATGTCCAGAATTCTATATGGAATCTAAATACGAGGAAAGGCTAAGAAAAGAGAAATTAATAAAATAGGTAAAATTCAGAAAAGGTGTCTGAAATTTATACTATATCTTACTCGAAGCGAAACGACTCGAGATCAATTATGTGTGGAAGGAAAACAATGAAATGTCTCCCATGATGTACTCTATTCCTATTACAGATTACTTGAATATTTAATAGCAACAATAAAAAATGTTACTATCCAGATAAAAAACTCGAATAATAAGAAAACAAAGTAATATATATTACATTTATTCTAGAGGGGCAAATATATACGAATTGATAATATAGATGATTCAGTTTTAATTAAACTGATGATTAATATCCCCACTCATACTTTAAACGAAAATAGAACTGGTGTGTGTGGAAAAAAGAACTCGAGAATGAAACATAGTGTTCGCTATTATTGGCGATTCTCAATAGCAATGTGGAGCATCTGCCTCTCCTCTTCCCTTACATACACCTGAACTGTGCTTTCCAGTTACTTCTTTGGTATGGTGGTTGTTATTACCGCTTCCGATTTTCGCATTCATATCTGCCAGTACAATGAACATTTCTTGACTCGCGATCTCATCTATTTCTTCTTCTGATGCTGCGCCAGTTGGTGTATATACTCGAATAAAATTTATAGATATCGGTTTGGTTTCCATTCTGATTCTAATTATTCTGTCGCTTTTTGGCTTGTATCCATTCACAAGGTGATTTAAACTTTTATTTACGATTTTGTTACTTCATTTATGCTAGAGTCTTCATTACTAGAAAAATATACCACGCTGGTATTGGTTGCGAAATGATCCAAGTATCTGTAGTGAGTTTCGGATATACCATCTATCTGGATACCATACTGTTTTTGGCTCCATTTCTACACTACTAAGTTTGATGCCTACTTCAAGAAAACTCCTAACATTCCAGGTACCGATTATTTGACTAAAATTAGTAAACTTCTCAGTCGCATATTTTCCACGTAGTAGTTGGGGTTTCCACCTACATGATCGGTCGTCCATTTTGCATTTCAACCCCGATTTCGGAGCACCGATTTGCTAGCCTGATTCACGATCTATATTGATATACTCCATATTAATTTTCTTGGGAAAAGTGTACATTGGTGATTTTCTGTTGCCTTCGACTGGATTTTCTGTTAGCATTTTACTCCTTTAGTCGGATGGACTCGGTTTTAAAGCGTCGGAAACTCGCCTACTCGCTCTAGATTAATATTCATCAATCCGACTGACACACATAAGTCATGAGCGAGTTGCTATAGCCTGCTGTTGTAGTGCAGTAAAAAGCTTAACGGTATTTAATGGTAGGCACATCTTCAGCAAGAGCACCTCGTCCGTTTTCCTATTAGCGATGTGTTGTGAGTTCTTTAGCTGTTCTAATTACTGTTAAATCGACCGAAATAGAAAATTACCACCATGCACGACGTGGACGTGCATGGGTTGTTGTCTCGTTTCTCCGTCCGTGGGACTAGCCCTATTTGACGATCGAGTGAATACTTATTATAGAACGTGATTTTAATTACAACCAACCTTTACCCGCAGGAAAATGTATAAAATTACATCTACTAATTTGTCTCGACCGACTCTGTGTAACGTAAAATTGTATACTATTTCAACAATGTATTTACTCTTTCTGATGATAAAAAATTTCTCTTATAACATTTAAACCGCCATAATATTATACGCTAGCTGTTGAGATAACACCAAGCCTGGGCACTATCTAGGTTTTTTCGTTTTTCCCCTCTTTATTATTATGTAATATCTCTAATCTGACTACCATATCTTGCGTGCAAATCATTATTTGTTTTTTTTTCCTGGCTCCTCGACCAAGGGGACCTTTACCCCGAAGAAATTAGAAAACAAAAGAAAAAGTTATATGATGAGCCGATCAGATATCACTAATAAGAAGGATACAATAGCAGAGATAATGTTCGCAGATGGAAAGCACAGAATCATTTGTTTCAATAACTGTAGGACGTTAACATTTACTTCCGTTAAAATTGTAAATTTTGATGGAAACCAAAATTGTTCCATTCACCTACGTGCAATTTTAGAAATGACATTCCATTCTGCTCTTATGATATCTCTCTTAATCTTCCTTCTTGTCCCAATTTACCTAACATTGTTCACATCTCCATTCAGCCTCCCTCTGTACGTCCTATTAGCATTGTTTCTATCTATGTTCCTCCTAGGTTCGATCTTCGTCTCTTCCCCTTCTCGTCGTTTTTTAATTCTATTCCGCATCCTTTTATCATCGGTGGTGACTGGAATGCGCATTCTCCTTTATGGGGCTGTGCATCCTACAATACCAACGGTTCCATCCTTGAGAATGCCATCCTCTCTGATAATTTAGTTCTCCTCAACGATCTCTCCCCCACATACTACAGGAATGCTTCCATTTCTAGTTCCCTCGACCTAACCTTTTCTTCTTCGTCTATTGGTCTTAATTATAATTGGAAGACCCTTATGTGCTCTTTCGGCAGTGACCATGTTCCTATCCTAATAACTCCTGTCAGTTTTCCTCCTCCTTCTGATTCCAATTATACCAATTCTTCAGGATGGAATCTTTCCAAAACTAGCTGGCCTCTATTTCTCTCCTTGGTTGACTCGTCTCTCCCTCTCCTTCAACCGGATCGCGATCCGGTACCTCTCTATAATTCCTTTTTATATTCCTTAACTTCTGCTCTTTCTTTATCTTCTCCGCCCCGCCATACGTCATCTTCTGTACATCGCAGTAAGGCTTCTTCACTTTGGTGGAACAAGGAATGCGACACTGCCTTTAATATCAGTCGCGAAACCTTTAGAACCTTCCGTTGTAACCCTACGACTGAAAATTTTCTCGCTCACAAACGGGCAAATGCGAGAGCTAGGTTTATATTGAAATCCACGAAGAAGTCCTCTTGGAAAAATTTCTGTGCCAAGTTCTCTAGAACTACTCCTCTTTCGCAGATTTGGAAAATGGCCAGAGCTTTCAAATTCCCATCCTCTTCTCGCCCTTCCACCTTCAGTATCCCCGACGATAGCCTTTTTCCTTTTATTGATTCCGTCGCTCCAGCTTATGTTCCTTCTGTTGATGAATTATACTCTTCTTTTCCGGAAAATTCTCCTCCTCACTTCCTAACTTCGGCTTTCAATTTTAATGAATTAAAGTCTGTTCTCTCCAAATCGTCCAGCCCTACTCCAGGGCTTGACGGTATACCCTATCTCGCCCTTAAAAACCTTTCTGAACAATCCCTCAGTTTTCTTCTTAGTCTTTTCAATTCCTTCCTTTCAAAGGGTATAACTCCTTCCTCCTGGAATTCTTTTATCGTAATTCCCATTCCTAAGAAAAATTCTTCCCTACGTCCTATTTCCCTGGCATCCTGTATTAGAAAACTATTTGAGGGTATGCTCAACAAGCGCCTTGTTTGGTGGCTAGAGCATAATAATATATTCCCTATTAATATGTTCGGCTTTCGACCTGGTATTGGCCCTTCTGATTGTGTTAGTCTTTTCGTTTCCCACATATACAAATCTTTTATCCAAAAACATTTCACCCTAGCCTCCTTTATTGATGTTTCCTCTGCTTTCGATAATGTTCATCTTCCCACTCTAAGAGATAAAATGACGGCAATTAATATCCCAATTAAATTTTCTCTTCCCTTATTATCAATCTCATGTCAAATCGTTTTATCCACTTCTCCTCTCCATCTCTTAATGCTCCAAGAAAGGTTTTCCGAGGTCTTCCTCAGGGTTCCTCCCTCAGTCCTACTCTTTTTAACATCTATACTATCAGCATAGCTTCTCTTCCTTTAAATTCCTATTCCTTATTCTTTGCGGACGACATTCTCCCATTTTCCTCGTCTATGGATGTTTTAGCAGCCTATGAAGCACTCAGTTCGTCGCTCATTGTGCTGGAACATTCTCTCTCCTTAATTAATCTTTCAATTTCTCCCTCTAAGTCTTCTTATACTATTTTTACCCTCCGTCCCTATAACCCCGCTTTGGTCAACCTATCCTTAAACAATGTATCTCTTTCCCGTGTTAATTGCTTTTGTTATCTCGGTGTCTTTCTTGATAGTCGTTTGTCCTTCTCTGAACACATCAAATATCTTTCTGCTTCCACTATTAAAAGGTTAAACTTGCTGAAAGCCCTGTCGCCAACTAAATGGGGTGGCGATCCCTATATTCTTATTTCCCTTTACAAATCTATTATCCGTTCAAAATTTGATTATTGTTCTTTTATTTATGGTAGTGCGTCCAAGACACGTCTTTCCAAACTAGATGTAATTCAGAATTCTTGCCTTCGTCTCTGTCTTGGCGCTCTTAAATCCTCTCCAACTACTGCTATTCTTGCTGAATCCAATTCGTCACCCCTATCCATTCGTAGATCTTATTTAGGCTATCGTTTCCTTGTTAAACGTCTTCCTCTCGCATCCTCTACCCTTGTTCAGTCTTATCTTTCGATTTATAATAGCTGGCGCTTCACTCCCAGCAAAACCCCTATTCTGGCTTTTATTTCACATCGTCTCGGTTCATTTTGGCCGTATATTATCTCGTTCAATAATCTCCCTTATTTTTCCTTCGACTTCGCTGACATCTGTCATCCTCCTAAGGTATTTATCCTCCCCTCATTTGCAAAAAATCTCCCCCAAGCCGTAATTAAACAGGTATTTTACAGCACCATCAATTCCCTATTTCCCTCTCATGTTACCATTTACACGGATGGTTCGAGGGGGCCTGGTGGTGTTGGTGCTTCTTTCATCCTTCCTGATTTTAACCTCTCAGAATCTTTTCGACTTCCTTATTTCTGTTCCATATTCACAGCCGAGTTGTTGGCTATCCTTCGTTCTATTATTTTCATTTCCTCGAATCAATTTTCCTCTGAGTTTTTAATTATTTCTGACTCTTTGAGCGCCCTTCAGGCCATATCCTCTCCCCTTCCTGATCATTCGTGTGACTTTGTTATCCTCCGTATACGTTCACTCATTCACAATCTTTCCTATCTCCATTCAGTCAATATTGATCTGCTGTGGGTACCTGGCCACTCGGGCATATTTGGCAATGAAGCGGCTGATTCCTTGGCTCGGGCTGCTGCTGCTTCCTCTCGTCTTTTTTTAAAAAAAATTCCATCCGTTAACCTGCTATCAGTTTGTAAAAGCTTTCATATCCGATTTTGGTCGGATACCTATGTTTCTTCTTTTTCCAACAGATGTTCCTTTTACCTGTCAGTCCAGCCTACTCTTCCTTCATATTCATGGTTTCTTTTACATCCCTCCCTTCGTCGTTCTGAAGTTGTTTCCATTGTTTGTATGCGCTTTGGCCATTCTTTGCTGCCTTCTTCCAGATTTCGTTTCTCCTTGATTTCTTCTCCACACTGTCCTCTTCATCCGGATGATGCAATTATTTGCGACGCCGATCATGTGTTCTTCCAGTGTTCATCCCTCTCGGTGGAGCGTTCTGCCTTATATTCTTATTTGCTTAAGCTTGGACTTCCTACCCCTTATTGTGCATCCTATATCCTGTCCTTTCCTTCCCCACTAATTATTCCTGCTATTTGTTCCTTTTTAGTTAAAATTTCTGATCGAATCAAAATATAACCGACTTCTTTCCTTACCTTTTGTTTCCGGGTAAAGGTCCTTGGTTGACGAGCCCAACAAAAAAAAAAAAAAAAAAAAAAAAAACCTACGTGAAATTTGTCGTGTAATACTAGGAAATACTGCTCGCTTAGAAATTTTTATAATAGAACGTGCGATACTTCATTCCAATCTTCCGATTTTTGTCCTTTTGATAGCGCCTAGGTCATCCTTGTCTTCCTCTATTTCAATGTTTTTAATCATTTTATTAACTCGCTTAATTTCTCAAGTTTTAATTTCTTCCTAATATAACTTACAATTCTTCGCGTTTATTAAGACTTTCGACGTACCCAAAAAAGGAAAAAGAAAAAGAAAAAAGTATTATTTGTTTTAACCTTTATTTTTTCGTTTTTCTTTTCTTTTTTTTTTTTTTGAGCTCGTCAACCGAGGACCTTTACCTACAAACAGTTAGAAAAAGAAAAGAGTCAATTATATCATGATGATGCGGTCAGATATTGTTAGTAGGAAGGAAATACTAAATTTTTAACTTATGTAACCATTGTAATGTTACATGTTTAACATATTACAAATTTTTTTTTTGAATAAACAGTATTTCATAGCATTACGACAAATTTCACGTAGGTGAATAGAACAATTTTGGTTTTTATCGAAATTTACAATTTTAACGTCGTAGTTATTGAAACAAATGATTTTGTGCTTTCCATCTTCAAACATTATCCCTGCTACTGTCTCCTTTTTATTAGCGATATCTGATCGGTTCATCATATAACTTTTTCTTTTGTTTTCTAATTTTTTTGAGGTGAAAGCCCTTGGTTGACGAGCCAGGAAAAAAAAACAACAAATAATGATTTGCGCGCAAGATATGTTAGTTTAGAGATATTACATAATAATAAAGAGAGAAAAAACGAAAAAGCTTGGATAGTGCCCCACTTTAAAAATCGTTAGGCTTGGTGTTATCTCAACAGCTAGCATATAATACTATGGGTGTTTAATAAATGTTAAAAGAGAAATTTTTATCATCAGGAAGAGTAAATGCATCGTTGAATAGTATACAATTTTATATTACACAGAGTTGGTCGGGACAAATCGATAGATGTAATTTTATACTGTATGACTGGACTGTGCTACATTTACCGAGCGCCTTATGTTTTGTATTTGGAAAAGAATCGAAATTTCAAAAGTATTTCCTACCTTAGTGCCGGTTTTAAAATGGTCTATGTACACCGTGGAGCATTCAAGAAAGATCTCAACGCGGTGCTGAACTTCAAATGGGCGGCGGCATCGTTATTAATTTTAGAAAGCGTAACAGGGAAGTGCTAAATATTTTTGGCAAAAGAATAGTTACGGTTTGTACGTTTTTGAGAAATACATAGAACGAGCCTAAATACCGCCTGCAGTGTTTTGAAAATCGTTAATTACCAAAGATGTTTTATAGTTGATGATAGTGTCGAAATTAAGAAAATATTATTCACAAATTAAATGTAAGCGTGATGGTCGTTTAAATTTTAAACCTAGTGGACAAGCCTTACGTTTCCAAAGGTGCTAAAAGCGGTTGAATGAAATGCTCTGCGGCTAGCCTTAACGCTAGGAGTTGTGCCGACTGTAAACTTTTGGTAACAGTGTTAGTACATGGTACTATTAATATATACGTAATAGCTGTATTTCATTAGAGTGTATAAGGAATTTATTTAAAGTAATCAATAAGGATAGGCGAGAGCCCGAGACAGATGATTTTATGAAGCTTTAGTCTACAATCAAAGAACGGTTTGGAATTTATTAAAAATAATCTTTAGTTGAATAGTATTGTGCTTGATGATCATCATTATTATTCCTATTTTTGTGTATAATTTAAAAACCCCATTAATTTAATTTTAAAATTAATGGTTTTGCGCATAATTTTTATGCATATATATATATATATATATATTGAAAAATTAAAATACCTGCGAATGCGAGGTGCATTAGGAAAAAGTTCATCCTAGACTTGCGTCCTTTTATCTTGAATAATGCGAACAAAACTGACGAATTACCGACGACTATCATTACAAATAGAATGGAAAGCACAATAAACTGTGGTGTCTGAAAACAAAGTAATTAATTTTTATTAGAATGTGTCTAGAATTAATGATTTTTCAATTTTTTTGTTGTCGTTACACTACGGCCTATAATTCACCCGTCGAATAGCAACGATAATTCTAGAACAGAGCTTCGGAAAAATCATTTATTCTTAATGCATATTATAATTTTTTTTAGGATTATTCATTTGAACATGTAAAGAGCATGATGAAGATTATTACCGAATGAATTTTAAACAAATATTTTTGATATGTAAAACCGAAAAATGTTGAAATTAAAAAAATCAGTGTAAAACATGATTCGAAGTGGTTTATGGAAGAGTAACTTTATATAAGCGTCTGTTGGTTTCTATTTTTTTCATTAGCAGTTGCTTAAATTTATCTAAGGCAGTATCTGGACTATCTATAGTTATGGTTCGACGTAGCGATAGTAAGCGAAGATTCTATCCTCACATGTATATAATGCTAAAAATCATTTTTTATTCATTACATAGCGATGTTTTAATTTTTTTTTACTATTATCGTCAACTAAATGAACCCGATGAAAACTAAATTAAAATTAGTAAATAAGTAATCTATTTATTTTTGTTTATCCCTACCCTGGGCGCGCCGGCGGCCTTGACCCAACAACATGATAAATTAAGAGATAGAACTAAATAGCCAGGCGGTCAGAAATGGAATAAGTGAAGGCCATTGAAAAGGATATAGGGGTAGTGTTAAAGGGAGTAGAAAGACCGAAAGCTAAAAGTTGGGCGTAAAGAAGGGAGCGTACGTTAGAGAGTGCAGAACATTCGAAAAGGATATGATTTGAGTCACAAATACAAGACTTTTTTAAGTTATGTCGACCATCCCCGATTCTTTTGTGTCCCCCTTGGACGATTTTTAAAAATAAATTTTGCAGGCGTTAAGATCGTTGAATTCTAAATTTCATAGCGAGTGAATATTTCCATTCGTCCTCTCAATAAAACAGTTTATTGAAATAGTAAAAAAATGTAGTACCATTTTCTACGTTATTGGCGAAAACATTGAATCGTGGATGTATTTTATGAGAAATGTAATTCTTCATACTTAGATTATTACACACTATTTTTTACAATTGCCTTAAGATATAGGGATGGAAAAAAAAAGAAAGAAAATACGATATCGTATTAAACAAGTATTTTATTTCTCAACAGGAATTATAGTAATAAATCGAAAAATGGGTTATTACCATTTCGCCGCAAATCGACTGACAGATTGAACTAGCCTTTGAGTAAACTCTTATCGTCCGATTGAATGGCCGTACGTTGAAGATGAACATTTCGAATACATTTCTAGACAACCCGCTGTTTTGTTCTACCTCCACCTTCAGCTAATATTAAATATGAGTTCTACGAGTAGTTTAATAGTAAATTAAAAAAAAAAAAAAAACCATTTACGAGTATAATTTATTTAATAGTGTAATTGTCAACTGAAAATAAATTAACATTCCTCGTGCTGTAATTTTTACGACTTCAACATAAACCGCTAATACGACGATTCGGAATATACGAAAAAAAAAAAAATCAAGCGAAATTCAAAAACTCTGGAACCGTACCGGTCCGGTAGTCTAAAAAGGTTTTTAAAATGTTTATCTTCGCTAGACGGCCATTGGTCGGCAAGTCACCAGACACAGGGCTGTACTTGAAATGACCGATTCCCACGAGAAATATGATACGTGTATAGTCGCGTAATTAAGTAATTTCCGCTAAGTATATCCGATGGTAGCATTATTTCTGGTAGCAGATAATGCTGAACTTTTATTTAATTGCGCGAGAATGATTTTTTCGTAAATTCTATAAATTAAATACTTTACACACGGTTTACAATTGAGGTAGGTGTAGATTTAATTTTTAGTTTAAAGTTCGAAAACGTTTTGAACTATGTGCCAATACATTTTTAACAAAAAAAATTGTAAATTTTTCAAAGGCGTAGCTGGGAAATATAAACAGAAACTGTTAATGCTTTTTCATCATTAATTATAGTTTGTATAGCGTAAATATCACCAAGTCTCTATCCTGTGCATTGTTACAATGCATATGAATATTTTCCGGATCAAATTGTTAAATAATTTGTGTTGATTAGAGGAAAGTCAAAGCGTCTTCTTTATGAAATGTTGCAACACAGCCGACTTTAACGTTATATTTCTGTTAAAATACGATCCGGTATTATGTCTTGGTATTTTATAAGGTTCATTTCTCGTTATTCATTTTAAACCTTAACAAGACGAAATCGACGCTTGACTTCCTTTAATAAAAACTAATTATTTAACTTTGATCCGGAAAATGTTCAGATATATCGCAATAAAATTTGCTACTGTTACAAAATTTAATGGCACATAGTCCAAAACATTTTAGAATTTCCAATGATTTAAATAAGTTAGAATTTAATGTAGCTAAAGGCAGCAAATGTTTCAGCTCTCTCTGGCCACGAAAGCATAAATTTGATAAAATTGGATTAGGTTCGTGCGAACGAAACGTTTGAATTCGTCAAGTAGTTGTTTGCAGTTTCTACCACAGAAATGATGAAACTTAAAATCATTGTATTTATTCGTTGTAAATGGTATATTTAATGACGTAGTTCTAAACTATTGTGAGTATTGTAAACACGAACAAGATTGCAGACGACAAATACGCCTGCATGTAAACCACCTTGTACTGTTACCATGGTAATCATCGTTCTGCGTTAATTAAAAAATGCAAAAAAAAAATGCAAAATAAAGTAAAAGTATTTTAGTTTTAGTAAAATTTATGGATAATTTAAAGCAATATTGATGACATTATTGTAACATACCATGGCTGATGATTGATTTTTTTTTTAGAATAAAGAAACATATCCATATAAAAATATTCAATTCTTCAACTACTACAGCTCTGTGAGAAAAATGAACGTTTCAAAGATGGTAAACCCATTAAAAACAAAAGTGAATCGTAGGCAGAATTTAAATGATTGCTTTTTTTAAACAAAAAAATTGAACGATAGTCAGGCCTGTTCGATGTTCTGAATTAAATTTCGAATTCATATTCCAGTCAATAAGCGATCTATTTCAAAGATGATAAATTAAAAACAAAAGTGCATCGTAAGCAGAATTTAAATGATTGTTTTTTTTAAACAAAAAAATTGAACGATAGTCGTCCTATTCGATGTTCTGAATTAAATTTCGAATTCATATTCCAGTCAATAAGAGATCTATTTAAATTTCTAATTAATCACTTCTTGAAAGGTTGTTTCATTTGGCAATTTCGCATTTTGGCAAATTTTAGATTTTAAGTGACGTCAGAAAAAAAAACTAATGCACGGGAAAACCTATTTACCAGCTCTAATGAATAATAACGATTTCTTCCCGCTAAACATTTGTTTATCGAATCAGTTTTTGAATGTCACGCGCGCGACGGTTTTATAAATTACGGACGGAAGTGTGTGACGGTTGAAATCTGTATGTGCGATATAATTAACTCTGTTAAATCTTGTCTACTCGTAAAATTCGGGTAACTCGAAATAGTAGACGGTAGTGAACGTCTCTCGGAAAACTTTCATGAAGAAGGGGTGGAAAACTCAAAAATGTGGGGCACTGTGGGCCATAACAGTTTTTGTATTTGTTTTTTTCTAAAACGTGTGGTGTCTGCGCTTTTATTAATTTATATATTCTCTCGACCGAAATTGTTAATGCGGGATCCGTTTTATATTCGTTTGCCACTTCCAGGTTTGCTGGGGAAATAAGGCTGGCTATTAACCGACTCGTTTTAATGAATAAAAGAAAATTTAGAAGCAGAGAACAAAAAAAGGCATTTATTAAATTGAAATGATGGATTCGGCTTAAGTGGTGCAATTATATTTCCGTATCGGTGTGTGAGTGTCTAGGTATAAGGAAGGTAACGCGTTTATGTACATTTCCGTTGCAGCTATCTGCTGAAGAGGATAAACACGGCTGTGAGCTTTTAAGGTTGAAAATGTTATATCTCGTAACAGTTAATGAGCTGGCCGATTTAACTCGCATTACACACACCAACTCGAACGAGGAAACTTGCAAACCATCATCTATCATATCGCATTTCCTAAACATCTGTCACGCTAAATTTTCCTGTTGAGAACGTGTGCCATTGCTACCTGCGCGCGCATTTGTTTCTTTACGTTACCCGTCTTAATTAACTTTACTTCCTTAGAAAAAACTGCAACTAGATAATTTCTTCATTTTGAAGTATCGTTCGTTAATAATTATGTAAGTAATGACCTACGATTAGAGTTGGATTAGGCGTCGGAATTTACAACACTGTTTAAAAAAAAAAAAAAGTTTTTTTTATTTTCCATTTTGAAAAGGTTACCTACATTAATCAATAACCGCTTCATATAGTGGAAGATTCGAAACGTATACATTTGAGATACTATTGTTGTCACTGAGTTATGTTGCCTTATACTTGAAATATTGCAAGATGCAGTGGAAATCGGATATACTGACATCGAAGACAGTGAGTAATTTAGAGTCGTTATTCGCCGTTATATAGAAAGCGTTATAACTCCGTGACACTAAAAACTTCCGTGAAATATATTTTGCATTATGTAGCTTTTCATTCATAATCACATTTTACGCATACTTTATATTAAATTTAAAAGTATAAAAGTCAAATTTTTTTCATCATAAATGAAAATACGATGAAGAAAAAGTAAAATTTAAATCAATATAAAAAGAAAAAAAAGTAAAAACAACAGTCGTTTAGTTTTTTTCACTTACAGCGAGATGAGTAGGGCAGTATTTTTTTAAAATATTTTTTGTAGGGACCCGCATCTGGGGCAGTTTTATTTTTGTTTAGGCTCGATCTTGGATTTTACCTAATCACTTGAATTTATTATGTCAGGAAATTCGATTTTGGGGCAATAGGAGATGGAAAGAATAAAGAATTCAATTAAGGGAATTATTCAAGGCGATAGGAAGGATAAAGGAAGCACTGTAAGGAGCCGGAAGGGCAAGAACCAAGATTTTCGAGTACAAAAGAAAACGTTCGAAGATAATATGGTTTATGTCGCATTCAAAAGGAGAATCAAAGTGGTGAAGGGTACCGAATGGAGAAGAAAATAGATAGAAACGAAAGCAAGAAGCAAGGAGAAGAAAATGATTATAATTTTTAACCTGATTAAAGAGATAATGGAGCGAACGGAAAGAAACAAAGACGGAGGACTGGGTGCCGACTGTAAGTATCCATGCAAGCAAAGTCTGAACTGATTGATTGAGGAAAGCAGGATTAAGTCGGAGCTGGAAAGTGGCTAGAGAAAGAACCGTTGAGAGCGGCCGGCTGAGCTAGAAAATCTGCCATGTCATTGTCCTCAATGTTAAAATGACTGGGAATTCATGAAAGGTCTATACGAATGAAACGTGATCGTAGCAAATTAGAGATAAGGGCTCGAATTGATAGAATAATACTGTTAGAGGAATGAGTAGGAGGAAAAGAAATTGCTTGAAGGATGCTTTTCGAATCGGAAAAAATGAGGAATTTGAAAATACCGCTAGTTGTATAAATGAAGGATATTGCACGAAAAATGGGAACTGATTCATCAGCTATGAAAATAGAGCAGAAGGTAGAGAACCTGAAGGATTCAATTTGGGTACAGTCTTATTTCGGCTCAGTTCAATTTCTACACAAAATAGTATTAAATAATATAACGCAATTTCAGCATAATTCGTAAGACTAAAGCTGTCATATATTCAGATAGGATAGGTGCAAACCACTTTTTTTTTGTTTTTGGTTTTGCTCACCAGTACACAAGAAAATTTCGTTTATTTCACCGTTTTTTTTTCCGATTTAATTTCGGTTTTTTTTATTCGTAATTTGTGAAAAAAGTTGTAGAACGGAGATCACTTTTTTTTTTTTATTTGTACCATTAACACATGTCTTCGTCTAGCTTAAGCGTGAGGAAGGCAGCAAGGAATGGTTAAAGCGCAAACGAACAATGGCGACAACAACAGAACGAGGAAGTGAAGGAAACAGAAGAAACCAAGGATTTGAAGGAAGATTAGGCTGAACGGACAGATAAAAGGAGTGACAATTAGAAAAGGAGGAAGGGTACATATCGGACCAAAATCTGAGACGGAAATATTTACACAAAGGCAAGAGATTAGAGAACGGTTTTTTTTTGAAGAAGAATGAAGAAGAAGCAGCAATCTCTACCTGAGATGCCAGAATGGCCAGTAACCCACAGCGAGTCAATATGGATCCTATGGAGAAAAGAGTCCGAATGAGAGAACGTATGCGGAGAATAGTAAAATCACAGGAATAATTAGGAAGAGGAGAAGGGATGGCTTGAAGAGCATTCATGGAGTCGGATATGATCAGAAACTGAGAAGAAAGACGATTGGAGGAGATAAAAATAATGGAACGTAAACTAGCCATTAGCTCGGCTGTAAATATGGAACAGAAAGAGGAAAGACAGAAGGATTCAGAGAAGTTATAGTCTAGAAGAATAAAAGAAGCACCAACACCATCAGGCCTCTTAGAACCATCAGTGCAAATGTTTACATGAGAAGGAAAGGGAGAATTGACAATACTATGGAATTCCTGTTAAATTACAGCTGGAGGGAGGGATTTTGCAAGTGTAGGCAAAACAAATACTCTGGGAGGACGGCAGAGATTGCTGAAGTTAAAGGAGAAATAAGGCAGAATATTAAAGGAAATTGTATACGGCCAAAATGAACTAAGATGGAGAGAAATAAGGGGCAGGATAGAAATTTTCCTAGGCACAAAGCGCCAATTACCAAAAATTGAAAGGTAAAAAAAAATAAGAGAAGAAGGTGAGAGTGAAAGACGTTTAGCAAGGAAGCGATAGCCCAAATAAGATCTACGAATAGACAGGGGAAGAGCATTCGATTCAGCAAGCAGTGCTGGAATAGGAGAGGATTTAAGAGCACCAAGACAGAGTCTAAGGCAAGAGTTTTGGATCACATCAAGTTTAGAAAGACGGGACTTGGAGGCGCAGGCATAAATGAACGGACAGTAGTCAAGCTTGGAGCGGACAATGGATTTATATAGAAGAATAAGAATTAAAGGGTCACCACCTCATTTAGTCGGAGACAGGGCCTTCAGCAGGTTCAACCGTTTAGTAGTGGAGGAGGAAAGATATTTGATATGTTCGGAGAAAGTCAGATGACTATTGAGCAAGATACCGAGATAACGAAAGCAATTAACACGAGCAAGAGCTGTGCTATTTAAGAATAAATTAACAGAAGCAGGGTTATAAGGGCGAAGGGTAAATACAACGTAGCAGGACTTAAAAGGAGAAATCGAAAGGTTAATTGAGGCAAGAGCACTTTCAAGAAAATTGAGGGACGAATTGGGAGCTTTATTAGCTACATTAATATCGTGGGAAGAGGAAAAAAGCAAAATATCATCGGCAAAGAATAAAGAGTGGGAATTTAAAGGAAGGGAAGCGATACTAGCAGTATAAATGTTAAAAAGAGTAAGACTGAGGGAGGAACCTTGAGGAAGTCCGCAGAAAACATTTCTAGAAGTGTCAAATAATGGAGGAGCGAGGTGGATAGAACGATTGGACATTAGCTTAATAACAAGGGAAGTGAAATTGACTGGAATGTTAATTGCTATCATTTTATCTCTTAAAGTTGGGAGATGGACATTGTCAAAAGCACAGGAGACATCAATGAAGGAAGCCAGTGTACAATGTTTTTCGATAAAAGACTTATATAAATGAGACACAAAAAGACTGATACAATCAGGAGGGCTAATACCCGGCCGAAAGCCGAACATACTGTTAGGAAGCACATTATGGTGTTCCAACCACCAGACAAGACGCTTGTTTAGCATACTCTCAAACAGTTCTCTGATGCAGGATGCCAAGGAGATGGGGCGTAAGGAAGAACTTTTCTTAGGAATAGGGACAATGATGAAAGAATTCTAAGAGGGGGGGGATTAAACCCTGGAAAGGAAAGAATTGAAAAGATTGAGAAGAAAGTTAAGGGATAGTTCAGATAGATTTTTAAGAGTAACATAAGGTATACCACCAAGGCCTGGAGTAGGGCTGGAAGATTTGGATAAAACAGACAATAATTCATTAAGATTGAAAGCCGAAGTGAGGAAGTGAGAAGGAGCGGAAGAGATTTTCGGAGAGGCGCTGGAGTACAGTTCGTCAAAGGAAGGAACGTAAGCAGGAGCAACAGAATCAAAGAAGGATATTAGGCTATCCTCAGATACATTAAAAAAAGAAAGACGTTCAGAGGATGGAGATTTAAAAGCTCTAGCCAACCTCTAAATATATGAGAGAGGGGTACTTCTAGAAAAAGAAGAGCAGAATTTCTTCCAAGAGGCCTTTTCCCGGTTTTAAGAATAAAACCTAGCCCTTGCGTTGGCTTGTTTATGAGCCAGAAAATTTTGGGTTGTAGGATTAGAGCGATAGGTTCTTAAGATGGAACGACAATGGTTAAATGCGGCGTTACACTCCTCATTCCAACAAAGAGATGAGGCCGCACAACGATGAGTGGATACAGGAGAACGAAGAGGGGGAGAAGATAGAGAAAGAGCAGACCAGATAGAATGGGAAAAGAAATTATAGAGAGAAATGGGATCACAATTAAGCTGTGGATCAGGAAGTGACGAATGAACAGAAGAGCGGAAAAGAGTCCAATTAGTTTTTCTGGGGATTCCATCGAGGAGAATGGAGAGGTCTGGGATAAGTTGGAGAAGGAAGACTATCAGTAGTAATTATTATGGGAACATGGTTACTACCGAAAGAACCCGAAAGGGTTCTCCAGGTAAAGGTAAGACCAATTGAAGGGGAAGAAAGAGTTAGATCAAGAGAACTGGAGACAAAAGCATTCCTAAAATAGGTTAGGGAAAGATCATTAAGGAGCACCAAATTACCAGAAAGGATAGTATTCTCAAGGATGGAACCATTGTTATGAGGGGAATGAGCATTCCAATCGCCGCCGATAATAAAAAGTTGCGGGATAGATGAGAAAAATGTAGAAAGGGGGAAGTGACGAAGATCGTAAGTAGGAGGAACATAAATCGAAACAACGTTAATGGGACGCATAGAAGGAGGATTGATGGAGATATGAACGATGTTGGTAATATTAAGAGTAGAAGGAAGGTTAAGAGAAATCTCGTGAAAACGGAATGGAATGTCATTTCTAACGAGGATCGCAGAACCAGCATAGCCATCATCGCGATCGCTTCTGATTACCTTGAAGTCTCTAATGTTAAAATTCATGCCTGACCGAAGCCACGTTTCCGAGATGAGAACAACTTGGATATTCATTGTAGCAGATTAAACACAACCGGCATTGTAGGGCTAAGGAGGAATTAGGAGCAAAAGAGGTAAAAAAATGAAGTTGGGAGCAATAGAAGGGCATAATGAAGAATATAAATGCAAAGAATTTATACTAAAATAGCAAAGATAGGTGGATAGAGAAGAAAGGAACAATCAACTATAAGAAGGAAGTGAGTCAGGGCAACTAGATTATAGAGGAAAACAAAGTGTAATAGAAAAAGGGATGTTAAAGCACATTTGGGAGCAGAAATGAAGGAAATATATGGAGATTTTGAGAAAACAGGAAAGAGTTATTAAAACATCCAAATAAATAAATCAAAGTCAGTTGAAGTTAGACCAGTGCACTTAAAACTGGAGCTGGGTGTTACGAAGCCATAGTTATACACTCCAGCTAGTCTCACAACTGTATAAATGTAACAGTAAATGTGCGAAAAAAAAGAACTCTGAATGGAACTCAGCCCAAAAATTGACTACGTCAACTCAGCGTAAGCCCATTCGAGAAAAAAATGAGAAGATAAAAGATACCAATGCTCAATAGTGGGTATGACCACTACCGCAACGGCACTTTTAACAATAAAAAGAAATGTAAAACAGGAGACTGCAGTGCTTAAACCTGAGTCAACGGGCAACTGACTTGGATGAATCATACCGCGCATTTGGAAAAAGATTAAGCAAGAAGATAGGGGAGAAAAGGAGGGGGAAAAGGGGGAAACACAAAAGAAGAAAATAGAGAAAATTCTGCCCTGAATCTTATAACTTCTACTCCTTTTATTCCTATTTGATTCTTCCTTGTTATTAGGAGAAGAATTATTTAAAATGTATATTATTAGAGAGGAAACGAGAAAGAAAATCAGCAAAGAATGATGAGGAAGCAATGTTGTTTAAAGAAAGAAGCTCTAGAACCGCTGTTGAAATATTATTAATTAAGGGAGAAGGATCCGAAGAGGAAGAGTTTAGAGGAGCTGAGGATACAGGGTTGATATCAGTAAGATTTGCGGGAAGACAACTTTCTGAAGTAGGGCTAGGCAAAGAAGGAACGGATTTATTGAGAGCCCATCCATTGGAAGGAGATGGAATACGATTAGATGGAAGAGGAGGGAATTAGGGAGAGGAATTGTAGATAGGTTTAGAGAACCGTTTTTTGTGGAATGTAGGTGATTTAGGACGAAGGAGAGAGTTAGAAAGAAGAGAGGGGAGTGATGATGGGATTTAGTAATATTATTGTGGGAAGAGAAAGGCAAGGAGGTTCGGTCGGCAAACGAAAAGGCATGAGTAACTAAGCTGTTCTTTTTGATAAGTGAGGCTCTTTGAAAAGAGATATTGTCGAAAGCCATAATGCGTTTGATTTCATCCTGCCTAATCCACTCAGGGCAAGATCGATCATAGGCACAGTGGGAGCCTTTGCAATTTCGGGTGCTTGGAATCACAGTGAGAACAGATGAAGAACAACGGCAGTGTTTTGCAATGTGATAAAAAAAAAAAACATTTTGAACACTGCGTAGGTAAACGGACGCTAGGAGAAACGGAAAACCGTAATTTGTAAATTGAAACGAATTCAGGAAGAGTATTACGGAATTTAAGCTCGACTGAGCGGGTAGGAATTTTAGAATCTTCAGAAGAACGGTAAATTCTGCGGATTGAGGCAATAGGGATTGAGGACTCAATTCGAGGCACTAGGGATTGAGGACTCAATTCCTTCAGCAATTTCATCGTCGGAGGACGGATGAAAGCCTGAAATGATTCCCATTCTAAAAAGAACACCGTTGGGGATGAACGCTTTAATATTGTGCGACGCGAAGAAATTGGGGCTAGCCAGAAAAGAATTTGCGTAAGAGACCGAAGGAAATTTAACTGAGACACGGTATCTACCTTGTTGGACAATGCTGTAAGGGAGGAGGATACAGAGTTAATTAGCCTGGCAAGGGCCAAAGGATGAAGATTGCCGAGGTTTTCCTCTGAAGAACAACCTTCAACGTAAACGGTGTAAGGCCCCGGATGTTCAGAGGCAAACATAAAATTTTCTTTAGTGCTGTTATTATCATTATTATTGAATTTTTCAGTCGAAAACAATTAATGACACTATATTTGGCACTTTATCAGCCTACTATCTCATACGGAATTATACACTGGGGAAATGCTGCTGCTTACCATCTTGCTCCAATTACATACTTGCAAAAGTCTGTGTTTAAAAAGATGTTTAGTAATTATCAAGATACTTTTGCTACGTTCCACACCAATCTCTTCTGCGTTTCCTAAGCCCCTTTTTATAGTTTCATCGTTGAACGAATCTTCGTTTAATTTCTGTATGTAATTTTTGTATTGTTCTTGGAGGTGTTTGGGCATCCCGGGTACTTGTAACTTCCGCACAGCTCATGGGGTACATTTACCGGATATCACTTTGGCAGCTTTGACACGAGTCCCACATTCTCCCATTATTGACAGTATGTTTTCGACCTGGCTATCTAGTTCTTCTGTTAAATGAGTCCAGCTAGCTCTCTTAAAATTGTAACGCATTTTTAATCCGTTTGTTTGATTGGTTTTATAATAGCATGTATTTCACATATTACTGGAATGCGCCGAGTGTGTGGTATTGAACTTTCTTGCTGCAAATGTGAGTTATATTATTTGTGACAAATATGTTGTCCGGATTATACCAGACGGTAGTTTTGGATCAAAGATTAAGCTTAAACGATTTATTTTTGCTAAATTCTTTACAAATTCTCCGTTCGAGTTATTTTCATCGTAACCCCAATTGGCATTGTGACTATTCTATTATAGTCACCTACGGTAATTTCGGTTTTGTGTCTTTCGTCGAAGTATTGAAATGTTGTATTCGGTGATTTATATACTGAGGCGATTAAGTAGATATCCATATCGAACGAAAAAATCTCACGTCATTAGTTTCAGATCTGATAGTTTTTTCTGCATTAATGCTGGTTTTTGTCAGGACGGCATTATCACATTTTATATGTTATCTACCGACTGTTTATTTCTTTTATTCAAGGTTCTCGATTGGTTTTAGTGCGATGTGTTTCTTGGAAAACGAGCATATCAATGTTCCCATTTTTAGTAATACCAATTAGAATTATCTGTTTAACTAACGTTAATACATATTTATTGACACGATTTTGTGACTCCCCTTTTTAACCCAAAATTAGGGCTTTTTGTTGACTGGGTATGGGGTGACTGACAGATTTCGAAGGAAATCCATTTCTGGGAAAGGCATTTGCAAGGATTTTCTTATTCGTTATTCGTTTGTTAAATCATTTGCTCAATTGTTTGTTTATTTGCTTAGATATCACATTAAAATGGCAGTACGTGCGTGGAGGTTCATCCCGAGCCTTCCGTTTACATTATAAAAACTCATCAAAAACTGTGATAGTTGTGAAACATATTTGAATTGGTCTCACAGCATTTATTATCTTCTCAGAAATGGTCTAGTCTATATTAGTGGAAATATATAAAAAGTTGTATAACGGATTTATTTTGTTATTATTTGTAAGTCGATATCTGTCTGTAACACAGGCATCTTGGTTTAGCTTACACAGCAGAACTTTTAAAAATGTTTTGTCCTATGTAACGATACCTGTCTTTTCCACCGGAAAATGAGTTTATCTGTGGTGACGAATGATTTTTGCTTACTATTAGCCGTCACTTAAAATTTTAAGTGAAAATTAAAAAATCGATTAATTCGATTTTTATTTATACCCTCATTTTTGGAGGAAAAAATTAAGGCAATTTAAAGTGAAGATATTCACATTTAAAAATGACTTCACTTGTTGCTTTAAAAAAAACGTTTTTTAACTGCACAAGACAGAAAATAATAAAAGGAGCACAAAAATAATAGATAATATTTAATAATAGACAGTTTCTCTATTAAAAGTCTGCAATATCCTACGACTTTCTCACCCTCGGCGAGGTTTGGCCGCCGTAAAAACCATACCCCGCTGACTCCTCAACAGCAAATAGGGCGTGATGAACTCCATGTTAGAAGCGGCTTCCCGACAGCGTCTGTTCTCCAGGTTAGGAGCGGCTGAATTTGAACTCTGGTACTTACTACCTTAGTTTTATAAAAAATAAAATAAAAAAAAAAAAGTTTTAATATTGAATTGGCACAAGTCAATTCCCAATTATAACTTTTCGTATATGCATGATGGAAAACTATCCAAAAGGAACTACTCCAGGAGGTAACCTAGTACAGCTAAACAATGAAGAAATACTGGAGTGAAAGGAAGAGGAAGAAACATCCATCATGAAGATATTTTATGTGGTCCATAGTTGGCCAATTCGAATAATAATAATAATAATTGATGAAAATAATATTCTAAACTACTTCAATAAAATGCACAAAAACATTGACTATACTTTGGAAAAAAAAGAAAATAATAAAATCAGCTTTTCAAATATAACAGCAACAAAAACAAATGGTAATATATAACATATATAGAAAACAAACAATAGCTGATAGCATAATTCATAAAACATCCAATAATCTAAACCAACATAAATATGCTTATTTCACAGCCAACAACATCCTATTTCTCAAGAAACAGCAAGTACTCTCTCATCTTCTCACAAAGAAATCATCTTTTGCTGGATACTATCCCATTGCAACATCCGTCAAAATAAGAAAGCAGACGAAATAGTAAAACTTTCCTTGATTATCTCTCCAAATCCAAACGTTCCAATTCCTCTTTGAGACCTGAAAATATCCAGTAAATCCTTCGTACATAAATCCTTCCAACAATACTGGAATCGGATCCTAGACATAAATAAACTAAAAACCATAAAGAAGACTATAGATATTTGGCGAACTTTTTATCAAGAATCTAGAAAAAACGAGGTCGCACTATTCAGACTAAAAACAGGTCACTTAGCTGTCATTCACGGTTATATACTAAACAAACAGCCTCGACCTATATGTGAATCCTGCACAGTCCCTATCTCCATTAAACACATACTAATCGATTGTCCAAAATTCCAAACCCAAAGACACCTACACATCCGAAACGAATCTCTTGAATCCCTACTTTCAGATAATGATATCGAAACTCTCAAGCTCTTCTCCCTCTACTCCCAAATCTAAAACCTAACAGTACTCACGCCTCTAGCCATAAGGCTGCACATGGCGTAATAATAATAAAAAAAAAAAAATCCGAATACGCTAAATGCCTAATAAAAAATAAAGATAAACCTAATTTGGTAGAAAAAACAGTAACAGTCATGGCTTTTTAGAATAAAGGAAACTCTTAATAAGTATAGCTGAAATCTATTATATAAATAAATATAAACATAATTACGATCAAATATCGAATAATACTTAACCCTCTCTTTAATATAAAAATTTTTACTATTTTAGTTCTGCTTATAAGGTTA
This sequence comes from Icerya purchasi, assembly GCA_039619475.1. Taxonomy (NCBI): domain Eukaryota; kingdom Metazoa; phylum Arthropoda; class Insecta; order Hemiptera; family Monophlebidae; genus Icerya; species Icerya purchasi. The sequence goes on along the minus strand of CM077116.1, from coordinate 119,369,924 downwards.
ACATTAGTTTTGAAAATTTGTTCGTTAAAATTGTTATTATTTTGTAAATGAAATGTCGCCTTTGATTTATTTGTAAATGCTTTACTGCCTTTTATTGTAGTATACCGCCGCCTATTATTTTCCTATATATACACATGTAGTCTCATTATTTCTCAGCAGCGCGTTTTTAGATTTAATTGAGTGTACTCTGTGTTCTAAGCTGCCATCCCGAAAACGTTCCTAAATTAAAGGTACCTGTCTTAATTTATCAAAGTTAATTTATATTTATACTTATTTCTATTGGTTAATAAGAGGAATTTGGTTGTAGTTATAACTTTTAACAAACAGGTTAGGGATTTACATACATTTAAGCATTTCCTTTATTTCTTGCAGTATTCATTTGTAGCGTTGGAATCTGGAAAAGCCTATTTCACGAACATACCTGTTTGCTCGCATCAAGTAGTGAACAGTGTAAATAGGCGCGGAAAGATGGTTTTCTTAAATCGATACATAAAATTATCTAAATTTATTGTTACCGCTACTGTTTCAACATTATTATCATCGTTATTACGTTAGTGCGAAGTTTTCGACTAGTTTTCTCGCTGGTCTTTCGGTAAACTGATGGAAGCGAAAAAATTTGAATTTCATATTTTCACCCCATATGCAGCAGGTTATCATATGTTCTTCGGTTAAATTTTCATTCCATGTAAAATATCTGCCGCTATAAATATTTTTAGATGCGCTACTCCTTGTGAGTTGTGACGCATTCAATTTTTTTCTTTAAAAGTAGTGAAATTTACGCCCATATTGGCGAACGGACATTAACATTCGAATGGCCTGGTACTGAGATTTTTTTTAAAAATAAGTTGTGGGTCTCGTTGAGCAATGCTGCCCGTAGTACGGCTGCCCGACGTGCTTATCAATGTTTGTCTCGAAATTTACTTAAATTACATAAATGTTCACTTATGGTTAAATTATTAGTTCTATTAATAATAACGCAGCTTCTGGCAAAGGGGGATACATATGATGGTGAATAAGTATGCTTGCTCGGTGCGTACGTAAATCCCGCGTTTTTAGAATTTTCTATATATACGTATAAACGTAAAACTAAGATACGATTACCAAAATACTTCGTAAAAACAAGACGTAATAATGAGGAGAGATGCGCTTTTTTTTTTTTTTTTTTTTTAATACAATTTACTTATTTTGTGCAGTCCGTTTTTTATTTATGCTGGGCAGGTGTATTTTACTTTTTTCTGAATTGGTATAGTATACAGTAAGAAAACATCGTTTTTGGAGACAGCTCCTTATTTTGTTTCCATCAAGAGAAGCCATTTTTACCTGACATCCAGTGGAGCGGAATTATTTTTAAGCATCTTCGCTGCAATTTGCCTATTTCCTTCAAATCTTCTTCTTTTGCCTCCCCCTCACCTGTGTACCATATCTTATTCTGGTTACGACTATGGATGTAAATAATAACCGAACAGTTTTATATAAGCTTTAGCCTATAGAGTGCCGGAATAGCCTGCCTCGTTTTATTAGATATTTCCTGAATATGATATTTCCACAGCAGTGATTAGTCTATTGTTAACCCAAGGTACTTATATTTGGAGACAGATTCTAATCGATCATAAGAGCAATTCATCGTCATATCGTTTATATGTAAACATTGTATTGAGTGCAGAACAATTTTAGGGTCGTAGTTTCTGTATCTACTAGGAGTTCTTACGTACATGGTTCTCGACTTATTGTTAGTACCACTTACGATTATATTTCTATCATTTAATATATCGACATCTTCTTGCAAGAGCTTTTCGGCAATTTTGATGTCTTTATGACCTGTGACCAGAGCTATACGGGTAAACGGTGTGGAGTTTTTAATGTATTCTATAAGTGTATTGATGTAAATTAGGAAAAACAGCGAAGATAAGACTGTACCTCGTCCCACCCCGTGCGTCAAATTAGCTTGGGAACTTTACTTTTCCTATTTTGTAGTTAGTCAAGGAACCATTCTTCTTTTTGACTCTGCTTTATGCCAATTCTGTCCAGGTCTAGAATTGACTTATTATGATTTACTACGTCGAACGCCTTTGTTAAGTCTATAAAAGATATTAAAAACTGTTCTTCATTAGCTGCACCATTGTTTACCTGATTTATCATTGCCCTGAGTAAGGAAATAGTAGATTTAATTTTCCTAAAACGGAACTGATTACTATATAAGATATTATTGTTACCTATATACGCTCTCAAATGATTCTTTAAATAAAGCTGCCCAATTTTAGCAACTAATAATTCTAAGGTTATAGGTCTGTAATTTTCGTACAACGCATGACTGCCTTTTTTGTGAATAGATCTGGTGACTCCAATCTTTAGCCTTTGCGGGATCTTACATTCTCTTAAGGAACAATTAATTAACTTTGTTATTAAAGGCGAAAAAATCTGATTTTTGTTTTTAATGTCCATACTCTTTATACCGCTCCATCCTGGGGCTTTATGAATTTTTAGCTTCTGAATTATTAGATCTATGCTATGAAAGTTACTTTATTTTTGTGGTCTATATTGCTTCTTAGCATCCACATAGAAGTGGAAAATGAGGCTGTATTTTCCGGATAATAGAGCTCCTTACGTAAATTCAGAAATCTGTAATAGGATAGTTTAATTCGGGCATTTTTAAAATATCGTAATTTGTTAAATAACTTTGCCGTTGTTCGAAATAAAACACTATTATCATTGTGCGGTTGTCCGAAAGTCATATATATTTTTCTTTAAAATATCAAATTTTCTTACAAAACCCTAATTGTTTTAAGAGTGAAAAATAGCTTATAACTCTATCTGCCGTAAAGTAGTTTTCAAATGGCGAAAGAATTTTTATAATTGGTCTAGTAGTTTTTGAATGAATAGGAAAACAAAATTAATTCCTTGGTTGATTGGACTGTTGCTCTTCGTTAGCGTACCCATATAAAAAAAAAAATAATAATAATAAAAAAAAAGAAAACAAAATTTTCCTCTTTATATACTAGCTGACCCGGCGAACTTCGTACCGCCTTAGAAACTAAATGTTGTGATAACTTACTAGCTGAATTAAATTCACTTTTTTATTAAGATAAAATTAGTACTCAAAATGAATTAAGTTCAATAAATGTACAAAAATCAAAATGAAAAGTTTTTAATTACACGTGGCAGCAAGACATTATTCGCCTTAATAACAAAGATCAGTATAACCCAATAAGATGGTTCACAAAAGACAAAATTATTCGTTTATACAATAGATCGGAAACGGTTTAACTTATCAGAATGGATCATAAATTACAATTAAACTTCTACCTATGACAATTTACAACTTTAAGCTGAACGATTGCCCTGGACGGCAAGTAGCTGCCTAGAATACATAATATGGAATTTAGAACGACCTGAAAAATCACCCATAAAGAATTCATAACTACCCACCAGATAACCCTTTAAAAGCGAAATTCGAAATATAAAACAAAACACAGAAGTCCTTTCATAAAATCCAAAAATTAAAGTTAAATCATTATCGCCGCTACTATTCATCCTTTGTATGGATACTATAACCACAGACCTGCAGACACCCGTACCGTGGAGATTGCTATACGCGGATGACGTCTTCCTGGCGGATAAAAGCAAAGATAATTTAGAAAAGTGCGTGCAGATCTGGAAAAATAGATTACAGGAAAATGGACTTCAGCTTAACGTCAGGAAAACTGGATACTTGGAATGTAGAGCACCTACAGATAAGTCTATCAATATAGATAACACGGTGTTAAAGAAGACCGTTCAGTTCAAATACCTGGGCTCAAATATTACCTCAGATGGGGATACACAATGCAACATAGATTCCCGCGTCCAAACAGCATGAATAAAATGGAGGCAGCTAACCGGGGTATTATACGACAAGAGAATACCAATACATCTCAAAGGGAGGATCTACAAGACGATTATCAGACCTGCAATGCTATATGGAGCTGAATGCTGGGCGACGATCACAAAAATGGAACAAAAACTTCATGTGGCTGAAATGAAAATGTTACGCTGGTCTCTCGGGAACACACTCCTCGAAAGATATAAGGGAGCGTATAGGAGTTGCACCTGTACGTTTGAAATTACGAGAAGCGAGACTCCGATGGTACGGTCACATCATGAGGAAAACAGACAATAGCCCTGTGAGGATGTTAATGGATTATAACTTTGGAAGAAAGCGACCACGAGGAAAACCGAGAAGACGGTGGATAGACTCCATCAACAACGACATGATGGAAGTCGGTGTTGGGATAGAGGACGCCGAGGACCGTAGGAAATGGAGAAGAAAATGCCATCAAGTAGACCTTGCACCAGGAAATCGTTAGGAAAGAAGCAGAAGATATATATATATATATATATATATATATATATATATACATACATATATAATCATATACGTATATACATATAACATATATAAATATATACTTATTATAATGTACAGTAGATAAAAAAATATTTTTCGCTTAGCGGCAGGAGTTTTTGTCAATCTTTTTTTATACATTTTTGTATACAAATAAGATTGTGCTCAAATAGAACGACACGAAGAATTTTCATTAGATTTTTCTATGAGATGGAATAAGGTGCAGCATGTTTTAGAAATATTAAATATTGAGCAGCATTATACTGTCCTTTGCCTAATAATAGCCTTCCTCTATCTTATCTATCAAACATAATTTTTAATAATCTCACGTCCTCGTGGAAAGCGCATTAGTTCCCATGTCAGACTTTCTTAAGGCTAATCAAACCCTCAATTCAGACCAGAAAAAGCATTTTTCACAGAAATTTCTGTGCCTTTAGCCACCTTCGCACAGGTCGCACGTCTTTGCCGCATAATTTTATTTTTCAGAGAGTCCCATTCCCTATGAACTGACCTTTCTGTTGCCAATGTATTGTCCCTTTAATTCCTTACATACTGTGTGACTATTCAGCACTCTCGCTCCATCGGCCCCCTTTTATTAATAGCAAAACAGTTACTAACATTCTGGAGAATTCCCCCAGTGCAATTTCATCTGTGACACAGTTTATCAGAATTGGTGGAATAGGCATTATCTATAAGAACAAATCGCACATCCTCGAACTGTAGTAGCCGCAGTAGTTAAAACGCAATAGAAAGTGTTGCGTCTATAAAAAAAAAAAAAATGTTTTTGGCGAGTCTGCTGTGAGTGAAGCAAGGGTTTACTAGTAATATTAGCATTTGCAAGATGGCCGTGAAGACGGTTAAGAGACAAGCTTCTTGTACGTCTCGGCACATCAACAACCGATGAAAATGGGGAAAAAGTGAAAGAATTGATTATGGGCAATCATAAAATTGTTGTCAGCGAGGTTGCTGGTGATATGTCAAGTGGCTCACGCCACGAAATTTTTTCGCATGTTTCGGGTATGAAACATGTAGTAGCAACATTTGTTCCAAAATTGTTGAATTTCAAACAAAAAGAGCGGTAAATGGAGGTTGTTCAGGAGTTACTGAATGAAGTCAACAATGATTCAAGGTTATCAGTTATTTGTTAATCAGTTATTTTAATCATTATTTTTCAAAGCGACTAAAACTTGTTTTTAGTTTTATGATCCTGATGTGTCAGACTCTGCTTCGGTTCCCAGTTGGTAAATTTTTGTAAACGTCTTACCACGCTCTGCATTGTTCACTAGAATTTTTCAGATCAGCGATAATGCTTGTTGCCCAATTGAACAGTTTTCATGCTTAGTTGAATGTGATACGAATTTTGCGGGATATCAGTTTCGTGTTAACTATTTAAAGAGAAATTTTTAATTGGGGGAAATAATGATTTTCTTGAGGAGGTTTAAAAAAAAAGAAGTTTTTGTAATTTTTTTTTGTTTGAGTTTGTTTTAGCCCTCTTATAGTAAAGACGATAATAATGAAATAGGGGCATAGAGATATTTTTAACTTCTTTTAGGTGACCGATTTACGCGCTTGTTGAACACTTCTACGTTGAAAAAGCCTTTGAATTATTCATAACTAAATTTGAATATAATCTCCCCAGCGAAATTTTACCTGAAATTTTATAACCGAATAATAATAATAATAACAATAATAATAATAATAATAATAATAATAGCAATGACGGTAATAATAATGATGTTCCTTTTTTTCAATAGCCGATAAAAGAGACTACTATCAAAAGCGTTTTTATAAACCACGCTTCTCTGTTATTATCAGCGTGTAAATTACAAAATATTCATTTATAAATTGCATAGAATTTTTCCGTGATAAATAACGATTTTTTTTATTGAAAAATGTTTGGCTCAATTTCACAATATCGTTTATTTTGTCTGTTAAAAATGAGCGCGCTCGTTGGACGCTTTTAGCGAACTCGACATTAACCCTTTTTTCCATCATCATATAAAAAAAAAAGCCACAATTAATTTGGTTTCAGCTTACTTTAATCTAAGCACTTACCATCTAACAAAAAAATATAAGACTTTAACTTCATTCTTTCTTGAACTCTATTGCTTCTGCTTATGTCCATTCTTTCGAGTAATCCAACATTCCTTCTCTCCTGAATATCTCAGAACCTCATTTCCTATCTTCTCCTTTCCGCTATGAAGAACTTGTGTCCGTTCTTAATAAATCCTCTACTTCTGTTCCTGGCTTGGACGTCTTTTCTTTCTTTATTCTTAAAAAAAAACGCTCTCCTTCCTCGCTGCTCTCCCTTCTGAATATTTTCAACTCTTTTCTACTCTATGGTTTTACTCCTCAGTTTTGGAATGACATTAAAAATCACTGTTCTTTTCGTCCTATCTCCCTAACCTCTTGTCTGCACAAACTCTTTGAAGGCTTGATAAATAATTGTCTCGTCTGGTGACTTGAGCATAATAATCTAGTCCCTTCAAATATGTTCCGTTTCGTTTCGGGCTTGGTCCGGTTGATTGCATCAGTAATTTCCTTGCAGATATTTATAAATCTTTCCTATCATAGAAATTTACTATCGCTTCCTTTGTTGATGTCTGTTCTGCATTTAATAATGTTCATCTTCCTTCTCTGGGTTCCAAGCTCCTTTCTCTTAACTTCCCTCCGGTATTTGTCACTGTTATACTCAACCTTTTTCAACACAGAAGTCCTTTTCTCTCTTCTCCTTTTTTTTTCGCCTTCAGATGCGTCTATCGTGGACTTCCTTAGGGTTCCTGTCTCATTTTCACTCTTTTTAATATTTACTCCCTTGATATTGCTTCTTCCCTTTCTCACTTCTTTTCGCTGATGACATTCTAGTTTATTCAATCTCAGATGATCCACCGACGAGTTAAATCATTCCGTCATTGTCCCTTCTCAGCAATTTCCTTTCTTGTCTCCACCTTACTCTTTCCCTGTCCAATTCTTCCTGCATAGTTTTTTCTCTCTGCCCCTTTAACCGTGCTCTTATAAATATTAGTATATCTGGTATTCCTATTCCCACTGTTAATTCCATATGTTACCTTGGCCTTTTCTTAAATAGTCGCTTTACGTTTCACGAGCATATTAATTGTATCATTAATTCCTCTGTCAAAAGACTTAATCTCCTCAAATCTGTATCTCTTTTCAGATGGGGTGGCGACCTGTGTATTCTTTTAATTCTTTATAAATCAATTATTCGGTTCAAATTCGATTACTGGTTCTTCATTTATGACAATGCCTCCAAACCTCTCCTTTCCAAACTTGACTCAATTCAAAATTCCTGCCTGCATCTGTGCATTTGCGCTTTAAAATCATCTCCCATTCCTGCAATTTCACATCTATTCTCACCCCTCGGTTGTCATTTTTTAATAAAGCGCCTCCTCACTTTTTCATCCAATATTATTCTTTCCTATCTTCATATTAAAACCACTGGCGCTCTGCGTCTCATAGAATCCCAATTACATCGCATAAAGATGCTCGTGTTTCCAAGTTTTCTTCCTGCGTTCTCCTTTATAATAATCTTCCTTACTTTTCTCACGATTTTAATAGTATATGGCACCCTATCAATTTCCTCTCTCTCCCGATCCGAGCTAACTCTTCTTTTTACGATGTAGTCAACTGTGAATTCCTTCATCTGCTGGATTCTTCTTTTCCTTCCCATGTTTTAATCTTTACGGATGGTTCCAAGAGTGACGGAGGTGTGGGTGGCACGTTTACGTTTCCTTTGTTCCAACACTCTGAGTCCTTCAAAATTCCTTCTTTTTGCTCTATCTTTTCAGCCGAATCGATCACTATTCTTCGTGCCATTTATTTTATCTGCTCTACAAGTCGGTTCCGCCAATTTCTGATCGTATTCGCGTGTAAAGGCATTCTTTAAGCTATCTCCTTTTCTTCTTCTCATTTTTCTGACGTTATCATTCTCTCAATTCGATCTTTTGTCTCCACTTTGTTCTCGTCCCGTTACATCCTCATAGACTTTCTGTGGGTTCCTGGTCATTCCTATATAGAGGGTTTCAGCTGACTCTTTGGCTCGCTCAGCCGCCCGCAATGGTCTATTCCTCAACTCTTTCCCTTCTTCAGACATCGTTTTCCTATCACGCTCTAATCATTCTGGACTATGGTTGAACATTTATCCATCTTTATTCTGTAATCGCTATTCGAAGTATCATCTTACTCAACCGATTTCTCGTTTCCTGCCTTGGTTTCATTTTATTCCTGTCTGTCGTAGTTCCACTGTTGTTTTCTTAATTAGACTCAGAATGAATTATTCTCTACTTTTCGTTTCGCTTTGCCGCTTTCTCCTTCCCGTTCTATTCATGTATCTGAGCCTCCTTGTATTTGTGATTCTAATTATATCTTTTTCGAATGTTCTGCTCTCCTGAACGAACGCTCCTTTTTATACTGTCCCGACTTTGAACTTTGCGTCTTTCTATTCCTTATAACACAACCTATACCCTTTCTTTTGCATTGCCTTCAGTTGTTTCGCTGCTGCTGTCCTTTGTGAATTCCATTTTTGACTGCCTGGCTATTTAGTTTTCTCTATTGAATTATCACGTTGTTGGGTCAAGGCCGCCGGCGCGCCCATGGTAGGGTAAAAAAAAAAGACTTTGCGAAATAAGTTACACACTGATTTCGTAAATTAATGCGTCTTTATCATTAAAAAAACCTAATATCTTCTACTGTCTAGAACGAATCTATTCAACATATCAAACTATTTTTTAAGCGAGAAAAGTAGTTAGCTGGAACGTGAGTCTAGCAGTATTGGAATGGTACTATTTATCAAAATTTTTCATTGAATATTATTCTTCTTCTCAATCTTGAATACTACCGCCAGCAAATGTTAACAGTACGTTTTCAGATTTTCCAAAGCGCGTAATAAAATTTACCGCGGAACAAGAAAGAAAAGCTTCCGCAAAAACTATATGCTGACAAAATCTTAACGAAATTTCGAAGAAAATTCCAGCTGAACTTATAGTGTTCAGACTTCGATAGTTTTATTACTTACCGGGCCGAGATTGTTAACTGCTCACAAAATTTTAGGTGATGTGCAGATCGAATGCTTTCAACTGCTGCATTACCGAGGCGCGATAAATGCGTAGTTTTGAGAGTATGAGATCACAATGTCATTAGAGGATGAAATTCGGTTTTTGATGTTAATTTTTGAATGGATGTGTCAGATTCAGTGGCGAATTTTTTAGAAATTTTATCGAGTTTGCATTCACAAGAACAGTTTTAAGCTAAAAACTTTTTTTGGTTCTCTAGAAAAAATCGAAATTATTAACGATTATTTTTAGAGTTTATACGGCACATTAGTGAATCGTGAAATTTATTTCGGTAACATTTAATAATATGAGACGAAGATAAAAAATAACGTTCAATAATGAATTCTGGTTTTTCTACAGAAAAATTCGAAATTATCGACGATTTTCTCTACAGTGTTTTTACGTGCCACTCCGGAGAATCTGGAAATTTGTTTCGGTAACATTCAATAATACACGAATAAACACAAAAAGAATGTTCAATAATGAATTTTAATTCAGCGCCACTCCATTTGCAATATATACGCTTGCGACCATGCTAACATTTTTTCTCATTTTAAAAGTAGTTCGCTGTGTTGTGTAGACTTGTCTAAACATACTTGCTCATATTACTTATGCGTATTATCTCGTATGAGCTCCAAAGCTTTCTGATTTTTCATAATCGAAAAATAAACAAGACACCCTTCTTGTATATTATATATATATATATTAATAAGTTATCAGCGGCTCCGCAATTCAGATGAGAATTATCTACTTGCTGACTGATTGTGACAGATAGATAAGAGAATGGGTAGCATAGCTAGCAGCGAAGAACTGTTTGCCTGTAATTTATTATGTGTTATTCACTGCCGTTGTTGATCTCTGTTACTGGTCGGATTTGTCGGATTACCATCGTACGTTTTGTTCAGTGATCATGTCAATTGTTAATGCACCATTAGCTTTGATCTTTGTGAGAAGATAGCCGCAGCATCTTTTGCTCGCTCGAAAATGACCTCGTAATAGCGCATATATATGTTAATGCCCGCTTATATTATATAAAGAATTTTTGTTACTAAATTTATTCATTTTTTTTTTTTTCGAAAAGGAAACTTCCTATAATTATTTTTCTTTGAGTGATAATGACGACTCTGGCGCCCGAAATTACGAAACGAGAGAAATCATAACAAATAGCCCTTGAACAGGGACGAGAAATCATAACAACTGGCTTCCCGGAACAGGACAGCTGACAAAAGGTAGGATCATAATAATATGCATATGTAACATTGTCGACGATGTGTTCGCAAAAATTGAAATCGAACTAGCCATTTACATTCTAGACTAAATCAAACCAAGTTTCATTCCGAGGAATATAGTCATTTATGAGATGCAGTCATGTCATTAATGATGGCAATGTGAATCCTAATGCACTGCGAAAAATGGTTATACTACCGACCACATATGTATATAGGGAGCGCAATATACATATATATATGAATACGCACAAGATGCAATGATATATTTCCGCGCATATGGCTGCCCAAATATGTTTATTATATTTACACGCATTGGATGAAATTAAAGAACTTTTGTTTCCTGCACAATCATCATCGGATCGTTATGATACCATCGCGCGTATGTTCAAATAAAAATTGAAATCTTTAACAAATTTCATCGTTAAACATCAAGTTTTCGGAGAGACAGACGGTTGGATGTATTCCACTGAATACCAAAAAAAGGGAGGATTGCCGTAAGCACACATTTCGATTTGGTTGATAGAAACAGTCACACAAAATTAAATTGATGGAATCATCTCAGCTGAAATACCGGATGTCGATATTGATCCATACTTATTTGAAGTCGTCACTCATGGCCTATGTACTCAATAACGATTCACTATGCATGTCTGATAGAAAATGCACGAAACGATATTCAAGAGACTTACTTGCCGAATTACTGGCAATGACGGGTATTCGCTCTATCGTTGACGATCAACTGAAGATGCTGGTAAATATATCACTTTTTAAAAATACGCAACAATGATGTTGAAGTCGATAATCATTTGATTGTATCGCATTCATCGTTATTCTCGAAAGCATACCAAGCGCACATCAATGTAGAGTATTGCAAATTCCGCCAAATCAATCGAACTCATTGTCACTAAAGGAAGCGATATGGCAGTTCTTTGATTGGAAAATGTAGCGGCACTTGTGAATGAAACCGACCAATATCTACTAGGACGCTACATTAGTAGCAACGAAGCAGTATGGCGCATTTCATCACTTCCAATCTATGAACGACATCCAACAGTTGTTCGTTTGGCAGCACACCTCGAAAATGGAGAGCGCATGTACTTTACAACAGAAAATGCACGTGCAAAACCATTGTCATCACCGCCAACAGTGTTAACTGCATGTTTTGCATTGTGCAGGGATGATATTTTTGCAGAAACGCGACTCTATTTTGAAGTGCTTACATACTACACACGGAAAGCATCTACGAAAGAGCTTCAACGACGCAAACAAGGAACAGCAGTTGAAGAATATCATCACAATTTCCCGCCTGTACACTACACACCCGAACAATGCAGATTGCTTTTACTTGCGACTAACTTTTAATCAACGTATGTGGACGGACATCCTTCCAAGAATTAAGAACTATAAAAATGGTCACTTATGTGCAACTTTTCGAAGAATTAAATCTGCTTGAAAACGATGCGCATTAGGACAGTTCACTTGCTGATGTATCGAATGACCACAGAAAATATGTTATTTGCAATCATATCGATAACGTGCTTCTCTCATCGAATGATCTTCGGGGAAATATATAAAGAATACATGAGTGAAGACATCCTACATCGTTTGCGTGCAATGGATCAAAATACGGACATTCAATTTACACCAAACGTGTATAATGAGCCATTGATTGCGATTGAGGACATATACCTTTGTCAGTCGTTAACAAAGCACTAATATAGTATCGTGATTTGCAAAGAGAAACATATTACAGTACCTATAAATTAATTGTTCAAACGAAACTTCTGAAACTGGTTCCAGAACAACGCATAGCGTATGATAGAATTATGCGTGCAATTACAAGCCAAAGCGGCGGATTGTATTTCCTATGTGCACCTGGAAGCGTAGCTAAAACTTTTCTTATTTCACTCATTTCGACAACTATGCGAGTACGAAATTATATTGCACTGGTAAATTGCGCCAATCCTTTTGAATAGTGGCCGAACAGCGCATTTTCAGTACTGAAATCGCTGTTGAATATACACATCGTCGAGACACCAATATGCAGTATCAGCAAAAATTCTGGAATGGAAAATTGTAAACAAAACAATTTCCGGATTTTGGAATTTGGAAAATAGTAATCAGTGAATCCGTACAATGTGTATCATAATGTCTATAAACTTCAGTAAACCACAGGCAAATTGGTTTGCGAAGTTTTCTCAAATATCGCGCGCAATTACAAAAATCATCAGTGGCTTAGTGCATGCGCTATATTTTCAGCCAAAAACATTGATGTTAATGACATCAATTTCATAATTTGAAAACGAAGTATGAGGTGAAGTGGCAATGTATAACGTCATCGATACTGTAACGAATCAAGACAAAGCTATCAATTATCCAATGAATTCTTTTTTTTTTCAAAATCCTCCTTTGAGGCTGACGTGCCCAGTGAATTCTAAGCTTTTCATAAATAACTTGGCACATAATTATTCACATCACAAAAAGTTTTTTTGCCGATAAAATGGCTAATTGTCTAATATTTTAGTACAAGTTGAATTTAAAAGCAGATAAACTTGGCTGTATTTTTTACAATATTTTGTTTTTGTTGAGATATCACTATTTTTTGTATACAAAGTTTATTCAGGGCCCGCTTAAGGTTTTGTGTACAGAAACTACCAGGTTTCATAATTTTTCTGTTATTTATATATACTAAATTTCTGTTTTTACGTTTTGTTGATTTTGCTGGAAATTTTAATTTTTGCAAAAATACGTCAAAATTTCAAAACTTGGGCCCATTTAGGAATTCCTTTATAAAATTTTTCAGGTTCCGTAATTTTTTTTGTTATTTACAAATTAAAAGTTTTGAACGTACCAAATTTCAGCTTTCCGCTTCTTATAGATTTTTCTGGATATTTTATAGAAGTATTTCAAAATTTGGGGTTTTGGTCTCATTAAGGGTTGTGCAATCGCGAATTTTCGATTTTTTCAATTTTTTTCACTATTTACATACTATGAGTGTTGCACATACCTAATTTGAACTTTTCACATTTCATAGAGGTTTGGCTGTAAATTTTTGTTTTAAGAAGTCATTTAAAATTTCGTCTGTTTTAAGCCCATTTTGAGGGTTCATAATTGGAAATTTTTCGATTTTATAATTTTTCTGTTCATTACATGTTATAAATTGTCTGAATACCGAATTTCAGCTAGGTGCAGTTGCTGTATATTTTGGTCATCTTAAATGAATATATATATACACACACACACACATATATATATATATAATATAGTATATATGTTATATCACTTTTTTGCTTATAATGAGGTGTTTGATCTCGGATTTGGTTAACTGTAGAATGCTGAAATTTTGGTCATTTTTAGAAATATTAAATTTTACGACAAATTTTGAAAATCATGTTTTTATCTATGTTAGGAAAAAATGTACAGTCTATTGAAAAGTCCATTTTTGAGCATTTCAGTGATTTCCGTATATATACGAGTATATACAGCTATGCCAGCAGTCAGTTTTACTAACTTGGCTGCCTGCACTGCCGTGCATGCAGATACATATACATATATATATATATATATATTTGGATTTAAATTTTAATATTTTTAAAATAAATTTAAATATTTCACTAAATATAATTTGGTATTTTTTGTTTTCTTTTTTTTTTTAGTTCTGTGTGCAGTTAACATCGTTGGATTGCTAGAAGACGCGGAACAAACGAGAAATTGGATAGTGTCTGCGGTATTCGAAGACGAGTTAGCCAATGATGACTGCAGAGACACTATGCGGAATTTAGAGCGCTAAAGAGCAAAACAAGGGCATTCCAGGAGCAGGTGTTTTGTTAAGTGGGCAAAAGGGGCATTCAATAAGGAGTTCGAAATTAAATAACAGACGGTTGTGTGTCAGGGAAATATGTCCGATCCGCAGTCCACAGCATCGAAATGGGTTCTAGGAAGGTCAGAAGGAGGGAGTTAGGAGTTAATACAATGTTTCATTTCTATAAGAAAGCAAACTTGTTAGGAGAGGCAATCTTGTTTTCATCGGGATTGTATAATAATTTTTGAAGACGTCGTTGCGGAGGAGAACAGGGCATTGGGCATAGCAGAGTTGACTTAGCAACAGTGCTAGGCCATGAATTACCTACAAGCCCAGTGTGGCCCGGCACCGGTAGGAAACTAATCTGGTGGGAGGATAATACCAGCTGGAAGATTAGGAACTAGATTGAAGTAGCTACACTGTTAAATGGAGTTTGTTGGGAAAGGGTATCGAAAGCTACGCGAGCGAATCGGATACAATTAGACTGTGACTGCTGGACGGAGGGTATTTAATTATAGATTCAAGGGAATAAAGTTTGGCATTGAGAACGGAACAATAGCCACGGAGCCGAGAAGACGAGGAAACCAGGTCAGAGTGAAAGGAACAAGCAGTAAGGGACGATTCGAAACCAGAACACGATTTTGCAACATCAGCACAGGAGGACACTGATGATTTGAATAGCTCTATTATAAGGTCGAGAGAATCCTGGCACGGAGGGAGAAAGGGAAAACATTTTTCCTGGAAAACTGGGTAAGGGAATAAACTATATCGGGTGGGAGGGTAGTCCGGGGCGGAAAAGGAGGTGCTCTTAGCGGACGATATGTTTTATTTTTATTCAATAACGAGGTTCTGAGAGGATTCATTTTTATCTCTTATGCAGCCAGTAATTACGGTAGAAGTTAATTTCAGGTGGAGGGACATTCACTTTAAAATTTCCTTACTGATTTTCAATTTAAATTAACGTGTGATAGCTAACCATTTGGTCTTTAATATGCTTTTTTAGCGATTTAAAATATTCCAAAAAAAAAAAGAAAAAAGATTTATAAAACTTCCGGAGGTATCCCTGATATCTCCTACCCCTTATCGTAAATCCACCGCTGCACATAGCGTAAAAAATTGCATAGGATTTTAATCTTTCTCTTCGAACATATTAATTTTTTTCTTTCAAAACCGCCATAACAGTAGGTGGGCTTTTCGTGTGTTTCTCCGTGTCGAGCCGGTTCGCATCTATTCATTATACATTTTATTAGTTTATAAAACAAATACTGTACGGTATGTACATTTTTTTTTTTTTTTTTGTTGCTTCACATACACGAATCATTGAGTTAATTACGTTTTCTGGATAATGCTATACAAAGTATTTTTTCATTCATTAGACTGAATAAAGCCGGTCGCTTCGCTTCCGTCATCCGATTACGGCTTCTAGACAGTACTTTTTAACTCGAATTTTCGTTAATATCGCCGCTACAGTTCGCAGCTGAATATAAATTATCCACACAATAACTGTCAACGGCACGCGTGCAATTGCGCAAACGCAGACATTAATTTTATTCGCGATATAGCAACATACTTGCTGAATAGCAGGACAGAGTATCGCCGCGTAGGTAATAAAGCAAAGGTGAAGAGGCATTTTTTTCATTATTCTAAAGAGAGATTTTTGAATGGAATTATAAATGAGACGACAACAGGCAGAAGGGCAATTCAACCGAATAACGTACGGCTTACACAATCGTCAAATTTAGCTGGTTTCATCTGCTCGCATTTCGAGTATCCTTTTCCTTTGATGAAAATACGGTCGGGAAATATAACGATTTACAGCGGATCTTTGACGGTTTAAAAATTATTTAACTGCGCACTTGCATGAATTTCCAAATTCCAGTGTCTCCGAAAGTCGGCGTATAATAATTTTATTCTTTTATTTATTTTTTTCTACATCTAAAAATAGATGAAACAGAAGCAGAGCGGGAAAAAATGAAGTTTACGAAATTCTCCAAACTGGGCCACATTATTAATTTTAATTAACACATCCGCAGGCATTAAAAGGCTAGAAGTGTGAATAATTAATTTTTTTTTTTTTTTTTAAGAATAAGTTGTGAGTCTCACAGGGCAAATATGCCAGTTGTGTGAGTGCCCAACACTCTTATCAACGTTTATTATAATAGATATATAGTACACAAATTACAATTACTTAACTTATTTCGTAACTAGAAATATTAAAATAATGGTATATATATATATATACGTATGCCAATAAAACAACAATGCCGCATAATACGCATCTGAACATCAATATATGCAGACAGCTTAATATTTAGAATCGAAATAAAGCAAGATCAGTGAGAGCCTAAAATCCAGGAAGGACACGACAAAGTCAAAAACCAATAAAACCGTAAACAGAAAAGAATCGTCAAAGAGTAACGAGATAAAGGATGAAACTTGATCTTCAGTCTTTGCATCATTCCTTCAACCATTTTTGCACCTCCTTTTTCCAGACACCAATTTTTCTTCTTCTCTAGTATATGATTAGGGATTGTACTTGATTAGCACTGAGTCATCAGTGTTGTAAATTCGTATATTTACATCGCGGGGATAGATGTAATATGTATTACTTTGGTTTCTTGTTACCCGAATTTTTTCCCTGAATGGTGATTTTATATTATTGAAAATTCTAGTAATCTATAATAGAAATAGTACGTATCAGGGTGGGACATTTCATCGTTTTCCTTTCGCACATAATTGACCTAAAGTCGTTTTGCTTCCGGTAGGATATAGTATAAGTTTCAAACACCTCTTCTGTATGTTACTTAATTTATTTCTATTTTCTTAGCCTCACATAATATATTTGAATTCCGTATAATATTCTAGACATTATTATTTAATTATAGTATATACGTAGAGTTCGATAGTACCTGCTTTATTTTATATAAAGCTGGAATTGTCTGTCTTATTTTCGAGTTCAAACTTTGAATGTGTTTTTTCCAGTTCAAGGATTTATCAATATACCTAGATATTTAATGTCATGAACATTCTCTAATGGTGGATAGAAACATAGATGGGTATTGATATTTACACGAAGCTCATGAAGGCAATCGTTATTATGAAGGACAATTCGCGGGTCGTGTGTCTTATGTTTAGAATTATTCCGAATGTGTAATACTTTTGATTTGTTTATATTTTATACATAACTTCCTACCATGTGTGCCCATTTACTAAAATTATCTACATCCTCTTGTAATAATTTTTCCGCAATCTCTAAATTTTTATGCTCAATTAATAAAGCAATATCATTAGCAAAAGCGTATAGCTTTGCATTTTTAATATGCTTGCATAACGAGTTAGTATAAATGAGAAAAAGCATGAGGGCCAATATGGTACCCTGACCTACACCGTGTTGAATAGTTTTTTCATTACTTTTATTCCCTGCAATTTTGACCGGGTTTTTTCTATTTGTTATATATAATTCCTAAACCACTTAAGTTGATAATTTATTTAATGCCCAGATTTTCTAGATCCTTGATCAATAATTCATGATCAACTAAATCAAACGCTTCGGATAGGTCAATAAAAAATACGTAATTTACAACGAAAAATGTGCGGAAGTGTGTAACCGGCATCTGAAGAAAACAAAACGTACCTGATTGCTGAACTGTGGTTATTACGGACTGGTGTAAATCTATTTTTAAATTTTCATGACTTGGACAGATTTATGTAAAATTAGTGTAGTGCACACCACTTGGAACAGAAAACTAAATGCATACCGATGAAAAGGATTTGTAAATAACGTTTGAAGGCAAATGAGAGGAATTAGAATATTCTGAAATCGGGCGAAGATGAAGTATAGACACTAGTGGCTGATAGTGGGATAATAAGATTACGAAGAATAGAATTTAAGGACTACGACGTAGCAGTATATACTGAATGAGATAAAGGTATGTATTCGATATCGAACGGATTAATCGATAAGTTTCAGTTTGTCATACTCTCGACAGACGATTAAGATCCGGTTATGAATTTTTCAAATTGTAATCTTTATAGTTCGTGTGAATCTGTAAGACGCGTAAAAAGTTGTACGGCCGTTATACGCATCGAACGTTTATAGCGATAATTAATGTCAAATCGAAATATTTGAATGTTCACCTTATATTTGAAAAATTTATATAATTTTCTTCGTAACAAAAGCGGAAAAATTTAGTTACAAATATTTCGAAGACACCTAAGCACCTTGCTGAACCTTTTTAAATATGCAAAATACTTTTTGGATTTTTCTTGCACGTTTATTTTACTTTTATTACGTTCTCGTTCAACAACTTCTTCAGATAGTCCATTATTTCGAAAAATATAAAAAACAAAACTTAATTTCTTGAAATTTCTCATAATTAAATTCTGGAAGCGAGTACGGGAGTCTAAACCACAAAATCAAAAACACTAATCTTTTG
Source organism: Icerya purchasi (assembly GCA_039619475.1). Classification (NCBI taxonomy): domain Eukaryota; kingdom Metazoa; phylum Arthropoda; class Insecta; order Hemiptera; family Monophlebidae; genus Icerya; species Icerya purchasi. The sequence goes on along the minus strand of CM077116.1, from coordinate 119,351,007 downwards.
CTTTAGACTTCTCTTCCGCTCCGATCAAGTAAAGGAAATATTCCATTTACCGAACTTGGAATTGTCCACTCAAATCTTACCTAATCTTATCGGCTATAAATATTCGATTCTCCACTCTGTTGTTTCCTTTGCCGAAGAACACGGCCTTCGATTCCTTTACTGACTTTTTGCTACGCTCTTATCCTGTTTACTACAGCTCATCCTTTCTCTGTCCTTTCCATAATTCCTACCCGATTCCTTCTGACATTTTTTTTTTTTTTCGAATAGTGGATTATGTACGAGTACGTCCCAGAATCTGAAAAAAATACTAAATTATGACAAGAATAAATTTAAAAATGAGTTTAAATAATAAATACAGTAATACTAAATTAAATTAAGCAGGCTAAGAATATCTTTCAATTTTTGCATTTCCTTAGATTCCTTAGTTTAATTCAGTATTCTTTTCAGACTCCGGGCGCATATAAGCCGGCGTATATATTATTGTAAAACAAAAAAAAAAAAACAAAAAACCATAGTCATTACTTTCTTATTATTTCCCATCGTTTTGCGATATCATTAACGCGATTAAGAAAGGAATAATTGTAAATGATTTAAACGCTTCGAAAGGAATCCTCGTAAAAAAAATAGACTCGCTTTGGCAGAGATTTAAAAGCAAAATTTAGACAAAAATGTTATACTTAATCGTGATGGTGAGGAATGTCGAATGGATAAAATCCGCAGAGCGATGGCGAAAGCACTCGCGGTGGCGTTGGCAGTGATGGAGAGCAATCTGCAGACCGGAACCGAAAATGAAAAGTATTATTAAAACCTAGAGACAGAGTATTATTTCGAAGAAATGGATCAATCATAATATAGTTTATGCGTGGCCCTGCATACAATGTTTGTACTGGAAAAACCGGAGTATCGTAATGGTAATTTGTCAGGAGTTCGAAAGGCAGCGAAGGAAGAAAAAACACCGATTCGATGCTTTTCGCTTTATTCGAATGAAAGTACGGCGAAGAAGATAGTAAGATATATAAATTTATATATTACTCTCGCAAGATAAATTTTCTCGGCTAGTTTCTGTTTTCACTTCATGAAGATAACGCGATATTGATTTAAATTCACATAACGAGGATAAACCAAAAATGATTACTATCGCATTAATAACGGCGCGGTCGCGTTGATACCGATTGCAAACGACTAATGAGGATGTTCTTTCGTTTCTAAATCAAAATACAAAACTAGTAAAGCCACCGAATGATCGATATAAAAAGAATGTACCACCGCGGAACCCAAAAAGGTTGAAATAATTTGCGCTCGATTTCTGACGCTCAAATATATCGAATCCGGATCAAATGGAACACTGTGAGCTAATTTGTCCTAGACAAAAGAAATGGGTGTGCTAAAAAGTACGAACTTCATGTAGAAAATTACTTTGTAGGCAAGTGATGATATTCACACGCGATGGAAAATACATAAGGCTGTTCACAAAAAAAAGGATGAAACTAAATTCCGTGTAGACAGCCAGCGCTACCTACCGACTGGAACACATACTAATATGGTGATTTTGTTCAGTGCCTATCGATCGAGCGCTTAATAAGCTCAGTTCGTTAAAAACGAGCTGCCGTACGGCTGAGTAAAAATCAGTACTTATGCGGGCTCCTTCGAAATTTTTAACAAGTGAAAAATATCAATTCTTATTCGGAATCATTACCGGCAAGTAGTCAAACTTCATTTTCAAAATATGTATATTAAACACGCGTCCATTCTCATGCGACTTTTGGAGCTTTTCACGCAGTTTAAGGCCGTCCTACGCGGTTGCAACTTCACAACGGACGAAGAAGTTGCCACAGCAACGCAGGCGTTTCTTGTGACAATACGTTAGAATGAATTATCGAAAAAAAGGTGAGAGTTCGCTAAGTGGCAAACACGGATGGATGCGCGGTTAACTGTGAAGAGGTCACATTTTGAAAAAGGTGTTTGATTACACTCGCTGGTAACGATTCCGAATAAAAATTGACGTATTTCATTCATTTTTTTCCGTTATTAAAAATTTTGAACTGGTATAAGTACTTAAAATTTTACACGAGCTTTTCAAGCGTTCGATCGACGGGCAATAAATCTTCTCAATTTCTAATCTTCTCGTTATATAATGTACAATTCTTTGCGTTGGGTAAGTTCCACTGTTGACGTGCCCCAAAAAAAAATAAAAAATAAAAAACACCTTAATATTCATTTTCGTATTTTTTTCCAGTTAACCGGTACGGCTGTTACTTAATTTCACTTTTTTTTTTTTACAATGGCCTACGTATGATAATAATATTATACGAACATATAATAAAAAATAAGTTTTAAGTATTTCTATGTAAAATTTTCCAGTTTTTTTTTTTTTATTAAGTTAAAGTTACTTTCAGTTTTTTTTTTTTTTCGAATCGGGATTTTTGTAAAATATCTGCGTACATGTGTACATATACTTTTTTTTCTTTATCGGTAATTTAAAAAAACAAGTGTATTTTTCTCATGCGCGCATCTAGTGCACCTAAAGGTGTGCTTTTTTTTTTTTTTGCCGGGTTATTATGAAATTATGAAATGCAACGTACGATTATTAATTTAGTTGAGATTTGGATAGGCGAAACGGGTGGGGAAAGAATAAAAAGGGGAGACGCATGCGCGTTTATCGGAGATTTGTATAATCGAAGAGGTAAAAACATTTGAACGAAAAATGACAAGGGAAATTTCTAGACTGCAAAAAAAAAACGACTTATTAGAAGTTGCACCGATTCTAAGCAAACTGTAAAGAAGAACGTATGACTGCTGAAACAAAACGGAGGTACAACAATAATGCACAAACGCAAAACGGAACTTAGCGGCGTACATATTACTTCCGGAGAGGGTTTAAATATAAAACCGAAAATAGTTTTAAAAATAATGAAAATAATAGATAATTATAATAGATATTTTTTTTTTATTCCTTTAATTCATTTTATTTCAAACAACAAATAATTAATGGAATTCGCGAACTCGGAAAATATTTTTTTTTAAAAAAATTAACACACACTCCTCCACCGCCGGGGCTATGTCATTGGCGAAACTACTGTCTCCTTCTCAGATGGTCGAAGGGGAGAAAATAATCTTTGCCCGAGCGGAATCCGAAACGAATTTTTGTTCGACTTAAGCTGCAGCCGGTCCGTAGCGAGGGAGTATTATTTTTTTATAAAACGACAACTTTGCGCTTCAGCGAAACGTTCATGCATCCACTTTATTAAATTTCTTGTTATTTCAGCTGTCGTCGTTCGTGATTTTATCGGCCTCATTAATTTTCTCTTCTCGTTTTTCCTTTTAAAATCTTCTATGCTCGCCTCTTCAATATGACGTTCGCCTTTAATCGGAGCAGCAGCTATATTTGTGTCTTCCTTTTTGCCCTTATTTCTCCGATCTTTCCCTTCCATCTTATTTCTCTTCCCTTAAATACTTTGCGATTCTTCTACGACGCGTTTTCGGCAATATAAAGTATGAAGTAAATTCGGCTACCGATGAATTTTAGTTTTTTTTCACCACTGACATTTAACGTAACCGACTGTAAGTCGTAGTCCACGTTACTTTAGACATTGAAATTTGCGGCTATAATTTACAAGTATTATTACGTAGTCAGTAAAAATACTTTCATCAACTTAACGAAGGTGTTTTTGTTATTTTTCTAACATCGCAGCTGTGCATTCTGACATGTAATTTCAACTACGAGACAACGGCTTAGTGTTGTAGAGCCGTGACTGTATATATTGCACTATACAGATATAACGTTTTGCCCTCGATCATTGAAGCGGAAATGCTGTTTGTTTACCCGCGAAATTGAAAAAAACACTTTTCTTCATCGAGTATCGAAAAGAGAACATCGCGCGAGCAAATGACGAAATTTCCCAGCCTCGTACAAGTGGTGTAGCACTTGAAATTTATACTCGGGAAGAAAGGAAAGCCAAAAGAGACAAAGAAGAAGAAAGAAGTAGCCAGTTCGACTACGAATGATAGTTGCGCGGTGGACGCGGTCGAGATGAGTTTTAAGCCGGTTCTATTCGTATTCGGATTATTCGGACTTTCCTACACGTATGAGAGGGGTTTATGTTCACGGCTTATCGGTCATACTTATTTCTGTGCTTTGTTCGCCTTCTGCCTGTACTGCACGATCCAATTGGAAACGTGGTTTTTGAAAGTTAAGCCGCAATATTTCCAGTTAAAAACCATCTGCACCTTACTTTATTCTCAGCTGATCATTTTTTGTCCGGTCTATTTTTTGCTGTTCTACCGAGTTCGGCACGCACGCATGAAGCGAATCGTTCGTGAGGTTCGTTCGCTTCGCGAATATATGCGACAATTCGATGGCGACACCGTTTCTGTGTATCGGCAGCATCGCGACCTACTATTGTCGGCGCTATCCTTGACAGTTTTATTTGGCCAGGCGACAGCGACTGCCGTATACGTCTACACGGGCGAGTTTTCATCTTTATCGGCGGCCACTCAGTCTCTCCTAGTGAAAACATGGAACACACTGCCGGCCGTATTATATTCCAGTTTTTTGCTGACGGTTGACGGTACCGTTCGCGATGTTACACTATGGTACCGGAGGAAATGGAGTTGTCGAACCATTACTCGTCCAGCTCCAGTATGTGACCAAGACCGATCCGTAAAAGTCGTAAATGCTGTGTACAACCGGGCAACTCTACTATACGACGAGCTGACTCGGCTGTTCGGATTCAGTGTTTGTTTGCCGGTGATTCTCATTGCATACAACATAGCTTTCTTCATTCTACAAGGAGTTACTCAGAAAAGAAGGTTTTCCTATACATTTTTGGTCGCCGAGTGTACATGGCTGTTCTCACCGTTACTTCTACTATTTTACGCTGGCACGAGAGCAGCTAATGGCGTACGTATATATAGGTTTGTTTTGTTTTTTTATTTTTAAAAATTATATCCGCATACCGACATATAGCTTGTTGAGATGTCCACTACTCTCGATGTCTCTATTTCGGTAAGTTACCTTCGTTTATTTATTTATTTCATAATATTCTATCGACTGGTACATTCTCGCTAATGTTCATTATGCGACAGTTAAATAATTCAACTCTTTGTCTCGATTAGCTGTTATGTTGGCCATTCGGAGCGTTCAAATTGCTGTAATGTAAAATAATTTTGGAGCATAAACACATATCGCCAAGCTGGAAACGCACCAGTCTATAATCATTAACCTGTTTCTACACATTTACGTCAACGGGCACTTCCACAACCGCCATCTTCCGAAAAAACACTAACGTCACTAGTTTTTTTTTTTTTTTATCTCACTAGTTACATCGATACGTTATTTACACCATCTGTATACAAAGCTGTGTGCCGTTTCCGTTTTGTTTTTGTTTTTTTTTAATTTAACGAATGATCACCTCCATGAGCCAATTTTCTGTTGGTTCTTCGGGAAATTATTTTTCTTTTCTTAACACCATCTCCAATTATTAAGACGACGCCAAAATTCGAAACATTTTGATTTATCGTAATTAAAAAGTTGCTTGCGAAAAGGGCCACGTTGCTTACGTCGAAAGAGATTTCCTGTCGCGAATTCAGCTGAAAGATTTGGTTTTAAAACGCCAAATCAGAGTATTTTAACCGCTCCAAGGCATATAATATATACGTTGAACAGTCTACATTTATGAACTCCTCGGACTGTAGGTTTTAAGTGACTTGCAATCAGTACGGCTATGTTTAAAATTCGACTGCAAGGTATTTATTTGCCGCGTTCGCATCCATATAACGAAATAACTCAGTTTCATGCGGTATTTGTTAGTGAAAATTCTGCTCATTTCCTTTTAACAGAATGGTAGACGCTGTTTCTGCAGTCGTCGCCATAAATATGATTAATGTTTCATAATTAAAAACTATAAACTTTGCTTTATAGTGATGGAGAAAGTCATTGAACTTTCGGATAATTGTTTACGGACGCTAAGCGCTGTGTTCTATATAGGTTTCGTGCTTGATGGATCTAACTGCTTTTTAAACATCCCGTGTTTCTTCTTCCTTAATTATTTATAGCCATATTCCTTTGTCCGTTTGTACTGTGGGCTCTGTAATTGCAGATGTGACCATGGTATGCGACAGCTAACTCCTTTTGCTCTTACCTTCGTCATTTCTTTTCTTTTCAGGATACATACGTTTGGCATTTTTCGACATTGATTGTTATTGTTTCTCCATCTTTGGTATAGCATTCTTTATCAGATTCCATTCCTTGTTACTCCTAATTGCTGCTATGTACACATGTTGATGGGTAATCGTCCGTTGCTGACAAGCCCAGGGAAAAACCCAAACAAGAAAAAAAAAAAAAAAAAAAACCTATGATGATAACTCTAACCCCTTTACCAGTTTAAATTTACTGAAGAAAAGTGTATTACTGGAAATAAGCGCATATAGCGCAGCTGATTAGGCAGCAATCCTTCATTTGAGTGAATCTACAGCTTCGAATCTCGTTGACGCAAATTAAAACTTCATTTTTGTACTCAAGTTTGGCTTAAAATTTAACTCTACCTGTGAGCAACATAGTTAATACGAATATACTCCCCAGTTTGGTAGTGGCTAATAAAACATTTCTTTCGAGGTTTGGAAAAGTCTTTGCGTGCGATATTTTTTCTTTCAACTTTTGGCGCGTAAATAAATAAACTTTATAGCGGCGTTCCCACTCTTTGAACGAACAGCATGCACCGTCAGAAAAATGTGAATTTTCCAAGTTATGCGATGGTTTTTACGCTTTATTCAAGCGTTATCTGCTGGAAATATTCGTTAAATAACGTTTGAATAAATCACGGATCTACAGATATAGACGTTTTTCATTTCATAAGAGCATTTCTAGCTTTAAGGGATCAAAAATATTGAATATTAAAATGTTAAAATAAAATGTTACTTAGGTCAAAATAAACTTGTCTCGTATAACCATGGTCCACCAAGCATTGCAGCTCATGATAATTTTAGAAAGCAAAAGACAATCGTACTTACAGTTTATATGTACACACACACACATATATATATATATATATATACAATGGCGAATCCACGGGGGGGGGGGATAAGAGAAATCTCCCCACCAAAGAACCAAAGCCTCCATGAAAGAATTTGTTATAACAGAGAAACTTAATTTATATTATAAAAGATTTGTATAAATGTTACCTATGGATTACTAATATTTAATACTATTTTCTAGTAAAACTATTAATGTTACGTTTTTATTTTATTTTAAACCCAACTGTCATTGCGATCTTTTGCCTTTCTTATTTATTTTTAATTTTTATTTTGTAATGTAAATGAATATAGTTCAATGAGAAATATATATACAATTTTTACTTGCTCATGAACAAAGAATTCGGATAAGATTACTAACAAAAATAAAAAAGAAGTAAAGTCTAATAAAAATACTGTCTTTCTTACTATTTAAATTCTAAACTACCATTTTAGCTAGAAGTTTATAATTTTATTCTATTTTACCTGAAAATAAAACAAAATTTAAATTGCATTGAAATAATTATGTATTAGCATGGAACATGCTTTAGCCGTGACCTAACTTCCCGAAAACATTACGCGGGAAGGAAGATAAAAGTAGCGCGCTTATAATAAGAATACCACTGTAGTAGGACAAACGTGTTTATAGTGAGTCAGCGTATATATATATATATATATATGCAGATAATTACAGGTAAATAATACAACGACACACACAGAGCTAGTGTTCTAGGACCACTACTTTTAATAAGGCCCTCAAAATAGATTACGATACTTGATTCAATCCAAAATTTGGCGCTTCGCATTATCCTGGGAGCACACCGTACTTCACCTTCATCCAGTCCATTAACGAGAACATTACCTCTAAAATACAGTCTCTTGTTATAATAGTTATCGTAGTTATTAAAGTGATCGATAGAAAACAAAGTTGTTTTCCCCTTCAAAACTGTTTTCCCCAACGATGTACTCCCAAAAGTAAACAAAATACTATGTGAGTATAATTTTCCTCTTCCGTGCCTGGCATAAGCTAATAGGTTACCACTGCTCCCACCAACGGCCCAGTATCCAATAAAGATAAATGTATCACTATTAGCCCATGAACGCAAAAAGTAAAGAATATTGAAATACTTAATAGACTGGGAAAGAACCTTGAACTACTACGAACCTTAAAAAAATGGAAACTACAATACTTGGGACATATCTTAAGAGAATCTAGACATACCATTCTAAAAATACTACTTGAGGGTAAAATTGCCGGGAAGGGATCGAGAGGTAGACGTAAAATCTCATGGATAGATAATCTTAACAACTGGTTCAACTATTCCTCATTAGAACTTCTCCGAACAGCTGTTGATAGAAATAAATTCTAATTGTGGATCGCCAACCTTCGAGGCAGAGACGGCGGATGAAGAAATCACTATTAGAGTACAATAACTCACAGACACCTGCAGAAGATCTCAAACAGAACTGGGTTCAAGTGGTTAACAGATATGAAGATTTCACAAAGGCGTATACAGACGGATCTAAGGCTTGTACAGGTAAATTGTCACCAGTAGCGCGTGCTTACGAAATTGGTGGTGTACTAGTGGAGGTCCGCTTAAATGATGCTTGTTCGGTACTGGCTGGAGAAATGTTTGCAATTTTGTTCTGTCTTCAGGAGTACTACAATTCTAAATCTTAATGCAAAATGATACTGGTTATTACAGATTCTCTGACTGGCATACAAAGTCTACGAAATAATAACGCAGAAAAATCAATCGCGCAAAAAATTTAAGGGACTCTGCTATTGCTAGACCAGAAAGACTACCGGGTTGAGTTTCTGCGAGTCCCTGCACATACTCAGATCACAAGGAATGAGCGCCCGAATCTAGAAGCTAGGTCTGCTATATTAACCCCGATGCCGTATAAATCTCAAGGTCCAACAACGCTCGATATGTTTCTACGAGAAAGAACAATTGAGCAGTGGAGCAAGGAATAGATGCCCAAGACTCCGTTCTTACGACAAATAAAGGCGATGATCGAACCGTTGTGGCAGCCGATTAATAGCCCGCGTGTCGAATAGACAATGATCAATCGACTGAGAATAGAGCATACAGCTAAAAGTCAAATTATGCCGGCATATTGCAAAGGATAACTCCCCCTAACACATGCTCATACTATGCAAAATTTATATATGTATATATATGGGGCTATGTTTATAAATATGGGGAAATGTTTTTATATATTATATATATTGTACACGAGCAGAAAAAATGTGACGATATTCAGTGTAAATTTTTGGTATCTGAGTAGATCGTTAAGTTTTTAATGATTGTACAAATAGGATAAATGAAAGAGATGAAAGAAAAGAAAAAAGCGCAACCTGATTTAGATATTGTTCAACTATTTGCAAAGACTAATAATTTAAGAAAAAGATTATTTAAATTTAAATGAACGGTTACATAATATTGCTTTCAGATTCATCCGTACAACACACTAAATGGAATGAAATAATAAATGACGTGATCGGTACTAAAATGGAAGTGACGTTCGGATTACAGCTCAACATGAATCTCGCTCTATCGACTGCTTGTGGTGGATCGTGTATTGATACAGTCTTCGTTGGCTACATTAAAAGGATCCATTCAAAAAATTATATCAGTTACTTTAGTTATCATAAACCCGTATTGTCCATTACTTCTAACAACCATGTAGAACAAACAGAACAATAAAACGAATATCCGCACTTTTTGTATTTCTTCATTCATAATTTCCCAATAGAACAACAGCAGTTACCAAGTCGGCATTCAACAAATCAGGCTAAAGCATGTTTCATGTTTCATAATTTTTGCCGTAAGCTCCGAGTTTTTTAAAACATTTTTAAATTTCTAAAGAGGTCGGTATTTGATTTTCTTTGACACAACGTATTTCTCAAATCTACAGCCTACCGTAGAAGATATTACGTAATTATATAATTCCCCCACCCAAATGTCTCTCTGGATCCGCCCCTGATATATATATATATATATATATATATATATATATATATATATATATAGGCAGCGTAGTAGCTTAGTGGTTAAGGTGCTTGGCTACCAAATCAGAGGTCACGGGTTCGAGGCTGGTCTTGTGCCGGATCCAAGGCGCTCCCAACTTTACCCAGCCTGAAATATTTGGGTACCAGAAAAATCTGGGAAAGTAAAGGTGGCTGGGAGAAAGGAACTGCCCCCCCTCTCATTAGTGCCGTTGGACCGCTCCTTATGGGGCTTGCTTTACTTTTATATATATATATATTTATAGGATTCGGTGTCTGCAGCGTGATCTTTTAGCGGTGTTCGAAGTATAGAAATATTTTTTCTGGTAAAATCATTAATTCGTGGTCTTTCGAACAGCGGTTTTATTTGACGTAATTGCGGCTTGTAGGTATTGGAGATGCTTATCGGCTAAAACCAAAATTCCCGTACGCGGTCGAACAGACGGATGTGTCGAGGTTAAGACTGTGTGCGTGTGTATTGTTGGTAGCGGCCGATAGAGAAGATAACTACATGAGTCTCAGAGCGAGTGCACGCTGCGTTAGAATAAAAGAAGTGAGGATCGGAACAATGGAGATCGACGGAAACGATAACATATACGAAGGGCAATAAGGATTAAGGAGCTTAAGTGATAACAGATTGGAGCACAAAGAAGTACGCTCATTCATGAGGGATGGACGTTCAAAGAAGGTTTGGTCAGGATCGCAGACAGCTTCGTCATTAGAATAAAAAGGGTTACTCTTACAAGGAGACCCTACGGTGTTGGGGAAACGAATTTTAATGATTTTTGATGGAGTGGTAGTATATCACGTTGGTATACTACTGGTAAAATATTAAGGTGTAATATTCAAATATAATCGAGAAAAATGAATTTAAAATTTCTCCATGCTTTATGAATAGGTTATACGAGGGTGGTTCAAATATAAACCGGAATTTTTAAATAAACGCGCGAAAAATTTATTGTGGAAAAAGTGGTTGCACTGGCAGTTAGACCGGTTTGTTACGAAGCGTGTAGAGCAATTAGAAGCGCGTAACCTGACTTTTTAGTGTAGTTAGAGCCATTAGTGAAAAAGAAGTACCAGTGTCTGTTGCGCAACGCATCATTATTCGTTTTTTAGTCAAAGACGACGTAAAATCCGTGGAAATTTACCGAAAATTACGCGAACAGTTCGGGGATGAGTGTCTCTCCAAAACTCAAGTGTACGAGTGGTGTTCCGCATTTCGAAAAGGACGTGAAGTGGTGTCAAACATACCACATGCGCGGCGCCCAAAAACCAGCATTACAGATGAACACGTCAAAGCCATCGAACAACTCATTTTGGCTGACCGACGCGTCCGTGTACGCGATATGACCGACGAATTGGGCATCAGCATAGGTAGTATTGAGACAATAATTCATGATCGGCTAGGTTATCGCAAAATTGCAGCCAGATGGGTGCCAAGACTTCTGAATTTTGAACAGAAATTCACTCGTTGGGAAGTTTGTACGCGTCTCCTGCAGCGGTATGAAGAGGAAGGAGAGAATTTATTGCGGCGAATATTCACCACGGACGAAACTTGGGTACATTACTATACGCCGTAGAGTAAACGCTCGTCTATGGAGTGGCGGAAGAAAAAAGAGGGAGCGCCAGTCAAAGCGAAGGTTACACAGTCAGCTGGGAAGGTGTTGTGTACCGTGTTTTGGGACATGAAGGGAGTGATCGCAGTCGATTTCCTAACTGAACAACGTACTGTGACGGCGCAGTATTACAGTAACCTCCTAAAAAACACAGTCAAACCGGCCTATCGAACAAAAAGGCGCGAAATTCCGATCCGTAGTGCGATACTGCTTCAAGACAACGCCAGGCGGCCACATACCGCTCGGCTCACGATGGAGACATTGGCCGAATTGGGCTGGGAAACACTTGAACATCCTCCTTACAGTCCAGATTTGTCGCCTTGTGATTATTATTTGTTTGGCCCGTTGAAAGAAGCACTTGGTGGACAACGTTGCGACAGCAACGATGAGGTGGAATCGTTCGTGTGCAAATGGCTATGTGACAAGCCGCGAGATTTTTACGAAAAAGGAATAAAAAAATTGCCGGAGAGGTGGAAAAAGTGCGTATCGTGCGAGGGGGGTTATCTCGAAAAATTGTAAAAAATAAGAGCACTGTAAGTATAAAATAAAAATTTTTATGACGAAATTCCGGTTTATATTTGAACCACTCTCGTATATAAGTTATAGAACATCTCACCTAAAGTTGCCGTGTGGCTTAAGTAGTAACGTAAGTGACGCGTGCACTGGTATTCGGTTTGAATCTAGCTGTACGCATTTATTCTTTTTTTTTTTTTTTTTTTTTTAAATATAAATATTTATAATTAATTTCTTCTTTAGGAAAGTAAATAAGTAATAAAAAAAGCAGCATGTGTTTGTTATTCTTGGTGTAGACAGAATTTTTGTTTCGTGCGTTTTTACTATAATTATTATTCAGGATCATGTACATCTGATAATGATGGGTAATAACATAATATTTCTTTAATAAATGAAACATTTCTATAATATCTTACATTTTCCCTTTTACTTAATAATTAAATTACAATTTCTTTTTTATTATATTCAAACAGTAATAACTTTAATAAAAAGTAAAATTATAAAAATATTAGACGTGGAATAGTAGAAATGAAATTTATAATAAAAAATCATTGAAAAAACAATAAGCAATGAAAAATAAATCAAAGAGTAAATAAATAAATTATTTATTTACTTTCCTGAAGAAGGAATTAATTATAAGTATTTATATTTAAAAAAAAAAAAGAAAAAAAAGAATAAATGCGTACAGCTAGATTCAAATCGAATACCAGTGCACGCGTCACTTATGTTACTACTTAAGCCACACACGGCAACTTTGGGTGAAATGTTCTATAACTTATATATAACCTATTCGTAAAGTGTTGATCATATTTTAAATTCACTTTTCTCAATTATATTTGAGTAATGCATCTTAATATTGCACCGATAGTATACCCACATGGTGTACTACCACTCCACCAAAAATCATTGAAATCCGTTTCCCCAAGGCCGTACGGTCTCCTTGTTAGTACATTTTTACCCGTCTTCGTTAGCGATCGCGGCAGCATTAATGCATTCGTTTGCGTTACCACGCTGTGAATATATTTTACACGCCATGCCGCAAATGTAATGTATTTTTTGGAAAACATGTTGTAAAATTAGTCAATTTAATTTTATTATCCGTTTTCCTAGTGTCATCGCCGAAGTTATTCCTCCGTTCTGCCGTTTGTTTTCTATTTTTCCGTGTTTTTTTTTGTTAAATATACACGTTTTTTGTTATGAAAAGTCTCGTTATTGGACACGTGGTTGAGCCATTGTGACATCTCCTGTGTAGGGACTTTACCACCACTCCGAGGAGGAATCGCGGTCAATTTTTTTTTTGTTTTCATTTTATTTCAATTTCCCTTTTTGAATTTACTTTTTTTTGCGAGAATTTCTTTTTCTTACAAAAAGCCTAATGCTCCACCACAGGAAGCTATTTCACTCGTAACACACCGCGAGTGTTACTGGTGCCCGTAACTTTCATCATTTTTCATTATTTGCCTGGAAAAGTCACTCCTTCTCAACATATATATATATATATATATATTGAGACGGATTCGGCAGCTGAAGCGAGTTTATTACGCTTTATACGCCTTAGATAACGCTGTCCGAGGTAGAAATTATTATTTCGATTTAATTTCATTTATATGTCGGGTTTTTCTCGGGCAGCGGAAGACAACGGTGAATTGCAATCGGCGACGCGGTTTCGGCCGAGCTGTGTGGTAATCCCGAACGCAGCGGCTATCGGCTGTGCTCGCGGGGTAGCGAGCGTGGTCGAAAATCGCGGAGAAATAGCGTTTACCGTTGATAAGCATATAAGTACAAGTACATGTACAAGTATAGAGCGTAGAACTGCGAGAGTCGCGACCGAATTTATAAAAATCCCGGAAAGACAGGGATAGCTGCCGTTTAAAATATATATAGAAATTGAAGAATGTTCTAGAACAGTCGGTGGTGTGATATATATATGTTTAATTTACAAGGTACCGGGTAATTTCGACGATGCGTATATGTCGATCGGCAAAAAGCCCCGTCAGGTACCGAGATCTATCTAGTCGCTTTCTTGGCTAATCGATAGCCAGTCGTTGGTTAATTGCTCAGCAATTAACTAGTCGCATGTTAGTGTAATTACGGGTCGCGCTTTTGACGGACCACCGAACAGTCGATTGCGACTGACCGATTTTCTGGTGGCCGCATGTTTTTTTGATCGTGCACATCGACACGTGTTACGCCGTTGTCGCATTCAGTCATTTTTCTTTATTAGTTTTTTTTAGTCATTACATACGTATATTATTTTTGTTTCGCCCGCGTTTTTGAAAATACACAAAAATTTTTTTATTATTAAGTTTTCGTCATTTGGACACGTGGTGGGCCCTCGTGCTATCTCTGTTCCGAAGAGAGTGTATCGCCGTCGTGAGACGGGTTCCGTTTTTTGGTTTTTTTTTCCTTTTTTTTTTCTCTTTCTTTCTTCCGCGATTAATTAAAAGCCTAATGCTTTGCTAGGCAGAGCTATTCCGGTAACGGTGAACCGATATATCACCGTTGGCGCCCGCACAAATTTTCTTTAATTTGCTTTCGCGATTTCTTTTTATACTTTTTTTTCTCGACTTTCTGATCATTAAGCGAAAGGAGGTCGTGATTCCTTACCCTCAAGGAAATCGTGATTCTTAACAACTGGCGCTCGGAACAATATCGATTTATAACAACTGGAGCTCGGAACAGTGACTCCATTTTGGATTTATAACAATATATATACATATATATATATATATACACATATATATATATATATACACATATATATATATATATACACATATATATATATATATATGTATGTACGTATATATATATATTTTTTTTTTTGGGGAGTTTCAAGTGTTGTTGTTTTTACAAATATTTCATATTACAGCAGGATGAAGTTTTTCACGTCACTTAGAAAACACAATCAGCGTGTAACGATTTTGCAATTTTTCCAAGTTTTTGGCTCTATAATTTTCAACGGTTAGGCCTTAATATCTAACGGAGAACGTGTTTCTTAAGCTTCCAACAAACATATTGAATTTTGGGAACAAGTGTCACGTCTTAAAAATGTTATATGCGGCTTTCAATAAAAACATTTATAGCACCGTGATACGTCGAAAAAAAACAAATGTTCTAAGGTAGCATCTTCACACGGTGCATTTGGAAATACTGCTAATTGTGATAACATTTTTTTATTATCGACAATTTGCACAACTCTGATTCGGTATTAATTCCCTTACATTTCGCCTAAGCGTAATATTTCGGCTTGCGGATATCTCTTCCCGTGGTGAGGTATCGTCACTTTAATGAAAGAGATTTAATCGTATCTTTCTCGATTTTGAACAGATTCAAACGCAGAAAGTAACTCTCGAGTCTGAAAAAGAATGTCTGTTTTGAAATTCCTTACAAATACTGTCGAGAATATAATTTAAATTTTGTAATAGAGAAACTTTGGTTACTTTTTCCGGCGCCCGACACTACAATCGGCTCATTTGCAAATTCGCATACGCAATAATCACGAAATAACGAATTAAGCTGACGTTTCGAGGTTATACAATCGCGCTCCTCCTGATCCATCAGTTAGTTTTGTTTCGACTTTGCGATTCTAAATTTTTTCAGGGTTAACTAAGTCGATAATGTATTTAAACATCGGCAGTATTATACAGAGAATTTCCTTCGGTAAACATAAGGAAAAACCAAATGACTCGAACTGCGGAAACATTATAGTCAATAATCGTATTAAACTTTTTTGGGGGAGAATTATTAACAGAAATTGGGTTGCTCAAAATTCGTGATTGCGGAAACAGACGGGGCAAGCTCTTTTTTTAGACGGAATCTTTTGGGCGTGAACTTTTTTTTAGCGGAGACTTTTTTAGGCGTGAATAGTTCAGGCGGTAGTGAGCGAGAATTTTTACCTAGACCTTTTAACGAATTACCTGCGGTGATTTTCAGTTATTATTTGTCTTAGTAAGAAACACATCGAGAATTTATAGAAGAAATTAATAATCTAATAAAATTTAATGAAGCGTGTACTTCTACGATAAATGTATACATTATATGCTGACGAGGAACGGTATATTTTATGCGCAGAATTTCTGATACCAGTAAATGGATGTTTTATATAGTGGCATACAAGTAAATATATTAAGCTGTGTTTGTCACTAACACAAATGTTAAAATATTTAGCCGATGATACCTGAAAATCAGCGCACAGGTAATTCGTAAAACGGTCTGAGTAGAAACTTTCGCTCGCTGCCGCCAAAATGATCTAGATCCAAAAAGGTCTCCACCAAAAAGATTCACGCCTAAAACATCCCACCTAAAAGAGGGTGACCCTATACTCACAACGTATCTCTAACATAGCCTTAAGTTTGATGCTTGCGCAATAGTTTTAATAGGGTCGTCGGATTTAATTTGCTCATCTTCAGTTAAAGGCATTTTATGTTTGATTTTTCCCTAAAATTTTTTCCAGAGTAGGTGAAATTTCGAAGGAGGAGGGGGCCAGTTTAATTGTTACATTTTGTGTAGATTATTATTTGTTACACGGATATCTATTTCGCGTATTAGTCCGTTTCAGGTAATTGTATTTAAATTGTAAAGATCGATGAAAGACAAAAATTCTTCTATTTGTTAGCCCAATATTTATTATGTTAAGATTTTATCATTATTTGCTAATGTGTAAATTAAATAATAAAAAAAAAAAAAAAAATTAAAATTTTTTCTATCCGGAATGAAATTTAAACTAACACCTTTACATACAAAACGTACTGATCTTATAACTACTTGACTACATATTTCTTTGCTAGAACTTATTTAACCTATGCACTTTCAATATTTCACAATGCCCCATCGCAAATATTTGGTCGCAGTATACCACTTCGAATCCAGTTTCCGACATACGCTGCTTCGTAGTACGAAAAGGAAAAGCAGCTAGTCTCGAAGTGAGCTAATGCAAACGTTGAAGGAGAGGAAGAGAAAAAAGATGAATCGTTTCTCGATAAAGAAAATTAGTCGATTAAAGTGTCTTCTTTTGTGAAATTTTTCGAATCAAAACTGGGAAATACTATTACTGAATTATTTTTTTTTTTTTTTTTTTTTTTTTAAATGGGCTCGGTGTTAACACTGACCCAACTACATGGACCTAGATCACCTACTCAGATTCTGAGGCGATCGGAGACAGAAAGTATAAAGGAAAGAAGGAGGGGAACAACGGCTGGAGATGGGAAGGAAAGGATAAAGGAAGCATTGAAAGGGGTAGGAAGATCTAACGCCAAAAGTTCGGCGTATAGATGAGAGCACTGAGGAAAAAGAGCAGAGCATTCGAAAAGGATATGGTTGGGGTCACATATAAAGGGAGGATCAGTTGAGTGGAGAGGGCAAAAGGGAGAAGGTGAACGAGAAAAAGAAAAACGAGAAAAGGGAAGGAGGGAATGGCCAAGTCTCAGTCTGATTAAAGAAACAATAGCCGAGCGCCGAGAAAAAGGAAGAAATTGGTACCAAGGCTGTGAATTGGGAGTAGGCTGTAGGAGGAGGTAGAAAGAGGAGCGATTGGCAAAAAAGGAAGGGTAGATGTCAAACCACAGTCTGGTATGGAGACTTGCGGAGAGGAAAAGGATGTCTGAGGCAGGAAAATGCGGAAGGAATGGACCATTGAGAGACGCTGAGCGAGCTAGGAAGTCAGCTGCTTCGTTGCCCTCAATGCCAGAGTGGCCAGGAACCCATAAAAAGTCAATAAGGATAGAACGTGCTAAGCGCAAGTTGGAGATAGAGGCACGAACAGAAAGAATAATGTCATTAGTCGAGTGGGAAGGAGGAGAAGAGATAGCTTGCAGCACGGATTTGGAATCAGTAATAATGAGAAACTTACAGATCCCTCTTGAAGAGGAAATAAAGGAGACAGCACGGAGAATGGAGACTGCTTCAGCAGAAAAAATGGAACAAAAGGAAGGAAGTTTGAAGGATTCCGAGTGATTAAGCGAGGGGGCTGTAAAAGCACCGCCCACCCCGCAATCATTTTTGGAACCATCAGTGAAAATTTTTACATGACGGGGAAATGAAGAATTTAATATGTGGACATATTCACTGACCACTGTGCTCTGAGGAGTGGAGTTAGCACGAAGAGGAAGAGAGGAGAATGAGATGGAAAGACATGTACTATTGAAATCAAAAGAAAAGTAAGGAAGCTTATTGCGGGAAAAGACATAAGGAGAGAACTTAGAGACCCGAGCAGCTATGTGCGCAAGAACCGGGATTTTGTGAGGAACGAAGCGCCAGTGTTCATTGATATACAGATAGGAAGAAATAAGTTTAGATGAAGAGATCGGGAGGCGTTTAATTAGAAAACGGTAACCAAGCAGAGATCTGCGGATAAACAGGGGTTTAATATTAGATTCAGACAAAATGGCAGGAATGGGAGAAGACTTTAGGGCCCCAATGCAGAGCCGAAGACAGGAGTTTTGGATTCTATCAAGTTTGCGCAGGAGGGAGTTTGAGGCATGCCGTATAAGAAGGAACAGTAGTCTAGTTTGGAACGAATGATGGATTTGTAGAGAATTATGAGAATATATGGATCACCGCCCCACTTGAGAGGACATAAGGCTTTCAGGAGATTTAGTCTCTTAAGACAAGATATATAAAGGTACTCGATATGTTCTTGGAAAGAGAGTCGACTGTTTAGGAAAAGACCAAGATAGCATATGGAATTAACAATAGGAATAGGATAGTTGGAGGAGATGATGTTTACCAGAGCACGATTATATGAGCGGAGGGAGAAAATAATAGAAGAAGACTTGGAAGGAGAAAGAGAAAGAAAAGCACTGGAGAGGGAACTACTGAGGACTGATAGAGAACAATTAATCTCCTCGTTAGCTGTAGCTAGCACGTCTGAAGTGGAGTAGATAAGGATATCATCCGCAAAAAGGAGAGAAGAAGAAGGAATGCGAAGAGTAGCGATATCAAGGAGATAAATATTAAAAAGAGAAGGACTAAGACAGGAACCCTGAGGCAAGCCGCGGTAACAACGTCTGATTGTTGAAAAGGAGGGAACAGAAAGAAAAAGAGATCTATTTTGGAACAGATTAAGAATAATGGTAACGAGAATAGGAGGAATATTGAGGGAAATGAGCTTAGAAGCCAGTGAAGGAAGATGAACATTATCAAACGCAGATGCGACGTCGACGAATGTGGCAATAGTAAACTTTCTATCTAAGAATGATTTGTAGATGTCCGATAGAAAGGTACTAATGCAGTCGATTGGATCAAGACCAGGGCGAAAACCAAACATATTGGGAGGGAGGAGATTGTTATGCTCCAGCCACCAGACTAAACGATTGTTGATTAAGCCTTCGAAAAGTTTTCGAAGACAAGAGGCGAGGGAGATAGGTCGGAAAGAAGACTGGTTTCTTTTAGGAATAGGAATGATTATAAAATCATTCCAGGATTTAGGAGTGTGACCAGAGATTAGAAAGGAGTTATAGATAGCTAAGAGAGAATGCAACGAGGAAGAGGAGAGATTTTTAAGGATTGGATATGAGAGGCCATCTAGTCCGGGGGTAGAGTTAGTGGATTTGTTAAGAACGGATAGGAGCTCATCGTAACGAAAAGGAGAGGAAAGAAAATGGTCTTCAGAGGTAGAGTAGTAAGAGGGGGAACTAATTTCTTCAAGAGAAGGAACATAAGCGGACGAGATAAAGTCCAAAAAGGAATGAAGATGTGGCAACGCAGGAGTAGAATGAAGAGGGCGCTCGGAGGAGGGAAATCTAAAGGCCCTAGCTAACTTCCAAATTTGAGAGAAGGGCGTATCTCTAGAAAATGAGGAACAGAAACTTCTCCAAGAATTCCTCTTGGCAGCCTTTAGGATGCTACGGGCTCTAGCGTTAGCTTCTTTGTGAGCTAGGAAGTTAGACATAGAAGAGCAGGAGCGAAAAGTTCTAAAAGTGTCGGTACTCTTCCTGAAGGCTGCTTTACACTCGTCATTCCACCAGAGTGAGGAGGCAGCAGAAGTTTTACGACAGTTATTAGAAGGGAAGGGAGGGGATGAGAGGGAAAGAGCAGAATAGAGAGACTGGGTGAAAAGGTTGTATTGAGATAGAGGATCGGAATCAGCCTGAATTACACTTATAATCACTTTTATTTTAAAGATAAAAATCTTCGGGTCATTGCCTTTAGTAGGTAATCCGTAGTTTAAAAAATAAATAAAAAACAAAATAAGAAAGCTGCTTTTTCGGCGATTATTTCGTTTTTGAACGAACTCGATATTTCTTAAACATTCTGTTATTCTTTCCACGGTTCTCGTGGCTAATCTCTTTCTGCCAACTTGTTTTCTTTTTTCTCTTTTTCTTTTACGACTTTATGCATTTATAGCAAGGTATTATTCACCAAAATCGGTTCTTTTTGACGTATTCTTATAATTACATTTCAGTTACGAAATTTAATGTATTATAATACATGCACAGTATAATATAAATGCGTATGATATATAAATATATTTATTATATATTTTTTTTTAAGGTAACTAATTTGATTTCCCGAATTTATGAAATACAAATTATAGAGCGCTCGGATCGTTATAATACTAGAGTAAGTGTGTAGTCTTCTTAGTAGAAATAATCATTTATGCATATATTATAAATCTTACAGATTAATAATCATTAGTTTATGTTGTAATTGTATTAATAAATGCTACCTAACTGTTATTGATATTATTGTAAAGGACATAATTTTATCTTTTTGAAAACAAATACCTGCGCTGATGGTAACTTTTAAACAATTTTATATAGCGGTAATCGGTGGAAGTGCAATAGGCATTATGATCGTTCAAATTTTGTGATATTTTGAATCGTAATCGTTCAGAATTAAAATTTAAGATTTTAATTTATATTCATTTACTTCATCGTCACGAAGACACTTTTCTCAAGTAATATACTATAAATATATTATTTTCAAGTTAATGTAAAGCCGCTAGATTGTTTCAGAGAAAATGACGCTAACTCCTAGAAGGATATTTGAGAGACTTGAATAGTTAAATATTTCAACGACCCGTCAGAAAAAAAGTAGAATAATCACTAGTTAATCTGTAGTATGAAATAAGGCTATTTGAATTTCTACCGCCATTTGTAAATCTCTATCCTTGTCACAAGCCGGGAGTGTGTAATATGCGTACCACAGGTAATCATCTGCTGAGCCTACAGAGGCAAATATTAACAGCATACCACCGACGCCAACATGTGGGTTCTGTTTTTTTCGATAAAAGCAGACGTTTCATAGAATATGACGGCACGATTTCTTATTTAAGTTGACACCGGCTGGCATAATTAAAAATGTGGCCAATTATCTGAATAATTTTTTAACAAATAAAACGTTCCATGTCGAGATGTTGGTTCGTCAGGATCGATAACCATTCAAACTGGCAATGGCGTACCATGAAAGACTCTGCCCTTAGTGTAACCTTGTTTATTTTCTATATAAATTATGGAACTAAATTTGTCGTTCCGTCTGTTATTGCCTTGCTTTTTACTCTGACGACCTAAATATATATCCTAACTTCCTTTTTTCAGCAAATGCTCAAAAAATTCTACAAAAAACTATTATCAAGTCGCAATCCTGGTGTATAATAACAATGGTCTTGTTTTTTCTCTATCGAAGTTAATTTGTGTCGGTTTCCGTAGAGGGCATCAAATCACTTCTAGCATTTCATTAAATTTGGAAACTCTTCACTCCGTGTTCTTCGGACTACTGTTTGAACACAAATTATCTTGGAATGCTCATATAACCGCAGTCTTGGAGATAAATGTCATAAATTCTACCTATCCTAAGTATTTATCAAAAGGTAAAGTAACCTCCGAAAATTCTTCTTTTCATATGCGAAACATTAGTCGTTCCTAAAATCAATTACAGGTTCCAAACGTACTCATTAGCTAGCTCTTTCTTATTTAAATCCATTAATTCGGCGCACTGCACGGCTCTTCGCACGATAATTGCTGCTCGCAGATCTTTCCCGTCAGTTAGTTCATGTGCCGTTTTCGGTACTCCTATATTAAAATGCTTCGGAAACTAACACTGTCAGCGTGAAACCTTTGCCTTTTTTTCTCCTGATTATTTTTTCCTTATTTATACAAATGACTGTTTTAATACTCCAGAATTCTCCAATGATCCGTTTCAAGAAATTCTGGCTCTCTCATCGCATTACACTATAAACTTATTTAACCTTTCCCATTTGCCTCTTAACTCCCTAACACCACCATGAGACTCTTTCACCATTAAATCCATTTCTCTCTCGATGAAATAAAAAATACCTCTACATCCGAATATTGCCCAATTTATAGCGGCAACAATTCAGCAAAACTCCGATAATTTTATTTTCTTCATAAGCACCGTTAAAAGCCATCTCAGAGGCTGGTTTGTCTCCAACTGTCTATCTCTTTTTAACATTTCAATCGAGCCACCGTGGCCATAAAAAAAGCGTTTCCCGTATAAATTTCGGTGTCCTTAGCCGCCTGCGCACAAGACACACAACCTTGTCGAATTATATTTTTCAAAGAGCTACCTCCTACGAATCGCCCTTTCTATTATTAGAGTGTTGTCCCTTCTACTTTTTACATACTTTGTAATTTTTCAGCATTTTCATTCCACTACCCCCCTTGTATAAATAATAACACGGTTATTGACATCCTCGAGAATTGCTCTGACGCAATTGTTATAAATTTCGTTAAAAATAGCGGAATAGTCAACTATTTATAAGATTAAATCCATTCGCTGCGTACTGTAAAGCCATTGTGGTTAAATACAATACAGGGGTGTTACACTTCAGCATATGTATAATATATATATATAAATAAAAAAAAACTTCGTATATGAAGAAGGACAATATGAGGATAATATGCAATTAATTTTAGCCCCCCCGCTTACTGTGTGTCTTCTGCTACGCTTTATAATTTAAATCAGTTTTATTTTTAAAATGCAGAATTTCACAATTTTTCTGCGTACTATAAACGATTGTGGCCACAAAAGTACTAATTATAAATTCGTATTATTTATTACTCTGTTGATAGGTAAAAAATTTTACAATTAGATGTCTTCATCAAAAACTGAACTTCAGATTGTGCGGAATATTAGACATAACGTACAATCAGCTGATGTCGGTAAGCCGCGAAAGTACCTGTTCCTTTTAAATTTTTTTGGAATGTTATTTTTAAAATTTTCGATCTATTTTTCAATTGCTTCTAACGTTATTCATTTCAGGTTATGGCCATAACAACTGGATACGTCATTATCGAATTACAAATGGACGGTTGAAATTTGTTTTATGATCTACAAAATGCTGTTACTAATTATCATGTATTAGATTTAAAACACAAAGATACTTTCAAGGCCTTATCGGTGCGGATTCCATTGTATATTGAAAGAGAAATGAATCTTATACGTATATCATTGTTTATTTTTTTAATAAATTACAAAGTAACTTCACTCGACAATCTTGAATTTCGATGAATTCGTCTTCTACAGTTCTAACGTATATTTCATTTGCGAAGCACAGCCAGTGTATTTTAAACCCAGCGTCAGTAAAAATAAAAAAGCATAAAAAAAATCGGCACTTAAATGGAAGGAATACGAACAATTCTGTTTGAAGTGAATTAGTTTTAATTTGTTAAAAAAAGTAAATCAACAAAGAAAAAAGCATATGATTTAATCCTTCAGACCTCGCTACATAAACATCTCTTGCACCTCGGGGTATGGTCTTCTATAATTCTTATAGTGCAGTCGGTTTTAACTGACCATGTAATTATTTAACGTTACATAAAAACGTTATTATATTACCCTGGACATGCAAATAACGTAGTACTGATATATATATTAATGGCTACACTATTGCTATTACGCCAGGGGTCATCAGAAAAAGTGTCCTGCCACGAAATTTGTCCTAAAAAAGTTTCACAAATGTTATACTTCTTTTACTTATTAGTGTACCATCTTTATTTATCTTTACATCACTATTATTTTCACATCAGACATTATTATTGAAGTTCTACCGACAACTACAGGGGATTGGGATACATGTGTGTATAGTGTTAGATTTAGTTATAATAATTCATAAATTTATGAAAACTTAAGTATTTTTTTGGTTCTATTATAAATTAGAAAATTGAAAATTGTAAACATTGGCTAAATAATCTGTGTCTACCAGCTCTTGAGTTTAGACATATATGTGCAACCCATGTACGTTTCCTGCCTTAGTCCTACTCTTTTTAATATTTATACTATTTCTGTTGCTTCTCTTTCTATGAACTCCTCTTCCTTATTTTTTGCCGATGACATTCTTCTCTTTTCCTCATCCCGTGATATCGTAGATGTTAACGAAAGTGTTAATTCATCTCTAGCTACTTTGGAACAATCTCTTTCCTCTTTGAACCTTTCTATTTCCCCTTTAAAATCCTCTTGTATTGTCTTTTCTCTTCGTCCTTTTAATCCCGCTTTAGTCTCTGTATCCTTAAACTCCAATCTTATCCCTCGTAGGGAATGTTTCTGCTATCTCGGTGTATTTCTCAATAGTCGTCTCTCCTTTTATGAACATATTAATTTCCTTTCCTCTTCTGCCCTTAAAAGACTAAACTTACTGAAAGCTCTTTCTCCAACAAAATGGGGAGGCGATCCCTTTCTCCTTATTTCCTTGTACAATTCGATTATCCGTTCCAAATTCGACTACTGTTCCTTTATCTATGGCTCTGCCTCAAAATCACTTCTTTCCAAGCTGGATATAATTCAAAATTCTTGTATTCGTCTTTGCCTTGGTGTTCTTAGATCTTCTCGAGTACCAGCAGTTCTCGCTGAGTCTAACTCGCCTCCCCTTTTCATTCGCAGATCCTATTTAGGTTATCGTTTCTTGTGTAAACGCCTACCGTTATCATCCTCCAAACTTATTCCTTCATATCTTTCTATTCTGCAAAACTGGCGTTTTACTCCCAAGAAAATTCCTATTCTAGCCCACATTGCTTTGCGGCTAAATTCCTTTTTATCCTGCACAATTTCTTATAACAATCTCCCTTACTTTTCTTTCAATTTTGCAGATCTCTCCAATCCTCCCAATGTATTCTACTTTCCTTTTTCCTCCAAATCCCTTTCCTATCCAACAGTTATACAGGAATTCCATAGTTATATCGAATCCCGTTTTCCTTCCCATATTGCTATTTTTACGGATGGTTCGAAGGGGCCTAATGGAGTTGGAGCTTCTTTCATCATTCCGAGCATTAATTTCTCTGAATCTTTTCGTCTCCCTTCCTTTTGTACTATCTTTACGGCCGAGTTAACGGCCATTTTACGTGCCATAATCCATATTTCCTCACATCGTTCTTCTTCTAAATTTTTAATTATCTCCGACTCCATGTGTGCTCTTAAAGCTATTTCCTCTCATTTCCCCTCTCACTCCTCTGACCTTTTCATCCTCCGTATTCGCTCTCTCATTCACACTCTCTTCTCACTTCACGCTATCCGCATTGAAATGCTCTGGGTCCCCAGTCATATGGGGATAGAGGGTAACGAAATGGCTGATTCTTTGGCTCAGATTGCTGTATCCTCCCGCTTTTTTTTCTCTAAAATTCCCGTTTCGAATTTACTCCCATTGTGCAAAAAGTTCCATGTTAGATTTTGGTCAGATTTTTACGTTTCCTCCTTTTCTAATCATTCTTCCTTTTATTTTTCCATCCAACCTAATCTTCCCACGCGGCCTTGGTTTTACGATTTTCCTTCGCTTCACCGCTCCGTTATTGTTCCTATTATCCGTTTACGTCTGAATCATACTCTTCTTCCTTCCTCACGCTTTCGTTTTCATCTCGCTCTTTCCCCTTATTGCCCTCTTCATCCTGACGACGTAGCCGTCTGTGATCCTGACCATATCCTCTTTGAATGTCCATCCCTCGTGAACGAACGTACCTCTTTGTATTCCAATCTGCTGTCACTCAAACTCCCTACTCCTTATTGTGCCTCGTATATCTTATCGTTTCCGTCGATCTCAGTTGTTCCTATCCTCAGTTCCTTTATCTTATCAATAGCTGACCGAATCTACATTTAACTGATCCTTCTCCTTCCTTTCGTTTCTGGGCGAAGATCCTTTGTTGATATGCCCAAAGGGGGGTTAAAAAAAAAACAAAAAAAAACCCATGTACGTTTATTTATAATTAAATTTTACACCTACTGCGCAATAATTGATGAACACTATTTCTTTTTGTAAACATGGGCTACAAAAGTTACGTCACACATTAACCAGCTTATATGTACGTATCGATGGCCCATGTACCATTAACAATAGCGCCGCTGCTCGCGCTAACTGAGCGCATTTGCGGCCCAAGAAGATTATTTAATTTACTCGTAGTTACACTGTGTTTATAAATTTAAGAAATAAAATTTGATTTGAATTTGAAAAATGCTGCCCGCGCATCACTCAAAAACTACTGTATGGATTTCGATCAACTCCTTAGAAAATTTGATGACATTAAGTATTATTATAATTTTCAATTTATTTTTTTTTCAAGTAGTAATTCTCAGCTATCTTATATTACGATAAAATATTTATTTCAATCATTTAATTATAATCAACTTTTTCCTTTAAACGTACATATTATCTATTCAAGCCTCAATAATGAGCGTAAACACTTTTTTTATTGTAAAATCATAAATGTTCTACTACATGTACATAACATAAAAAAATATTAAAAACGGGTAATACACAAAAAAAAAAAAAGTAATCACAGATAATCTTGCACTCGCGTTACTGACCCGGATAATCTATGTATTCCAGCTACAGAAGGAAACGTGGTCGATATTGTTTACAAAGAAATTTTGTAAATAAAGTATACTCGTATTTAAAGTTTTTTTTTTTTGTTTTTTCTTATGTAAATAAAAATATTGTTAATATGGTAAACCACGCAGACGAAGAGTAACTGCTAGTAACATATAAAAATATATCACATACAAAAATATGGCGCATATAAAAATATAGCACATAAATTTATTAATTAATAAATCATTACTTAAATTACCGGAAATAAAATATGTATGTCCAATAATTTGTAAACAAGAAAAAGAAAAAAAGGAACTATTGACTTTGGCAGTGATTACATGACAGTAGTGGTAAAGATAAATAAAAAACGTTAAAAAGTTAATAAAAAAATCGTAATAAACGCGGGAATTAAAGTACAATAGCCAAGTAATTTACAATAATTATGCAAAATATACAGTTTTAAATGCTTACAAAACATCGAATATTTCAAACAAAATTTACCGAAAACAAAATAATTCCTATTCAAACGATATAAAATGAACATGCAGATCTGAATTGTTTTAAACGTGAAGGCAGAAAATGCAGAAAAGGAATGAAAATGAGATCTTTTAAAAATTCCTACTAATTAAGAAAAGAAAATGTAATAAATGTGCATTTTAGTATAGTAAAAAATACTGACTGGTATTGCTTATTTGTATCCCGATTGCCTTTATTTTTTCCGAAAAAATCATTTGTGTTGCCGGTTAAATTCTTTTTACCTTAAAAACTGCTCAGATAAATTTAACCTTTCCACTTCTTGATGGGAAAACGAAAATTATTAACCTTAGTATAATAAAAACAGTTTAGTTCTTAAGTTGCTAGTTGCAATATATGTTGTTCCTGTTTTATAAGAAATCGAAAAATGATGAATTAAAAGCTCGTCTATCATCTAGCGCAGCAATAATGGAAACTGCGCATGCTCCTGAAAATCATCCTATGGACCGTGATACTAATGAACCTAAATTAAGCAGAGATGACGCAGTTCAGCCTATGGACTTGAGTAATCATAATAAGGCCGTCCAATAGCAGCTAACTAGCATTATCCGAAGAGCACCCCTAAGAACTTTTCAAACGTGCCTTTCCGCGTTTCTTCCTGGCCCATGAGCAGTTTATATCCTTCATAGAAGTGACATTAAATTCTAAGGATCTGCTACTCACTTTCAACAAATTCGTCATAGATTCTAACCACATAAATGCCATTATTAACTCTTGCAAGCCATACTTCAAGGATGTCTAACTAAAGACGAAGCTCACAAAACTCGTCAACAAGGTTTCAAAACAGCTTTAGACAATTAATTGGAGTGGTAGTCAGCGCGTCAGCATTGAGCACGCCAAGCGTCGAACTCATTGCATATATCGTTGGTTAATGTTTAAGCACTCTTATTTCAATCTCAGTTTCAGGATCTTCTCTTTAATGCCTAACTAGCTAGCGTGCATTGATGAACAGTTGTAACTCTTTAATTATTCAGTGGAATTGCAGAGGTTTCTTTCCTCGTTTTGCCGAATTTGAATTTTTTTTTTCAATATTTTCCATCAATGGAAACCTTCCTCAAATAGTCTCACCACCCTTGTATCAAATCCTATCAGATCTCAATCCCTATTCTTTCGCAATTAAAGCTGGCGGGATTACTACGATATTGGTTGATAATTCCATACACCACGGCTCCCTCATGGTACTAAATATCTTTCAGTCAACGGCTGCATCCGTATATCTCCTGTCACTGTCAGGATCGCTTACATCGATCATATTAGTATATATATATATATATTTCTTCCGATATCATGCTTTTTGGGGATTTTAACAGACACTTTCCCCTTTGGGAATCTAATATCCATATCTCAAGAGTAAACGTTCTCCCCGAATTCATAATAAATAGCGATCACCTATTACTCAAACTCCCTACTTCGACCCACCTGAATGCTTTCTCCGGTTCATTCTCTACTATTGATCTTGCGTTCATTTCCTCTTCTTTACATCCTAAAGTTGAATCTACTGTACTAAAGGACACCTTCTCTAGCGATCATTTCCCCACCTCGCATCTTTTGCGCCCAATAACAATACAATTTCTCATCCGCCGTCCCCGAAATTCAATTATCAAAAAGCGAATTAGAGTATTTTCACTTCTCTCCTTAGAATGGTGCCTCTTTCTACTTCCTCAGTGCAAAAAAATATTACACCTTTCTCAGATAAACTAACTACTACTGCCAATGCATCCGTCCTCAAATCTCGACCCTTCTTACTCTCACGTTGCGTCCCTTGGTGGTGCAGCGAAGTTCGTATAGTGATTTTCGCAAAAAAAAAAAAAAAAGCCCTCCGCAGATATAAATCTACCCACCTAGCCTCTGATTTCATTGCTTTTAGAAAAGTCCATGCTGCCGCACGTCATGTAATCCACAGGAAGAAACAGGAGGCATGGCCAGCCTTTATTTCTACTGTAACTCAAAGTACATGCAACCGAACAATCTGGAGTAAAATTAAATTAATAAACGACATCTCAACCATTTTACCAATCCCTCCTATTAGAAAAAAAAAAAAAAACAACTGCCCAATATCTGAACCCTCCGAAGTGGCAAATGTGTTTTCCACGCACTTCAGTCATGAATCGTCGTCTTCGGTTTACTCTCAAAATTTCCTATTGCATAAAACTAAGAAAGAAAAATCCCAGATAACTTTTAATAATAGTAATGTCAATGAATATAACAGCCCTCTTACTTTAAGCAAGCTCGATTATCAAATAAAATTTCATTCAAAAAATTCAGTCTCCGGCGCCAACAGAATTCATTCACTGATGTTGAAGCATTTATCACCACAGACCCTTTTGTACTTTCTAGTAATTTACAATTAAATATGGGCTCAAGTCTTGGAAAGAAGCTGTTGTGGTTTCCATTTTCAAACGTGGCAAGGACTTTACTCTTTTTTCAAGCTACAAGTCAGTCCCTTTGATTTCGATACTAGCTAAAACTTCGGAAAAAGTGATCAACAGAAGGCTCGCTTGGGTCTTAGAAACATGTGGGCTCCTCTCGTCCCAGTCTAGCGTGCGAAAAAAAATATCGACGATGGATGACATACCCAGCGTGCATAATGAAATCAGAGTAGCTTTAGCTAGCAAGGAACATAACTATTCAATATTTTTTGATTTAGAGAAGGCGTATGATCGGGTCTGGCGCCTGGGATTACTCCGGAAAATGGTTAAGAGTAATATGACGGGAATTGTGATTATGTACTTAAAAGATTTTCTTCATGACAGATCTATCCGGGTTAGAATAAATAATTCCGATTCACGTTCGCAATCCCTAAAAACAGGCTCCCTCAGGGTCCTCTCTAAGTGTGGGTCTTTTTAACCTATATATAAACTACATCGTCGAATACATCCCCCCTCCGGCAACTACCCATCTTTTCGTTGATGACTTGAACGTTTCCCCTACTACAACAAACTTTACAAAAACTGCTAACCAATTTAGAAGAAGGTCAAGATTGTATGGGCTGTCCTTTTCTCCATCTGAAACTAAATGTGTCGAGTTTAATAGGAAAAAAAATCTCCTTCTCCTCCAATCCATTTCTTAGACAATTCCATTCTCACATTTTCGGGCACAGCCACTTTCCTTGAAATCAATTTTGATAGAAAACTATCCTGGCGTCCTCACCGGGTATCCGTTAAAAAGAAGAGCAGTAAATATACCACTACATTAAGATACCTGTAAAAGCTATAACTCTTCTTCCAAGCTTCTTTTAACACTTTTCCGATATTCCTCATCTTCCACCGTCTTTCCTACGACCACTTCCTCATCCCTTCTTAAAATGTTAAATTCGCCGCAGAATTCTTCCCTCCGGAGCTTCCAATTTTTATTGGGCTCTCCACCCGTACGCTTTCAAAGATACTTTCACTCCTTCCGTGATTCTTTAAAAGTTTTCCTTCTTGGACTTCGTGATCCTTACTCCCACCTCCTAATGGTGCTGTCCCTTGTCTATCGGAAGTTCTATTAGACTTCAACATCGATCCCCAGCACTTGAAGAATATTAATATACCATCTCCTTTTCCACCTTGGATTAACCTACCGGCCAAAATAGATTATTCCCTTGCCATGTTCCCCAGGAAAAACGTTTCCCGTTCCTCTCTCTGCACCATGATTTTCTCGACTCAACAGAGCTATTCAAATCATCAGTGTTCTCCTATGCTGGTAGTGCGAAATCGTGTCCTGGTTTTGAATTGTCCCCTATTGCTTGTTCCTCTTACTCTGACATGGTTTCGTCGTTCTCCCGGCTTCATGACCAATGTTATGTTCTCGATGCTCAACTTTATGGCATATTACTAGCCCTTGAATCTATAGTTAAATCCCCTCCACCCAGCAGTTACATTTTGATCGTATCTAATTCGCATGCAGTTTTGGATACCCTTTTCCAACAAACCCCAGTGAACTATATAACCACTTTACGATAAATAAAAACGATTCGACTATACGATAGAGTAGTTAAAATGGAATAATTTCACCGATCTGCTCCGGAAATTAAGAAGCCGCGATGTAATTTATACTTTAATTCTAATCACTCCCGGTGAACCAGGTAGAACACAACCCAACGATGACAGTTATCTCCGGTATTATTCCCCTTACACTACAACTACGTCAGAAAAACAATATTAAAGAAATTAAATATACAAGAATGCATTAAGCTCGAAAAAGATTTTAGCGAAGAAAATAAATAACATTAAAAATGAAACAATAGTGGAATGGCAAAAGCAGTGCGACAATGATATAAGGGATAGGAGAACGTATCTTCTCATGCCCCAATATCCATACACGACTAAAACAAAAAAAGCTAGATACAGACTTTTTCTTAACACAGTTTCTTACTGGGTATGGACATTTTGCTGAATATTTAAACAAATATAAGATAATTGAAAATAGTGTTTTTTGGACGGTGTGTAATGAGACAGTTGACTCACCGGGACACACCTTTGAAAGCTGTAGTAAATTTATACTCATTAGAGAAAAGTGCAGAGCCGCAGACGTAAATTTCACAGAGGTACGTCACAGAAATTAAAAAAAAAAAAAAAAAAATCGTAAATCAATTTTTTTCCCCTCTATCGATATAGTTACTGCAATTACGATTAGGTACATGAGGACTCTGGAAAAACTATCATGTAAAACTGGGCCCGCATAACTCCTGTATTTAGATAAACAAAATGTAAAAAAAACAAACAAACAAACAAACAAACAAACAAACAATAATACCAACATCATTGAACATGCCATAAAACGTAAGCGCAAATTAGAATTTATGGTTATTTATTCAAAAAAAAAGTCCAATAAATATAACCTCAACACGTTAAATATCATAAACGCCTATGAGCAACAAAAAAGAACAAACAAAAGTATACTTCGCATAACTCTGGCTCAAGTATAAAGGATACAGTAAACAACAACTGGCTCTACCAACTGACATATGTGTTCAACAGCGATTTAATAAGCGCTAACAAGGGGTATCCTCCTTCTAGGGTGAATATTTAATACGAAAATAGGGAGTATAGAAGAGTAGTGAAGTACCAAACCGGAATAAGAGATAATGACTGGAGATAACAAACGAAACATCATAAAAAAACTTGGGAGGCTAATTTTCGCTATAGTTTTAAGCGGAGAAGAAAATGTTTAAAACCCAAAATGAACTGATACGGAAATTAATGTGTAGATTAAATGAACATTTTGACATTAAAAAGTATTTATTCCTAAGGGGCTATTTAGGAAAAAGTTGTAAAAAGGTATAACGAAGAAGCACAGGATGACGTACAGTTCGATTTATCCACTTTTTTTATAACTAATTTAGCACTGAAACATGATTCCGTTTATGAAAGAGTGTGTTAGCCGTGTATTTCCTTCGTAAGTTTTTAGCCTAGTAGTAAAAGGTGTGGGGTATTTTTTTTTCCCATATTTTTTCCTGTGATCGTACTAATTATAGCGTTTAGATGCGATAATAAGTGATTTATTTAAATAAAATAAAGGCAAGTAAAAAAAGACGGTAAAAAGACACACAAAATCAATAACCAGTGATGAGGGGAATTATTACGAACTTTAATATACTTGTACATACTTAAGCATCAACATTACCTTGAAGTATGAGAAATTATTTGAGCTCCAGACAAAACGATTTAGTCTTGCGTGCGGCGCTTGGAAATGATGCTTCGTGCGAATAACGACCTAGTCTACGCGCTCCAAATAAATTAGAATACTGCAAAACATTACACAATTTATTCTGGATAATATGTATTTTTTATTGTCTGTGACCAATTCTTAGCTTAATTATTATTATTTTTACTAGGTCATTTCCGAATTTTCTAAATTTTGTCGAATTCTAAAATACTGCATTACTTTCTTTTATATGAAGCGAAAAAATTTTATCTACCCTCGTTCAGACATTTCGGTTAACTCCCCATTGGACAGTGTAATCGGCATTGATCGAATAAAACGGTAAAGGCAAGTCGGAGGGAATTTTCACCTGTTTCTGGATTAATGAAATCATTCGTATTAGCAATAAACGAGATATCGCAGTTCGTATTTTCAAAATGTAGCGAGAAGAGGCGAGGTTACCACTAGTCTTGAGTTTAGTTGCGCGTAAAAAAGGGTTCACAAAACGCAATTGGAACAACAAATTTTAAAAATAATATTCGCCCATTCGTTTAGTGCATTAATTAGTGATTCACCATCAATATACTAGGAAATATAGAAAACTTTGCAGCGATGTGCGCAACTGCAGTATCGAAATAATCAATCACTTTTTGAGACGTTTTGAGAGGGCGACTGGGGGACGTATAGCTCGTTTAATTAAGTCGTCGACGTCGATGGAGTGGAAAGTACTAGAGCTTGCTGAGTTGTTTAAGCAGTGGGAAACAAAGTACCATCACGGAGCCTTGTAAAAAATGACACTTTCCGAGTCTAACGTTTCAGCGAACTACTAAACGAACTAACCGCTTCCGGGAATAGTAGTAAAAGCTTGATTTATGGGCAGATACATTGGTTTGCGGTTTAAGTTTTAGGGTTTCCGGGTTATTCGAACGACAACAATGACGACGGGCATTCGAGACGGCTCTAAAATACCAGCGGCTCTGCCGTTCTGTCGTGAAAATAAATGTCGAAAATTTTATTCTGTCGAAAGACGCAATTGAAGTTTAGAACTCTAAACAGCTACTGAACTGAAAAAAATATTGTATATCGGCGCGCTCTGTTTTACGAGGCCTACGAGAAACATCATCACCCGCTATCTCCTTAATCCGGAACTTCGGTGTCACTCAAAACGGATTAGGTCATTTACGGAAATCAACTTATTCCGAGAATTAATAATAATGATTACGACGTCATCGCTTCTTTCGGACTGATTCTTAGTCAACAAAGCAACTGTGTCGTAAAATAAAACTTTTTTACAACCCCCCCCCCAAAATGAAAAAATAAACGAAAACGAATCGAATAAGTTTATTTTGTATAAATGAAATGAAAATGTGCTACGAAGTTCACTGAGATTGTTCACCACTAGAACAACCAGCAACACTTACGCGTTGTTTTTTGTTAGTTCCTAGAATGCAATGGGACACTTCACCGCGTTATTGTACGATATCTATGATTATACTTGCTTCTACTGTTACTCTCGTGTAAATCAGTTACTCGTTGCATGTGTGTATCTCTATTTTGAACACTTCTGAAATTTAAAACTTTTTAGTTAATATCGTACGGTGCAATTACTAGGGTTCGGATTTTTCATATAATATATGATTTTTTTTGCTTGCGATATTTCGTATCCAGGCGTTTCGAGGGTTGTAGATTCGAAGTACACGAATAATTATTAAAGGGTATATAAATGCATACTTTGGGCCAAGGCCGTGTCCACGGGGAGGTTTTGGGGCTGAGAACTGAAATAGTTATTATAAATGCACAAAAATCGGAAAAAAATCAAAAATTTAAAATAAATATTGTTGATTTTTTAGGGTGTTTTTACATTTAAAAAAAAAGAAAAAAAGAAGAAAAAATATGCTCCATATTTTTAGGTACTTCATTAATATTTTATGCAAAATTTTTTATTACGAGTATAATTAATAACATATGTGTAATTTTTATTAATGTTCATATACCAGGTAATTCATTTATGCAAAATTATTAATATATCAAACAAACTGATGGAAATTATTAATAGTAAATTAGTGAAAAATGTATTGTTATTTATAAAATAAATATGCAAAGAAAATCCCCCAACCTCCATTCAAAATTCTGCGTACGGGCATGCTTTGGACGTTCCGCGCATATTTTATACATTTTGAGAATATTTTTACGTAGTTTCCATAATTACATTTAAAGAAAACACACACATACGGATACAATTTTAGAAAGTCCGGCCAAATGTATGAAATGACAACTTTTTGTACGACATCTGAAAAGCTTATCATATTTTTTTATTTTTTGTGCAAGTCCGTTGTTCCACAGTAGCCCTTTGCAGCATGTTCGTGAAACGAAAAAGAAAACTTATTTCTCCTTATTGGTTGTGTGCCCATCATTGTGTTATCGATTTTTTTAAAGACGGACCAAATCTTGGAATGACTTCATAATTATATCTCTTTTCCTTAAAAAAACTTATTCTTCCTTCCACCCTATCTCTCCTTAGCTTCCTGCCTTCGGAAACTCTTCGAAGATACGTTAAACGGGCCCGCCTTGTCTGTTGGAAGAAGTAACACTTCGGGAATTAAAAGTCGCGACAATTGGCAGTCTTGGATTTCATCAACGAAATTTAACGACGAAAAACGTCGGGATTTATTAGAGTCATATATATATATATATATATGTATTACAAAATAATCAATTGTAGAGTTAATAATAAGGTAAACTTGAGTTCAAGCAATTGAAAGTCAGCACATTCTCGCTGTAGTGAAATCTTAAAAAAAAAAAAAAAACAAAAAAAAATCCAAAAAACGCATTGTCTAACTTGTGATTTATTATGTTATTCTTAAGAAGACAAAGCACCGACAAAATGAACTGCTAGGAAATGAAAACGTCTTTTTCTTAGCCCGACACCCTATCACGAAAATTTGTCCAAAACGTGACATGCTGTATATAAAGAAGACAAAGTACCGACAAAATTGATTGTTTGACGTTTTCAATTTTCTTCGTTTTATACGGAGTACAGAAGTGATAGAGCTGGGGGTCCGGGTGTACCCAGGTGGGGTCAAGGAGTGGAGCCCCTTAAGAGACACGAAGGTCCAGTGAATAAATATATATATATATGTATGTATATATAGTTGTTGGTTGCACGAATGTGTAAGAAATAATATGGACTTAAGAAGTTTATAGTAAAATCTGCAAAGAACTTGGCACTCTCTCTTTTCTTTTCACGAATTTTTAAGGCTGATAAAAGAGCTAATTGCGGAATATTTTTGTCTAATTTTAATACCTTTTAAGCTTTACAACATTTTGTTTTTGTTGAGATTATTTTCACAATTTTAATCAGTTAAATAGTTTTATACGCACGTCCACATATACCATTACTATAAAAACATACTCGTATTGTTTCCACATTTCAAAAATGTTGATCATTATTGTTTTCTGTATACATAAACCGACATATCTGCCGGTCATAACGTTAATTATTTTTATGTTCCTTATACGCTAGTGCGCGTGCTTCTAATCGTATCAGTTGAGCAGAAATTTACAAATTGACTTTACAGTTCATTGCATTAGTAATTACACTGATACATATACATATTAAAAGACGACGCAACAATAAATTAGTTCCTATTACATATAGTTAGTAATGTTTTATTACACAATAAACATGCACATATCCGTATATGTACTTTAACTAGAAAATGCATTGAAACAGCATTTTGGCGCAAAAATTATAACCGATTATATTTAAAATCCATTTTATACACACCATAAAGGCGAATGAATTTACTACGATAGAAAATTAAGGTAATATATGAAATTAAATGTATGCAAACAAGTGAGAAAAAAGATTATGTTGTTATATTTTACCGTGTATAACAATATATAATGATAACAGTTAATCGATTCATTTAATTTTACGAATAAACTTAAATATTAATGTAACAGAGTAATTACCACAAATGTACATAGCTACGCGAGCGATGGTGATTATTATTACATGGCTATCTAAATTAAATCATTTACGTAACGTTTAACAATTACAAAGGCCAATTTAGCTTATGATAATTTTTATTTGTGAAGTCTTATTGGCCGTTGTTTACGGAAATTACAGTTATTCCCGTAGCATAAACGTTAAAACACAGCTTACGTCTAATTAAATTATTAAACATTTAACCTAACCTATATATATTAAAAAAAAACAATTACCGCTCAAAGTTTTATAATGTAAAACTTTTTTCAATAGCGAAATTAGTTTTATCAGTATTGGAAATATCGCTTACCGTTATACTAGAAATAAAAGTATGCCAGTGCGTAAAAGCCCCTAATAAATATCTTAGATAATTTTCGAGTATCAAATATAGGTACATCAAATCGTAAGAAGCTTCTGAGATCTGATTAAGCCTAAGAGCGGTGCGCTGAGTTTGAAAACCTCATTCGCAAAAGATTGCCATTCCATTATTTTAATTATTGTCAAATAAAAGTATAATCGAAAAAAAAAATATACACGAATTTTCCACTCGACAACTGTCGATTCCGTGGCCATTCTGTCATTGTTAAGATTTGGAGACGACAAAGACCGTATTTTCCGCTCCTTTCGTAATTCGTATTTTTTTCGATTTTTTTTCGTATATTTTCTTGTTAATTTCTCTTTTTTTCTAGAGTTCTTTACTTTGCTCATTCCGTTCGTTTTAATTATGTTCTTCATCCTCATTCAGTTTCCCTTATTATAAATTTTCGTCATTATTCATTTTCCGTCTCCTCTGCTTTTAGAACAGTCTTTTACCTTTACGTTAATTCGTTTTTGATCGCCTTTACAACGTATTTTTCTAATAAATCTTAGAGTCCTTTAAAGATTGATGAATTTTTTCTTTTCTCTTCTTGTTCTAATTGAATTTTCAACTGAAACAAATGCGTAAAACGATATTTAAAAGTTCTCAATTCCGCATCCGGAATAAAATTAAAACGAAGAGCATGTTCGAACGGCGTACATAATCGTAGTGCACACAAGTTTGCGATGGAAGAAAATATTTAGGAAAGCCGAATAAGGCGTACAAAAACCGGAAGTAATTATTGATACTGACTATTTCTACTAAGAAAACCACTATTATCGTGAAACACGCCGATGTTTTTATTTATTTATTTTTTTCCCGCTAGGCATTTCAGCCGGGAACCAACACCTGAAAGCAAATAGAAGAGAGAGAGAGCTGACAGTTAAATTTCGTTTTGGTAGTGTAAAGAAAGCAATAGTCGGAACGACGGATGGTGAAAGAAAATACAGAATATGAGATGCGTAATAAGAAGTAGTTTGAGTTGTAGCAGATGAGAGTACAGAACACAACGCTCGACATAAAGGATTTGAACATGCGAAGAAGGTGTGATCAACGTCGCAGACTACTGCTTCATTCAAGTGAAGAGAGCTGTTTGAAGAGGAAACATGGGAAATCGAAACCAAAAAGAAGACAAAAGTGGATGATTAAAATAGTGCGAGCAAATAATAGAAATGTCAACAGAAACAGATATCTATAAAAGGAACGATTGTTGCGAAAGGAGAAAGAGTAAACGTCTGAGCAAAATTTGAGATGGAATTTTTTTAAGAAAGGAGAGAGGTAACTCGAGTTAAATAATCTGCTATCTTATTACTTTCAACGCTCATGTGGCTGGGAACCCACAGCAAATCAGTACAGATGAAGTGGCGAGAAGAAAGATAATGAACAAGGCAACGTGGCTAAGAATGATAAAATCGAATGAGCGATGAAGAAGGCAAGAGAAAAAAATGATAGATTTCTGTTCGTGTTTCCTTACCGATTTCAATTGTATTCTGCATAACCGATTCGCGTAAAGTTACTTTACTAGACAAATTTGAAAGCATTTCGAGTAAGTTTCCGACGTGTTCTATCAAAAATTAGAAATTTATTCTGAAAGAACGGTACATTACCTTTTATTCAAATTATTGTCCGTCACTAGCTACTACTTTTTCCCATCTTTCTGGCAGCATTTGGATAAACTCTTTATGTTCTGAAGCTACCCACGAATCGACCCAATTTTTAGGATCTTCATATGATGTAAAGTGCTGCGTGGACAGGCCATGTGCCATCGACCGGAACAAGTGATGAATCGGAAGGGGTAATGTCCGGTGAATATGGCGGATGCGGCAGGACTTCCCAATTAAGTGTTTCCAAGTAG
Organism: Icerya purchasi; assembly: GCA_039619475.1. Classification (NCBI taxonomy): domain Eukaryota; kingdom Metazoa; phylum Arthropoda; class Insecta; order Hemiptera; family Monophlebidae; genus Icerya; species Icerya purchasi. The sequence continues at coordinate 119,311,739 of CM077116.1, read as the reverse complement.
GTTTTGGCCGGCGCCGCAACATGCGGACGAGCATTATTATGTAGGAGAATAATTTTTTCGTGTCTGGAGTCTTAATGGGTACGTTTTTCTTTAAATGCTCGATTCAATCTCATTAATTGTGTTCGGTAGAGAGAGCTCCGGTAATTTTTTCGTTCGGTTTAAGCAACTCATAATAATACACAACACCAAGCTGATCCCACTAAATACACAGCATGATTTATTTTTCATGAATTAATTTCGGCTGTCGATGTTGAAGCATGGCCCGGTGGTCCCCATGATTTTCTCTTCTTTGGATTATCGTAGTGGATCCACTTTTCATCACCAGTGCCTATACGATGCAAAAAACCTTTGCTTTTTTGCCTGGCAAGCAGAATTTTTCACACGTGCAAAGTCAGCGTTCAATATCTCTCGACTTCAATTCATATGGAATCCAATTTCCTTGTTTTTGAATCATTCTTAACGATTTTAAACAGCGTGAAAGTGCTTGTTGAGTTACTTCTAATGTAATTTCAAGTTCTCCTTGCGTTTGGCACGAATCTTCCTCCACTAATGCTTCCAATTCTGTATCTTCGTACAATTTCGGTTCTTGTCTTCCACATCAAATTCACCGTTTTTAAACTTCTGAAACCACTCACGACAACTTCTCTGACTTAAAGCAGCCTCACCATATGCTTCTACAAGCAATCTCTGCGCTTCAGCTGCAGATTTCTTCAAATTAAAAAAGTAAATCAAAAGCTCCCGCAAATGACGCTTGTTCGGCTCAAAACACGACATTTTCGTATCAACACAAATAACTGATTAATGCAAAATCGGTAATATTTTTAGGTGACGGTGTTGCCAAATGTCTAAACTTACGACGAGACGTTTTACATCTGACAATTTCACTGGTGGCGCCATATTTTGTCAAACGGCGGAAACTTATTTGTATACCTAATAGTTAATTTAAAATTATATGCTGGTTAGGAAAAATCAGTTTAATTATACATATACATTTTTATCGTAATTCTTTAACTTTTAAATGCAACGAAACGGCCGGTTGCTGCTACTAGTTTGTCCCATTTTTCGTTATAATTACTTTTTGTCTTTTGTTATCACGGTAAACACGAGTACAAAGATATCATCGCAGTTATTTCAATTGATCCTTCATATTAAATTAATCCGTATGGACCGTTAAATTGGAAGAATTTGAATCGTTGATTAATATTGACGCCTGATTGTTTCGAAACTGCTTTTCTTAAAACTGTAGTTAATGGGCTTATTATTTTTCTTTGGGGGGGGGGGGGTATTCGATTAATTTTATGCACTATCGAACGAAACTATCGTATTTCCAGTCAAAGTTCTAGGGAACTATTTATTTTTCATCTTTCTTTAAGTTATGTTTTCATGCATATTCTCATTTATTAGCCGACTAAAGCTTGCTGATAATGTCTCATTTGTATTTACCTGATTTCTTCGACTTCTTTGTTTGGTTCTATGTGAAAAAGTACGTTTTCTAGTGATATGTTTAAAAATATGGGACCGAGGAGCAGGAAGCAAAAAAAGAAAATGACCAACAAGAACGTGAAAGCTAAACTGATGACAACAGAAACAAATCAGTTTGGAAGCAATAAATACGGTTATTACGTAGCCAGTTTAATTATTTTACTGAAAATGTAGGAGCATGGAAAAACCGGAATGAAAAGAAAAAACCATTTAGTTCGCACGGTAACGGTGACATTAAACCGTAACTTCGTGTGTCGATTAGCATTTCAATTTTCGAAATACGCATAGTCCAATATTTCCCATTTTTTTAGTCAAATAAGTACGAATGCGCGGCATACCGCGAACTGCTAAAATACGAAAAGCAAATTAAGAAAAGACCTTCGGTTATAAGACCCAACCGACTACGTTATTCTTCTTATTCGCTCCTTGATTCACGATCTTTTCCTTTCTCATTTAATCCAAGCGGACTTCTTTTCGATCCCTGGTCATGCCGGAATTGAGGGTAATGAATTAATTGACTTATTCGCTCGGTTATCTTCCTCTTCCGGTAGGCTTCTTTCTTATTTCTCAGTTTCCAATATTACTCTTCTGTCTGCAGCTGCTCATTTCAAACTATGGTTTGACTCTTACGTCTCCTCATTCTCCAACCCGGATTCCTTTTTCTTGTCTATTCAGCCTTCCCTTCCTCGCTTCCCCTGGTTTCTTGACTTTTCTCTTCCATGCGTCGCTCCAACATCTCTGCGATTTGCCGCCTGCACTTTGGGCACATTTTGCTTCCTTTTTCGCTTTTCCGTTACTATCTTGTGTCGTCTCTTTATTGTCCATTGTACCCCTCCAATATCCCGATCACATAATGTCCGATTATTCGTCTCTTGTAACCGAACAAGCCTCTTTCTACTGTTCCTTTTTACAAATTGTTATTTCCACTGCATACATCTCTCCCTTCCTTCTCCTTCTGTTGTCCAAGCTCTTGATTCTTTTTTGTCGGCTATCTCTGATCGTGTAAAGATTTGAATCTCTTGCGTCCTTTTTCCTTTGTTCTTAGGCCAATGTCTCTGTTGACAAACCCCCCAAAAAAAGAAAAAGAAACAATAGAGAACGAATTAGAAAAACTTAAAGGAAAAATAACCGATTTCGTGAAGAAAAATATACACACCTATTAGATATTAAATTAATAGGCTAGTCAATGGACAGCTACGATAAAGGTTGTGCAGCATACAAAGTTGGTGCGCGGGATAGATGAAGGGCATGGGATATGACCGATCTGAGGAGGAACGCAAACAAACGGAATACGGACGGGAAAATAATGAGAGGTTAAATTTGAAGTGTCGTTTAGCTCAATTCGAAAAATTAATTTTACTCCGAATTATACTGATGAAGCGAAAAATAATAATGATGAAAAAAAAAATGAATATTTTCATTAATTTCGCGTAGAGCTTAATTAGCAAATACGATTTTCTTTTCAACGCTAATGTATTTCCTAACGCGATATATCGAATTACATTTCTATATATCGCTTAACAAGGATGAAATTCGATTTATCGAACTCTGTGAAGTTAATGTATTTGTGTAGCCGATTAGTTGGATTGCCGATAACTGTAGAACAGTATACATTTCTGAATGTTTTCCATTTGGTAGCTTTGATTCTGGTGCAAATGAACTGTACGTACCGCTACAGTCATTTCGTCTACACGAACAGAATTAATTACATATCGCTGAAATATATGATCGATCTTGCCGGATTAATCATTTTCTTGGCAGGTACTTTTACAACGTTAATAATTTACCAAATATTCCGTTTTAAAATTAAACGAATACTAGACAAATTTCAATCGTTGGAGAAGAGTTGTCGTAAATTTTTCGATAAAGAATATTGCTATAAGCCGGTTGTCGTCGGTTACACGTGCCTTATGATTACCGTGCAACTAGGTCTTCTAGCTTTGAGAATATATAGAATCTGGTACGATACGAAGTGGAACAACATTTTCTTATCGGATGCAATTTGTATGCCAACGATGGAAAGTTGGAACACTCTGCCATCGTTACAATTGCAGTATTTGCTGATACTGCAAAATTGTTTGTTATCGCATTTACGAAATCGGATACGATTAACACGATTAAGTCGCCCGAATGACAATTGTAAATTTAATAATTTGAAAAGAACTGGCCAGTTGTTGAAAATGGTTTATCGTCTTTGCGCAGATTTGAACGATTTTTACGGGCTTTATCTACTAATCGCCATTACGACTTATACTAGCAGAGTAATTTACGCAGTTACCGTTATTTCGATCGGAACTCTAACACCGATTATAAAATTATGCGTATTTGTACAATTGTTTCTGTACATTTTCACGATTTTTTCCTTCTTCCACATGTGCGAACGTACAACTAGAAACGTAAGTATATACAATAAAAATTTTATAGTGAATTTGCGCGAATTATATACATCGACGTTTATGTAACCGTGTGTACTCCCAGTGTGGTAAAATTGGCTCACACTCTGTTTAAACTTTTTCACAACAAACGCTAATTTACTTTAGCGGAGGAGGTAAATTTTATATTTCCGTATAAATGAAATCGATAAGTATTCGCGATCAAACCAGCGGTACATCACAAGCCTCCGATTTGCCGGATAAGTCATTGATCCTTACAGACTCGTACGGTGCACTTCAATGTCTACAGAAATCATACCAACATTCCCAGCATTCTCTAGCTAAGAAAGTCGTCTCGCGCCTAACCACACTCTGAACTGAATACCTAAATGGATCCTAGGTCACAAAGGCATTGCCAGAAATGAAACCGTTGACAGAATTGCAAAAGAAGAAACCTTTCTTCTTCTAACAATCTTCAGCGCTGTTATTAGAGCCGTAGCGAGTGGTTGCTTACGGCAGGACTCATATTTGGAGAAATCTCGACCCGTCAGCAAATAAATTAAGAGCTAACAATTTGCACTATACACGCTCTGCCTCAATCGTAAGGAAGAAGTGTTTTGTTTTTTTTGATACATTATGAATAGGGCTTAAATCACGCATATCTTCTAAAGAAAAGCCCTGCTTCACTGTGAAATCCTTGCTCTGTAAAGTATATTCTGGTCGATCGATATCGTGATCTTTGCGTAAAATTCAATCTACCGATCTCCTTGGGCAACATTATGGGCGACGACGTACACACCGCTAATCATCTTTTCGAATCTCTTCGAGCCGTCAAACTTTATGAGGTTTTGTAACCCTCTATTTCGCTGCACTTCTTGCTGTTGTCGCAGTAAACGCACGTTAAAAAGAAGAAGAAGAAAAAGTATTGTACATACCTTCGTTTAAATAATTTCTAAGTAATTTGAAAAGCTTCACAAAACATAGTGTACATAATTTTATTTCAAATATAACTCAATTCCTAGTGGCTTATTTTCGTTGAAGTTTTCAAACATTTTTTCAATCGTTAACGTTTGGTGTAGCAATTGCTGCGTCACGCGAGAAAAAGATAATAAATGTTTTCGTACTTCAAATTTTCTAAACCGTAAACAACTTTGGATACACGGCGTTTTCTCAGAATTTTGTAACAGCAATAACTTTTTTTTTTCCAAATTACATACTATTTCCTAAATAGCAAATAAACAATATAAATGATAACTAAAAGTTTACTTATCGTAGAAACATTTTCAGGCAACTTCAGCTGAAAAAGAAAAAAAGTAATACAAACATCGAAACTGAACCCTATGTGCGCACATGATTATAAAACTTTTTGTCCGCAGCATATATTTCTGTTCTATGTTCGTGTTTTAAAATTTTTGTAATTTTGTTCGGTTTTATGTTTGTATTTTTTTTTGTCTTTTTCAGCTGAAGTTTCCTGAAAATGTTTCTGAGGTAAGTAAACTTTTATTTATCTTCTTGTTTGCTTTTTTTTGCTGTTTAGGGAAATGTATTATTAAAAAAAAGTTATTTCTAGCAAAACAGGTACGAATATATTACTTTCAACATTCGTAACTTGGTCAATCAAAAAATGGAATTTGATTAAAAGATTTCGCTAGACACCACTTAAAAGTAACAGATATTAATACGAAATTTTTAAACTATAACCCGACTAGAAAATACGCATTCATTTTTGCCAGAACGCTTGTTTAACCCTTATGTATGTTTATACTATTAGAAAAAAAAAAAAAAAAAAATCAAAAACTTTGAGACCCATTGGAAATTTATCGCGTTTTTGTAGTAATTAAAATCCAGCGGTTAAGAAATTACTTCATGATAAATTGTAAACGCCTGGGGCTACTTAACAGGTTTCTGCTGGAGGCCACTATGGCTCGGTGGAACTTTTTTGTTATGCGAAGATAGAATGCAGTGAAAAACGTCGAAAACGCTTAATGTCTGATACCCAACGACGGAACATCCAATACGAAGGATAAATTTTCAACAAATAGGAAGGTACCAGACGTAAAAAATCATTAATCGATCGTTCATTTACAGAAACAACGGCTTGTCATCCATAGAATCGAAATATTCCGAATTAAAGACTTACTCGCGACTCCCAAAAAGCCAACTGTTATAAGCGCATTCCTGTATTGTAATAATTAGTGCTTAAGTAGGCTTATTCGATTTTTAGTCAAGTTATAATAATATGTTCAATTGAAATCGAGGTTCACAATGTACTGAGCGCTCAATGGTATTAATAAAAGTAGCCCTTTCTCTCAGAATGTGTATGCTAATTTCTCCATCCTATTAACTGTTTTTATTCTCCTATTTCTCCCGAACCTGTTCTTCATCATGTTGTTAGATCAGAATTTCTACAGAATCTTAGCTCTTCTTTTCCCAACCATTTTTCGATTTTCACTGTTGGCCCTAAAGGACCCAATGGTGTTGGCGCAGCTTTTTTTCTGTCTTTCTCTAAATTACGTCGATTAAATTTCCCTCCTTTTGTTCAATTTTTTATGCTGAGTCTACCGCTATTCTGCGTGCCCTTCTTTTTATCAGCACCTGTCTCTCGCAATCTTCTTATCCTACCGGATGCTTAAAGCGAGCTGCAAGCTATTGCATTCCCCCTTTCTTTCTCACTCAACCGACCACATACCGTTCTTATTTGCTTCTTGATTCCTGATTTCTTCCTTTCTCGCTTAATACAAACTGATCTCTTTTGAAATCCTCTTCATAATCGAAGGAAATGAGTTAGTCTGATTCGCTCAGTTATTTTCCTCTTTTGGTAGGCTTCTTTCTTCTTTTTCAGTTTCCAATATTACCCTTCTGTCTGCAGCTGCTCATTCCACACTATGGTTTAACTCTTGCGTCTCCGCATTCTCCAACCCGGGGTTCCTTTTTCTTGTCTATTCAACCTTACCTTCCTCGCTTTTCCTGTTTTTTTAATTTTCCTTCTATGCGCTGCTCCAACCCCTGCGATTTTCCGCCTGCGTTTTGGACACAATTTGTTTCCTTCCTCGCTTTTCCGTTATTCTCTCGTGCCTTCTCCTTATTGGCCATTGCACCCCTCCAACAATCAATTTATTTGTGATTTCGATCATGTTCGGTTATTCGTCGCTTTCAACTGAATAAGCTTCTTTTTATTCTTTCCTTTTACAAATTGGTATTCCCACTTTATCCCGTGCTTCATTCATTCTCTACCTTTCTTCTCCTTCGCTTATCCTAGCTCTTGATTCTTATCTGCCGGCTATCTCTGATCGTGTAAGGATCTGAGTCTCTCTTGATCCTTTGTTCCATTGTTCTTGGGCTAATGTCTATGTTGACGAACCTTAAAAAAAAAAAAAAAAAAAAATAAGGCCCACTATTATAATTTCGTGTTACCTTCATTAGACAATAGAGATAAAAGTTAGACAGACATAAGTAAGAAAATAAAAAATTAATGATACATTAGGAATAAAAATACGAAATTTTGAAAATAATACAAACTGTAAAATTAAATAAATTATTTATCGTAGTGTTTAAAATTCTGTTACCTACGCCGTATATGAAAAACATATTTATATTGTAGGGAAAACATACTTCATCGCAAATATATTTTCAAATAGTTTTTGTATATCATCAGTGGCGTAGCGTAAGCTTTCGCTGCCTGGGGCCGACCGGAAATTTGCCGCCCCCTCTATATTAATTATTAGTCACAAAAATTAGTAAAAGTCAAATAAAGCAGCTTTAAATTTTTTTATTAATTAAAAATGTATTTTGCGTGTTTCTTTCATAGAAAAATCTTTTATATAATTATCAATATCAATATGTATGTCATGTTCAATTGCCAGAATAGCCAAATTTGATAGTCTCAACGTGGACATAGTCGATCTGAGATAATTTTTGATTAACTTTAGTTTAGAGGAGCTTCTCTCGCAACTGGCATTGCTGATGGCAGATGTTAAAAAAATTCTCAGCATTATGACAATGTTTGGTAAGCCATCTTCAAGCTTGGACTCGATAATATATTTTAATAAACCTAGAGAGCCGGACTTAATGAGCTCTTTTTTACAATCTGGGTCTGTTGTAGCTACGAAAGCTCGTAAACGTATGCGCTCAAGTTGAAATTGTTCTTTATTAATGTCTCGAGGAGCTTGATTTAAGTTAAGTTCGTTCACGCTCAATATCACTGCAGGTCTTAAAAAATCATATTTTTGCGCTAGATTTTGCAGTTGTTGGAATCTTTCTCGAATTTCAGCAATTACTCCGTCTATTGAAGAAAACATTGTTCGCCTCAAGTCATCTTTGAACGATATCTCAACAACTTTACTTCCGTCGCCAAATATATGCTTCCTCTTGATTCGTTTTGGGGGTTCAAAAGAAATTTCAAGCTCTTCACATAAACTTTTGGCATATCTTAAAGCGTCATCCACGAATTCCTCTCGCTTTTCTTCCAATACAGTCTGTAAAGCACTTATTTTCTGAGCACATTGATGTATATTTAGTCCCTCTGTTTGAAAATAATTTTAAGCATCATTGACTTCACGCAGTACCGGTTGCCAGAAGCCTAAGTAACATAAAAACGAATATGATTGCATAGCGACTAATAAGCTTCCTGCATCTGTCCGTGTGTTCAAGATTTCTTTCGTTTTCATCAGTTTTTTCAGTGCAGTTTAAGTTTCTTTGTAATGACGTCTAATGGAATTTATAGCATCACCTCTAGCGCTCCAACGTGTGTCCTGAACCCTCTTCGAACTTTTTCCTGTGGCTGAAAGAAGAACTTCCCACCGATGTGCCGACGTAGAAAAAAAAGCGTAGCAGCGTTCTTAGCGTACCAAAGAAAGTCATCAAATTTACCTCCTCTGAAGCTGCATGTAGGCAAACTAGGTTTAGTGAATGGTTTGAGCAAGGAACAAATTCGGCATTGGGATTGATATCCTTTATCCGCTGTTGCACACCTGTGTGGCATCCAACCATCGTGACAGCATTATCGTAAGCTTGCCCTCTACAGTTCATGACGTCGAGCCCGTCAGCCTTAAGTTTGCTTACTATCGTGTCACTTATACCTTCCGCAGTTTTGGTTTTCGTTTCGATGAAATCTATAAAATATTCCTCCACTCTAACCTCCTGGTTTTCAATTATCACATATCGTAATACTTGGCTTGTTTGATCTTTGTGGGAAATATCCGGGGTGCTGTCAAAGATCACGGAATAATATTTAGCCTTTTGGACACGAGCTATAATTACTTGGCGAACTTTTTTTCCTAAAATTTCTATGAACTCATTTTGAATTTGAAGTGACATATAAGTGAGAGAAATGTTTTGGCCTATTCCTATCCTTACTAAATGATCTTTGAGAACAGGACCGTACTTTGCTAGATGATGCACCAATTCTAAAAGTTTCCTCTGTTAGTACTTATGTCATTTTCCCTGTGTCCACGTAACGCCAAATTTTGTTTTGCCAGAAATTGTGTAATATCAAACATTCTTGTCAGAATTTCATGCCATTTTTTGGTTTCCTTTGCCAATATTTCTTGTTCCTTTTTATCAATTGTTTGTTCTTTTCGAAGCCTCTTTTCCAACTCCTTCCATTTGCAAAAGTTTCCGTTATGTTGAGCACTTAATTCATGATTGGCCACCTTGGGATTCAATTTCCACCAAGTATTAAATCCGTCGGTGGAGTAAAATTTCGACGCATTTGATGGATTGGCATTTTCAAATAAACGACAACAGAAGCAAAACAATGAAGCTTTCGAAGGAGAACATGCAATCCAAGAGCGTAAAACTTTTTCGCCGTTTGGAAATATCCGATAAAACCAATCTCTAGTCAACCGTCTCCTCGATAATACTTTTGATGTTGTAGAGTCCATGTCTGACTGAACCGTGCGTGATACTGTTGGCTCTTCAGAGAAACCTGTATTCATGTGTTGAACAATTTCAGGACCTCTCTGTATCAATAGCAACCTTATGTTTGAATCTATACTTTCAGGCCATTTCCCAAAGTCGCTGAAATCAATATTTTGTTTGGGTGTCGGAATTTCAACAATCACAGCAGAACTATTTGAATCTGACAAATTCGTACTATCAATCAAAGGTTGCAAGTCGTCAGTATCGGCTATTTGTTTTATTTGAGCTACTTCTTAGGTTCGAACAACACTAATCTCTGAAGAACTCACACTTGAAGGTCCTGGCGTAGACTCTAGCGAAACTGGCGTACACTCTGGCGTCTCTGAAAGTTTCACAAACTTCAATATAGCTCCTTCATTCTTCTTGATATTCTCCTCCTTTTCTTTCTTCTTATTCCAATAATATGCTCCACTTTCTTTTCTCCTTTTCATATTTAGTTAGAGATGTGCTATAAAAGAAAAAAGAAAAAAAATTGTTTATATAATATATAAAAAAAAAAACAAACAATTTTATGGCAAACTTTTACTGCCGATGTATTGCACATGTATGATAATGAGTTTTTTTACTATTTTTTTCCCGAAGGGGGCCCCTTATTCAAGATTAGTCCCGCGCCCTGTAAATCCTTAATCCGCCTGCGGTTTGAATATGTTAAATGTAACATAACTCAAAAATATCACATCACATTAAAAAATGTTATATTTCAGTTTACAGCAGAATGTTAAGCAATAAAAATATTACTATCGATTTTTACAACATCATCGTTGGAAATGTAAACAAAATACGTAAAATATAATTCTAAGCCTTCAGAATGTACGGCAACTTAAAAGTAAAGCAAAAAGAAATCGTAAGCAATACCTAATCATTAAAATTACAGCATTTTTTTTTTTATTTTATTTAACAGCGGTACTTACTGCCTCTCGGCTATGACCACTTAATTTAACTAAATCCGTATAAATACGGTACGAGCGTAGTTTACGAGTTGTAGGTATATCATCTCGGAGAACATCCTTCAAATCATCCGTAGGTATATCGCTCTGCACTCTACAATTTTCATATTTCTTACATTTTAGTAATAGGTGATGAACCGTCCTAGTTTCCTCACAGAGTTCGCAAATTGGAGGTTCACCATCTTCTAAGATATACGCATGCGTTAGCGTGGTATGGCCGATTCTAATCCGAGCAAGTACTTTTTCATACATGCGACTTTCCTGTGCCGTCGTCCTCAGAGGATAAATGGTGCTTTTAACCATGCGCAATTTATTTGCTGTATCAGTGCTAATTCATCTTTCATTCCATTTCCGTAGTGCCCAGTCCATAGTGATGGGGCGAATCTTTTCCCGTGGTAGGTGCAGTAATTCGGCCACTCCAAGGTTCAGGTCTGCTACATCTGCTCGAACCCTGGCTGCCATAGAGCTCGTACCTGAGAGGTCCATTAACGCTAGATTGGGATGATTTATCCTCGTCAGCATTGTTGCTCCATAGTTTACCGTCAGCATCTGCCTTCGGATTTGTAGCGGTGGTTCACCTGCCAGCGCTAGTATGCTGGGTGAGGGGCTAGTGACATAAGCACCTAACGCTCTTCGTGTTGCGGTATGGTGTATTGTATTCAGCTTCCGAAGTAATGATTTCGACGCCGTACGATACAGTATGCATCCATAGTCCATCTTTGATCGGATAATTACGCGGTAAATCATCAGGAGCGTGTTTGTGTGCGGTCTGCTCTTTTTTCCGTTTAGAATCTTTAGTACATTCAAGGACTTCACACATCTCCTATGAAGCTCCGTAATATGATCCGCCCAGCGCAACTTGGAGTCAAAGATGACACCAAGAAAGGTTGCGCGAGGCTGAAATTCTAATACGTTGTTGTACAATTTTAGCTGTAAGGTCGGTTGCTGCCCGCTCTTACGATGGAAGTCGACGCAGTATGTTTTAGAGGTGGAAAATTTGAATCCGGTTTGTTGGCTCCAATGCTCAAGATTATTTAGCGTTATTTGGAGCATTTGCTGAGCAGTTTCTGGATATCGGGTTCTGTATGAGATGTTAAGATCATCCGCATATAATCTGTATGTTAGTGGAGGGGGAATGCAGTTCGTTATGTCATTTATTGCTATTAGAAAGCAGTATACGCTGAGTACACTCCCCTGCGGTATTCCGTTTTGCAGCTTTTGGAGATCAGATAGCGAATTTTGTACCCGGACCCGTATCGTTCTATTTGCCAGGAAGTTTTTAATAAAATACAGCATATTACCATTTATTCCGCACTCTTTAAATTTCTTGATTATTCGGTATGTCCAAGTTGTATCGTATGCTCTCTCAAGGTCAAAGAAAACGGAGTATAAATGTTGTTTATTACTAAATGCGCTTCGGATTTCCGCTTCCAGATGTACCAGGTGATCAAGCGTTGATCGACCTTTTCGGAATCCACACTGGTAAGGGCTAATTATCGACTTTGCTTCTAAATATGGCATTAGTCTGTTTACTATCATTTTTTCTATTATTTTACACAGTACACAAGTTAACGATATAGGTCGATAACTAGTTGACAAGTGTCTGCTTTTTCCTGGCTTTAGTACTGGAATAACGATTGATCTTGACCAGACGTCTGGAAAAGTTCGATCCACCCAAACTTTGTTTTCGTTTTTGTGTACAAAAATACTTTTAATTTCACTTAATGGCAATCTTATAATTCCTACTCGCCATAGTACGTTCAAAAATAGAAAACTTTTATCACATCATAAAGAAAAGATTAAAGCGTAAGCACCTAAAACAAATAGTTTTCACTCCTAATACATAAAAACCCACCTGTTTATGGTTTTTGCAAAAATATTCTAATTAAATCGTCTCGAAACCAGTAAATGCAGTTTGGTAAAGCTAGACTGCTGTGGTCCTGTTCTAACGCATAAGCTTGTGCGATAGAGATGCAATTTGTATAGAATTAGGTTAATGTTTCTAAAATGGCGTCGAGTTGGGATCATCGTCACATAGAAGCCATGTTTGACAATGTTACAAATTGTTCTTTATTGTTCATTTTTGTACATAAAAACTACTATACATAACGGAAAATGAATAGTTACAAATTGTATAATATTTGACCAACTGTTTTTGTGCATTTGTACAGAAATATCACCTTTACAAATAAAATTTGACAAGTAAGCACTTACTTATCTATTTAAATAAATTTAATTGAACTTAATTACTTACCTATTAGGTGAACGAAAAGAAAATGAAGAACGGTGAGAGATGAAATAGTAACAATTTCTATAATATCTACACAAGAGAAACTTCAGTTACGCTCGTCAAATTCTATAATATTAGATGAAATAAGTATGTATGTAAAATAAAATCTCGTCATCAAACTTATGTGTGGTATCGTAAATCTAACTTCAGTTTATTATACTCGTCATCTCGTCGATTTTCTCGAAGCACTGCCGGTCTTTATAAAATCATGTCTCTCACGACTATCTCTAACCGAATACCGAGTACACTTCTAACAATTAATAAAAAATAGCGCCATCGATGTTTCTAGAAAAATCCTAATTGCGTATGTTATCATCATTTAGCGATAAATGGCTTACCGCTAAACGCTGTTATATACGAACAAGATCCTAATTATATTCATGTTTTTATATTTCACAAAGCAACGGTAATGGATCTGGCCAAATGAATTTGTCGATTTTTCATTAATACGTTTTCGCTAATACATTTCTTAAAATACAAGTTATACCGCGTTGCCTGTATTTACTTTTGCATCTCGGTTATTTACATGGCACACGGTTCTTTAGAAGTTTTACAGTAATCGTATGATCGAATCTTTATCAGTCGTTCTGATAATCGGCGCAATTCATTGTAAGTTACCTCTGCGCTATAAATATAAATGTAATTCTTTTTTTTTCCCCCGTATGGGAGCAGGGCAAAGTTTTACCGACAATGTTCATGAAGTATTTCTGTTTACCAAGAAGAAGAGAAAAACCTAAGAAAATTAGTACTTTTTTAATCAAGATTAGTCGGAAAATTTTAATACCATTTTCTCATCGTGGGTATTTTTATGTTAATTCCGGCAACTATTTATGTAAAAAATTTAATTTTCTTACACTACACTTTACAGATCAAACGGACGATCAATTTAAGTCTGGACACAACACTTAAAGATTCTAAAGGCAGTTTTAACAGACAGGTAAATTTCACGTTTTAATAGCAGTATAAATTGCGTTTACGGTAGTCCAGATAACTTGGTAAATTACGCTATTAATTATATAAAATTTTTCTGCAACTATTATAGTTATTATTATGATTAATGTTCATCGTTGGCCAATATCCTCATGGACAAGTAATATTATTTAGTTCCGTTTTCAGTATAATTAATCCTGCATTTATCAGTAACAGGTAAGGTTTTTTCACTCACTTCCGATAATTAACTCCTCCTAATTTAATCGGGGCTTGTTTAATTTTTTTCCATTTAAGTTTTATTTTTTTTTTTTTTTGGGCTCGTCAACCAAGGACCTTTACTCAGAAACAACAGGTAAGAAAAGAAGTTGGTTATATTTTGATCCGATCAGAAATTTTAACTAAAAAGGAACAAATAGCAGGAATAATTAGTGGGGAAGGAAAGGGCAGGATATAGGAAGCACAATAAGGGGTAGGAAGTCCAAGCTTAAGAAAATAAGAATATAAGGCAGAACGCTCCACGGAGAGGGATGAACACTGGAAGAACACATGATCGGCGTCGCAAATAATTGCATCATCCGGATGGAGAGGACAGTGTGGAGAAGAAATCAAGGAGAAACGAAATCTGGAGGAAGGCAGCAAAGAATGGCCAAAGCACATGCGAACAATGGAAACAACATCAGAACGGCGAAGGGAGGGATGCAAAAGAAACCATGAATATGAAGGAAGAGTAGGCTGGACTGACAGGTAAAAGGAACAACTGTTGGAAAAAGAAGAAACATAGGTATCCGACCAAAATCGGATATGAAAGCTTTTACAAATTGATAGAAGGTTATCGGATGGATTTTTTAAAAAAAAAAAAGACGAGAGGAAGCAGCAGCAGCCCGAGCCAAGGAATCAGCCGCTCCATTGCCAAATATGCCCGAGTGGCCAGGTACCCACAGCAGATCAATTTTGACTGAATGGAGATAGGAAAGATTGTGAATGAGTGAACGTATACGGAGGATAGCAAAGTCACACGAATGATCAGGAAGGGGAGAGGATATGGCCTGAAGGGCGCTCAAAGAGTCAGAGATAATTAAAAATTTAGAGGAAAATTGATTCGAGGAAATGAAAATAATAGAGCGAAGGATAGCCAAAAACTCAGCTATGAATGTGGAACAGAAATAAGGAAGGCGAAAAGATTCTGAGAGGTTAAGATCAGGAAGGATGAAGGAAGCACCAACACCACCAGGCCCCCTCGAACCATCCGTGTAAATGGTAACATGAGAGGGAAATAGGGAATTGATGGTGCTGTAAAATACCTGTTTAATTACGGCTTGGGGGAGATTTTTTGCAAATGAGGGGAGGATAAATACCTTAGGAGGATGACAGATGTCAGCGAAGTCGAAGGAAAAATAAGGGAGATTATTGAACGAGATAATATACGGCCAAAATGAACCGAGACGATGTGAAATAAAAGCCAGAATAGGGGTTTTGCTGGGAGTGAAGCGCCAGCTGTTATAAATCGAAAGATAAGACTGAACAAGGGTAGAGGATGCGAGAGGAAGACGTTTAACAAGGAAACGATAGCCTAAATAAGATCTACGAATGGATAGGGGTGACGAATTGGATTCAGCAAGAATAGCAGTAGTTGGAGAGGATTTAAGAGCGCCAAGACAGAGACGAAGGCAAGAATTCTGAATTACATCTAGTTTGGAAAGACGTGTCTTGGACGCACTACCATAAATAAAAGAACAATAATCAAATTTTGAACGGATAATAGATTTGTAAAGGGAAATAAGAATATAGGGATCGCCACCCCATTTAGTTGGCGACAGGGCTTTCAGCAAGTTTAACCTTTTAATAGTGGAAGCAGAAAGATATTTGATGTGTTCAGAGAAGGACAAACGACTATCAAGAAAGACACCGAGATAATAAAAGCAATTAACACGGGAAAGAGATACATTGTTTAAGGATAGGTTGACCAAAGCAGGGTTATAGGGACGGAGGGTAAAAATAGTATAAGAAGACTTAGAGGGAGAAATTGAAAGATTAATTAAGGAGAGAGAATGTTCCAGCACAATGAGCGACGAACTGAGTGCTTCATAGGCTGCTAAAACATCCACAGACGAGGAAAATGGGAGAATGTCGTCCGCAAAGAATAAGGAATAGGAATTTAAAGGAAGAGAAGCTATGCTGATAGTATAGATGTTAAAAAGAGTAGGACTGAGGGAGGAACCCTGAGGAAGACCTCGGAAAACCTTTCTTGGAGCATTAAGAGATGGAGAGGAGAAGTGGATAAAACGATTTGACATAAGATTGATAATAAGGGAAGAGAAAATTTAATTGGGATATTAATTGCCGTCATTTTATCTCTTAGAGTGGGAAGATGAACATTATCGAAAGCAGAGGAAACATCAATAAAGGAGGCTAGGGTGAAATGTTTTTGGATAAAAGATTTGTATATGTGGGAAACGAAAAGACTAACACAATCAGAAGGGCCAATACCAGGCCGAAAGCCGAACATATTAATAGGGAATATATTATTATGCTCTAGCCACCAAACAAGGCGCTTGTTGAGCATACCCTCAAATAGTTTTCTAATACAGGATGCCAGGGAAATAGGACGTAGGGAAGAATTTTTCTTAGGAATGGGAATTACGATAAAAGAATTCCAGGAGGAAGGAGTTATACCCTTTGAAAGGAAGGAATTGAAAAGACTAAGAAGAAAACTGAGGGATTGTTCAGAAAGGTTTTTAAGGGCGAGATAGGGTATACCGTCAAGCCCTGGAGTAGGGCTGGACGATTTGGAGAGAACAGACTTTAATTCATTAAAATTGAAAGCCGAAGTTAGGAAGTGAGGAGGAGAATTTTCCGGAAAAGAAGAGTATAATTCATCAAAAGAAGGAACATAAGCTGGAGCGACGGAATCAATAAAAGGAGAGAAAGGCTATCGTCGTTGATACTGAAGATTTAAGTCAACCATCTTTCAGGTTCACTCTCTCTCTCCCTCTTTCTATTGTTAATTGCTTTTTTTGTTACTCTGCTATTATTGATTAACTGCTATTTTTTTCCTTTTTTTGGGCGCGTTAACAAGAAAAGTTCACCCAGAAGAACTATAGAGGGATGAGCTTCAATGAAATAGCAATATCATCAGATATTGCGGAAAAGAAACAACGAAGGGAAAAGACAACAGACAAAGAAGGAAACGACAGGATGTAAAAAGCACAATAAGGGGCATGAAGACCAAGAGCTATCATTTGAGCATAAAAAATAGACCGTTTCATTGCGAGCGAAGGTTATTCAAAAAGGACGTGGTTAAAATCACGGAGGGCTTCTTTGTTCGGATGAAGAGGACAACACGAAGAAGATGCAAGGGCAAAACGAGAGCGAGACAAAGGCAATAGAAAATGATTGAAACGACCGATAACAATAAATCAAAATCAAAGTAGTACGAAAAATAAAATTTTGCGGCTGATAATGATACAAACAATAAATTAGGCATTTCCGAACATTAATCTAATAAATTAAATTAAAAAAATCTCTAATCAAACTCACGTTGTCTCCGTGTTATATACTAATTGAAAATGTTAACAAAAATAGTGCAGGTTTACACTCCCCTCAGCGGTAGCTAAAAGAATTTTTAACAACATCCGCAGAATTAAGAATTAACTTCAACAGGTAGAAGAAGAATCGAATTAAAATATTTCATTTATTAACTTATGGTCTTTTTTCTTTTTTTTTTTTTGTATTATTTTTTATTTATTTGGGCTCATCTAACGCGATAAGCGACGATAATTTTCAATGTATTCCAAATGTGCAGCAGCGCGCTCTATTGGAATGGAGTACACTACTTGACCGCTATAGTAGTTGTCGAATTATATTCTTTTTTTCCCTACATTAATGGAAGATTTTATTACAGTTCATATGCCATCCGTAAGTTTTCTTTATTTTTATTTTTATTTTTATTTTATTTTTGAGCACGTTAACCGAGAACTTTCTCCCGGAAGAAATACAAAGAGAAGAGCATCAATGAAGTAGAAATTCGGTCAGATTGATGAAATGAAAAGATAACAGAGGACAATTTATGAAACGAAAGAAGCGCAATATGAGCTAGGCATAAGCACTAGCACTTGAGAATAAAAAATCGCACGTTCCGCTGAGAGAGAAGGGCATTCAAAAAGAACATGGTTAAAGTCATAGAAAGGTTCATCGTTCACAGGATAATACGAAAAAGATATGGACAATACGAAAATTAAGACATAAGCGAATAATAGAAACAATAGCGGAGCGACGAAGCAAAGGAAAATCAGAGAACCATGGTTAGGAAGATTAGGTTAGACGGGCAGGTGAAAGAATCATTTATTAGAAAAGTATGAAGAGTAAATGTCGGATCAGATTTTAGAACGGAGTTCTTTCTAAAGAGGACGGAGATTCGAGCCCGGAATTTTCGGAAAATAGATATGTTGAAAAGTAGTAAAATATTCATTACCCATCATACTTTCATAACAACCGTAACAAATCAATGTTAACCGAATGCAGCGAGGAAAGCTGATAAAGTCACAAGAATGAATAGGAAGAGGAATAGATATGGCTTGAAGGACGCTTTCGGAGTCACAGAAATTATCAATTGGACGAAAACCGTTAGAAAAAAATATATAAACGATAAAAGTTAGGGTAGCCATGAACTTGGTTGTAAATATTGAGCAAATTGGAACATAAGGTTGCGAATAATGAAAGAGGCTCTCACTCCACCAGAACTCCTCGAGCCATCAGTAAAGATACATTCGTGTGAGAAAATAGCTGTAACTGCTCGAATACCACGACACACGCGCTATCTACTTTATATGAACCAGACTAGTTTGTTTGTTTTAATGAATTTGAGTATTCGCTGCAGTCGGACACTGGACACGAAATCATTAGATAAAGCAGTAATAGTAATTTCGTAGACATTGTCCGGGTGTGTGATTGATCTTCGGTGAAATAGCTTATAAACACAAAAGGGACTTGTTAGACGTAATCGTATGACACAAAAGTATGTTGATTATCTGCTCGGAACCGAAAATTTTCTGCGTGTCATTTCACGTGGAAGTTACCGCTCGTCTCTGTGTTTGATTTAATAATCCTCAACCATGTTGACTGTGATAGCCAAAGCTGCTCTCATTTATCTAATTAATGTACGTGCAAGAAATTGGATTTGGAACACGGAGAATAGGCATTATGTTCATGAGGATGGATTGCTCTAACAGTCAGATCTGCTCTCTTATTCCTTGTGACTCCAGCATGTAGAAAGGGGCCCATAAAAATGTCACCTGAATGCCTAATTTTAATTTATCTACGCAGATAGAATACTTTTATCGAAAGAAGTGAGAGCGGCTTGATTGCCAAGGAGTCTGTAATTTAAAAAAACGATTTGCGGCGGTGATTCACTAGGCATTAAGGATTCGAGGCATAATGGGATTCCACTTATTTCAGCACCTAGTACTGCACAAAGATCGTTAAGGCGAACCGCATGAATTTCGCCATTCGTTTCGTAGGTGCACAAATGAAGATTCACCTTGGCTTCATCTGTCTACATATAGATGAAGTTGTTATATTTTTCTATTGCGGTCATTACTCTCCGAGGAAACTGACGTAAAATTCATGACTAGTCGTGTGTGATTCAATTAGGGACAAATCAGCTGATACGATGTTGCATGCCTAGACAGCTAAATATAATGGGAATGTCTCCTGCTAACGAATTAACACTTAATAGAAACCAAAAATTTTAACGTTCTGTCTTATCTAATTACGTATAAATGTTTAAAAACTGGAATTAACGTGCCATGTGACAGCTGCCTTCACTATGGCCATTACTCAAAAAGTACTAAATGCGCTAAAATTCGCAGAACTGATTCCTCCCCAACTATTGATGTTTCATGTTATGAATACCAGCAACTGATTGCTCTTGCCCTAAATATTCTAACTAGTTACGATTCAAAAAAAGAATATATATATATATATATATTGGTGTATATAAATATATAATCCACGAAAATTCTACTTATGAAGAAGCGACAGAAATTAAAAAATCAAAAATGTAATAATGAAAGTTTAAAACTAGAGTTCAAAAATCATTGATAATTCCTCATGCAATCATCTTTTAATCTTAGTACATAAAGTTTCTATTCTTAGCGTCTACGACTATCGATGGTGCCCTTGTTTTCTATATACTCATATTTTCAATAAATTTACCAAGTTCATTGCTTTTATACCTAATTCGCAATTATCAGTACTTGTCATTCTCACAATCGCAACCTTTCCTGAACTAAAATTTATGATGCTGTCGCCGAATTAAACTATTAACCCACACTATTTTATTCTGAGCTTTCTATATAAAGAAAATATTACGATTTGTAATCGCAATGAAGTTAACTCCTGCGTGCATTTTCTCCTTATATATACTGCGCGATAAAACGAAACGAATGTAGCGAAAGTGAGGTGTGAATAGTGGAAGGATGTTGGTTTCTCCCTATTGGAATGGTAAGTGTGTCTGCCGCGTGGCAACAAAGTTGAACAGCAGTGACATTAATTTATGCACACCGATTCAGTGGTGCGTGTAAAAGATTTATTTACGCGTGTAGTGTTCTAAAAACATCTTAACGATATCTGTACAGCTTGAAATGCTGGAATTAATTGAAGAGGGTTGAAGTCGACGGTCAGTCGCAATTCAGTATCAGGTGTCTGAAAAATGTGTGCGACACATTTATAAACCATACCTTGAAACTAGGCTTGGGCGATGTATCGATACATCAGGAAAAACCGGTGAGAAATCAACATTGCCGAACTGGTTTCGCGAATTTTTGAAAACCGATGTATCGCGCACCGCGGTGTTGCCGAACGTTCACGATGTATCGCGGTGTTTGATGTTGTTGATTCAAGTAATCAATCTGAAGGAACTAAAAGTGAACTCGATAATTACTTATTGATGCCTAAAGTTAGTTGAGGAAAAAATCCATTGACATGGTGGAAAACTCACAAGGATTCTTTTCCTTGCAAGAAAAATCTTGCCAAAAGATACTTGGTAATTCACGGTATCAGTGTACCTTCAGAAAGCATTTTCAGTACAAGGGGAAATGTAATAACACGTCAAAGAGCAGCATTACTCCCGAAAAATGCTGAAATACAAATTGTTTTGGCTCAAAATATAAAAAATGCATAAATGTCTATGTTTTACATCAAATACTTTATTTTCCATTGTCTCATTAATGTTCATATACTTTGTTAAAAGTTAGGTAATACAATTTATTGAACACTTTTATTTTTTTTTAACGAAAAGTAAGAATTACCTTAAATATTACCTTAAGTGCAAGCTGAATTATTTATTAATGAAAAATATTTACTAATATGACTACTTCAATCTTAAGATGCACCTAGTTATGCAGTATAATTAAGCTGTACTGTTTTTTGTTTTTTTTTTGAAAACACAAAAATCGTGATACATCTTGATATCGCGATGTAGAAATATAGACATAGCCCAAGCCTACTTGAGACCGGCAAATACGTACACCGACCGCGAACAGATCGTCCTCGTATCATAACTGAGCGGAAAGATCGAAATATCGCGCGACCAGCATTGCGTACGCCATTCGCTACGGTATCAGTGATCGGACGCTCAGCCTGCGGTGCTTCAAATACACCAATTTCATTTCGTACAGTGCAGCGATGATTACGGCAGCATAGTTTGCATAGTTCGAAGCGGGAAACAGTTGCGGTATTATCCACACAACGTAAGACTGCTCGTTCAAATTTTGGTCGTAATCATGCGTATTGGAGTGTGAATGACTGGAGTCGCGTATCGTTTACTGACGAGTCACCTTTTACTTTGCAAACACCAGATGGACGTCAGGGAGTCTGGTGAAACAAAGGAGAACGATATTATCAACGAAATTTCGCCCGACACTCTAATTTTTTGTTGGGCTTTAAAATAGTGTGGAGCCCAATTCAATATGATGTCAAAACTGAGCTCCATATTTGTCAACGACTGTTGGTAAACACCCATTTTTACATTACTGACATTCTTCAGATCCATGCCGTGCCATTTCACCACTTGTGGATCGGTAATTCCTCCTAAAGCAGGACAACGCCGGCTCACACGTTGCTAAAGCTACAAAAACATTTTTGCAGCAAGTTGTTGGAATTCCTACAATGAACTGGCCAGCATGCAGACCGGTTGTGGAATATCCTCAAACGAGTATTTGGAGTCGTATTCCACCACCAAATTCATTGCTGTAGCTGGATAATGCCCCTTTAGAGGAATAGGATTCAATTTCGCATATTCGCACTCTTATTGAATCGATGCTAGCACGATGCGCCGCGGTGATTAAAGCTGGAGGCGGCAATGCGAGATATTAAATCAAACAGTTTTTATTGTTCTTGCACTTTTTTGTAATTTTTTTCGCGTTTCGAAATGTGTTCTCTATGATCAATTACGAGTATTTCCATTATTTTACACAATTTGCATTTTGTTTCTCGTACCGGCTTGGGCTGTGCTGATACAACTACATTTTCAGCATATTAAGTACATATTTAGAATATTTCTGCTGCATTTTTCTGTCTTCTTTCTAAATTTTTACAGTGCGGCAAGACTTTTGTCGCGCAGTTTATTTTAAAAAAGCAAAATCAGACATGATGATCTTCAGATCTTTCCACATTCCTTTCTGATGTTTTTTTCTTCTTTCCTCACTTCCCTTTCTTGTTTCTTAACGGTCATGTTCAACTTTATTTTATAAAAAAAATTAGATGAAAAATAATTCATCACTACATCATTAATCTTATCACTTTTTTACTGTAAAGTTTACTTCTTCACATTCTAACTACAAGAAAAGTGACACTAAATACGTTTCTTTTAATGTACTTCTTCCTCTACTGGTCGTTCCGTTTGGTATTCATATTTATTAAAGCTCGGGTCCCTACTCGTTTTTGTGTGACTTTTAATACTTTGTTCTTTCATATTTATTATCTTCCTGGACTTCTTCATACTACTGGTATTATCGAAATCTAATTTCTCCTTTAGTAGCTACTTATCTAAAAAAGAAATGTATTTTCCAAAAAAAAAGAAATGAAAAGAAAGAAAACTGTTTTTCATCAAAAATAATAAAAATTAGGTGGTTTATTAAAAGTAAAATAATTGATGAGTAGTCTCCTGCATTTTTTTATTTTCATACTCCATTACACTAATAATAAATCAAATATTTTTACATTAATACAATAAATGTATTCATTATATTAATGTCAAAATATCGGATTTATTATTATTGTAGTGGAGTATGAAAATAAAAATATGCAGGAGACTACAATTTAGGTATAAGTCTAAAACTTTTTGGTTACGCATTAAAATAATAAAATGAAAGTCCTAGAATGAATAAATTTTATAATTTATTTTTCTTGTTTTAGCTGAAAAACTTTTTACTAAGTTTGCTTCACAGAGATTTAAATTTTACAGCTTACGGAATTTTCGTATTGACCTATAAAGAATTTTTATCGGTATGTATATACACGCTTACAATATATAATATTATTTATTTATTATTTGAACGAAATGTACTAATTTAAAATTATAAAAATGCTGTATTATTCAAATTTAAAAACTGATTAGTACTGCGCTTAATTAAAAAAACGATCAATTTTCATCATCATCTGGTAAATTACTTTTTCAATTACTCCAAAACTTTATGTCCGACTGAAAAATATTTTTCTTTGAGCACATTCGGCGGTTAATAATAATTGTTTTGATTTTTATGGTTATTCGTCTGAGCTACGGAAAGTCATTATGTAGTGGATGAATGAAATTTAAAGAAATTAAGGCTACTTGGTTAATTATGTCATCAGACTACTTTTTCGAGTAACTAACGCAAGTCCCATACTTTCTATACGGAATTAGGAATTACATAATTCAACTTACATATATAAAGTATTATGTATAACTGATCTGAAGAGGATAATAGACCAATTTCTTTTTCGTAGCCACTTATGCTTCTACAGATGTCTTTGGTATAACCAATTATTGCAGTCTGGATAAATGTAATAGTAACCTGAGCTCATGGAATGGAATTCAGATTTTTTTTTTTTTTAGATAATAATAAATTTCTTTATTATTTAAAAACTACAATCTAGTCTAAACGGACTAATGAGCAGTGTATTACTGACTTAACTTATTAAATATATTACACATACTAAGACTCTTCTACACATTTGTATGACTTAGTTATTTTTAACGTACATACATATATAATAGATACAATAATTACATAGGCACGCACTTATGCATAGGCATAATACCTTATGTATATAACGAATTTACTTCACAGACACTCATATGCACGCATACATACACACAAAAATACATACCGATACACCCATGTAATCACAGACACATTCATATGAGCTCAAAAGGTTTTACCCTTTTGAGTCTTCTCACTAAATCATTATTTTGTAGTAGCTGCTTGGCTTCTTCGTTGGTATGATAACGAAGCTTTTCTTCATGCTTCTTTGCGGACTTCTTTATTTCACTAGTCACGGTTTCAAATTTCAGGTCTCTATGGAGATCATTATTTCTAATATACCACGGTGCTCCAACAATATTTCTGAGCACTTTATTTTGGAATCTCTGTATTATTGCAATGTTGGTTGGCTTAGTGCACCCCCATAACTGTAATCCGTAAGTCCATACATGTTTAAGTATCTGTTTGTATATTAGCGTTTTATTGTATGATGATAGCTGAGAATTTCTTCCCAATAACCAGTACATCTTTTTATATCTCAATCCGAGTTCTTCTCTTTTTTTTTCACATGAGCTTTCCAACGAAGCTTGGCGTCTAAAGTCATGCCAAGGTATTTAGCTTTGTTTTCATGTGGTATTATTTTGTTATTGATAATTGCTGGTATGTAATATACTTTTTTATTTGTAAAAGTAACATGTGTTGACTTTTGTTCGTTTAGTTTAATTCGCCATTTTTTGGTCCATTCTTCAATTTTTGATAATGTAGTCTGCAATTTTTCCAATAACTCCTCATGGCTTTTTCCTACCGCTAGTATAGCCGTAGCATCTGCAAACGTTGCTAAGGTGCTGCTGTCTAATTCTGGTAGGTCACTGGTATATAGGAGGTAAAGTACTGGTCCCAAAACACTTCCTTGAGGAACTCCAGCTTTTATTTCTTTGAAGTCGGAATAAGCGTCTTCTTGCTTAACTCTGAAATATCTCTCTTTTAAGTATGATTCTAATATTTCAGAGAATTGCCTCGGTAAAATAGTTTTAATTTTATACAATAGCCCTTTATGCCAGACTTTATCAAAAGCCTTTGCTACATCTAGGAAGACTGCAGAGCACACCTTTTTTTCTTCCAGTGTGTTTTCAATAACATTGACTACCCTATGTACCTGCTCTATTGTCGAGTGTTTTTCCCTAAATCCAAACTGGTGATTAGGGATTATCCTTTTTTTCTCAATAATTGGTTTTATCCTTTTAAGTAATATTTTTTCAAAAAGTTTTGATATTGTGGACAATAATGAAATTGGTCTATAAGAGGTTGTGTCATATGGAGGCTTACCAGGTTTTAGTATCATAATAATCTCCGCCACCTTCCATAATCTGGGTACATACTTTAACCTAAATGCTGCATTAATTAAATTTGTAAGCTTTACGTTAGCTTTCCTCGGCAATTGTTTCAATACTTCTCCAGTTATAAGGTCATAGCCTGGAGCCTTCCTATGGTTGATGTTGTGTTTAATTTCATCCTTAATTTCTTTTGGTGATGTTAATTTTATTTCTTTTTCTTCTTGTGTTACTTCTTCTAGTAGCTTGTCATCCTCTTGTTCTTCTTGTATCTGGAATATGTCCTTTAGGTATTCAGCGAATGTTTGGGCCTTCTGCTCATTATTTCTAACCCACATTCCATTTGCTTTTTTTATTGGTGGGGTATGGGTGGTGGGTCTTCTGATTCTTTTGGTAATTTTCCACAATGAATAGTCAGTGTTGCTATCATTTGTAAGCTCTTTCAAACAACTGCTTATTGTTTCATTTTTCAATTTTTGAATTTTCCTTCTTAATAGTTGGGTGAGGTTATTTAATTTATTTTTATCCCCTGGAGCTCTTGTTTGATGCCACTGTTTCCTTGCTTTCCTTTTTTCAGTCACCAGCTCTGTAATTTCATTTGGATAATTTCTACCCTGTGTTTTTCTCTTAATTTTCGGAGTATTTTGCCAAGCTGCTTGTTGTATGTCAGTTACAAATTTTTCTATTTCTAATTCTAATTCTTCTTCGTTCCTTAAGGGAACCTTTAGTTCTATTGTTTTCTCTAAATGTTGTTTAAAGCTTTCCCAGTCTGTATATTTGTTAACTAGTACCGGCCTGTTCTCCTTCTGAATAATAGTTTCGCTTAATGTTAGCAAAATAGGGGAATGGTCCGAGTTCATATCATGCCTTTCCTCAATTTGTAAGTAGTTTATTGATATGTTTCTGCATACAAAGAAGTCGATTAAATCTGGTGTTTTACAAAGGTCTGTAGGCCAGTAAGTCGGCTTTCCTGTTGATAGGACTTCACATTCCATTTCTCTTACAGCGTATAGGAGTTCCCTACCTTTAGCGGTAGTTAATCTTGAGCCCCATTGAGTATTTTTGGCGTTGAAATCTCCTTCAATAATAAATCTATCGCCCATTTGCTTAAAGAGTAATATATATTGTTCTTTTTTTAGTGAATATTTTGGTGGACAGTATATTCCAGCCACGGTAATTGTAATATTCTTAATTTTGATACCCACAACTGCAACCTGTATTTCTTTAGTTGAATATTCTACTTCCTCAAAATGAGGAATATCATCTTTAATTATAACTGCGCTTCCACCTCGGACTGTATTCTCTGGATGTATTGTGTGATATACTCTGTAACCTTTGAATTTGATGTATAATTGTTTAGTGAAATGTGTCTCCGAAATGAGACATACATCTATTTTTTCCAGGTTTAGGACAAGTTGCAACTCCTGCTGGTGTTGTAATAGCCCATTGGCATTCCATGCCATAATTCGAAGTGTCCTAGCCATCATTTTTTCTTTTTAGAAATGGCTTCCTTGGTGCCATGTTCAACTTTCTTAAGTCGCTCATCAATTTTAGTGATAAGTGTTTCTTGCTTATCAAGTTTTATTAGAATGAGTTGTAGCGTTTGTTTTAGTTCCTCATTTTGTTCTTCATTATTTAATTTATTGGCCCTTGTCACAGCAGCGTATGTATTTTTGCTTTGAGTAGGTTTTTGTTGTAATTTTAAGTCATTAGCATTATTTGTCTGTTTATTCTGTTCTTTTTTTTTTTAATCATGTTTATGTTTTTGATGTTCTGCAGCTCTTTAGCTACAGTGCAACCTCTATAGTTGGCTGGATGATCCTCTCCACAATGTATACATTTTGGTTGAGTACTTTTTGGTTTATCACATATTATAGTGAGATGTTTCCCGGCACATTTAACACACCTCGGCTCTTTATGACAGTATTTTTGTGTGTGACCGTAACCTTGACACTTTTTGCACTGAGGGATTAGCTTAGGTTTTTTTAGTGTGTGTATTTCTACTTTACAACCAAGAATTTTTGGGATTTCGTAAACTTTTCTAATATCTTCTTCTGCACTAAAAGTTAACATAAACATGTCTAATAGTTCTTTAGTTTTCCAACTTATTTTGTTTGTCGCTTCTATGATTTTATACCCTTTAGTGTGTAGATCAGCGACTATTGCTTCAGGTTTGCATGTGCGCGGTAATTTTTTTGCCATCACTCTAATTGGTCTGGTCTGTTTATTCTCATATGAGTACCAGGTACAATCAAATTATTGTAACATAGTAATCATGGCGCTATACGTTTCACCATCTACTGTGTTAAACTTGATTTTATCTCCTTTTAATAATTTGGTACTGAATTTTTCTTTAGGTATGCTTTCCCCTATTTTTTCGTAGGCTTCAGCATACTTCTTAATTCCTTCCACTATTATTGGTGGAGGGGATATCTTTTTAATTTTTGTTTGATCCACACTCAGGGTAACTGAATTTTGTTTAATTGGAGATAGCGAGTCATTTAATTTCCGTTTTTTATTTTTACTTTTTTCTCTAACCCACTCGGTTTCCTTAGCTAATTCTTCCTCATCTGTATTATATACAGGGTTAGATAGTAATAAGCGTCGAAATAGTTAACTGATTTATACGACCTGCACGTCGATAAATGTAGGTAGATAATTATTCCGGTTTCTTATCGCTGAAATGATATTAATGTGAACGCGCATTCAACACAACGTATTCACAAAGATAACACATTTAATATGGAATTCAGATGTTTATTTTTTTTAAAATAGAACATGGCATAATAGTAGTCAAACTCTTACTTATTACATCGTCTTTTCATATCGCTGCATTAAAAATGTAAAAACCGAAGGAAAATACAAAAGATTTGACTTTTTTGCAAGTAAAATTTATTATAAATATTGAAAATAACACTTTGACAGATATTTTTTGTAACATGTAAAAACGTAACACATTCATTTATAACTACAAGAGCCAACTGTGGAAAGATTTCAACGTACACTTTTGTATTTAATAGTACGGAATGTGCCACGCTTTAAATCATTAGAATACATACTTGATGCGAACTACTCCATTTATTCGTAATATTATACACACGAAAAAAACAACAAAACTTCGTAAATTATTTCATTTCGAATAATAGAAGGGACGCTTCACCATTGCTATATATTTATCATAATTTAAAATCCGTTTTAGTATATTGTGAAATACCTGACATAAAGTCACAGGTGCGGAATTCACTTTATCTTTACTTTCTCTATACCGTTTTTTTTCCCTTTTTTTTTTTCTTCTTTTCTATCATTATTTCTGTGTGTTCTGCAATTGCTGCTTCCTGCGCATTTATCAATATTATCTTAGCTATAATTATTTTATCGTACTGTGTGGCCAATAAAGCAAATAGTACAGTTTTGATTGTTACAAACCTAACTTATCAACGTAATGAGCTGTGGGGAAATAACCTACGAATAAAAGATTAGTTTAAAAATAAATCGGTGATAAAAAAAAAAAATATATATATATATATATAGAAGTAGAACAAAAAAGAGAGAAAAATGATAAATAAATAATTTACAAAGATTATAAGAGATTGTTTTATACGCCTGGGCTTATATTTTGTATACATGAATTGCAATTACCTGGAATATTGTAATTCCCAATAACATTAATAAGAGGACTACTGTTGAGCAATTTTCAAAAGTTTTCTTTGCTACAAACAGTACATAATTACGGAGGTATGGAAATTTAAGGGCATTATGTACCGCACAAATCCTGGTGTGACGGAGTGCGGTAGTATGCATCCAAGACATCTGTTTTGTACGGGCTATAATTGTTTATAACGCACTTTAGGTATTAAGGGCCACATAGACAGTGCGTAGATTGATCCAAGAAGTGCTTTGTATAGAACTAATTTATTTTGAGTATTTAAAAACGATCTACGATGGAACATTGGATAAATAGTGCAGACAGCACGATTTAAACGATGGTATAACTAATACGTTTATTAAAGTTTAACCTTTTTACCATGCCGAGGCAGCAGATTTGATCAGACCAAAAGGTATATCAATGCCCTGTATGTGCTTTTTCTTAAAGGACAGTGCTAGCAATCGCGTTCGTCCTATATGAACTACAGTCCAGTGCAGCATCATCAGTAAAGAGTGCTACATTAATGCGAAATGATAAAGGAAAATCATAAAGAAATATGTTAAATAGAATTGGTCCAAACACACTGCCCTGACAGGCACCAGCTGAGTATGTTTTGAGTGACGAACAGGTATCGGAGATATAAACTGTAAATGTTCTGTTGCTCAGCTCTTGATTAGTCTAATTAGGTAATATAGAAATTTGGTCTTAATCATTTTGAAAATTATTCCATCATGCTCTAAGTTGTATCAAATGCTTCGGATATATTTAATAATATCATGCCTGTGTGTTTATCATAATTAAAATTGTAAGTCATGAATTCCCCGATTCT
This sequence comes from Icerya purchasi, assembly GCA_039619475.1. Lineage (NCBI taxonomy): Eukaryota > Metazoa > Arthropoda > Insecta > Hemiptera > Monophlebidae > Icerya > Icerya purchasi. The sequence goes on along the minus strand of CM077116.1, from coordinate 119,281,752 downwards.
AACAACTTGCTGTACAGTGGCCAGGACCCAAATTTCCCCGGAGGGATGATAGTTAAGCTATCAGAATGCAATATGAAGCGTTTTAATATAATTTTCTCTACCACTTTACTTAATTGCTAAGCAGGCTAATGCGATGAATGCTATGAAGAATCTTTCCCAAGCTTAAGAAGCGCAATCAGTTTAAAAGATTTCGATTATTGTGGAATGTTGCCAAATTTATCGTGTTTAATACAAAAACTTACTTCAGTTAAGGCTATCAGTTAGAGGTTTTTTAAAGCTACATTAGGAATATTGTGAAAACCAGTAGATTGCTTTGATACATCTCGGTCAGAGTGTGATTTAAAATATGTACAGAGAATATAGAGTGGATTAGATAAGTTGCTTGTTTAGGCGATATACTTATATTACGAGAATAAATTTGAAAGTAATACTTAGTTAACAGTTTGGCTTTGCTATAATCAGAATATATGTTCGAGTTAGCACCCGGTTCAAGAAAGCGGTCGGAGTGAGGAAGCTTGATCATTAGAACTCCTACAAACTTTACAGAAGTTTCCTCTTTTGTGGCAATCTCTTACAGTTAAAACAACATTCTTATTGTTAATCAGCAGTAAACGACTCAGGTTAAGAAGTTCAAGACGGTTTTTTTTTTTTTTTTTTTTTTTTTGATTATTGACCACGTTCTGTAAAACGATAAACAACATAATGTCTTTTGACGTTATTGTTTATTTTTATAATTTGAATTATGCAAGATGGTAACAGAATTTAATAAGAAAGAAGTAAATTCCGGTTTAAGGGGACTGACAGTTCAAAAATAGCAGTGTTAATTATTTCGGTTAAATTGGTTGATCGGCATCTATCTCTAAGGTATTGTTTAATGTTGTGCTACTTGCATCTAAGTTCATTTTCCGACCGGTTTATTTCTAATTGTAATATGTGCGTTTAGAAAGAAGGACATCATTGTCAGTAAGGGAACAGAAGACGGAGTTGCGATTAAAAGATAACTGACTAACGGAAATGGGCGAAGGAATATTGTATACATTCTTGACCACCATGAAAATGTTTCTTGAAACTGTCGGAAAATAGATAGGTTCGCGGAGAGTTATAATACGAGTGTGAGTACGAGTACGCAAGTTATTTTGTACCGATAAATTATGAAGTGGGTTGCCAGCGTGGTTATTATTAAAGCAATTCCATATTTTGTTTTTTGCGTTAAAATCTCCTAGCAAAATAACTTTTTCGTTATTATTCACATTACAGATGTGGGATAATTTGAGAAGCCTCTATTATTGTTTGGTGATTTATGTATTGCCAACACATGGATGTCATTAATGATATTTACTTGTCTAGAGTAGGGGTGAATCAGTCTTATATAACGAAACTCTAATGCTCGAGTATATTCCAAACGTGGCTAAGAAAGAACAGAACTTTTTTAATTTTATTAACACATTAAGTCTCAAATGAGATTATTGTAGAACGAAACATTTTACATACATAAACATACCTAAATATATATAAATATCTTTAGTAAACATAAAGTTTAAATTTTTAAATTACAGTCTAATTGATGTAATGCTTTACGGGCTAGCAAAGATCGAAGCAATGTTAATTAGTAGGAAAATGATAACAACTGTAATTCTCATTCTTAGGATAATACAATAAGGCTAACACAGTAGTCATGTTTGCAGTATCGGCACAACAAAAAGACCATTACACGTACCCAATTTGTATGATAAGGATCGAATATGTAAAACAGAGATACTTACAAACGGCAAATTTCGGAATAAATAAACGGCCTAATTAAACGTGTCTTACCGAGATAATAATGATTTTACATTTTCCATTTCAGATGACTGCTATAATAACAGGTTTTACAATAGTCCAGATCCAATTTCAGATGAAATGACGCAGTCGAAATACGATTAATGTAATATTTCCGATTGGCACTGTTGCCCGAGGAGTTTCTTTTGAGTTCATCAACTCCTGCCGTGCATATTACATTATTATTTTTCTGCGCAGTTATTTTACGTTATATAAATATATATATTCGTTTTTATTTGCATGAATTGTTCACAATTTTTTCCTTCTAAAAGTTCGTTGGTTGTAACTTATAAATATCCCAATAAATGAGAATGAAAGAGAATAAAACAACTGGAATGTTTTTAGGCAGCATGTTAAAGCTAAAAATGGGCAACAGCAAACCAGCATCGTAATAGAGGCAAATGAAACAGGCAAAATGAAATAGAGTTTATTTTCTTCGAAAGTATATTAATCTAAAATTTCCTAGGTCCTGATTCACTTCTTATTGGTAATTTCTTCCAGAGTTTTACTCGAAATCGATGTTATATTTGTGGAGTGTGCCATTGATTTCTAGTTGCTCGATTCAAAAATTGAATAACTTCTGCCGATACTACTAATATATATACTACCGATGAAGTTGCGAAAGTTCATTTTTGTTATGAAAAATTTGTTACATTCATGCATAAACATTACCAGCCAATAACTGAGTGTCAAGTCTATACATATTCGTCACTTGCTACTAATATAATACTGATGAAATTGGGAAAGTTCATTTATGAAAAAACTGTTACATCTCTGCGTAAGTGTTACCGGTCAACAACGTGGGCGTGTCAAGTCCGTATATATTAGTCAATTAGTGGTTAAAATGATTGCGAATTTAACTGAAATTTTAGAAAAGTTATTGCTTCTAGTGAACGAAAAGTCTTCATTGCTGACTAATAATTTAGCTGAATTGTAACTCAGCTAGCTTACTTTTTGTTTCATAGTGATGATTATGCAGTTAAAAAGCACTGACGCTCCTGCCTTACAGAAATTGGTCTTTAGGCACTTACTTAAATGCTACGGTTGGATTACGGTTAGATTACGATAGGACAAGTAGAGGAGAGTTTAAAATAAACGAAAAAAGAAAGAGGAATAAATCGGGATTTATTAATTTTTGAACAACGAAAGAATGCACCAAGTCGTTTCCTCATGGCTAATTACTGAAAGCGAGAATAGAAAGCAGGATTCAACTAACGACTTAATGATTAGAAGAAAGTTTGATAATTCGGTAAACATTTTATATTCTGACCAATGACACTGCAATCTAGCAGAAGAAAGAGCGCTATCGAAAGTGCGCAAATTCCCCGATGTTTTATCATTTTTTATTTTTCTGTTTATTTACGAGTATTTACTTCTCAGCCTGTTCTAATCTCTAGCCACACTCTACCGCCATCACTGTTACGCTGGCGTCTGTTTCTTCCCTATATTCATAATATGCTTTTTCATTTATTTATTTTTTATTTTTCAAATCAACCCGAGCGTTAGATTGCACCTCACTCCCGCCACCGCTACCGTAGCAGTCGCTGTGGATGTTAAAACTAGATTTTTTCTGCTTATATTATTTGCTATTCTTGCGCACACACTGTCATTTATATTTTTATACATTCCCCATATGTTGCTGACTTTTTCGGCTCTTCCGCCAATTTCTACATTACCAGTATCACACTCGCTAATAAATTCCTCATTGTCATAACCATCATCATCATCACATGATTCATTGTTTAGAGGTCATAGGAGACACTCAAAATTAACATATATTACAAAAGAATAAATTGATTGTTGGAATTTCAATATTTTCTTTTCTTTTGTTGACATAACAACTGCAGCAAGAGTATTATTAGAGCAATGTTGTGTATGAGCTAGATACTTAGTATGCTCCTGAACATGCCATAAGCAGCGATGAAATATAAACATCCTATAGTGATCCTCGGTGATTTGACTTCTCACAAGTGGCTCCAAATTTTTTATCCAGTAGTAATGTGATGATGAATGTGTATTTACCAATATTTTTGAAACTAACAAAAAAAAAAAAATCTTTGCAAAAGCCTTAGAAAAGTAATATTGGTAAAATACGATGATAGCTTTACATTTAAATTACTATAATAATATATTTGCAATGTTTACCACACTCTGTCACACACACACACAAATACACATACCTGATTATAACAATAGATGTATTACCAATTATCTCATTTCTCCAGTTTTAAAACTAATTTTTCACGTTTTTCGTAAAAACGACTCGGGGAGATGTTAACACGTATTTTCAACTAACATTGTAGTTCACGGAGAGGCATCGCACCTCCAGTTTATCTGAATGGGAATCTTACCCCCAGGTAAGTAATATGTGGGATTGACATATTACCGTAAAAATTGGCGAAATAAGAAGACGATATGGACTGCTCTCGCAGTTATTGGATACTCGATCCAGATTATCATTAGATGATAAAACACTAATATACAGTGAGTAAAGTAAAGTAGGTCCCATACCCTTGACAGGGCGTTGGGATTGTGAAGTTAAGGTTCACAATGTACTAAGCCTAACGGCACTAATGAGAGTAGGGGGGCCGGTTCCTTTCTCTCGGCCGCCTTTTTCAGGCTGGGTAAAGTTGGGTGCGACTTGGATCCAGAACGAGAAAAGTCTCGAACCCATGACCTCCGAATTGGTAGCAGCTTAATTAAACCGATCTAGACATATGGTATCGAATTTTGGGGAACTGCTAAAATATCACATATTCGTCGTTTTCAATTAGTTAAGTCTAAAATCTTGAGTAAGATAGTTGGTGCACCGTGGTTTATATCAAATACATCGATAGGAAGAGATCTCCGGATTCCTTCTGTTACTGAAGTAGCAAAATCGAGATTCAAGACCTTCTTTGACAGGCTGGTGGCTAATACAAACGTGCTGGTTACTGACCTCATATATAGATCAAAATATACCTGATCCCTCAACTCGTCGATTAAAAAGTCTGTGGCCGCGTGATATTTTGAATACCATGAATTTATTTAGATCTAATACAGCAAGGAGACCTGGGGTCATTGGTTTAACCAGTCGTATTAAGTTATTTGTTTCATGCTATTCTGCCTCTTCTACTGATTGTAATATTTTCAGATTGTAGAAAGAAAAAAAAAAAGTTTTATTATAACAACGGTATGTATTTCTATCTCACTCTCTCTCCTTCTATAACTTGATCTGTATTTGTTACTGCGATTGAATCGCACCAATGTTGTCACATTTTTTGTAGATAACGATGAGGCGGTAGCATATATTCTGAAATATTCACACGTTGAAAATTTAAAAATGTAAATATAAGAGCAAAACATGGTACAAAAATTTCCTCTAAAAATTTGTTTCATCAATCTCCAGATATTTCATCCGTTTCTGACATGTAAAATTGTGTTTTTTTTTAAGCGATAAAATTAAAATGAAAAATTAAAAAAAAATAAAGAGTAAGAACGGAACTTGGTATAAAAATTTCTATCAAAATTTTGAATCCAAGTATCGAGTTTTGGTTGTTTTTAATGACCTCAGGAAATTTACCCTATCATACTTATGAAAATAATAGTATATGCATGCGTATGTACATTTTGAAAAAAAAAATGCAAAAAAAAAAAATAAATGAAATTTATCGATGTGCTTGCAGATAAATTTGCATTACTTCTAAAATGTAACAATATTTTCAACATATAATAAAAAAATATAGATAGAAATATATACAACTACTTATTAAATTATTTTATCAATATCTGAGATGTAATATGTATGGTTACCACAACTGTGCGAATATGAGTGCGGTAAATAAATAGAATAGTTTTTATATCGTTTATTTTTACAGTCAATGTAGATTTACTTTCTGGAATTATCTACAGCAATTCCATTTCAATATTTTTTTATGTTAGAGCAGTGCCTGGGAAAAAACAGGATTCGCCATTGTAACATACATAAATTATGAACAGCATAACTTAATATAGTTGAATATAAATTGTAAATAAACATATTTCATCGTGAAACAAAAATATATACCTTTATTAGTGCAGCAGTAGAAATTTACAAAAAATTATATGGAAAGAACTGTTAAACAAAATTTGGAAACCTGGTAAGTAGATTAAAGCGTATTATTCAGTAATCGATATTATTAATTAAATTACACATTATTTATTCAAGATGGTAATAATAATAATAATAATAATAATAATAATAATAATAATAATAATAATAATAATAATAATGTTAACACTTTTAAAATTAATAAAATTTACATTAACTGGTAGGATATTCAGAAAATTATGTTCACTTGTACCTACTTAAATTACTATAGTGTGTAAAATACTGCTGCTGAATTTGTTACCAAACTAAAATAATATCTAAATTTATATATTCGTGTATATTGTAAGTTGCGAAAGAACGAAATCAATATAAATTGTGTGTAATGGTAATAATAATATATAAGTAAATATGAACATATTCTAGTGATGTTTTCGGGAATATTTCATTTTCAACTAGAAAGGAATAAAGAAAAAAGTAAACACGGTAGTAAATCTAAACGTAAAAATTCTTGTATGGTTTAAATTGCCTATTTTCAACTAAAAAAGGAATCGAAAGATTTATTGGAGAAAATCTTTAAATTGGGTATATAAAATCGAATGTTTAAAATTTTTAACCTTAATATAATTTATTTTTGGAAGGTGAGAATATATTTTTAATCTTGAGACATTTAAATTTCGAAAAATGGAAAAATTTACCGTAAATAGAACTTAATTATTTCACAGCATTTAGTATATTTAAAAACTTGTTTTTAAGAATATTTTCTTATAGATCGTTAAAAGGGTTTTCCTGAAATTAATATTTCTCCAAAAACATTTCTTAAAAATGATGACTAGTTGAAGTTACTAAAAATAGTGATTTAAAGGAGTATTTAATGAAGGATAATCTAAACTTTTTAAAATGATTTCACTGAATTGTTTTACAAAATAATAAAAATACTGATTCCCGATATTGATATAGTTAAATAAACAACTATTTTTAACTTACATATATTTTAAAAATAAATATGAAGATGAGAGTAGATAACTTTTCATTATAATAGGTAACAAATAAAACATATCTGAATAAAATCTGGAATTCAGATAGATTTTTTTTTTTTTTTTAAACGTGCATGTTATTTAATTTCGGTTATTCGTAAATTTGTCATAATTGGAATTACTATCAAAATCGGCTGATATTTTCTACAAAATTTTATTGAAATATCTGCTAATCAAGTGTATAAACGGCATTTCGATTCTTTATAAGGGACCATAGCTTTTTAAAAAAATTATGAACACACAGAAGTAATGAAGACCGCCGATTTTCAGCTGTGACGCTACTGAAAAAACGATAAAGATAAATTTAATTAAAAAAAGTTACGGAATTACAGTTTTACAGGGAAGTAAGAGTTCCTACGAAATTGAATGGAAAAAAAAATATCAATAATAAACAATGGACAAATTATTCGAAACGGTATAATGACATTATTGGAAAATACACAAGGCAAACATCGAAAACGTAGGAAAATAATAATGACAGGAGACGAAAATCCGCTTCCCTTGCGCATTGATGCTTTTACACTAACAAAAAGATAAAAAAGTGACGTTAATAATAAAATACGAAAGTCACTCAACAAGGAGTCCATCGGAATAATGAGAGTGAATAGTATTTAATTATTAACGGAAGCAATAACATGATTAAATTGTTAATTTCATTAATTTCTCGAAATGTCCGAAGTGAAAAAAGTTTTTATTAGATGGCAGAATTTAAAAGATTTCTTCAAATTTGTCGAAAATTACTTTTAAAATGGTGGAATATAGTTTATTAAATTCAGTTAAATTAATGTATACCTATACGAAACCGCTGGGATTACCACTGACTGTAGAAAAATATACATTTCTAAACATTTCGTATCTGTTCGTTTTGATTTACGTTCAAGTTGGTTGCACGTATCGCGGCAGCAATTATATATTCACTTACAAGAAAGACTATGTATCGGTAAATCACATAATCGATTTATTCGGATTCGCAATATTTTTCGTAGGTTCATTCGTATCATTAATACGTTATCAGATGTGTAGTGCTAAAATTAAACGAATTATCAAGAAATACGAATCACTGGAGAAGATTTGTAGTAAGCTTTTGATTCGGAAATATAGTTATAAAATTGTCGTTATCGGATACACAAGCATAGTAGTGATTACTCAAGGAATTCATGTCATTATACTGACCTACAATGCGTGGTATATAATGCCGTGGAAAAACGTTCGTTTCTTTGATCCTATTTGTATAGCAACGTTTGAAATCTGGATCAATTTTCCATCGTTACAGTTTGAATATTTGCTGATGCTGCAGAATTGTTTGTTGTCAGATTTGCAAAAACGAATATGGTTAACGCGATTAAATTGTTTGAATGGAAGCGGTAAATGGAATGATTTGAAAAAAATCAATGAGATATTGAAAAAGATTCATCATCTTTGCGTAGATACGAATGATTTCTATAGTGTTTACCTGCTGATTACAATTTTAGTCAATGTAAGCGGTATTGTTTACGAAATTACCATTATCGCGTTCAAAACTGCGACGCTGAGCAAAAAATTTCTGTCATTTATCCAAATAATTTTAAGAACTTCTACGATTTTTTCGATAACCTACATGTGTGAATGTATGACCAGTAACGTAAGTATGTGACAGCCTAAACTTTTTATTGTATAGAAATAACTAGCTGGTAAGAAGGTTTGTTTTTTTTTAAATTATTTTTACGTTACTCCGTGTTTTAATCACTATGCAGTTTTGCATAATGATTGTGTGAAAAAATAAATTGGTAATACCCGCAGGAAATTCCGGTCCATCTTTATTAATGTGGAGAAGACTTATTTTATTATTAGTATTCATCTAGGATTTCTGTTGATAGTGAAATAATTCCATCAAAAACAAATATAAAAAATCGGCAAATCATAGTTTATAAGACGTTCATTTTTCGCGGTAGTTGCTTAACAGTCCATAATTCGCGCCGTTGTCGCAATAGGTCTTTTCTTTTAATGATATCTCAGCCTTAAAGGGTACAAAAGACGACCGGAAATTATCACAATGTTTTATCAGAAATATAGCAATCGGACCACTTACACTGTACATAGACATTTTTCCCCCTTTTTTTGGTCCAACTTTCGTCTTTTGACCAGTCTAGCACGTACACATATTTTCTTCCACCATTCTCGGTCTTTATAACATTTATTAATTCAGTTTGTATTTGCTATTTTGTCATGTGTTTGTAATAACACAGAAACAACAGAGGCAGATGGGAAAGTAAGAATGTAGTGGACACAGTAAGGTGTCGGGAGGTCAAGGCCAAGCAAATTGAAATAAAAGACTGCGCGTTCCGAGGAAATACAAGAGCATTTCGAATAGAACGTGCTTTGCATCGCAAGTCAAATTTAAGCTGGGAGGATGAAAGGGACGCAAAGGAGACTGAACAATATCAAAACAAAAGAAAGAGGCAAGAAGCAGACTATGATTAAAGCGAAGGCGAACTATGAAAGAAATAACAGAACGGCTGATGCGGGGAAAATAACTAAATCTTAGAGTAAGATAAAAGAAGTTAAGATTGGAGAAAAGAGACGGATAGAGATCAGTCCAAAAGTCATGGTGAGAACGATAAGAGCGAGGCACAGACTTTGAGAGGGGAATCTGTCTATGAAACGATCATTTACTGCAGCTAGACATGCCAAAGAGTCGGCAAGATCGTTACCAACGATGCCGCTGTGGCCCGGAACCAAATCAGATTAATTAGGATAGAACGGGATGTTAATAAATTATAAATTAAGGAACGAATATAAAGTAGGATCTGACGAAGATTTCGGAAAGGGCGACGAGGTGGCTAATAAAACGATTTTCGAAACAGAGCATAGGATAAATTTCGATAAATTGGATGTTGAGGATATAAAAAGGAAAGAACGTAAAATAGCTATGGATCCGGCTAAAAAGATAGAAGAAAAGGAAGGGAGTTGCATCAACTTAGAATAATTGAGATCAGGAAGAATAAAAGCGGCTGAAACACCTGAAGCAGATTTTAAGCCATCTGTAAAAATCGTGCTTTGAGCTGAAAGGAGAGAGGATAACGTTTGGTTAAAATCGTTATGTATTACAGGAAGTGGAAGAGATTTAATGATAGAAGGGAGATAGTAAAGCTTAGAAGAATACGACAGTTCTAAGAAGTAGTAAATGAAGTATGAGAATTTGTTATAGAAGAGGATGAAGTGAGAAAATAGGACAGGTCGAGAGGTGATGCGAGAAAGAATTTTCGTGGAGAGAAACGCCAATGAATATATCGATAGGAATTCGGGAGTTTCGAATGAGGGATATGAAGACGTTTAATCATAAATATTTCACCAAGATGAAGTCTTCAAATAAATAAAGGAACGAATCCAGTTTCGGCCAGAAGAGCTGGAGTTGGAGAGGAATTCAAAGCACCAATACAGATGCGAAGACAAGAGTTTTGGATGTGATCAAGTTTGGTAAGGAGAGATTTGGGAGCCCTGGCATAAAGAAAAGAATAATAGTCAAGTTCGGAAAAAATAATGGATCTATAGAGCAGGAGAAGAATATACGAGGAGGCAACGCTTTTAGGAAATTTAATCTCTTGTGAGCAGATGTACATAGATAGTTGATATGATCGCAGAAAGATAAATTACTATTCAGAATGACACCAAGATACGAGTTAACTAAAGGAATAGGGAGTTGACATAAGAGTAGTCATTAAAGGGCGACTCTAGGAGGTCCGCTAATCCGAACCCCAATTCCTGTCCCGGAGGCGAAAATTCACCCCAGACCGGTAATCCGAACACGAAATTCACCCCAATTCATGTCCAGGTGGTCAAAATTCACCCAAGTTTCCCCCGATTCCTCTGAGTTTCCCCCGGACGGTTCCCGTACATATCCGATAAACCGAACGTCCAAACAGTGTCCCGAGGTCAATAAACTATCCAAAGTGTTATTCTGGGGCGCAAGTAACCCCAATTAGTGTCCAGGTGCTGAAAGTTCCCCCAATTTCCCCAAATTTCTCCGAAATTCCCCCGTACGCGTCCCGCTCGTTTCCGATAAACCGATCCGATTATTAATTAACATAAGTATATTAATTAATGTCCGAAAGTAACCCAAGTCTCTGCTGACCCCACCCGCCCACTGCTTTACCGCAATTTTTTTTTTCAAAATTCAGGACCTAAGTATGAAAATTCCAAAATGTAACCCAAGTATATTATTTAAAGCGTAAATCTAACCCAACACCTCCGTTACACCTCTCACACGTATATTTCGTTCCCGCGCACGCTCCGGTCGCCGTCGCGAAAGCGCACGCGCCGATCCCCCGCATATTCCGATATCCGCCGCGATATCACACACACACACACACGAACGCTCCGTCTCCAAAATTCCCTCGTACGCGTCCTGATCGTTTCTGATAAACAGAACCGATTATTAATTAACATAAGTATATTAATTAATGTCCGAAAGTAACCCAAGTCCCCGCTCGCCCCGCCCGCCCACTGCTACATTATCACAATTTTTTCAAAATTCAGGACCTAAGTAAGAAAATTCCAAAATTTAACCCCAATATATTATTTAAAGCGTAAATCTAACCTATAACTCCAGTTCACACCTCTCACATGTATATTTCGATCCCGCACACGCTCCAGTCGCCGTCGCGAAAGCGCACGCGCCGACCCCCCGCATATTCAGATATCCGCCGCGATATCACACACACACACACACGAACGCTCCCTTTCCGATACTGCGATTATTTCTTTAATATTTCAAAGTCTAAGTATACATAATATAAAATTAGCCGAAGCATAATTTTTTATTTTCCTGATTCCCCGATCTTACTACCATATTCCAAGACGCACGTCCCGATACCACACATATATCTAACACAGCGTTATTCTCTGCGAAAACGCACGCGCTGACCCCCCGCATATATCTATCATAACGCTCTCCGCCGCGAAAGCGCACGCACCGTTCCCCCGCACGTGTTGTCTGTTTATACTATCGCGATTACTTTTTTTTAATTATTATTTTTTTCACATAATAACCCAATCACTGCTCTGTTGTCTAAACCTAACCGGTTATCCAAAACATTTATAAATTAACAAATCAATTATTTCTATAGTCTAAAATAGCCTTAGTCTCCTTTACTCCTTCCACCCTCTTTACCGATCGATTCCGTTGTTTTAATATCGAATATATCACATTCTATTTACTTTTACTACGACCACCAAACCTCCGATCGACGCTCCCGACGCCTCCGTCATTTCATATTGAGAGGTAATTATTTTTTTATTTGACCGCTATGAATGCACACCGCCCATTCCCGCACACCCATCTGCTGTCGCTAGTTTCCATACCGTTCATAATAACTTTTATTCAACTCCAAGTATTATGGAATTATTCCAATTATATATTTTCTTCACTTCCGATCATTTCTTCTGACCGTTCATAATATTTTTATTTTCCTCCGGTTCTAAAAATAAATCCTACAATGTCTTCAACGCGATGAATGCGCACACATCTTCTGCAGTTAGTTTCCATATCGTTCTTAATAATTTTTCGAGCATAAATATTATAGAAATAGCCGAAGTATATTTTTCACGTTTCCGATCATTTCTTTCGTCCGTTCATAATATTTTTATTTTTCTCCGGTTCTAAAAATAAATCCTACAATGTCTTCACCGCTATGAATGCACACCCATCTGCTGTCGTTAGTTCCCATACCGTTCATAATAACTTTTATTCAACTCCAAGTATTATGGAATTATTCTAACTATATTTTTTTTTCGCTTCCGATCGTTTCTCCCGAACGTTCATATTTTTTTTCCAGACATATGTATTCAAAAATGAAATCGAGTATAATTTTATTTAACACGGTTTCATAATTTACCTCTCCCACCCCTATCCATTCTACACAAATTACAATTCTTTCATAATATATGTTCTAGACCCAGTCAATCAATCAACTCTCGCAGAAGTGTAGATGTTGCCTCCAACACCCATTTTACTATCAATTATTGTATATTATTGTTAGATTATTTTTCCAAAAAGTCTTTTGAAATTTTTTTCCGTTCGTACATTTTTTTTTGGATTTTATTTGCACGACATCCATTTCCATGCATTCACGTTTCGCTAGCAATTATAATATGTTTTATTTATTTTTCAACTCCTCCCAGACTTACACACACGCCATATTGTCACACTCACAGATAGGTTCCTTATTAATCGTGAACATTTTTTTTTCTGTATTAGCCGCGGGAGCATATCACATCAGACCCTCACATATACCACACACAGTTATTATATTTAATTTTTAATTATCGATCTTTAATTATTTTTACTGCTATTATTTTTCTGACACATTCACCCCCCCGTCTTACATACTTTACATCTTTTAACATTTTGATAGAGAAAATCTCAGGGCACTAAATAATTTTTATCAACATCGTAACTAAGTTTAATATTATACACATCTCAGTATAATTATTAAACGAAGGAACTATTATTTTCATTGACGATATTGTTGCTACAAACATTAATCGTCCTTTTCCAGGTATAGTCAACCTCTTCATGTATTCGTCTCGTCTTTCTATCAACCTTTGACCGCTTAATACTCCCCCGCTATTTACCGTTATTCGCTAGAGGAATATTTTTTTAGACTCGTTCAAATACACACATGCACATAAAAAAATCGACATCAACGTCATCGAACACTGATCTCGACATTTCCAAGAAATTCAATCGCTGCTCCACAGTCTAAGATGTCTCCGCCCGCCTCAACAGTCGTTTGTATCATTATTGAAGCGCTTGTCATGTACCGTTATTTACGACCTTTTACAACATACAAATTCACGACATGTATACACCTTTTCTAGAAAGCATGGTGAAAATGGACAATCTCTCCCGATGAAAACCAGCTTGAATGATGTACCGTTATTTCATTCATTTTGCAGAAGGTTAATTTAAGGCGTCCATGCATCTTTTCTACTAATAAATAAGCAAATGTAATCTTTAAACCTTTCTACCTTTTTGCAATCAATTTACTGATTGTACATACTTTTTATATTTTTTCCACATACTCCTTGATCGTCACAACCACCACAAAAGCGCACCATCCATTCGCACACACTCATCTGCTACCGTTAGATCTCATATCATTCATAATAATTTTTTCGATTCTATTAGTTTAAGAATATTTCATTTTTTTTTGTTGTTTTTTTCTAACTGTAATATTTTTTTTTTTTTCGAAATCTTTCGTATTATATTTTTTCTCCCATATGGCTGTCACGTAGTCGTAGCGAAAAATGCTCCGTTCATAACCTTACATGCATGTTACCATACCGATGTATTAGATCGTGCGACAATGTTATTGAGTCTGCTGAAACAGGATCTTCCTCTTCATATCTTTTGTAGAAAACGGTTTACATGTACACACCTACACACAAACACGCATATCTTCATCTCTCCTTGACGACGTCTTTCAAACACCTCTATAACCAAAGGAATGTGGTTTTTCTGGTACAACCCTCCCTTTTCAAAGGCGAGCATCGAGGTAGATTGTTGAACGGATCTGATCGTGCAGGCAGTATTAGTTTTATGTTAAACGTGTTCATTTTGTAGAATCTGTGTTCTTCACGCATTATTAAAAATTTACTGTAACGGTAAAAGTAATAATTTTCTATTTTTTAGTAGAAAGTTAAAAAAACAGTAATCAAACATGAATAACAATACCGAATCGATTGATATTAAAGCCGACGAATTTATTCAGAATTCCTTTTCGAGTGATAGCGACTCGCATACGTCTTCTTCAACTCCAACACCGCAAAATGATGATGGTTATACATCAGAACAATCAACATCCCCTGTATGTAAAATCGTTGGTCCTGTATTATTATCAGAACAAGTGGATATAGCGGAATATTTTGTAGATATCAGCGTCCATATAGATTGTGATTATAGGTTTCGAGTAACCGAACTAGCAATGATTGATATGTCTGGCGGGAAGTGTTTGCATACGCTGTATAAGCCAAGCAGAGCATGGCATGCATCAAAAATGCCACATTTACAATGTTCTTCAGTGAGTTATTACTTGAAGAACCCTTCATTATTTCCCTGTCGTGAAGAAATATTCATCGCACGCGATATATTCACGATATTGTCCCAAAAACCGAGGGCTCGCGTATATGTTTTAACAGTATATGCTAAACTTACACTAATGGAACTTAACGAAAAGTCTGAATTGTTGCGTGATTTAGACTACGAAATCGTTAATATGGATCAAGTCTTTCGATTATCTAGTATTGAGAATCTATATGAAGAGTATTTTGGTATAAGCAATTTGATAACTTGTAAACACCATAATGAGAATGATAGTTTTCATTGTGCAGTGAAAAACGTTATGGTGATGAAGGCATGGTACGATCATGTCATCCGTCCGCTGAAGCTTATGAATAATCTAAATATAAATGATTTAAGTCAGTTGTTCATTACAACCACCAAAGAAATGATAATTACGTTATTTCCAAGTTGTGTTGGAGACATTTATACATTTTTACCAGATAGACTAAAACAGGATGATACGATAAAATCACTTCTACCATTTTTTGAACATGAGAATGATGAAGAATATTATTTCGATGACGATATATTTCTGCATAGTACTCGAAATTGTATGAAAGTAAAAGATTGTATCGACTGCCAACGTACAATTCGCGCAAATTAAAAATTCATTAATTCGATCGTTTTTAACAATTTTGTATATTTTTTCTGTATATTTTTGTGTGTATTTGTACATATATATTTTTTTTCAGACCGTTCGTTTTTATGTTTTCTTTAAAATTTTTTAAATATATTTTTATACACGTGTAAATATTGTTTTGTATATATTTTGTATATATTTTTTTCCATCAATATCTATTCATTCTCATATTGTATATATTTTTGCTAATTATTTTTTCATCTTTTTCCCATCCTTTCCGATTTCTGTTTATTTAATTTATTTAGCGATCTATCCTTCTCTCCCCCTCTTAACTTAAAGTACTGGTAATGACGAAATTTTCAAAAATCTGAACCAGTCGAGTATAATGTATATATAATTATTTAATTTTCGAATATATTTCCACATAATTTGTTCATATCTGTTTAGATTAAAAAATTAGATTTTTGTCTGTAATACACCGTTTTTTTATTTTTTTGTGTGTAATAAGCGAATTCAATTGTTATACTTTTTCACGTACATCACGTATTTCCGCAGCTGTGAGAGTTTTCATCTGTTTGTAAGATACAACCTCTGACTCTAAATATACTCTAAATATTTTTTTTTTTGAGCCTAAATATTTTAGAAATAGCCGAAGTATATTTTTTTCGTTTCTGTCCATTTCTTCCGACCGTTCATAATTTTGTATTTTTTCTCCAATATGTATGCTCACTATCGTAGCGTAAATGTACGTCGCTCATAACCTTACATGCATGTTGCCATACCGTTGTATTAGATCGTGCGACAATGTTATAGAGTCTGCTGAAACAGGTTCTTCCCTTTCATATCTTTTGTAGAAACAGACTCACATGTACACACCTACACACACATACACACACATATAACCCAAAGAACACCTGCAAACTTCATACAGACACACCTGCAACAAACTTTCACCAAAGGAATGTGGTTTTTTCTGGTGCAACCCTCCCTTTTCAAAGGCATGCTTCGAGCTCGATTGTTGAACGGATCTGATCGTGCAGGCAGTATTAGTTTTATGTTAAACGTGTTCATTTTGTAGAATCTGTGTTCTTCACGCGTTATTAAAATATTCTCAAGAACGATAAAGTCTGTAATTTCCTACGTCTTTTCTCTTTTTCGTTCGCTCTTTATTTTCTGTCTTTTTTCTCTCTTATTGCACGTTATTCTTTTCGCTCTTATTTTCTCTCATTTTTTTAGTATAAATATTACAATAATAATCGAATATGAATAACAATACCGAATCGAATGTCGATAATGTCGCGGATTTCATTCAAAATTTTTTCGTAAATGATAATGATAATGCAATGTTTCCGGACGATTTTCCAAATATACATATGCCGCCACCACCACCACCAGCAGAAGAAACATCATTACAAGGGCCTTCGCTACATTCATTCTCAGATTTCATTCCATTGGCTACATCAACACCTTTAGCATCACCGGTAATGTCACAAGATTTGCAAACTCCGTCGTTAATGCAAGTACCTTTGGTACATGATGAAAAAGAATATAGCACAACAATGTTGGAATTACCCAAAGAAATATTTAACCGAAAAGCAGTCGTCTATGTTAAAGACCCTAACGATCCAGAAAATAAAAATAGTTTCATGTATGCGGTTTTAGCAAAATTTACATCAAAACCGTCATCGATGTGGCAGTACAATATTCTACAGAAAGTATACGATTTCAGCTTTATTCACTTACCGATCCAATCGCTGGCTGATATTGAAACGTTTGAAAGAATAAACGCTGTATCAATCAACTTATACAAGCTGATAGAAACCGACTATACAGATCAAAGTACATTCAACTACAAAATAAAAGTCGTGTACGCCTTCCGAAAAAATCACAGTTTGTTAAATCATAAACATCACACAAACATATTATATTGGGGATCTAATGGAAATTATCAATTCGCATGGATTAAAAAATTCAATCGATTGTTGCGGATCCAGTCGCCGAAAGCGAAATTTGTATGCTGGTCATGTCTCGATCCCATGAATACCGATTACGAACATAATAATACTCACAGGTGTGACGCGGTCAGTTGGCGTAATATGCACCATATGTAAATAAATAAAGACGTATTTTTCGTATTCATAGATGTATTTTTATTTTTCAAAAAAAATCTTTTTACTTTGTTTCATGCAAATTAATGTAATCTATATAATATAATAAATATTTTCATATGTATACATTTTGTTTTTTATTTTCCATAAACCTAAAATTTCAATTTTACAATCGTTGTTAATATATTCACAACTTCAGTTTGTATTAATGTCTCTCGTTCCTTATGTTGAACAGACGAATCAATATTATTTAACTGTTCAGTTAAGTATGCGGAGTCTTTTTATCTTGCTTAACTTTGAAGATATATGATAGATTCTTTTTTCATTTGATAGTGTAAACGTTTTCTTCCTTTACAATCTTCTTGTGCTTTATCACTATTACAACATTTTTCATCATTTTCTAACTAATTGTAACCATTTTTCCACTATTTCGTAACATGTTCTTATGTTTTTGGACTTTTTACGCTACTTTTTTCACCAATTTATACTATTTCGAAGCGTTTCATATGACTGAACGCTACTTAAGAAGTTTTTCGATAATTATCGCCATTCCTCACAATATTCATATGTTTTAACGCTTTTTACACTATTTTTCACAAATTTATATTTCGCTTCATTTCTAATGTTTGAACGCCTCATATGTAGTTCTTCGACAATTTTTCACTGTTCATCACTATATTTTTTATGTTGTATCACCTTTTACGAAGTCTTCTTCGAATTTTACCATCATTCAACAATATTTTCGTTATTGTACCCCTTTGAACTGTTGTTTTACCCTAAAAGTGAGTGTATATCTAATTTGTTATAATAAGGAAAGAATGTAATGTATATTACAAATTTCCTTTCCTGGGAGTATGATTGTGTGCGTGGAATAATAAACTCTGGTTAAATGGCAGACTGCATCCACCATCAAGCAGAGTGTGTAATGCGTGGTAATTAACTCTGGCATTTCACACATTGCAAGGAAGTTATGATATGTTTGAGCAAAAATTAGTTGTTGTATATCATTCATGTTAGCCATTAAATGTTCACACTGAGAGGTGTAAGGGTGTCGTCATCATATGAACCATTACGATTTTTATAATTATATTATACACTAAGCATGTATGTATTACAACGACCACATCAACTCTGCTAAGGACAGTAATGTTTGGAGGTAGATAGTGAACTGTTACATTAGAAGAGGAACATGGGTACATACATGGAAACATCATTAGCGATATTACATCACATGTATGTCACCAAATTTAACTAAAATGTTGCGTCCATAGTAAAAAATGAGAGGATTTTTCCTAAGAGGTTAAATTTTATGTCTAAGGTGACGAATATAATAAAATTGATGCAATTTTAGCTGAAGATGGAGTATTTTACACTAAAATCGTTGTTTTAACCTAAAGTGAGATTATTTGTGGGGTTAAACGGTCTTTTTTCATATAAAATTTGATGTTTTTTCTAAATGTGGATATTTTTTGTCCTAAATGGAGTAATTTCTACATGAATGGTACTTTTTAGACTGACCTATATACTTCTTGATGTGATATTCCATTCATTGTGAAGTTATGCTTTGAAAGGATTTGTGTCTGGTTGTGGGAAGTTTCCGAACTTTTCTGATGCATCGATTATAGTATAATAGTTGTTGTGTGTTAGTGAGTTGATGGTGTTTGGATGGGAATAATAAATAGGGGTAAGAGGTGAAGTGTACCACATCAAGCAAGGAGAGTACTGTTTGATAATTAAATCTATCATTTAAACACATTGCAAGTCAGTTATAATATGTTAAGTCAAAATTAGTTGTTGTATCTCGTTCAGGATTTTACATTAAACGATCACACTGAGAGACGCGATGGACTCGTCATCATGAAGATCCATGCATTCATTACATTATTTTTCACTAATTTGTAATCACCATTTTTTTTTTATGTTTTGAACGAGTCTTATAATGTTTTTTGATAATTTTCATGGTACAAGGTTCATAATGTAAAGTAATTTTAATTATTTCAACAGTCTTTACACACAAATAAAGCAATATATCTTAAGCACACTCAACATAATACAAATTTTTACAAACAGAAGTAAACAACGGATTTACTTAGAAATTTTAATAAAACTTAAGAATCATATTATATATGAAATTGCTAGTTTTTTCAATCAATGATCCAAACTAGCAGGTTTAGAATTATATCAGACCTCGAGTAAAAACCCCAAATTATTTAATGTGTACATCTTTGCTACTTTTTACCTTATATGTGTAAATGTACATATCTACACATATTCATATATATCCAGATATATACATATATCCATAAATATCTACATACATATATATATCTACATATATGCATATATATCTACATATACACATATATATCTACATATATCCATAAATATCTACATACATATATATATCTACATATATGCATATATATCTACATATATACATATATATCTACATATATACATATATATCTACATATATACATATATATCTACATATATATCTGCATATATACATATATATCTACATATATACATATATATCTACATATATACATATATCCATAAATATCTACATATATGCATATATATCTACATATATACATATATATCTACATATATACATATATATCTACATATATACATATATATCTACATATATTCATATATATCTACATATATACATATATCCATAAATATCTACATACATATATATATCTACATATATGCATATATACTTACTCGAGGTCTGATATAATTCTAAACCTGCTAGTTTGGATCATTGATTGAAAAAACTAGCAATTTCATATATAATATGATTCTTAAGTTTTATTAAAATTTCTAAGTAAATCCGTTGTTTACTTCTGTTTGTAAAAATTTGTATTATGTTGAGTGTGCTTAAGATATATTGCTTTATTTGTGTGTAAAGACTGTTGAAATAATTAAAATTACTTTACATTATGAACCTTGTACCATGAAAATTATCAAAAAACATTATAAGACTCGTTCAAAACATAAAAAAAAAATGGTGATTACAAATTAGTGAAAAATAATGTAATGAATGCATGGATCTTCATGATGACGAGTCCATCGCGTCTCTCAGTGTGATCGTTTAATGTAAAATCCTGAACGAGATACAACAACTAATTTTGACTTAACATATTATAACTGACTTGCAATGTGTTTAAATGATAGATTTAATTATCAAACAGTACTCTCCTTGCTTGATGTGGTACACTTCACCTCTTACCCCTATTTATTATTCCCATCCAAACACCATCAACTCACTAACACACAACAACTATTATACTATAATCGATGCATCAGAAAAGTTCGGAAACTTCCCACAACCAGACACAAATCCTTTCAAAGCATAACTTCACAATGAATGGAATATCACATCAAGAAGTATATAGGTCAGTCTAAAAAGTACCATTCATGTAGAAATTACTCCATTTAGGACAAAAAATATCCACATTTAGAAAAAACATCAAATTTTATATGAAAAAAGACCGTTTAACCCCACAAATAATCTCACTTTAGGTTAAAACAACGATTTTAGTGTAAAATACTCCATCTTCAGCTAAAATTGCATCAATTTTATTATATTCGTCACCTTAGACATAAAATTTAACCTCTTAGGAAAAATCCTCTCATTTTTTACTATGGACGCAACATTTTAGTTAAATTTGGTGACATACATGTGATGTAATATCGCTAATGATGTTTCCATGTATGTACCCATGTTCCTCTTCTAATGTAACAGTTCACTATCTACCTCCAAACATTACTGTCCTTAGCAGAGTTGATGTGGTCGTTGTAATACATACATGCTTAGTGTATAATATAATTATAAAAATCGTAATGGTTCATATGATGACGACACCCTTACACCTCTCAGTGTGAACATTTAATGGCTAACATGAATGATATACAACAACTAATTTTTGCTCAAACATATCATAACTTCCTTGCAATGTGTGAAATGCCAGAGTTAATTACCACGCATTACACACTCTGCTTGATGGTGGATGCAGTCTGCCATTTAACCAGAGTTTATTATTCCACGCACACAATCATACTCCCAGGAAAGGAAATTTGTAATATACATTACATTCTTTCCTTATTATAACAAATTAGATATACACTCACTTTTAGGGTAAAACAACAGTTCAAAGGGGTACAATAACGAAAATATTGTTGAATGATGGTAAAATTCGAAGAAGACTTCGTAAAAGGTGATACAACATAAAAAATATAGTGATGAACAGTGAAAAATTGTCGAAGAACTACATATGAGGCGTTCAAACATTAGAAATGAAGCGAAATATAAATTTGTGAAAAATAGTGTAAAAAGCGTTAAAACATATGAATATTGTGAGGAATGGCGATAATTATCGAAAAACTTCTTAAGTAGCGTTCAGTCATATGAAACGCTTCGAAATAGTATAAATTGGTGAAAAAAGTAGCGTAAAAAGTCCAAAAACATAAGAACATGTTACGAAATAGTGGAAAAATGGTTACAATTAGTTAGAAAATGATGAAAAATGTTGTAATAGTGATAAAGCACAAGAAGATTGTAAAGGAAGAAAACGTTTACACTATCAAATGAAAAAAGAATCTATCATATATCTTCAAAGTTAAGCAAGATAAAAAGACTCCGCATACTTAACTGAACAGTTAAATAATATTGATTCGTCTGTTCAACATAAGGAACGAGAGACATTAATACAAACTGAAGTTGTGAATATATTAACAACGATTGTAAAATTGAAATTTTAGGTTTATGGAAAATAAAAAACAAAATGTATACATATGAAAATATTTATTATATTATATAGATTACATTAATTTGCATGAAACAAAGTAAAAAGATTTTTTTTGAAAAATAAAAATACATCTATGAATACGAAAAATACGTCTTTATTTATTTACATATGGTGCATATTACGCCAACTGACCGCGTCACACCTGTGAGTATTATTATGTTCGTAATCGGTATTCATGGGATCGAGACATGACCAGCATACAAATTTCGCTTTCGGCGACTGGATCCGCAACAATCGATTGAATTTTTTAATCCATGCGAATTGATAATTTCCATTAGATCCCCAATATAATATGTTTGTGTGATGTTTATGATTTAACAAACTGTGATTTTTTCGGAAGGCGTACACGACTTTTATTTTGTAGTTGAATGTACTTTGATCTGTATAGTCGGTTTCTATCAGCTTGTATAAGTTGATTGATACAGCGTTTATTCTTTCAAACGTTTCAATATCAGCCAGCGATTGGATCGGTAAGTGAATAAAGCTGAAATCGTATACTTTCTGTAGAATATTGTACTGCCACATCGATGACGGTTTTGATGTAAATTTTGCTAAAACCGCATACATGAAACTATTTTTATTTTCTGGATCGTTAGGGTCTTTAACATAGACGACTGCTTTTCGGTTAAATATTTCTTTGGGTAATTCCAACATTGTTGTGCTATATTCTTTTTCATCATGTACCAAAGGTACTTGCATTAACGACGGAGTTTGCAAATCTTGTGACATTACCGGTGATGCTAAAGGTGTTGATGTAGCCAATGGAATGAAATCTGAGAATGAATGTAGCGAAGGCCCTTGTAATGATGTTTCTTCTGCTGGTGGTGGTGGTGGCGGCATATGTATATTTGGAAAATCGTCCGGAAACATTGCATTATCATTATCATTTACGAAAAAATTTTGAATGAAATCCGCGACATTATCGACATTCGATTCGGTATTGTTATTCATATTCGATTATTATTGTAATATTTATACTAAAAAAATGAGAGAAAATAAGAGCGAAAAGAATAACGTGCAATAAGAGAGAAAAAAGACAGAAAATAAAGAGCGAACGAAAAAGAGAAAAGACGTAGGAAATTACAGACTTTATCGTTCTTGAGAATATTTTAATAACGCGTGAAGAACACAGATTCTACAAAATGAACACGTTTAACATAAAACTAATACTGCCTGCACGATCAGATCCGTTCAACAATCGAGCTCGAAGCATGCCTTTGAAAAGGGAGGGTTGCACCAGAAAAAACCACATTCCTTTGGTGAAAGTTTGTTGCAGGTGTGTCTGTATGAAGTTTGCAGGTGTTCTTTGGGTTATATGTGTGTGTATGTGTGTGTAGGTGTGTACATGTGAGTCTGTTTCTACAAAAGATATGAAAGGGAAGAACCTGTTTCAGCAGACTCTATAACATTGTCGCACGATCTAATACAACGGTATGGCAACATGCATGTAAGGTTATGAGCGACGTACATTTACGCTACGATAGTGAGCATACATATTGGAGAAAAAATACAAAATTATGAACGGTCGGAAGAAATGGACAGAAACGAAAAAAATATACTTCGGCTATTTCTAAAATATTTAGGCTCAAAAAAAAAAATATTTAGAGTATATTTAGAGTCAGAGGTTGTATCTTACAAACAGATGAAAACTCTCACAGCTGCGGAAATACGTGATGTACGTGAAAAAGTATAACAATTGAATTCGCTTATTACACACAAAAAAATAAAAAAACGGTGTATTACAGACAAAAATCTAATTTTTTAATCTAAACAGATATGAACAAATTATGTGGAAATATATTCGAAAATTAAATAATTATATATACATTATACTCGACTGGTTCAGATTTTTGAAAATTTCGTCATTACCAGTACTTTAAGTTAAGAGGGGGAGAGAAGGATAGATCGCTAAATAAATTAAATAAACAGAAATCGGAAAGGATGGGAAAAAGATGAAAAAATAATTAGCAAAAATATATACAATATGAGAATGAATAGATATTGATGGAAAAAAATATATACAAAATATATACAAAACAATATTTACACGTGTATAAAAATATATTTAAAAAATTTTAAAGAAAACATAAAAACGAACGGTCTGAAAAAAAATATATATGTACAAATACACACAAAAATATACAGAAAAAATATACAAAATTGTTAAAAACGATCGAATTAATGAATTTTTAATTTGCGCGAATTGTACGTTGGCAGTCGATACAATCTTTTACTTTCATACAATTTCGAGTACTATGCAGAAATATATCGTCATCGAAATAATATTCTTCATCATTCTCATGTTCAAAAAATGGTAGAAGTGATTTTATCGTATCATCCTGTTTTAGTCTATCTGGTAAAAATGTATAAATGTCTCCAACACAACTTGGAAATAACGTAATTATCATTTCTTTGGTGGTTGTAATGAACAACTGACTTAAATCATTTATATTTAGATTATTCATAAGCTTCAGCGGACGGATGACATGATCGTACCATGCCTTCATCACCATAACGTTTTTCACTGCACAATGAAAACTATCATTCTCATTATGGTGTTTACAAGTTATCAAATTGCTTATACCAAAATACTCTTCATATAGATTCTCAATACTAGATAATCGAAAGACTTGATCCATATTAACGATTTCGTAGTCTAAATCACGCAACAATTCAGACTTTTCGTTAAGTTCCATTAGTGTAAGTTTAGCATATACTGTTAAAACATATACGCGAGCCCTCGGTTTTTGGGACAATATCGTGAATATATCGCGTGCGATGAATATTTCTTCACGACAGGGAAATAATGAAGGGTTCTTCAAGTAATAACTCACTGAAGAACATTGTAAATGTGGCATTTTTGATGCATGCCATGCTCTGCTTGGCTTATACAGCGTATGCAAACACTTCCCGCCAGACATATCAATCATTGCTAGTTCGGTTACTCGAAACCTATAATCACAATCTATATGGACGCTGATATCTACAAAATATTCCGCTATATCCACTTGTTCTGATAATAATACAGGACCAACGATTTTACATACAGGGGATGTTGATTGTTCTGATGTATAACCATCATCATTTTGCGGTGTTGGAGTTGAAGAAGACGTATGCGAGTCGCTATCACTCGAAAAGGAATTCTGAATAAATTCGTCGGCTTTAATATCAATCGATTCGGTATTGTTATTCATGTTTGATTACTGTTTTTTTAACTTTCTACTAAAAAATAGAAAATTATTACTTTTACCGTTACAGTAAATTTTTAATAATGCGTGAAGAACACAGATTCTACAAAATGAACACGTTTAACATAAAACTAATACTGCCTGCACGATCAGATCCGTTCAACAATCTACCTCGATGCTCGCCTTTGAAAAGGGAGGGTTGTACCAGAAAAACCACATTCCTTTGGTTATAGAGGTGTTTGAAAGACGTCGTCAAGGAGAGATGAAGATATGCGTGTTTGTGTGTAGGTGTGTACATGTAAACCGTTTTCTACAAAAGATATGAAGAGGAAGATCCTGTTTCAGCAGACTCAATAACATTGTCGCACGATCTAATACATCGGTATGGTAACATGCATGTAAGGTTATGAACGGAGCATTTTTCGCTACGACTACGTGACAGCCATATGGGAGAAAAAATATAATACGAAAGATTTCGAAAAAAAAAAAAATATTACAGTTAGAAAAAAACAACAAAAAAAAATGAAATATTCTTAAACTAATAGAATCGAAAAAATTATTATGAATGATATGAGATCTAACGGTAGCAGATGAGTGTGTGCGAATGGATGGTGCGCTTTTGTGGTGGTTGTGACGATCAAGGAGTATGTGGAAAAAATATAAAAAGTATGTACAATCAGTAAATTGATTGCAAAAAGGTAGAAAGGTTTAAAGATTACATTTGCTTATTTATTAGTAGAAAAGATGCATGGACGCCTTAAATTAACCTTCTGCAAAATGAATGAAATAACGGTACATCATTCAAGCTGGTTTTCATCGGGAGAGATTGTCCATTTTCACCATGCTTTCTAGAAAAGGTGTATACATGTCGTGAATTTGTATGTTGTAAAAGGTCGTAAATAACGGTACATGACAAGCGCTTCAATAATGATACAAACGACTGTTGAGGCGGGCGGAGACATCTTAGACTGTGGAGCAGCGATTGAATTTCTTGGAAATGTCGAGATCAGTGTTCGATGACGTTGATGTCGATTTTTTTATGTGCATGTGTGTATTTGAACGAGTCTAAAAAAATATTCCTCTAGCGAATAACGGTAAATAGCGGGGGAGTATTAAGCGGTCAAAGGTTGATAGAAAGACGAGACGAATACATGAAGAGGTTGACTATACCTGGAAAAGGACGATTAATGTTTGTAGCAACAATATCGTCAATGAAAATAATAGTTCCTTCGTTTAATAATTATACTGAGATGTGTATAATATTAAACTTAGTTACGATGTTGATAAAAATTATTTAGTGCCCTGAGATTTTCTCTATCAAAATGTTAAAAGATGTAAAGTATGTAAGACGGGGGGGTGAATGTGTCAGAAAAATAATAGCAGTAAAAATAATTAAAGATCGATAATTAAAAATTAAATATAATAACTGTGTGTGGTATATGTGAGGGTCTGATGTGATATGCTCCCGCGGCTAATACAGAAAAAAAAATGTTCACGATTAATAAGGAACCTATCTGTGAGTGTGACAATATGGCGTGTGTGTAAGTCTGGGAGGAGTTGAAAAATAAATAAAACATATTATAATTGCTAGCGAAACGTGAATGCATGGAAATGGATGTCGTGCAAATAAAATCCAAAAAAAAATGTACGAACGGAAAAAAATTTCAAAAGACTTTTTGGAAAAATAATCTAACAATAATATACAATAATTGATAGTAAAATGGGTGTTGGAGGCAACATCTACACTTCTGCGAGAGTTGATTGATTGACTGGGTCTAGAACATATATTATGAAAGAATTGTAATTTGTGTAGAATGGATAGGGGTGGGAGAGGTAAATTATGAAACCGTGTTAAATAAAATTATACTCGATTTCATTTTTGAATACATATGTCTGGAAAAAAAATATGAACGTTCGGGAGAAACGATCGGAAGCGAAAAAAAAATATAGTTAGAATAATTCCATAATACTTGGAGTTGAATAAAAGTTATTATGAACGGTATGGGAACTAACGACAGCAGATGGGTGTGCATTCATAGCGGTGAAGACATTGTAGGATTTATTTTTAGAACCGGAGAAAAATAAAAATATTATGAACGGACGAAAGAAATGATCGGAAACGTGAAAAATATACTTCGGCTATTTCTATAATATTTATGCTCGAAAAATTATTAAGAACGATATGGAAACTAACTGCAGAAGATGTGTGCGCATTCATCGCGTTGAAGACATTGTAGGATTTATTTTTAGAACCGGAGGAAAATAAAAATATTATGAACGGTCAGAAGAAATGATCGGAAGTGAAGAAAATATATAATTGGAATAATTCCATAATACTTGGAGTTGAATAAAAGTTATTATGAACGGTATGGAAACTAGCGACAGCAGATGGGTGTGCGGGAATGGGCGGTGTGCATTCATAGCGGTCAAATAAAAAAATAATTACCTCTCAATATGAAATGACGGAGGCGTCGGGAGCGTCGATCGGAGGTTTGGTGGTCGTAGTAAAAGTAAATAGAATGTGATATATTCGATATTAAAACAACGGAATCGATCGGTAAAGAGGGTGGAAGGAGTAAAGGAGACTAAGGCTATTTTAGACTATAGAAATAATTGATTTGTTAATTTATAAATGTTTTGGATAACCGGTTAGGTTTAGACAACAGAGCAGTGATTGGGTTATTATGTGAAAAAAATAATAATTAAAAAAAAGTAATCGCGATAGTATAAACAGACAACACGTGCGGGGGAACGGTGCGTGCGCTTTCGCGGCGGAGAGCGTTATGATAGATATATGCGGGGGGTCAGCGCGTGCGTTTTCGCAGAGAATAACGCTGTGTTAGATATATGTGTGGTATCGGGACGTGCGTCTTGGAATATGGTAGTAAGATCGGGGAATCAGGAAAATAAAAAATTATGCTTCGGCTAATTTTATATTATGTATACTTAGACTTTGAAATATTAAAGAAATAATCGCAGTATCGGAAAGGGAGCGTTCGTGTGTGTGTGTGTGTGATATCGCGGCGGATATCTGAATATGCGGGGGGTCGGCGCGTGCGCTTTCGCGACGGCGACTGGAGCGTGTGCGGGATCGAAATATACATGTGAGAGGTGTGAACTGGAGTTATAGGTTAGATTTACGCTTTAAATAATATATTGGGGTTAAATTTTGGAATTTTCTTACTTAGGTCCTGAATTTTGAAAAAATTGTGATAATGTAGCAGTGGGCGGGCGGGGCGAGCGGGGACTTGGGTTACTTTCGGACATTAATTAATATACTTATGTTAATTAATAATCGGTTCTGTTTATCAGAAACGATCAGGACGCGTACGAGGGAATTTTGGAGACGGAGCGTTCGTGTGTGTGTGTGTGTGATATCGCGGCGGATATCGGAATATGCGGGGGATCGGCGCGTGCGCTTTCGCGACGGCGACCGGAGCGTGCGCGGGAACGAAATATACGTGTGAGAGGTGTAACGGAGGTGTTGGGTTAGATTTACGCTTTAAATAATATACTTGGGTTACATTTTGGAATTTTCATACTTAGGTCCTGAATTTTGAAAAAAAAAATTGCGGTAAAGCAGTGGGCGGGTGGGGTCAGCAGAGACTTGGGTTACTTTCGGACATTAATTAATATACTTATGTTAATTAATAATCGGATCGGTTTATCGGAAACGAGCGGGACGCGTACGGGGGAATTTCGGAGAAATTTGGGGAAATTGGGGGAACTTTCAGCACCTGGACACTAATTGGGGTTACTTGCGCCCCAGAATAACACTTTGGATAGTTTATTGACCTCGGGACACTGTTTGGACGTTCGGTTTATCGGATATGTACGGGAACCGTCCGGGGGAAACTCAGAGGAATCGGGGGAAACTTGGGTGAATTTTGACCACCTGGACATGAATTGGGGTGAATTTTGTGTTCGGATTACCGGTCTGGGGTGAATTTTCGCCTCCGGGACAGGAATTGGGGTTCGGATTAGCGGACCTCCTAGAGTCGCCCTTTAATGACTACTCATAAGAAAAGGTTAACTAAGGAACGATTAAAAGGACGAATTGTAAAAACTATAAAGGCAAACTTCTTAGGAGAAATGGAAAGCTGAAGAGAGGATAAGGAATTTTCCAAAATAGCAAGAGAGGAATTAACTTCCTCGTTAGCAGAAGAAACATTATTAGAAGAGACAAATAGACGAGAAGAATATAGACTTAAAATGAATGTTAAGAGTAGCGAGACTGCGAAAGTAAATGTTGAAAAGTGTAGGACTCAAGCACGATCCTTGCGAAAGACCTCGAAAAACTGATCTGGAATCGTCGAAGAAACGGGTAGAAAGACGAATTGTTCTATTCCGGAAAAGATTGATAACTAAGGAAGTAAACTCAAGAGGGATATTAATGGAAAGCATTTTATTCTGTAGAGAAGGTAGGTGAACATTATCAAAGGCAGCAGTGGCATCAACAAAACGCGGCGGTGGTAAATTTCCTGTGAACGAGAGATTTATAAATTTCGGAAAGGAAAAGGGATATGCAATCAGTAGTACCAAGGCCAGGACGGAAACCAAACATATTATCAGGAAGTACATTATTTTTATATTCTAACTACCAGACCAAGCGTTTATTAATCATCTGTTCAAAAAGATTTTTCTTAAACATGAGGCCAGAGAGATCAGACGGAAGGAGTTAGACTTCTTTTTCGGAATAGGAATAATTAATAAAACAATTTTCAAAGTGGTACAGTTGCGGAAATGTATAGGAAATAATTATAGATTGACAAAAGGGTTTTAAGTGCTAACTCAGAAAGGTTTTTGAGGACAAGGAGCGGAATGCCGTTTATGCCGGTGCTATAATTAGAATAACTGGCCAAGGAATCGCGGAGTTCATTGATGCTGAAGGGAGAAGAGAAAAGGTGTGAAGATGTAATAGGTAGGGAATAAGTCCATGATTCCTCGAGGGATAATGAAAGATTATATTTAATTATTAAATAATATTAAAAAAATGGGGAAAACAAATTTAAATACCAAACCAACATATCAATAAGTATTTTTAAACCGTCAATTTCTATAATACGGAATCGTTTAACATTATGTTTGTTAAATATAAATAGAGTAATTTGTAATCAATTAAAATATATAAACGATATATGCTAATTGGAAACATTTTCAGACGTAGCCCATCATCAGCTGAAGCTAAATTTTAGCTGATGATGGACTATGTCTGGGAACGTTTCTAATTAATACGTATCGTTTATACGTTTTAAATTTGATTCTTATATCTGTACTTTATTCCAAATTATTAAATAAATTTCTATGTTTCAAAAATATTATAAATAAAGAAAATATTTAATATTATTTATTAATCAATTGCACATTACACCGTTGAATGGAAAATTAAGAAATCTAAGACATTAAATTAATGATTAAATTTAAAGATTAAATCGAAAATTATTTATCAGTGTAATTGATAGTGCAGGCATTATTAACTATCTTCAAAGGCTCAGTAACCCACCTAGCAGTGTGTCATTAGACCTACTATTTTATAACACATTCCAAAAAAAAAAAGTTCTGAAGGAATTTAAGCCAAACACATTGCTTTTAAATCTGTTCAAAAAGTTCTGCTTTTTAACCCACATTAAGAAACGCGAATACACTTAAATTTCTTTACTTTATCCATTCGAAAAGAAAATGCTAACAGCATCATTTAGAAAAAAATTCAAATCACTAAACAGGAATCTCGAACTTCATTTAATCATTACAACTGGTGCCCTCATCAAAATTACATCTTTTGCAGTGAACGTTTTATTTTCCACAGAATTTTTCCCTATTTCATTAAATTGAATGTTAATGCGATAAAATTGATGATGAACGGCCTATATCCTCCTTTTTCTTAACTGTAATGGCATCACTGAGCTACCCAATATTTTTCCCAAGCTCAATCCTGTATTGATTCTTTTTTTTTTTGGAAGATATTGAACCTTACTTTTTTTTTTTTTTTTTGGCTTGGCTAGAAACCATCTGACCACTGACGAAATTCTATGAATAAGTAGAAACTGGATAATACAAGTATGTATATGTATATATAAAGAAAAATCGGATCTGTCAAAAAAATTTTGTTCTAACAAATATGGCCGCAATGCTTTAACATAGCCCACAAATGCCGATAGAGAATGACTAGAAAATTAAAAACTGACCATATCGCAGCCCAAGTGCAACGGACACTGGAGTGCGACTGAACAGCAAAAATTAAGAAAGTTAGTAAAGCCGGGAAAAGAAAAAGGAAAGAAATTAAAAGGAAACAAGTGTATCAATTCAACTGTTTTAACTCTGTCGGAGAAACAAATCTATCTTGGGAAGCACAATATGTGTACGTATCAACTAAATAAGTATACGGTTCATATTTACAAATTTGAACAAAATTAATAAGGTACGATCATCAGCACATAGCAATGATCATATATACAGTATGGCGGATATATTCCGGTAGCCATTAATTTATTAATCAGAGTGATTCTACTATGTTCAAACTAAACTAATAAATAAATAATTTATGTCCCCTCCAAAACTGGTACCCATATGATTATCACAATTTCGGTATGGAAGACCTACTGCGGAAAAGTTTCGTGACACTCTGGAATGACCCGAGCGCAGTCCTGCAAATAACTGTAACAAATCTACGAACTGTACCAGGCGGAACCAAAGACGAGATGTGTACAAACCAGAGAAAAGAGGGGAAAAGGGCAAAGAAGGCAAAGATGGTTGAATAACCCTATATGTTCTACTTATAGTGGAACAAAAATCTATAAAAACTCGTCAGTCCGCTCGATTATCCTTTTTAATTTTCTTCATTAAGTCGATAGATGGGATTTATGGGAACTTATCTTCTGATATACTAGTGCTTTTAGCTACCGCATCAACACTATCATTAAGTCGGTGATTAGGTAACCAGAAAAATTTGATAATTTCACTAAGCTGTGCGATACTCAAGCATTTATTCCTGATTTACAATACTGGAGGGTGATTTTTATGATTAAAATGGCAACCATTAATAGCCAGAAAGGAGCTAAGGCTTTCCAAGCATGAAATGTTCGCATGATATTATGATCTTAGGTGTAATTAATTATAAAATTCAATTAAAAGGCAAAAGTATATTATACATCATATACAATATTATTTTTTCAAGTGGCGTATATTACGTAACACACGACTCTTTTTGTTAAGTATTAAACGTGATACATGTAGTGTTAAAACTAGACGATGTAAATAAAGTGTCGCAAAAATAATGAAACACTAATTGCCTATTCGATGTAAAAGTAATCATCTTATGCTATATTTACAGATAAAAAAAACAGTGAACTTAATGCGTCACATTGTACTGAACAAAACAGGGTATCACTTTAGTAAACAGGTAACTTTTACTCGTAACCAAATCATTATTTAATGTTACTGAATAACTTACTTAATATTATTTCTGCATCATTCAAAATTATTGAAATTGGTTCCATTAGGTAATTTATTTAAAAACTAGACATATAAAAACAACATGTGTCTTAATTTCTTATAACATGATACAATTACTGATATACACGGTGTGTCGGAAAACTTCCCGAACTTCTTCTCTAGCACATATACAAATGACGTGATCTATTAAACAAAATATCTGTACTATATTGTTACATCCTTCTAGAGTGTGTGTGTATAAAATTTCAGCAGTTTCCGTTGATTGGTTTTGCGAGTTGTTAGACACGTGTATTTTAGTGAAGGTGTGTGTTTGGGTCGCAGGTGCAAATCTGAACAATGCAGATGAAAAGTGAGAAATTCGTTCAGCGATTAAATTCTGTGTTAAGAGCTAAGAAAACGTTTTCGGAAACGCGAAAGTTGATCGATGATGGGGTTTCGGTGAAGGTGTGGAGTATCACGTACGACTGTTTACACATGGTATAACTTCTTGCACCGAACGCCTCAGAGCCATTACTACTTCAGACGAGTACCAGAGAAGCTTCGAATCGCTGTACAAGCCCTCAAATACGTGTCTATACTTCGGAAAGTATGTTGAAAATTATTTCAAATAAATTACTTTACACATCCAATCGTACTTCATTTATTTCAAAAGTTCCGGAACTTTTCCGACACACCGTATTTATATGTATTATTGAAAAAAACTAATTAATTAATTTTAGTTACATATCGAGTGCCTGGTTGAATGTCGATTATTACAATTTAAAAAGACTTTGATCCCACCGATTCGGAATTTTAGTGAAACAGAGATCTTTATATAGAAACAAAAGAAAAAAAAATTATATATATATATATAATTCTCAATAAATAGATTTTGTGGAATAAATCGATGCGAATTGAAATATCCGTATGATGAGTAGACTTCTGTTCCGATCAGATCTTCTAAATCGATATCAGTTGATTTGGTTAAAGAAGATTGTGATTTAATTGTCGAACTATTTCGTAATTTTTTGCCTCATATGTAACATCAACCGTGGTATTGCAAAATGTTGCCTACTGCAACCGATTGCTTAATATATGTAGTACGAATAAAGCGTAAACATCATTTCTTTAACTAACAATTAACGCAGTATCTCATGATTTGGCGAACTGCTAAATACTTTTTCAAAACATTTACTAACAGAAACAAATTACAATTGGCGTATTTTGATGATCTTATGGAACACCAAGTCGTTTCTGTGATGTTGTAAGACATATGAACGCAGTTATTTTAGTTTCATTTCTTAAAAAAAAGTTTCTAAATATAATTTTTATCAATAAACTTCTTGATTAATTTCATCAGAATTTTGATCAGTTAAGAAATGTTTTGGTATATTAAGAAAACTGGTTTTCTGTAAAGTTGAACGGAATTCACTTAGTTGACCCGGTAGAAAAGATCACGGTATTAAGCTTTTCATAATGTAATAAGCCTAATAGACCTGAACAGAATACTTCACTAGTTACTTCCCCATTCGGTTGTCTTTATTTTTCCGTATTTTTTTGATGTCCGGTTTCCTTTCAGGCTAGGCAGACTTATAAGTTGAAAATAAGATGAATTTTGAAAATTTCTGTTGATGCAGATGAGAATAATAATAATTACGTACACGGGAATTATTTTATATAACTTTTCATGTATAAGTCATATTTAATAAAATCCTGCAATCAATATATATATATATATATATATATATTTCATATTATTAATATATTATTGTAATTTTTTAAAAATGAAATAATGGATAGATTAAAAAATGCAGGGAAAGTGAGACTGTTCACCATTGTTTAATTTTATCCTTGAAATTTATTTAATTTCCTTTATTAATTATACATAATCAAATATTAAAAAAATATTGATTAAAATAATTTCATAAATAAATGGAACAAGGATTACTCCTTATTTTGCTAAAAAATGATATGTAATAAAATGGGGTTAATAGCTAAGCTAGAAGTCCGATAGTATATGTGAACAAATTTGAAATAAAATTCATGTAAGAAATTTAATTATATTTTACTGTTTCTTTTTGTTACTATAGGTAAATGTTTTTTTACTAAGTTTTCTTCATAGAGATTTAAATTTTACGGCTTGTGGAGTACTCGGTTTGACTTACAAAGATTTCTTATCGGTAAGTATGCATAATTGTATTTTCTGCTAATCGAACAAGTCGCTATAAAGCGGAAAAAATAATACCACTAAACAAAATGCATGAAAAATTATGGATAAGATAATAAGGAAAATTTAATATTTTGACCTTACTATAAGGGATAAAAAAAAAAAAAAAAAAAAAATCCCATTTTTCTATTTAATGGATATATCGCTGCAAAAGTAAATGCTGGGAAGAGATTGATTGGATCGAAAAATTTCTGAGATAACAGAGTTGCGAAATTAATAAACCGTTTTACAAGAGAAAAATTATAACTCGAAGGGTGTTAGTAGAAAGCGGATTGAAAA
The DNA here is from genome assembly GCA_039619475.1 of Icerya purchasi. Taxonomy (NCBI): domain Eukaryota; kingdom Metazoa; phylum Arthropoda; class Insecta; order Hemiptera; family Monophlebidae; genus Icerya; species Icerya purchasi. The sequence goes on along the minus strand of CM077116.1, from coordinate 119,246,094 downwards.
GCCTTGGTCGTTTTCCATACATGAGGGATAGGAGTAGATCGAGAAAGAGGGGGAGTAAAATATTTTCCAAGAGTTATTCTTTGCTATTTTAAAAACAGATTTTGCTTTAGCATTGTCATTTTTATGTGATGGAAAAGTGGAAATGGAAAGATAGGAGCGAAAAATTCTGTAAGAGATATAATTGAATTAAAGGCTCCCTTACAGTCCTTATTCGAGCACAATGAGGAGGAAGTTATTTAATTAAGGCAGAAGAAATTGATTCAATGAAGAAGTCATATTGGCAAGATAAGTTTAAATTAAGAGGAATAGAAAAGCAAGCGATGTGTCAACGAGAGAACAGCAGGTAGCCCAGTGTCTATTTCAGAGAGGATTTGTTTGGAAGAGTGAAGAGGTTTATAAAAACTGGAGAAGGAAAATCGTTAAAAGAAATGATAATAGGAATATGATCACTTTCAAAGGTGCCATTTAGAGTTGATCGTGAACACTGGCGACTAAGATTAGGAGAAACGAATGACAGGTCCAAGTTAATAGAACTAGCAGATAAAAGACTTTTAGTCTAAATAGACGAAATGTCATTAGAGGGTGGGCAGGAATTAAGTAGATTTGTAAGATAAAATTTTCAATTACGGAACTGTTACTATTGTGCCCACTACGGACCCAAAGAGGTGAATGAGCATTCCAATCACCGCCTATAATAAAAGGGGAAAGAAGGGAATAAATGGAGGATTCGAAAGAGAAGTTTCTGTAATCATAGTTAGGAGCAATGTAATTAAGATGAGGTTAAATGGTTTTGAGGTTTCTTAAATATTGAAATATATACAAAATGTGCATTAAACGGGTTCGATTGAATAAGAGGCTAGTAAGAGGATGGATTTCGTGAATTAGACAATGTATATGGTTTCTGATTGAAATAGGTGAATCACCGTCATTGCAATTACAACTAGTCAAGAAAACGCTACAATGCTAGCTTTAGAAGAATTTTTTAGCGAAGTTTGTGAAAACAGCTTAATACGTACGTTATATTAATTCAACAAGTTCTAAAGAGTTTATTTATTTACTCTAAAGCTACGACAATTCCTCTGTAAAGTTTTAAGTTGGCAATGCATGATGAAGAGTGAAATGAGAAATATAAAAAATAAGGAAATGAATAAAAAAAAAAATGAACTAAGCTAGCGGGGATAATAGGAGAATAATGGAAAGCCCAAAGAGCATGAATAAAGAATCAGACAGACTATGATGTAGCCGCCCGTGCAGTCCAACCGGAATATAAAATAAGTAAAGATGTAAAAAAGCACGATTAGCAGAAGTAGTGCGATAAAATTTATTATTCCATTTATGTTGTTAATTGCCTGCGTTTTTTCGGTGCACAGTCGCGCACTTTTAGCGCATAAATGAAAGATACCTCTAAAGGACGTGCTACGATCGTTTAAAATCGGTTGTCCCAGATGAACATGACTTTGTAAATGGAATCTAGAAAATGTTTCGCTGATGTATTTTATCTTTACCGCCGTCATTCCTCGTATATTTTCTTTGACTCTGATTATTCCAGCTTAAATATTTTCTTAAAATCTGAGTAGTATTCTTAATTTCTTATATCACACCTTTACATATTTTCCGTTCGACGGGATTCCGTTTAAAGACGAATTTTACAGGCCGCACTACCGTCCAAGTATTTTGTTGAATAAAAGATTATTTTGTTACACTAGAAAAATACTTTATTTAAAAAAACCTGTATTACAGTTTTCCTTTGGCGGTCATTGTTGTGGTACGAGTCATTACGATTCTATTCGGTATATTATTGGAAATGAAATAACTATCCGATGTAATAACTTCACGCCGGACTGTAGTTGTTCGTCACTTTTCAGCAAAACATGCAGTAGCCTACTTCCAACCCAAAAATAATAAAAGCTCGCTTTAGTACGGTGAACAAAATTATAAAAAAAACGATTTATTAACTATTGATAGAGAGTACTCACTGTGCATGGTGCAAATATTGGACGTTTCGCTACAGACGATTAAATAAAAGTGGAAGTGTCGAAGCTCGTAGGTTTTAATCATTTAGAATTAATTATGAACAGCGCGATAGCGAGTTAGCAACTGAATGTAGTTTGATCTGGGGTCCATTTCAACAGCCCCCCCACTTTAATAATTTTTTTTCATATATAGTGCAATCGTTTGTGCATCGTTTGTGCAGAAATGTGCACAAAGTTCCATCGTTTGTGCACATTCCTATCCCGAGATATTAAAGAAAAACAGTTGTGGGGCTGTTGAAACGTTGCCGCCCCACTTTGAAATTTTTTATCAAAATATAGTGCAATCGTTTGTGCACACCTCCACCCCGCGATATTAAAGAAAAATGGTGGAGGTGCTGTTGAAACGTTGCCCCCCCCCCACTTTGAAATTTTTTATCAAAATATAGTGCAATCGTTTATGCATCGTTTGTGCACATCCCTATCCCGCGATATTGGGGGGGCTGTTAAAACGTTGGCCACCCCACATTAATATTTTTTTGCAAAATATAGTGCATCCGTTTGTGCTTCGTTTGTGCAGAAATGTGCACAAACTTTCATCGTTTATGCACATCCCTATCCCCCACAATATGGAAGAAAAATAGTTGGGGAGTTGTTAAAATTTTATCTAACAAAATTAATAAAAAGTGGCTGATGAAGTTGCTGGAGTATTAGTTCATTGCAAAATAATCGTTTAATACAAAAATCGAAACAAATATCATTTATAAAGCTGTTGATTATTTATATTTTTATTTATTAGGAAATTAATAGTCTACTTTTTAATGTCTAAAATTAATGTTTAAAATTTATAAGTTGTAGTTTATTAATTTATAGTTTTGTAATACACCATAAATATGGGGCTGTGTTCTCGAAACATGTCGATGATTAATTTTTTATTTATATTTTCCGATAAAGTTTAATATTTTCTTTCAATTTATCATAATTTTAGCATCCTTCATTCAATTACATTAACCATTAAAAAAAATAAATACTGAGAATCACAAGTTCTTCCATTAAAAAAATTTGTCTAAATTTGTTTATTTTTCAAAAAATAACAGATATATTAAAATATATAATAAACCTTTTTATAAAATGAGACAAAGAAAAAATATGATACAGGAGGCAGAAAAATAAGTATTAGTGTGTGTAAAACATTTACATTTGGTCACTGCAACAGTTATTTATTTTTATACAGATATAAGAAGTATAAAATGTTTCAATTAAAGAAATATTACAAAAAGTTAAATTAAAAGAATAAAAATAGTACACAACCAAATGTAATTGTAACACTGATTATTTAAAAAGCTTAATAAAACATATAATTCAACAATATTACATCAAGAAATAGTTATTAAAAGTAATATTGCATATAAAATGAAAACATATAAAGAGAACGTATAAAATAAATCAAAATAATCAACACGGGTGAAATTGCTCATCATTGTAATAAAAGAGAAAACAAAAAAAATAGAAAATCCGAAGTATAACAAAAATTTGTATGGGCGATATAAAAATCTACTAATCGTATAAAATTATTTTTGAAAGTGTTGTGTGCACTATTTTGAATATACTACAATTTGAATATTAACGCCCTCTGTATTATTTACATTTACCACTGTTTCTTTTGTGTCATGATAGATCTGCCATGCATTTAGTAGCTCCCGATAACTGTGGGCATGGTAATGGCCTATAGTAGTATATGAAATCGTTGACCTTTGTTTATTAGTTGTTGTACAACCTCTCTTCTTAAATAATAAATATCTAAATTTACAGCTAGAGTTAATGACATTTTACATAATTCTATTTGAAAATCAGCCAAATTGGATAAGTTAATTATATTAAATATTAAATGTACATTATACTCTGTATCGCTTTGATATTTTCTGCATCTGAATGAGAACATATGTATATTACATAACTTGAAATAATTCATTTCTTCATTTAAATATTCTAATAGTTCTTTAGTTTCACCGATACTTGTGTTAATACATACATCTATAACAATTTTACATTTTTCGCAGTTAATTTGAAAAGTAACTGATGGATCATGAAATATTTTTTCACGGAGTGTATCAACAGGCTGTTCCATTGAAAACAATGAAATATTATGTGGCATTAATTCTCCATTTCGATATTTAAGTAAAATTTTTGCCCGTTTTCTATAAGTTTGAGTTGTGACATCACCGTATAAAAGTGTGTACACAAGGTCATATAAAGCGTAATTTTTTTTTTTTCTAACCACGGATCTTTCGTATTGTGCGCTACCGCAATAACATACAGCTACAATTTCTTCTTCTTCTTATAGTGCCATACTTAATTCCTGAGCATCGGCGACTACCTATTCGTACATCTCAGCCGTACAGATATAGGTAGTGTACTAGGCAATTGTTATATGCAACGCAGATGTACACACGCAAGACTACATTCAGAACTGATCGTAGCCGCTTGTTATCGCGCTACGAGTGCAGTCCCGTGTGTGTCTGCTATGTACTGACCTAGCGCGCATATGATGTTGTACGTGGTGGTTTGCCATTGCGTTCCACGTGATTATTAGCGATTATTTATTTAATTCTTGTAACAAGTTCTGTAGTCGCCCGGGATCGAACTTGTGACCTCCGTAATGGAAGCCAAGCGCTCTAGCAACTAGGCTATCGCGACGACTTAGCTACAATTTGAATAACTGAATATTTTTTTTCTTTTTTTTTTTTTTTTCTCCTACCCTGGGCGCGCCAGTGGCCTTGACCCAACAACATGAAAAATTAACAGTTATAACTAAATAACCAGACGGTCAGGAATGGAGAGGACAAAGGACAGTAGCAATGGGATAACTGAAGGCAATGGGAAGGAAAGAATATAGGTAGCGTTAAAGGGAGTAGGAAGACCCAAAACTAAAAGTTGGGAGTAAAGAATAGAGCGTTCGTTAGAGAGTGCTGAACATTCGAATAGGATGTGATTTGAATCACAAATACAAGAAGGCTCAGAAGCGTGAAGAAAGCAGAAAGGAGAAGGGGACAAAGCGAATCGAAAGCGACAAGAGGGGAGTAGAGAATAATTGATTCTAAGCCTAATTAAGGAAACAACAGTGGAACGACGACAGATAGGAATAGATTGAAACCAAGGCAGGAAACTAGGAACCGGTTGAATAAAACGGTACTGAGAAAAGCGATTTGAGAATATAGATGGATACATGTCAGACCAAAGTCTAGAATGATTAGAGCGTGACAGAGAAAGAATGTCTGAGGAAGGGAAAGAGTCGAGGAAAGGACCAATGCGGGCGGCTGAGCGAGCTAAAGAGTCAGCCGAGTCATTTCCCTCAATATTGGAATGACTAGGGACCCATAGAAAGTCTATGAGAACGGAACGGGACGAGAACAAAGAGGAGACAAGAGATCGGATAGAGAGGATGATACCGTCAGAAGTATAAGAAGGAGGAGAGGAGATGGCTTGAAGAACGCCTTTGGAATCAGAGACAATCAGGAATTTGTGAACTCCACTCGTAGAGGATATGAAATGAATTGCACGAAGAATTGAGATCGACTCGGCCGAGAAAATAGGGTCCATTTCAACAGCCCCCTCCCCACTTTAATATTTTTTTTTCATATATAGTGCAATCGTTTGTGCATCGTTTGTGCAGAAATGTGCACAAAGTTCCATCGTTTGTGCACATTCCTATCCCGAGATATTAAAGAAAAACACTTGGGGGGCCGTTGAAACGTTGCCGCCCCACTTTGAAATTTTTTATCAAAATATAGTGCAATCGTTTGTGCATCGTTTGTGCAGAAATGTGCACAAACTTTCATCGTTTGTGCACACCCCCATCTCACGATAATAAAGATAAATGGTGGGGGGGCTGTTGAAACGTTGGCCCCCCCACTTTGGAATTTTTTATCAAAATATAGTGCAATCGTTTGTGTATCGTTTGTGCAGAAATGTGCACAAATTTTCATCATTTGTGCACATCTCTATCCCATGATATTGGGGGGGGGGTTGTTAAAACGTTGGCCCCCCCACCATTTATCTTTAATATCGCGGGATGGGGGTGTGCACAAACGATGAAAGTTTGTGCACATTTCTGCACAAACGATGCACAAACGATTGCACTATATTTTGATAAAAAATTTCAAAGTGGGGGGGCCAACGTTTCAACGGCCCCCCCAAGTGTTTTTCTTTAATATCTCGGGATAGGAATGTGCACAAACGATGGAACTTTGTGCACATTTCTGCACAAACGATGCACAAACGATTGCACTATATATGAAAAAAAAAATATTAAAGTGGGTGGGCTGTTGAAATGGACCCGAGAAAATAGAGCAGAAGGAAGGAAGTCTGAAGGACTCAGAGTGTAGGAACGTAGGAGACGTGTACGCACCACCCACGCCCTCACCACGCTTGGAGCCATCCGAGAAGATTAAGGCATGTGAAGGAAAAGAAGAGTTCAGCAGCTGAAAGAATTCGAGCAGAGCAGACATCGACAAAAGAAGCGACAGTAAATTTCTTAGAAAGGAATGATTTATAGATATCTGCAAGGAAGGTACTGATGCAATCTACCGGGCCAAGCCCGGGACGAAAACCGAACATATTAGAAGGAACTAGATTATTATGCTCAAGCCACCAAACAAGACGGTTGTTTATTAAACCTTCAAAGAGTTTGCGCAGACATGAGGCTAGGGAGATAGGACGGAAGGAACACTGATTTTTTTTCGGAATTGGAATGACGATGAAGTCATTCCAAGACTCAGGAGTAAATCCAGAGAGTAGGAAAGAGTTGAAGATATTCAGAAGGGAGAGCAGCGAGGAAGGAAAGAGTTTTTTAAGAATAGGGAAAGAAAGACCGTCCAAGCCAGGAGCAGAAGGAGAGGTTTTGTTAAGAACGGACAAGAGTTCCTCGTAGCGGAAAGGGGACGATAGGAAATGAGGTTCTGAGGAATTTGGGAGCGAAGGAATGATCGATTCCTCGAAAGTGGGGACATACGGAGGAGCAATAGAGTCCAAGAAAGAGTGAAGTTCAGGCAAAGAAGGATGGGAGAAGTGGGGACGCTCAGAAAGAGGAGATCTGAACGCTTTTGCCATTTTCCATATCTTAGAGGGAAGCGTATCTCTAGAGAAAGATGAACAAAATGATTTCCAAGAGTTCCTCTTGGCAGTTTTGAAATGTACCGAGCTTTTGCGTTGGCTTCTTTGTGAGCTAAAAAGTTGGATATTGAGGAACAAGAACGAAAGGCTTTGAAGGTAGCGGTGCTTCTTTGGAAGGCAACTTTACACTCTTCATTCCACCAAAGAGAGGAGTCATAAGAGGAAGAACGACCGCGCGAAAAGGAAGAAGGAGGGGAGGAAGCGGAAAGAGCAGAATATAGAGGTTGAATGAATAAGTTGTACTGGGATGACGGGTTGGGAAAATCCAGAATAAGGGAGAGTGAGGAATCCACCAAAGATCGGAATTTAGTCCAATCTGTTTTTTTGGAGAGAAGCCAGTGAGGAGCGTGTAAGGGCCTGAAAGGTTTAGAAGGAAGAGCGTTGTTGAGAGTTAGGAGAATGGGGAGATGATCACTACCAAAAGTGCCGTCGAGAGTTCTCCAGGAGCTTACAAGACCAAGATTCGGAGATGAAAACGAGAGGTCGATTGCACTAGAAGAAGATGGATGTTTGAAGAAAGTAGGAGAACGATCGTTGTGGAGAAAAAGATTATGGTGTAGGATGAGATTTTCCAGAGTCACACCGTTAGGATTGCGTCCTGTGCAGCCCCACATAGGAGAGTGCGCATTCCAGTCTCCACCAATAATAAATGGATCAGATAGGGATGAAAGGAATGAAGGCAAAGGAAGACTAGAGAGGCTGGAGTTGGGAGGGATGTACACGCAAGCAATATGTAAAGGATTCGGGAGAAGATTTTTAAGTGAAATGTGGATCATGTTAGGGTGGTTGGGAAGGGGCGGAGGAAGAAATGGGATACTGTGGGTGTGATAGGATAGATCGTGTCTAATTAAAATCGCAACGCCACCATACCCATCCATACGGTCAGATCGAACTAGAAAATAACCTTTGAAATCAAGAGATGAGGAGGATTTAAGCCAAGTTTCAGATAACAGCGCTACATGGATATTGTAGAAGTCTAATAGACATTCTACACTTAGTTTATTAGCTCGTAAGCTGCGGCAATTCCATTGAAGGATGTTTAAGGCGCAAGACCGCGACATTCTAGTTAAAAGGAGAAGAGGAATTAAAAGAATGAGAAAAAGTAGCGGGAGAAGATAGAGCTGAAATTGAAGTAAAAGAAAGGAGGGCAAGGGTAATAGGAAGGGTGTAATAAATGAGAGGAGATCGCTTGTAGACGATCTTCCAACTTAAAGGAGAAGTTGACAATAGAAAAAAGAGTAGAAGAGAGAAGACGTGTCCGAAATTGGATACAGGCAAAATTGAAGATACCTCACCATTAGCGGTACCGTCAGTAATTAAAAATAAAGCGGAGAAATACCTGCACGAACTGGGTTGATGACCAGTTTGTAGGCTTCCTTCCGACATATTGTTAAACCAGAGACGGGAGAAATACCTGCACGAACTGGGTTGACGACCAGTTTGTAGGCTTCCTTCCATAATGATATAGCTATGTAGCATGAAGGAAAAATGGAATAAAATTCGAACTGAGGAAAGTTTTGAGTTGATGATTCCTGAGCGAACAGTTATCCTTGGCGAAACGGACGCAAAAGAAAAAAGGAGAAATAAGATTAACAAGTATAGAATGGGATGCTGGAAGATGGTCAAAAAGGAGAAAGAAAGAACAAAGGATGAAAGAGGTGGTCTAGTTGAAATGAACGTGATTGGATAGGAAGGCTGAAAGATTATCAAGGAATGAGGGGGAGGAGGATATGTTAAAGGAGGCAAGGAGTTCCATGATAGCTGCGGAAATATGGGAGACAATAAAGGAAGAATCGTTAGAGAGGAATTAGGAGAAAGAATAGGAGGAACTGGTAAGGGACTGGAAGATATGGGGGGTTGGATTGGGGGGAGTCGTTGTGATTCAGTGCACAACCATTTAGTGGTAAATGAGAGTAAAGGGATGGAACGAAAGGAAATTGAGGAGAAGGCTTTGAGTAGGATTTGGGTTTGGAAGTTTTGTGGAAAGTGGGGGATTTGGGACGTGGAAGAGAGGGGAATTTAGAAGTTTTTGGGGAGACGTTTAGAGAGGAAATGGGGGCTGCGGCGCGATTAGCATAGGAGAAGGCTGGAGAGGCGGAACTGGAGGATTTAATTTTAACGGCTTCGTGAAAGGAGATGTTCTCGAAAGCCATGATTCTTTTATGTCCTTCTGCCGCTGCCATTCGGGACAGGCTCGATCGGAAGCGCTGTGACTACCTTTGCAGTTGCGACAAAAAGGAGACTCCTGGAGATTTGTACAATCAGAGAAAGAATGTTTAGAGGAACAATGGGAACATGAGGGAAGAGAGCTTCGGCAATGGCGTGCAGTATGCCCGAAAAGGAAACAATTAGAGCACTGAGTGGGAGAACGGATACTTGGGGACACTGTAAAACGAAGTTTGTAAATGGATACAAACTCAGGGAGAGAGGATTTGGCAAATTTTAATTCGACACTTCTGGTGGGAACTTTGGTTCCATCGGAAGAGCGAAGGATGTGACGAATAGATACTATAGGGATAGACGTAACAAGCCCTTCTTTAATTTCCTCAACAGAGAAAGAAGGATGAACTCCAGAAATAACACCAATTCTGTATAGAGTATTATGGGGAATGAATGCTTTCAGGTCGTTAGAATTGAAGAAGGAGCGATTGTTTAGAAAGTCGTTGGCGGTGGAAATGGAGGGGAAGATAACAGAGATACGCCCCCTACCCTGAGGGGTAATGTCGGAGAAGGAGGTGGAAATTTTGCTGATGACCCTGGCCAGCGCAAGCGGGTGGAAATTTCCAATGTTTTTATTGTCAGAGGTGTTCTCAACGAAAACTTTGAATGGTCCTGGGTATTTGGACGGAAAAGTGTTTTCAAATGTATCGTGAATATGATCGGAGTTAATAGTGTTGCTGTTATTATTAGTGTTACTGTTATTATCGTTATTGTTACTACTATTATAACTGCTGTTATTATTAATATTATTATTATCATTATTGTTATTGTTATTGTCATTACTATTATTATTATTAATATTACTATTATTATTATTAATATTACTATTATTATTATTAATATTAATATTATTATTATTATTAATTTTACTATTATTATCGATAATATAATTCTCGACAGCTGTATTAGGACTGTTGTTAGAATTATTTAAAGTGGCAAGATTAGGTGAATCGGGTCGAGATAGCCGCAGATCCTTGCTTGGCAAAACCGCGGACGGCGAGAGAGGGCCGGACGGTTTGCGCTTGCCGACAGCGTCAACCTCCATTAAGTTTAGCGAAACATTCGGTTTCGCTTTTAAATCTTTGGAGGAGGCCGCCGGGCGGCCCCCACTAGACGAGCTCATCGATCAACTGACTTAAAAAGAGAGAGGAAAATAAATAATAGTAATAATAATAATAAAATTTTAAAAAATTAAAAAAAATAAATAAAATAAAAACGAAGTGAATTTAAACGAACTGAATTATTAAAATGTAGAAGCAAAAAAGAAACGTAACATAAATCGATATTAGTTACTAAGTAAAAGTTAAAATCCATAAATCTGCGATCATGAACTCCCATATATTGAATTGGAACTGCAACGGAATTTTCGCTCATTATGAAGAACTAAAGTTGCTTATCTCTACATATCATCCAGCAATAATCTCATTGCAAGAAACAAGGCTCAAAACAAATCAAATACCAAACCTAGCTTCTTATTCTGTCCTGAAGTCCCCCCCACCAGCTGGGCGCAATGCCCACGGGGGTGTCCTATTAGCAATCCGGAGAAATCTGTCATTTCAGCACATCCGACTTAATTCAGAGCATCAAAATCTATGTATTCGTGTCCATCTTGACCAGCCTTTCACTCTATGCTCTTTCTATCTCCCTCCACAAGAAACTGTAATTGTAGCTGATTTCCTCACTTTAATTCAACAACTTCCGACACCGATAATTCTCGTTGGCGATTTCAACTGTCATACTCCTTGGCTGGGCAGTAATTATACCAATCCTAATGGTCGCTTAATAGAAAATCTACTAAACACTCTTAACCTATGCATACTAAATCCACCGGAGCCCACGCACTATAGTTTCGCGTTTCGTACATGGTCTAAACTAGACTTAATCATTTCATCCCCTCAAATAGCCAGTTCCTTAATGGTATTCCATCAGTGATCACGTTCCCATGCTGGTCAATAAAATCGTCAGCTCAGCGTCATTAGGAACTCATATAACTCTCACTGGAATTACAGAAAAACTGATTGGTCTCGCTACATAGCCCAATGCCGCACTATTTCGCTGAACTTAACCAAGGATATTGATTTCGTAGTGGATAACTTCACCTTAGCTCTACTCAATGCAGCACGGTCAAACACCCCAGCGCCCAAACAACCCACACGGAAGCTAGTACCATGGTGGACGACCGAATGTGCTACTGCCATTCGCCTCAGACGCAGTGCACTGAGAAAACTAAAATCGGCCCCCACGATTGAACTCCACACAGCTTACAGGAAAGCTCGTGCATAAGCAAAATGGACAATCAAGCAGGCTCAGCGAAAAACATGGAGAGATTTTACCTCTACAATCACAGCATCAACACGAGCAAGCCTACTGTGGTCAAAAATCCGCTCTTTAGACCATCTCTCATCTAACTTATTTCCCGCAGCTATCAAAGTCAGCAACTTCCGAACAAGCGATCCTACCGAAATAATCTCTGCTTTCGCCGATCACTATGAGCATTCTTCCACTGGTACAGATAACTCGCACACTGTGGAACAGCTTATTTCCTTCAACTCTAATTGTGATAACGAGCCATACAACCAGCCCATCACTCTCCAAGAACTATCCTCAGCTATCAAACGCACAAAAGAAGCTGCTCCCGGTAGTGACAATATACACATCTCCATGCTCAAAAACGCTCCCATTGAAACCCATCAAGTCTTACTCCAAATATACAACAAGATGTGGACTGAAAACACTTTTCCCTCGGCCTGGAAGACAGCGATTATTACTCCCATCTTGAAATCTAACAAAAATCCTGCACTCACAGAAAGCTATCGGCCAATATCACTAACCTCGGTGTTGTGCAAAATTTTTGAACGAATAGTTCTCTGCCGTCTGAACAGAATATTAAACTCGGAAAACCGACTACATAAATCACAGTTTGGATTCCGGAGCGGGCGTTCTACGTTACACCCATTGTACATTCTTCATAATGCTATAATAGAGTCGTCAGCTCAAAAAACTCACCTGTTAGCTGTTTTCTTCGACCTTACCCAGGCGTTCGACAGAATTCACAGATCAAAAATTATGGCTCAGCTCTGCAAATGGGGCCTTGGAGGTAACTTAGCATCGTTTATAAGTAACTTCTTATCCAAACGGAAATTTATCGTTCAAATAGGAAAGCACTCTTCCTCGTTACGCTCACTAAAGAACGGAGTCCCACAAGGCTCTGTCCTCAGCCCGACCCTATTTAATATTGCTACCAGTGATCTTCCCTCCGCTGTACAACCGCCGGTGCAGTGCTCACTGTTTGCTGACGATCTTACCATTTTCGTGAACTGCAACACCATAAAAATTGGAGAGAAAGTATTACAGAGAACAACATCAAGAATCTCCGAATGGTGCTATCAAAATGGCCTCCAAATTTCCATCTCAAAGACCAAGGCTATTCACTTTTGTCGGATTCGGAAATGCAAACACAAAATTTCCATTAATCTGGATAGTAATCAGCTGGTCGCAGCTTCCTCCGTTCGTTACCTCGGTCTACTTTTTGACCAAACTTTATCGTGGAAACCCCATATAAAGCAATTGAAACAATCCTGCTTCCAGAAAATTAACCTATTAAGAAAACTCGCACACACCACTTATGGATCAGACCGTGTCTCGCTACTTCGAATTTATCGCGCAGTAATAAGATCCAAATGTGACTATGCCTCGGAGATATACTCAATAGGTAACCAGAACTACTTACGATCATTAAACATCATCCATAATACAGCTCTACGGCTTTCTACAGGAGCATTCCGCACTACTCCCATCGATAGTCTACATGCAGAGACGCCCGAATGGCCCCCAGATATTCAACAAATGGCTCGCTCGTCCAACTTTTACATCCAATGCATCGCCTCAAACTTCAGACCTCCGCGTGTAATTCCAATTACTCTTCAAGCTAGAATGGAAACAGCCGAGACTATCCTCTCACATTACCAGCGGATATTATCAACCATCAACATTAGGCAACCACAGTTAATCTCTCATTCAGCCGCAGTCATTTCACCATGGGACCACAATCCAGTTAAAGTGGATCTAGATTTATTAAATTGCAGCCGCAACGAAAATATTATCTCCGAGGAGGCTAAATCAAAGATATCTTCATATGCCCGCAATGCATCAGTACTCTTTACAGACGCGTCTATCTTCGACACTTTCGTAGGGTGTTCAGTGATAAAAGGAGATGCCGCACTAATTCGATACTCACTTCCTGAATTCTTCTCCATCCTCTCGGCTCAACTATACGCAATACTCTTAGCACTACAGTTCTTCTTGAATCAGGAAACAGACAATTCAGTAGTAATCTGTTCCGACTCCGTTGCGGCTTTGAATTCCATATCCGATGTCTATAACGATAAACAACACCCCATTGCGAAGGAAGTTGCCAATCTACAAATATCTGCCCCTGCTCGCGCGATATCATTCCTCTGGATTCCAAGTCACTCGGGAATTCCTGGAAACGAGCTGGCCGACAGAACAGCAAAGGAAGCTGCAACGATTCTCCCCGTTCCAGACATTCCGGTACCAGCTTCAGATTATGTCCGCCATCTCAAATTGGCTTTGGCCACACTATGGCACTAGCGATGGCTGACCGTCCCGTGTTCCAATAAACTTCGCCAAATCAAACAAAACGTTCGACCGTGGACGACTCACCTAACCCGACGAAAGGACTATGTAATTGTCACCAGACTCCGGCTGGGACACACATAAAGCACACATGGCCCTCTGCTGCAAAGGACTCCGGCTCCAATCTGCAATATTTGTAACACTAATCTAACTGTTCTCCATGTCCTCATAGAATGTCCTCAGTTCTCCTCCCTCAGATTTTCACATAACCTTCCCTCCTCCTTATCTACCATTCTCTCTGATGACCCCATAATCCTTTCGAACTTAATCCGTTTCCTACATCAAGCAAATCTATATCATACAATATAACCTCACTCCTCGTTAACTTATTATATTCTCTTGTAATTATCCGTGCCTCTAGCCAATAGTTGCTGAACACGGCATGCTAATTCAAATAATAAATAAATAAATAAATAAAAGTTAAATGCGGCAGCGAAGAAACCGAAATTATTTGTCTAAATAGGTAACAATGAAGCGATCTCACCGGTCTGCCGAAACAACTGATTACCGAGCTGATAACGGGAACGCGAACGCACACGAGATAATAATTTCAGTGGTAAACCTTGAATCAAATGTGCATGTGTTTCATAACACAAAATTTCCTTCCAGTACCCATATAGATTTAAAAGATGACCTTGATCGATTTTTTATTAATCCTATTGTCTTGGATCAGTTCATGAAAATATATTTCTGTGCAAGATTTCTCTTTTTTTAGTTAAATATTTGGATTTTCTTTTTTTAGGACTTTTTGATTGAATGGTTTCACCAATTTTCTTCTGTTTTTTTTTCGTCGCTTATTAAAGACATTTGAAAACAATTAACTTCCTGATTTACATTTTTTGAAGAATGTTCAACATTTGATTTTGAATATGTGCATAAAAGTTCCTAAGTGGCAGTGTTATTTTTTAAGTTTCTGATCGCAAGATATTACTTTTAAAATACCCGCACTTAATTTAACATTAAATAATTTCACAGAACCATTTATTGATAAAATATGTAACTTCAAAAAATTATCTAATCTCAATGGTCTATCGGCTTGCATTAGAACTATTACAAGATGTTTTTTCATTAATAGCTTTATCCATTTTTTTTAAAATCTGTAAATTTTCTTTTCTTCGTGGGTTTAAAATTTTTAAAATGTCCTTGATATGTATAACTGAATATAGCTACAGAATTCAATACTGGTTTTGTTGGAAGAATAACTTTTAATTTGTTTTTACATAAAGTACAAACCGCAATTAAAACAAAATAATTTAACCGATCCTCATATATTTTTGCTCTTTTATACACTAGGAAACAAGGAAGTCTTGTTTCTTGCCAAAAATATTTATGGAATAAATTAGTCCGTAAATGAGACTTTAAAATATTGTAACGTTTTACCCTAGTGATACCTGTTCTCTTCTCATTGTAAATAATATCACGATATTGTACGCTGCTCCACTATTCAGCAGTTATTTGGAATCACTGTATTTATTGTTCAAACTCATTGTTAAATTTATTTTTGTCGTAGTTATTTGCAATATCAATTTTAATGTATCCATATATTTTTCCTCATTTTCTAAATCATCAGTTGCAGAAGATTCATTATATTTTTCATGTTTCTTGTCGTCTACAGTTACCTCTATCTGTTGTATCCATTTCTATTACATTTACCATAGTATACAGTGATTTTGGTGAAATTTCGTATTTTAATTCTTTATATATGGCGTTCCAAACAAGGTTTGATAGTCCAATGCAGACTTTTTCTTGGTCAAATATATTCTGTAGATGTTTTTTAATTTCATCAGTAATTTTATTCAGGGATACCTTTAAGTGAAGTGGCATAATTACTATGATACTGGAAATATCCTATATTTATAACTTCTTTTGAATTTTGAGATGCAAATAATTTTATAAACTTTTGTATAACATATACTATTTGAACAACTTTAACGAGGATGAATCTATTGAGGGTTATAAAAATCTTTTTGTTTTTAATTCGAGTGGATTTATTAAAAATTTTTTTGTCTTTGAAAGCTGCACCAATGCAGATAGTTAAAGTCTATGTTCCATTTACAAAGATAAAATATTCAGTGAGAAATTATATATTTCAAATATTACTGATTATTTTTGTACTCGATTTTATTCTTTTCCGTGTCATAATGTTTAAATTTCATACCTTGTAAAATTCAATTTAATATTTACAATATGTCTTATTAAAATGTTACAAAATCAAAATATTATATGTATGTAAAAAATGTGAATAATCAATAGCTTTTTAAGTGATGTTTGTTTCGATTTTTGTATTAAACGATTATTTTGCAATGAACTAATACTCCAGCATCTTCATCAGCCACTTTTTATTAATTTTGTTAGATAAAATTTTAACAACTCCCCAACTATTTTTCTTCCATATTGTGGGGTATTTTTTTTTTTTTTTTTTCTTTCTTGTTTGGGTTTTTCCCTGGGCTTGTCAGCAACGGACGATTACCCATCAACATGTGTACATAGCAGCAATTAGGAGTAACAAGGAATGGAATCTGACAAAGAATGCTATACCAAAGATGGAGAAACAATAACAATCAACGTCGAAAAATGCCAAACGTATGTATCCTGAAAAGAAAAGAAATGACGAAGGTAAGAGCAAAAGGAGTTAGCTGTCCCATACCATGACCACATCTGCAATTACAGAGCCCACAGTACAAACGGACAAAGGAATCTGGCTATAAATAATTAAGGAAGAAGAAACACGGCATGTTTAAAAAGCAGTTAGATCCATTAAGCACGAAACCTATATAGAACACAGCGCTTAGCGTCCGTAAACAATTATCCGAAAGTTCAATGACTTTCTCCATCACTATAAAGCAAAGTTTATAGTTCTTAATTATTAAAATTGAATAATATTTATGGCGACGACTGCGGAAACAGCGCCTACCATTCTGTTAAAAGGAAATGAGCAGAATTTTCACCGAACACTATGGTCACACTGCAACAGCAGCGCCCGCAGTGCCGGCTGACAAGAAGTTCACCTATCTACCGTTAGGGCCGCAAATGCGACGCGAGGTCGCAAAATTAACTGCGAGCTGTGGGATGTGCATAAACGATGAAAGTTTGTGCACATTTCTGCACAAACGAAGCACAAACGGATGCACTATATTTTGCAAAGAAATATTAATGTGGGGTGGCCAACGTTTTAACAGCCCCCCCCCCCCCAATATCGCGGGATAGGGATGTGCACAAACGATGCATAAACGATTGCACTATATTTTGATAAAAAATTTCAAAGTGGGGGGGCAACGTTTCAACAGCCCCCCTACTGTTTTTCTTTAATATCTCGGGATAGGAATGTGCACAAACGATGGAACTTTGTGCACATTTCTGCACAAACGATGCACAAACGATTGCACTATATATGAAAAAAAAATATTAAAGTGGGGGGGCTGTTGAAATGGACCCTTTGATCTGTCCTGTAACCATAGCAACTTTTACTTTGCTGCATCAGTTTGAATGAATGTTATTATCACGGTAGCTTGAGTTTTTCGTTTTTTTTTTTGCACGGAAGAAATTGTTCAAGGATTTTTGAAGAAATTCAACATTCCGGTTATGCCGCATCCTTCTTACGGTCCAGACCTAGCATCATGTGATTATTGGCTGTTTCTCATGTTGAAAAAAGTAATTACGAGATCAAAAAGATTCGAGTCGAATGCACATATCGAGAACTTCGTGCACAAGTTTATCAGGTGTATATAATAAAATGAGTATGAAGAGACAGTAACATTAAAATGGAGAAAAAGTATGCGTCCATGTATTCAGCAAAATGGCGTATATTTCGAAAAAGATCGGCATGGATCGAGCGGTAGTGACTGTGAATAAATTTTTTGTAGAATAAAATTTTTGGTAGAATACAAAATTTTTCGTAAAGTCTAAACATCGGTAGCGAAGCGAAGAATTGTCGCACCGGCACGGTGAAAGATCTATCGGTAGTTAATAGATTGCTTTACAACTTTTCATTATTGACAGACTGGTAAATGTAGTTTTGTTCACTGTCCCGAAGTGAATTCTCAGAGTATTTTTGGGAGGGCTATTGTATTATGATGGGTAAATGACAAAATAATTAAATCGAAAACTCAAAACTCCACTATCATAAAAAAAAATTATTTTAATTTTCAAATTTCAGATTGTTGCATTGACAGCTGGTTTTATAATAATTCAGATGCAATTTCAAATAAATTGACAATGTTCGGATAAATCTAATTGGCCGATTTTTATCGCTAACGGGAAAATTTCAAGTTTACGAATTTTCTACCGAATGGTATTCGGGAAAAGGTTTGGTTAGAACATTGTTTTTTTATTTAATATTTTAAAACCGCTTTTTTTGGAAAATATTCGACTGAAAATAATCGGAAATACGAAATTATAAAAAATATAAAAAATTTACAAATTAACCATCAGAGTCTTCTTTTAGAGTTCTGTAAATATGATATATTTAAAATTTAAGATTTGCAGTTCTACAGAATATCATTATTTTCGTATTTCTATGTAAAACTTTTGAACTTGAAGCGTTCTATAATAGTAAATTTAAAATGTTTAAGAACATAATATCTTTAAAATTTTCTAAACGTAGCGAATCGAAATAAAAAATGGATGTAACTTCATCTTTGCAAAATACTGTTCCGTCAGTCTTCCAATAAATTGCGTTACAAGAAATAAAAACTTTTCTCTTCAATTTTAAATTTTATATGTATTAATATTACAGCGACAAATTTTAGTTTTTTTTTTTTTTTTTTTTTTATGGCCCGGCTTTAGTTAACTATCAAGCCATTTGGCTGCGTAGTTAATAGAAATTTATTTTATGGTAACATTAAACTGCCAAACATATGATGCGTGTATCAACTTTAAAGCGGTTCAATTAAAAGGATACAAATCATCTTTTTCTTCATTTGTTTCGGGAATGTTAAGTTTCTTTTTGAAGAAGAAAATTTCAAACAATTCGCCCGAATCGAAACGAATATGTGTATTTACATAGCGTAAAATAATTGCACTAAAACGAAATAATATATCACACGTTCGGCACTAATCGATTAATTTAATAAACTTTCTACAATAGGCAGATGTTGAACGAATTTCGACAAGGTCCGTTTATCTGAGAAATTATATCTGAATTATTGTTAAACGTTATTTCTAAACCTAAAAAGGGAACAATTGACACCAAACGCGAAAATGTCAAAATAAAAGTACCTATATAATATATTTCAGATGTTACGTGTGTATTCCAAATAGATAAAAAAACGAAAATAAAAAAAATAATCATGAAATGAATAGCTAATAAAAATAACGAATGATCAAAGCTCAAATACAACATTCTTCCAAGAGTGATTTACTAATATTCTTAAACATTCCGATGAAGTTTTTATGCCGTTTTCCACTATAAGATAAATTTCGATCAGGGATTTTATTAAAAAACAAATATCAGAAAATAACAGGCATGGAAAATTATCAAAAATTTTAACTTTATTACTTTGAACAAAATCAAGACATCCTTTTCTGAAGTACATTCTATTTCCTCCATCTAATACTGCAGGTAGTATTTTTTTTTTTTTAAATAAATAAAAATAATAGTGAGGATTTCCATGCGCTGTGTTTAACTACTGAGGCTATTACAGCACATGGAGCCTACTTAGGAAGGTTAAACTCTATGGTATAGGCCGCTGCTACGCACGAAAGCCAACATAGCTGCGACCGCAGACGGAACGTTCGATAAGATCTTAGAGATAGAGGTGGTAGTGAAATAGGTGGATCTTGGTGCCGCAAAAGAGAAACATTCGAGAAGGAGGTGAGATGTAGACGGGGCGCTTGGTTGACCACAGAAGAAGCAGACATTTGGGGGTGCTTGTCCCGTGAAGATATACCCGTGCGAAAGGGTTGTGTGACCTGTTCGGAGGCGATTCAAGACAGAAAAATCTCTGCGAGAAATCTCGTCTATGGGCCACCAGGGTTCTGTGGTTGATTTTATGCTTCGGAGGAATGTACTTGCGGATTGCTGCCATTCTTCTCCAGTTTGGTGCATAAATAAATGGGCCATTGTGGGGGGAAGAGGGGGATTACATGGCATTGGAGAGAATAGTGTCGCCTGAGCTGCTCGATTGACGCGCTCGCTACCTGGGACTCCTACATGGGCCGGAATAGGAAGGATATTTCAGAGTTTAGGTGGGATAGTCTGTATAGTAGGTAGTGGACTTTTCTTATCAGGGGGTTTTTGGGTTTTATTTCTGAAATAAGTTGAAGGGAATTTAAGGAGTCAGTTTATAGAAGGGCCTTTTGGGACTGGGGGTTAGTATCAGTATAGTGTTGAATGCAGAAAACAATCGCATATATTTCAGCGTCCAGTGCTGTGCAGCAATCATGCAGTCTGACTGACTCTGCTGTTTTTGATACTTCGAAGGAGCATGCCGCCGGTGACTGATAACCTTTTGCCTTCGCTCCATCTGTGTAGAGGCATACATGATCGGTGTAGCTCGCTATGGTGTTTTTTACTATTTGTACTACGTTTGGGGGATATTGTGCTTTATTGAATTTTGTGAGAGATATGTTTATATTTGTGATCGGCTGACTCCAGGGAGGTACAGTTATTGCGAAATCTGGTAAAGCTGATCTCAACTTATTTCATGATTTTTTTTTTCGTTTTTTTATCTATTTGGAATACACACGTAAGATCTGAAATATATTATATAGATATTTTTTTTTGACATTTTCACGTTTGGTGGCAACCATTCGATTTTTAATTTTAGAAATAAGGTTAGACAAAAATTCAGACATAATTTCTCAGATAAACGGACCTTGTCGAAATTCGTTCAACGTAATATTTACGATCAGCCTAGAAATTTGATTAAATTAATCAATTAGTGCCGAACGTATTATATATATATATTTCGTTTTAGTGCAATTATTTTACGCTATGTAAATACACATATTCGTTTCGATTCGCGCGTACTGTTTGAAATTTTCTTCTTCAAAAAGTATTAAACTTAAGTCGCCGGAAGCAATTTATGAATATCCCAATAAATCGGAATGAATCAGATAAAATTAATTTAAATATTTTCCGATAGTATGGAAAACATATATTTGCAAAACATAAATCAGCATTGTGATAAACATAACTAAACTGGATAAAATGAAATAGAATTTTTTTCTTCGGAAGTATGTTAATCCTAAATTCGCAAAGTTACGAATTACTTCATACTGGTAATTTTGGCTAGAATTTTTCTTAAAATCGGTCTTACGTTCGTGAAGTGTAACGTTAATTTAATTCTCCAAACTGAAAATTGAACGGTTTGCGTTAATATTACTAATATACTACCGATGAAGGCGGGAAAATTTTGTATTTTTGGTTGTAAAAAAATTGTTACACTTAAGCACACTAACGTTACTAGTCAGCAACTCAGTGTCAAGTCTATACACTTATTACTCAATTATTGGTTAATGCGATCACGAGTTTAATTGAAATTTTATAAAAATAACTGACTCAGGTGAACAAAAAGCCTTCATTGCTGGCTAATAACTCACTGGAATCCTAACACCATTGGTTGAATTTTTATGTCGTGATTGGCGCAATTAAGAAGCGCTGATGTTATACGATGAGAGTACGATGGGAGAGGCAGAAGAAAGTTTAAAAGTAATTGAAAAAATAAATAGGAAGAAATCCAGATTTATTAATCTTTGAATGATGAAAGAAGGTACGGCAGCGGTTACCGGTAGGAAGTAGGATTCAACTAACGTCTTGATAACATAGGTCTGCAACGAAATCCTCCTTTAAATTAAAATATGATGAATATGAGCAGTTTAACGTACTGAATCTAGATTTGCTTTCCATTTTTTGCTATCACGAATACATTTATTGAAAATGTTTTCTTTTAATAGCTCCAAATTACATATATATTTTGTCTGTCGTTCTTGCATTAACGGTGCTCTATTCAGTTCAGATCGTATTTGTACACACAAAAACGACTCTCGTTGATAGAAAGAGAGAGAACGATATCAGAGACACTTATCCTACACGTAGTAAATCAAGTATTTCCTTTGCTTCTTCATCATTATATACAGACTTAACAAAACCTCGTCTTCTTACGCAATCTGATTTGAATGACCTTGTTCGCGATTTAGGACTCTCAAAATCTAAGGCTCAACTTCTCGGATCAAGATTACAACAATGGAATTTGCTAGATAAAAATACGAAAGTCTCATATTTTTGTAACAGACAAGAAAATCTTATGAGTTATTTTACCAAAGAGGGTGATTTGGTATTTTGTAATGATGCTAAAGGACTTCTACAAGAAATGGGGGTTTTCCTCGAGGGTCGGAGGAATGGCGAATTTTTATTGATTTGTCCAAAATCAGTTTAAAAGCTATATTACTTCACAATGACAATAAATATCCTTCAATTCCCCTAGCACATGTAACAAACACGAAAGAAAATTATGGAAATATGAAGTTGTTATTGGAAAAAATTCAATATTTACAATACACGTGGAACATCCGTGCTGATCTAACAGTTGTAGCAATGTTAACTGGATTGCAAGGAGGATACACAAAATTTTGTTGTTTTTTATGCGAGTGGGACAGTCGCACTAAAGATAAGCATTACGTAGTGAAAAATTGGCCAAAAAGAGCGAGTTTGATGCCTGGAGTCAAGCATATAACAGAAGAACCTTTAGTTCAAAGTGAAACAATTTTTTTACCGCCACTCCATGTAAAGGTGGGTCTTATGAAAAATTTTGTAAAAGCTATGAAAAGACATATGGTGAAGGCTTTCAATATCTCAAAACCAAATTCCCTCGAATCAGCAACGCGAAATTGAAAGAAGGAATCTTTGTAGGTCCCCAAATACGAGAGCTTATGAATGGCTCAAATTTTATAAGTACGTTGAATAAAGCTGAAAAAAGAGCATGGACCGCTTTCGTAGAAGTATGTCATAATTTTCTTGGAAACAAAAAAAAATGAAAACTACCAGGAAATCATCCAAAAACTTATTTCTGCATATAAAGCTCTGAAATGTAACATGGCAGTTAAAATTCATTTTTTAGACTCTCACTTAGATTTCTTCGCCGAAGATCTTGGAGCAGTATTAGATGTGAAAGGATTCATTAAGATATAGTGCACATAGAGAGGCGCTACAACGGGAAATGATCAGAAACAATGCTTTCCGATTTTTGTTGGTCAATTCGTCGCGAAACTCCAATAGAAAATATGAAAAAATAGAAAACTACAAAGTGAAATACTAATAACAGCAACTAATTCGATTATCTAATGGTTTTTGATGTTTTGTAACAAATTTTATCTAATATTGCATCAGTTATAAAATATTTAATTTAAATTTGAAGCAAAAAAAGAGTTTTATTGAAAAATTCCATTAAAAAAAGTGTATACGTGATTTGTAATTTTTTCTACTACTATTTTTTTATTCGGAAATATTAAGTTTGTGATAATTATGCGTAAAAATACTAGTTTATTCTTCAGTTAATTTGTTCTGAACTGGTTTAATGAGATTGGCACTTAGGTTATTTTCATTTCACTTTTTCTTTTTTTTTGCAATTTACGGCAAAAATTAATCAGTATGAAATTGCTAAATGAGATATTGCTCGTGTTAAAGCTTGAGTTGCATTCATGTATATAATGCTCAACTGCTTCTGGAATGACTTGCGTTAATTTTTGTACTTGAAAAAGGGTTGACTAAGAAAATCTCTAGTGAGTTATATATTTTCGTCAATGTAATTGCGGAACTTATTCTAATTGGCCTTTTTAAAGTTAAAAGCCTAAAATTGTTTTACAGAGTTACGGGGTAGAGGGATTTTAAAGTATATTAGATTAAAGCTTGATGATAACAAAGACACGGGCTTAAAAATGGCTGGAACACTTTTAACTAATACTAAATCTATTATACTGGGTCGCAACTGACGATTAGGACGGTAGTGAGTAGCGCTTTAGTTCGACAATTTAATCGCTCTGAATATTGATAATAGAGTTGCCTATTTTATTAATAAAAATTCCAAACTTAATATTTTCCATTGAAAGCACCTACCAAATTAAATCTGATATAGATTTTAAAAAAAGTATTCAATATCTTTGTAAACATTAACTAGACGAACAGTAGATAGTGAAAACTGTCATGTTAAAATTAGCTAATTTTAATGAGAAACTAACAGTTTCAAAGTATGTCAGAGAATATTTGGGTAAGGCGCAAGATTTCATGTTTTAGGAATTCGTGTACCAGAGTAAGGCAACTCCTCTTCCCCTAAAATTTCGATTTTTACGATAAACATGAAAGTTAAGATACTTTACATAGTGCTTTAGCATTTAATTTGGTCTCGGCGAGACAGATAATTTTAATGTCTTTTCAATGACTATGTAACTTAGCACTAAAAACTTTTTCATTGTGGAATTTGAATTTCTCGATAATATTTTGATTGAATTCTGCAAGATATTTGCAAAAATTCAATAGCCGTATCGATTATTATGTTATTTTATAAAAATTGTCTTTACTACTTTTTAACTTGGCCGAAATATTTTTAGAGCCGTTAGTTATTTTAGAAATGTTCAGATCTTTAAAAAATTTAAATATATCTGAGAAATTCACGCTAAAACTGCTATCAATAAATAACTTTTGATTACCAACTTCTACGGCGTAGGTTTTAGTACCAGTTACTTTCTTATTAACTCTCATTATGTTTGGAAAGTTTTTAAGTTCTTAATGTACATCGGGCGTTTTTTTAACCGGCTGCATACGTTGTCCTAACGGCAATTGGAGCATTTTGGGCATTACTTTTTTCGGAAATGTGTTGCAGCACATTTTAGATAATTTAGTCTGCATGTTACAATTGGAGGATAAACAGTCGAAGGATTGACATTTAAAGCATCGGATTATCAGATTTCTTACTTTATCATTTTTCCACTACTAAGCTATGCTTAATGTTACTAATATTTCTAAATTTCATTTGTTATTGGAACGTGTAACCAAATAAATGGAAATTGTAGTAATTTTATCGTTAACTCTTTTTCCAAAATTACTTTGTTTCATTTTTTTTTTTTTTTTTAAATTACATTAAAATCTAAATTCTTGAAAAAATCTTTAAGAATAATTTCAACTTTTTTTTGCCTTTCTTCAAACGTTCACTTCTTGTGCAGGAACGCTCCCTTCCTTACGTTAAGTTTTTACATCTTAAACTACTTACTCCTTTTTGTGCTTCCTACATATCCTTTCTTTTTCTTCACTAGATGTTGTTCCAGCTTTAACGGAGTTCATTTCCTCCATTTTCCTATGTATTAAAATTGAATCCTTTTGTTTCCTCCTAATTCTTGGATGACGGGACGCATTGCCTTTGGTAGGCGTTCAAAAAAAAAAGAAAAGGGAAATAAAAAAAAATAATATCTCTTCTTTTTTTTCTTGATCTGCAGCCAAAAGAAAACAATAAAAATATATACAACATCCAATATATATCGCATCAAAAATTGAACCACCATGTAAAAACACCCACCATTCCACAATGTAAAAAAAGTGTCGGGAATAGGGACAAACAAAACATTTTTGCCTCCGATACACAAGATGTATTAAATGTGCTGGAAATTATGAATTGGTGTTAAAAATCCAAGCAAGTTAGTTGTGAATAGGCCAACTGTAGTGGAAATTATGTTGCCAATTACAAGCGATGCCCGGTATATAAAGTGAAAAAAATCCATAAAAACAAAACTAAAGTGATACCAACACAACGTCTCCAATAAAAAAGTAACCTACCTACTTATATCAAGCTGAAAACTGTTTGCTAATGTAGTCAAATAAAATGATCTAATGAAAAAACAGTTAGAGCTATCAAAACAAGTTACCTATTCTTGCTTATGGAACTACTTCAGCATACGGACACTAGATTTACCCGAACAGAGTCACGGCTCGCTAACGTAAAATGGGACAACCAACGAAGTCTCAACCACAGTTTCAGATAAAGAAGAATGACTAATTCAACGGCCCGTATTTTTACTCGGAATGCTAATAGACTCTTTCGTTTTGATATTGTTTAGTCTCCTTTGTATGTCTCTTTCATGCTCCTATCTGAAATTTTTACCTGTGATGAAAATCGCGTTCTATTCCAATGCTCTTGTATTTCCGCAGAACGCGCAGTCCTTTATTCCAATTTGCTTGGCCTTGACCTCCCGATTCCTTACTGTGCCCACTACATTCTTGCTTTTCCATCTTCCGATGTTGTTCCTGCGTTGGCTACCTTCATTTCTTCTATCTCTAATCGCTTCCTGATATCACCCGCAAATTCATACGATTCATCATTCTGCTAGTCCTTTCTATTTGGTAAATGTCCTGTGTTGCTGACGTGCCCAAAAAAAAAAAAAAAAAAAAAAAAAAAAAGTATTTCTGAACCATAAAGAACTATCACCAACTCTGGTATTTGAAACATATTTTACAACAAAAAGTGTAATTAAAATTCACGAATATCAAGTCTAATGCAAATGAACGTGCGCATATGTCGATTCAGCAAAAATCGTCGAAAACAATATTTATCATTATTTACAAGAACCAATTACGGAATACTCCAAAGTATAGTGGGCACGGCAACGCACACCAATGCTGAACTTACCACAGCTTCAACATGTTCGCATAAATGTGTAATTTAGTAATAATAATTTGAGTCAGTTTTTTTAAACAACTTGGCTCGAAATTTATCATCGCAGGGAAATTCAATGAAAAACGTTCCCCTTAGGGATCATTATGAATTTCTGCAAAAGGAAAATAGTTGACCAAGGCTTAGCTATCACGGTAGGAAATTATTGCCAAGAGCGGTTAATATTACGTACAAAGTTTTGTCGCGTTAATGAATGTATAAATAGCATTTCAATTTTTTATAAAAGGCAGTAGCATCGCTGATGTTCAGCCGTGGAAAAGTAAGGGTTCCTGCGAAGGAGGACGAGAGAAAAAATATCAATAAAAAACAAAAGACAAATCATTCGAAACGATACAATGACATTATTGGAAAATACACAAGGCAAATATTGAGAATGTAGGAAAAGAATAATGACAATGGACGAAAATCCGTCTCCTCTAGACGATATTGCTAATAGGCTAACAAAAAAAATTAAAAAAGCGATGTTAGCGATAAAATTAATATGAAAGTCACTCAACAAGAACCGCATTGAAATAAGGAGAACGAAAAGCATTTAATTATTAACGGAAAAAGTAATAACACGATTAAATTCTTAATTCCTATTTACAATAGTTTCATCAAACTTCAACGATTTCTTGATCCAGTTCAACAAAAATTACTTTTAAGATGGTGAAATATAATTTATTAAATTCAGTTCGATTAATGTATTCCTGTGCGAAGTTGCTGGGATTACCACTGGCTGTAGAAAAATATACATTTTTAAACATTTTTTACCTGTTTGTATTGATTTACGTTCAAGTCGGTTGCGCATATCACGGCGGTAACTATCTATTCACTTACAGGATAAACTTTGCATCGGTAAATAACATAATTGATTTCTCCGGATTTGCAATTTTTTTGGTAAGTCCATTCGTAACGTTGATATATTATCAGGCGTGCAATGTTAAAATTAAACAAATTATTGACAAATACAAATCACTGGAGAAAATTTGCAGCAAGATTTTGGTTAAGGAATGTTGTTATAAAACCTTCGTAGTTCAGTACATATCCGCTGCAGTGATTGTGCAAGTAATCATTTCAATTATAAGAACATATCGAGTCTGGGATACCAGGAAATGGAAAAATACTCCTCTGGCAGATCCTATTTGTGTAGCGATGTTCGATAGCTGGAACTTTTTACCATCGCTACAGTTTGAATATTTGTTGACGCTAAAAAATTACTTGTTATCGGAATTACATGAGCAGATGCGGTCGACGCGATTATACCGTCCGAATCAAAGCGATAAATTGAACGATTTGAAAAAGATCGGTAGGATTTTGAAAATGATTCATCATATTTGCGGAGATGTGAACGATTTTTATGGCATTTTTGTGCTCATTGCAATTTTATCCAATATGGGTAGTGTTATTTTCGACATTATCTTTATAACGTTCAAAAATTCGACGCTTACTGTAAAACTGATGGCGTGTACCCAGATGACCGTAAGAACTTCTATGATTTTTTCCATAACCTACATGTGCGAATGTATGAAAAGTAACGTAAGTATCTTAAGATGATTAATCTTTGTAGTATTATACAGAAATAACCGGCTTGTTAAATGTATTCTACCCTCTTTATTTTCTTAATCTGGAATCAGTAATTTTTTTTACAATTATCCGTTTTCTAATCGCTGCACAGTTTTTCATAAAAAAAAACAAAAACAAAAAATGAGCAAAAAAGGATTTTACGGTTAATAAAATTTTATTACCGTAAAAAATTAAATACCTCTTTTATTTATGTAATGAAAAATTATTTTATTGTTAATATTCACCTGAAAATTCGATAATGTCAACAAAAAAAAAAAAAAAACATACAGAAAGTAAATATATGAAAATAAGTATTTACATATATTGGAGAGAATAAGACCGGTTGTTTAACAGTCTCCATATTATCTATTGGCTTCCATGACTGGTCGCTAACACGTTGTATTTTCAATTTTTCCATCAAAATAAATTAAAAAGAACTTCGTCATATCCTCTATAATATTATTATACGAAATTCTTCGATAAATGAATTTTGTTTTTGCTATTCACTGACGATATATTGCCCCGCGCACGGGGCTACCACCTTTAGGCAGCCTGTTTATCCAATACAATAATTATATCATTTGCCTCCAGTTTCTCGATTAATGCTGAAATCGTTTGCCAGCCAGCATTAAAGTAACTACATATAACAGCGAAACATATTCAAGTCTTAACTTTTTCTCATTTCCTAAAACGATATGAGTCTAAAATTCCACAAATGGTCTCCTATCATCTTCAATAACGGTATTTCCCTCTTTTTATATAATTCTTCTATTCTCTATTATTCACTTGTAAAATTGCTCGGAGAATCTGTGATTTTAATAATTTTTAACCGTTACCATATGGAATAATCTTAAATAATCAATTTTGAAATATCTATCTAACTTTGAATTCAACATTGAATCTAAGTTATTGTAAACTATGACTATATAACCTTAAACAATTAACGTTAAGCTTCTACATAAGTAAATCAATCCTGGTATCATTTGATCCTATTCATCACATTGCGTTTCGGCTCATTTTCGTCGTGCTTATTCTTATTAGTAGAACACCATCCATGATGGATTTATCGTATTATTTCTTCGCATTTTCCTCACATTTCCAGTCTATCCTTTTATCGAAATAAATCTGCAACGTGTTATTTCCCTACTCTTTCAAAGCTGAAAATTCGCTTCACCTTTTAAAATTATGTTTTATTCTAGATTAAAAATGTCTCTGTTCAACGCTGATCTTAACCATTTTATAGAAATAATTTCTCGGATCATAATTAACATCGTAAATGGTTTTATTCAAACAATATTCAAAATATGTAACGATAATTTCAAAGGTAACTTTCAAAATACAAGTATAATCTCTTTTTTAAGTATTAAATATCATATAATATCGAAAATTTAACATAATAACAGTTTCTTGACTGCCAGCTTGTGTTTATATAGGGTGCCGGAAATGAATTTTGTCAACCAAATCAGTCCTGCACTTTTTTGTGCCTAACCCTCTTCGTACTGAATTAATTACCTTCTTCAAAACGTAATTCTATGCAAAACAGGAAGTTGTCTGGGAATGTGGAATAAAATTCCCGCTTGAGAAACTGAACATTTGGCGTGGTCAACTTGTAACAGAGCTTCCACATTCCATTATTGCATCTTTCAGCGTGTTCTTTCTCCGCGCAGCAGTTGTTTTTTTACTCTTCTTTCTACCTACCGGCTATGAAAGTGCATTTATAGAATTAGTTTTCTTAGATCAATTTGAGCCCTTCTAATACGATTCTCACGAATTGCATAATAAATAAATAAAAATTTGAATAATTTTTACAATATCAAAAACCGTAAAGTATATAAACGGTACAAGATATTGATGTATTTAACACGCAAGCTGAGAGTTTTCCTTCCTTTTCGATTTTTCTGAAGGGCTCTTGCTTAATTTTCTCTCACCATATTGATAAAACACAACATTATCAAACACAAATACCGTCTTTGGAGAATGTATAAATAAATATCGAGCTCTTCATCTTAAAATGAAATGTCTACATCTTCCTAGCATTGTCTTTCACATGAATCTTCTGTATTTTCGAGGGAAAAGAAAATGTCTACAACAGTTACCGAACTCGGGTTTGCTAATTTCATCCTTCCTGACTTTATGTCCATTTACAAATGCTATGTCCTTGTTTCCACTAGCATCCAAACATTTACCTAGTGCCCTAAATGCATCCTTTTCCGTCACTTTGCTGGATACCACCGTAGCTGCTGTTACATTTACTCCTATTTTCCGTTAAACAATTTTTCCTCTCAATACATTAACCTTCAGAATGCCCCGTTAGGTCGTAACTATCGCTCTCATCATAATATTATGGTAGCGGGTTCCTCCTCGAGTGTGGTCTAAACAAACGAACATTAGAAAGATTATGGCTTTTGAAAACATTTATTTCCGCGAAGTTGTTTCCAATTTAAAAAACAACTATTATTTTGCTTATTTATTTCTATACGCCGGTTACGCCTCTCTATGTCTTCGTTTTGAATCATTGTTTCTTCAAGTATTCTTGTTCTTATTTCTTACATTCCACTGAAATTTTTCATTGTTCATAAATCAAATAGAACTAAACCTCTCATAAACTTTATCTTCAATTTTCCCTTTTCTCTTTCATTAACCTCCTGCACTTTCACCATTGACTGAGGTCTGAACGATCCCAATAACTGAAGTAACAAATCTTAGTTGCATTAATTCAAATGTTACCAAAATCTAATTTCTATCGACAATGCTCCCAAATGCTCCACGGCCGTTACTCTTCCTTCCATCGCTAATTTATCCGTAGCAACTATTGTTTAGCTTTCTCTCTATAACACAGCTTTTGATCTAACTTTGTCACTTTGCTTTCCACCTTTCTGTCCAACAATTTACACTTTAATAAAAAAATGTTACATTATCAAACAAGTTTGAAGTTATACGTATTTTTCTTCCGTAAACTGCTTGTAAACTGCCAATAATAAGAAAATAAATAAATAAATGAATTTCCATAAATTTGTAGTTACTAATAATTATAAATTATGTTAAAACCGAATTTTATTCACACTATATTTGCGCATATGTATAACAATTATTTATAAATAAACATAAATTAATTTCACTAACAACATCTAAAAAACTTCATGAACATTTGAAAATTACATAAAACGTATTTTTAAATATTCTCATCCGACCGGTTTCGTCAATTGTTTGACATATTCAATACATATGTGTGAATATAATGAATAAAATTCGGTTGTAACATATTATAACAGTTAGTAACTGCAATTTTTGGACATTCATTCATTTATTTATTTATTATTGGCATCCACTTAAATATTTCGAACTAATCAAGTTTGTTAAAAATAGACGAGAATAAAATATCAAAGATCAATAACGGAATACAAATTATATGTTCGATGTAATGAATCATCTTACGTTATATTTACAGATAAGAAAAACGGTGAATTTAATGCGCGACATAATGCTCAAAGATACGAAGTATCATTTTAGTAAACAGGTAAATTTTACTTTTAATCAAATCATATTGAATAACTTATTTAATGAATTATTTTTGCGTCACTTCAAATTATTCGAACTTGTTTCATTATGAAATTTATTTATTTTTTAAAAACTAGACATGTAAAAGCGAAATATGTCTCAATAGCCTACCAGACACGTCTGGTTTGATACGCGGAATTGAGTGCAGGTTTACTCAACGATTTCGCTAGAGGTTTTACATTACGTCCAATACAAAACTGTTAAACTGTTGTGAAAGCTGAATCGATTATTACGATTACTCGAGAGGTAAGATAAATTCGTGGACTTGCCTGCAGTTGTCGTCCCATTAGCATGTAGTAAAGTCGCTACAGTTCTAACTTAACATGTTTGACCGCAGATTTACTTTTCGTCGTTAATAAACGGCGACAGTTCCAGCCTACACGGTTATTTGTACTGACTTACAGGCAAGTCCCTTATTTTTTCCCTCGAAAATGAAACACGGTTCTAGCCCGTACAGATTTCACTACGGGTAGGTCGCTGTCGGTTAAGTCCACGGCCAAAAACGTGTGTAGCGGGCTAATTTTTGTCTTAACATAATAACACAATTATCAATGTATTTTTATTATGAGAAATTATTGATTTTCGTTACTTTAACGAATCCCCCTGGTTGAGCGTCGAATATTATAATTTAAAGAGAGATTCGATCCCCCCCCCCCCCCCAAAAAAAGAAAGAAATATATTTTTCAATATATAAATTATGTGGAATAAAGCGATGCGAATTAAAATATCCGTATGATGAGCAGACTTCTGTTCCGATCAGATCTTCTAAATCGATATCAGTTGATTTGGTTAAAGAAGATTGTGACTTAATTGTCGAACTATTTCGTAATTTTTTGCCTCATATGTAGCATCAACCGTGGTATCGCATAATGTTGCCTGCTGCAACCGACTGCTTAGTATAGTACGAATAAAGCGTAAATATCATTTCTTTAACTTACAATTAACGCAGTATCTCATGATTTGGCGAACTGCTAAATATTTTTTTAAAACATTTACTAACAGAAAAAAACTAACAGTCTCATTTCGGTGTTAAATTTTTATAGTAAAGATAAGAGATGAACACCAATCTAAAATATCGTAAACGTTATTTTCTATGAACTTTTGCTGTAAAATATTTTAAGGCAACTTTAGACTACATACATATGTTTCAACCGAGCATATTGACCACCTTTCTTGTTCTGCCGTTAAAAGACTGAACTTGCTAAAATCCTTGTCTCCAACCAAATGGAGAGGTGATCCTCATCTGTTCATTTCCCTGTATACATCCATTA
Organism: Icerya purchasi; assembly: GCA_039619475.1. Classification (NCBI taxonomy): domain Eukaryota; kingdom Metazoa; phylum Arthropoda; class Insecta; order Hemiptera; family Monophlebidae; genus Icerya; species Icerya purchasi. The sequence continues at coordinate 119,213,043 of CM077116.1, read as the reverse complement.
TTCGCTCCAAGTTTGATTACTGCTCTTTTATCTATGGTTGTGCTTCCAGATCCCTTCTTTCCAAATTAGATATAATACAAAACTCCTGTCTCCGTCTTTGCCTCGGTGCTCTCAAATCCTCTCCCATTTCAGCAATGATCGCGGAATCTAGAATACCTCCCCTCTCAGTTCGAAGGTCTTATTTAGGCTATCGATTCCTTTCCAAACGTTTACCTTTCACTTCGTCTCAACTTATTCCTTCCTTCATTTACATTGCCAAGAACTGGCGTTTTGTTTCGAATAAAATCCCTATCTTAGCCCCTATTTCTCAACGTCTTAGCCATTTCTCCTCCCATATTATATCCAGCAATAATGCTCCGTACTTCTCATTCAATTATTTCGACCTCTTACACCCTCCCAAAGTACATTTTCTCCCTAAATTTTCTAAGTTTGTGCCTCAGAACGTCATTAAACAGGAATTTCGCAGTACGGTCAGTTGTCTTTTTCCTTCTCATACACTTGTTTTTACTGATGGCTCTAGAGGACCCGGTAGGGTCGGATCGTCTTTTATTCTTCCCGACTCCAATTTCTCCGAATCCTTTCGCCTCCCATCTTTCTGTTCTATTTTTACGGCCGAATTGATGGCTATCCTTCGTGCGATCATACATATCTCGTGCAATCGTTCGTCCTCCGACTATCTAATCATTTCTGACTCCATGGGTGCTCTCCAGGCTATCAGTTCACCGCTTTCTCCTCCCTCTTCTGACTTCTTCATTCTTCGTATACGATCTCTTATTTATAATCTTTCTTTCCATCACTCTGTACACATTGACTTACTGTGGGTTCCTGGTCACAGAGGCATCGAGGGTAATGAAATGGCGGATGCTTTGGCTCAGGTTGCTGTTCGTTCTCGCTTCTATTTAAAAAAAATCCCGGCTGTTAATCTGTTACCCCTAATTAAGAAGCTTCACTTCAGATTTTGGTCGGATGTGTACCCTTCTTCTTTTTCCAACAATCGTTCCTTCTACCTTTCAATTCAACCTACACTTCCTTCTCATCCATGGTTCTCGGAGTTTCCCTCTCTTCCACGATTTATAATTTCCTCTATTGTCCGCCTGCGCTTTAATCACACACTGCTGCCCTCTTCACGCTATCGTTTCTCTTTGCTTCCCTCTCCTCATTGTCCGTTGCATCCAGATGAAGCAGTTGTCTGTGATGCTGATCACATTTTCTTCGAGTGCTCTGCTCTTTCTGCGGAGCGTTCTCTTTTCTATCTTCACCTTATAAAGCTGGGGCTTCCCACTCCTTACTGTGCGTCTTACATCTTGTCCCTTCCTTCCCAGTCTGTTGTTCTTGTCCTTGGTTCCTTTATTTCAGCTGTCTCCAATCGAATTAGGTTCTAGTTAGTTGTCTCTTCTTCCCATTGTGTCTGGGCAATGGTCCATAGTTGATGCGCCCAAAAAAAAAAAAAAAAAAAAAAAAAAAAACAATCTTCTGAAATTCTACTTGTCTTCTACAATAGAAATTTTCGAAAAGATAATAAGGTGTCTTCATGAAATCGTTTACGCTTGACGTCAGATACGGAAAATCATGTATCCCCAGTTCTTCAAAAGATTTGTTATCTTGCTCTTGTAAAACTAGCCACCGACAGGAACATTACCACTACGTTAGAGTCTAACATTAGAAAAGATTTTTTTAAACTTTAATATATTCACATTTTTCACGTTATTTAATATGTTCTCCTAGATATTGAAAAAAGTTTTCCAATTTCGTTTTTTTTAAATTATTAAGATTGTAGCGTGAAAAACATCGAACTGTTCTGATAAGTTTTTATTGCATTAGCTACTTTTTAAACGTAAAAAAATACAATTTTTTTCTTTAACTGATATTACCTCCCATTCAGGCACATGAAAAAGTTAATCATTTTTATCAAACTAACTTGAAACACGCTAAGTAAAATGCGCTCGAACAACAGACTCGGAAATAAAATATATTTAATTCGCATAGAACAAAAAATAAAAATTTAATGGAAATCGGTTAATACGAAATGAGACCTTAGTGCAGAGTCTATTTATAAATTTTATTTTATTTTAATAACAGGAAACAATGTAAAGTTCATGTAATATGAAAATTTAATGTTCTACGGATAAAAACATCCTATATTTTTCACAAAATTTGACTAATGAGCTTTCCTGATGATGACAGTAGGGAAACATACGAAAAAGTAGCGTATCGTTTTCAATCATTTGTTTATCATGTAAAAACGTGGAGATTCTAATAACACGATAAAGCAAATAACGCAAAAGAAGATTAGCTGAAGTGGTAACCCCACAAAAAGGCAGCAGCTGTAAATTACAATCGGCGTGTTTTGATGATCTTATAGAATACCAAGTCGTCTCTGTGATGTTGTAAGACATATGAACGCAGTTATTTTAGTTTCATTTCTTAAAAAATCCTTTCTAAATATAATTTTTATTAATATACTTATTGATTAATTTCATCAGAATTAAAAGTGATCAGTTAAGAAATGTTTTGGTATATTAAGAAAACTGATTTTCTGCAAAGTCGAACGGAATTCACTTCGGTGTCACGGTATTAAGCTTTTCATAATGTAATAAGCCTAATAGACCTGAACAGAATACTTCACCAGTTACTTTCCCATTCGGTTGCCTCTATTTTCTCATATTTTTTTGATATCCGATTTGGCAGACTTATAAGTCGAAAATAAGATGAATTTTGAATCAGATAATAAATTGCTGTTGATGCAGATGAGAATAATAATAATTACATACACGGGAATTATTTTATGTAACTTTCCATGTATAAATTAAGTAAACAAACATCATGCATTTAATAAAATGCTGCAATTAATACATATGTTACATACTTTTAATTAATTATTATAATTTTTTAAAAATTATAATAATGGATAAATTGAAAAATGCGTGGAAAGTGAGACTGTTCACTATTGCTTAATTTTACCCTTGAAATTTATTTACTCTCCGTTATTAGTTATTGATTTTAAAAGTCATCTCGTTGCGAATAAAATAGCTTCATAAATAAATGGAACAAGGATTACTCTTATTTTGTTAAAAATGATGTGTAATAAAGTGTAGTTAATAGCTAAGCTAAAAGTCCGCTAGTACGTGTGATCAAATTTGAAGTAAAATGCATATAAGAAATTTAATTACCTTTTATTGTTTGTTTTTGTTACTTTAGGCAAATGTTTTTTTACTAAGTTTTCTACATAGAGATGTAAATTTTACGGCTTGTGGAGTATTCAGTTTAACTTACAAAGATTTTTTATCGGTAAGTATGTATAATTGTTTTCTGCAGTCGCCAAACTATTCGCTATAAGGGGAAAAAATAAAACCATTGAATAGAATGCATGAAGCGTTATAGATAAGAGAATAAAGTTATTAAAATATTTGGACCTCCCCCCCCCTCCCCATTATAAAATATAAAAAACCTAAAAAAGCTATAAGTTTGCCATTTAATGGATATCGTTACAAAAGTAATTGTTGAGAAGAAATTGACTGGGTCGAAAAATATTTTGGGATGGTAGATTTTAAACTCGGATTATAATGCTCTTTTTAGTTGTTTTATGAATCTCCCCTGATTATAAACATTTCACGAGAATACAAGGAGTTCGACGGTAAAGGATAACCTCCTTTTTGCATGATAAAAAGACATAAGCTGTGACCTCCGTAGATTTTTATTTTGGATAAGGTGCCTCTCGTACCAAGTGAGATGTTCTGTAATATGTTTATTAAAAGGTTTGCGATAATTGTAGTCAGGTGTATAATTGCGAGAATAGATACCACGATAACGAGTAGAAACGGTGCCGGTAAGAACTAGTAATCTAAATATTTTCCACTTATACTTAAATTTGAAAAGAATGATTTCCCAATATAAAAGATGAGAGCATCTGACCGGATTAATGTTGAATAATCATCCAGCTATTACACTCAAAACATAATTTTTAACTGATTCGAATATAATCTAAATTACTCATCATTATTTTATTTCAATTATTTGCTTTTTGGGGTGGGGGGGGGGGCTCGTCAACCAAGGACTTTTATCCAGAAACAAATAGAAAGGAAAGAAGTCGGTTATATTTGAATAAAAATGAACAAATAGCAGAAATAATTAAAGGGGAAACGAATGATAGGATATAAGCGGCACAATAAAGAGTAGGAACTGTAAGAAGTCCAAGCCTCAACAGATCGGATATAAATTTTTAACGCACCACAGAGGAGGTGAACAATCAAAGAACACATAATCGACGTCGCAAATAACTGCATCATTGGGGTGGGGAAGACAATGTAAGAAGGATATCAGGGCAAAGCGAAATCGGGAGAAAGGCAGCAGAGAACGGCCACAACGCAGACGAAGAACAAAAAAAACATCAAAACAACGAAGCGAACGATACAAAAGGAACCATGAATAGGAAGAAAGACTTGCACAGACAGATTGTTGGAAAAAAGAGGAAGCGTAGGTGTCCGATCAATATCTGATATGGAAACTTTTACGTATCGATAGGACGTTAGCAGATGGAATTTGAAAAAAAAATGGCGGAAAGAAGCAGCAACCGGAACCAAGGAATCAGCCACTTCATTACCACAAATGCCCATGTGGTTGGGTACTCACAGCAAATCAATGTTTTTTTTTTGGGCTCGTCAACCGGGGCCAGCAATTAGAATAGGAAGGAGTCAATTATATCTTGATACGGTCAGATGTTGTTAAGAGAAAGAAACAAATAATAGGAACAATCTGTGGAGAAGGAAAAGATAGGACATAAGAGGCGCAATATGAAGTAAGAAGACCAAATGTTAATCGACTGGAGAGAAGAACGGCTATGAATGAGTGAACGTATATGGAGGATAACAAAGTCACAAGAATGATCAGGAAGGGAAGAATATATGACTTGAAAAGCGTTCAAGGAGTCAGAGCTAATTAAGAAATCGAAGAAAAGATGAGATTAGAGGAAATGTAGGATAGCCATCAGCTCGGGTGTGGATATGAAACAGAAAGAAGGAAGATGAAAAGATTCTGATAAGTTAAAATCTGGAAGGATAAAGAACGTTCCAACGCCACCAGACCCACTCGAACCATCAGTGTAAATGTGGTAACATGAGAAGAAAATATGGAATTGATAGTGCAGTAGGAGGTTAGAATAAATACTTTAGAAGGATAACAGAGATCAGTGTAGTTGAAGGAACAATAGGGGATATTATTAAAGGAGACTGTGTAAGGTCAAAATGAATTAAGATGATGCGAAATAAAAGCTGGGATAGGAGTTTTACTAGGAGTAAAGCACCAGCTATTATAAACGGAAAAGAAGGACTGAATAAGAGTAGAGGAGACGTTTAACAAGAAAACCATAACCCAAAGTGGATCTACGAATGGACAGGATGGGCATATTAGATTCATCAAGAATAGCAGGAATTGGTGAGGATTTAAGCGCGCCAAGACAAAGACAAAAGCAAGAGTTTTGAGTTATATCTAGTTTAGAGAGACGGGACTTGGAAGCATAGCCATAAATAAAAGAACAATAATCAAATTTGGAACGGATGATAGATTCGTAAAGAGAAATAAGAATGTAGGGATCGTCATTCCGTTTAGTTGACAACAGAGCTTTCAGCAAGTTTAGTTTTTTAATAGTTGAGGTAGAAAGATATTTGATATGTTTAAAGAAGGACAAACTGCTATCAAGAAAGATACCAAGATAACAGAAGCAATTAACCTCGAGAAAAAGATACATTGTTTAAGGATAGATTAACTAAAGCAGGACTATAAGGTCGAAGGGTAAAACTAGTGTAAGAAGACTTAGGTGGAGAAATCGAAATGTTAATTAAGGAAAGAGAATGTTCCAGCACAATAAATGAAAGGTATTTGTATTAAGAGAACTCACAATATTTTTTTAACTAATTCTTTTTGTCCATCTAACGATTCTCACTGCAATGATAATATAGCCATCTACCTAAACCTTCAGAGCTGCATATTTTCTTTGTCACCCATCGAAAAGTACAACATGATAGTCACTACCCGGGCTAAACTTTGTAAATCCTGTACGTGGTTTTTAGTGTAATTTTAAATTATTTTAGAACTTTCACGCTAATACATTATACAAATTGTATACTATTGAATGTTATAATTAATATAACTATAGAAAACAATTCACTAACTCAATTAATTATAAATAAATACACAGTTACATAGAACCATAATCCGGCACGAACTAAAACATTTATGCCATGATTTTTGTTATAGACGACAATGGTTTATTTTTAAAATTGATTGTGTATATGAATTGCTTTATATATTTATAATAATTATCTTAGAAAAATTAAATTAAAAATGTATTATGTAGAGTTGTCTCCATCTTTTCTCAATCACAAACGGTGTGATAGCTCGGGTTTAAAGCGTCACTTCTCGTTTCAGTCCTATTCTTTTCAACATCTATACCTTACAAACTGCCTCACTTTCCATAAAATCGACTTCTTTATCATATGCTACAGACATCCTTAATTACTCTTTTTTTTGTAATATATTACAGATGACATAACAGCGCTTGATATTTCATTTATTACTTACAAATCGTTTCTCCTATAAAACCTTTTTCCATGGTTTTTACTTTTTATTAATATCGTCCTTTCTTACTAAGCAATCTATCCCTCTTGTTAAATCCTTCTATTTTTTTGGTTTGATATGAACACATTTATAAAGATATACTTCTTGTCTTAAAATAATTAACCTTTTAAAATCACCCTCGTATATTTTGGGTAACGACTCTATATTCTTAAATTACTATATAAATATCTTATTCTTTCTAGGTTAGACTACAGCTCTTATATATTAATTACAACGTAATTCTTAGGCCACCCCGCATTAGAAAAAATGCCCCAAAAAATATTCCAATTTTATGTAACGTTTGTTATATTTTATAGGATTTTTGTTATTGTTATTTAAAAAATGTCATAATTTTATGTAACGAAATATGTAACGAAAAATGTAACGAAAAAATGTCCTAATTTTATATAATGAAAGTTAAATGTTAGGATAGGATTTTTTTGGTTGTGTTATTCTTTTTGGTTGATGCCAATAAGAATTACATTGTAAATTTTGATCATTTTACACAAAGTATAGAAGAGAAAGAGACGGAAATGAAGGCAAGACGGGTTGAGGGGCACAGCCGCTTGCGAGGCCAAAATGACCGAGTTATATATACAGTAAAACTTCTACTAACGGACACTTCTAAATAGAGGACATTTCCTAATAGCGTACAATTTTAAAATCCCCGGCATTTCCATAAGACACACTACAAAAATATTTCCCAATAACGGACCTTCCCAATTACGGACACAGACACTTTAATAAGTATGATTTTGGAAATTCGATTTCTGTTAAACGGACAAAGTTTGTCAAAAAAAGTTCAATTAGTGCCCCAGATTATTGTTTAATAGACGAGGGATTGCATGTTTAAGATCCATGTACCAACATAAATGAATTAGCAGTTGAATTCATGCAACAACAAAATCCATCCGATGATGCAGTAGACTGTGATGACAATAATGTTTATGGTGGCAAAGAAGACACAACTACTGAAGTTGACTGTGAAACTTTAAATAATGTTCACTCCTTAGTTGTTATTGGAATACTAAAAAAATCGTATTTCATTCATAAAACTGATGCCGAAAGTTTAAAAATTATATCCGAACTGCAAGTGCATGTCGAATAGCGGATTTTAAATGAAAGAAACATAGTAAAATTACTGATTTTTTCATGCAAAACTGAAATATGTTCGATACGCTAGGATTTAAAGTACGCGTTAAAAAAATAAAAATAAACATTTTGAACATAAATGATTAAAATTATAGATTGTCTTGCGTTCTTAAAAACAAAAAGTGATTTATACTCTATTGCTTAACTTGTTTATCAACTAATCCTGGAATACAAACATAAGTAAGTACTGTATTAGTACTGTACATATATACATATTTTCATATTATACGAACATTTTTTTTTTTATATTTCAGACGCATGTATGTCTTAAGTAAATATATACTGTATTTTTTTATATTACGTACTATCTTTTATATTATTGTTAAATACATTACAATACACAGAAATGTAAATTTCAGTAAACTGAACATACATTATTATTTCCCATTAGCGGACACTTCTTAATACCGGATAGATTTTTGATCCCGCGACTGTCCATTATTCAGAAGTTTCACTGTTTTTCTTTGCCAGGGGTGTTTTCTGGACAAATCTCATCCCTGTTCGGGCGCCAATTTATTGTATGCTCAATTCTGATGTCACATGACTCTGGCTTCTCCAAACTCCTCCAGTTTCACGATTAGATCAAGAAAAAAGACGGAGAAACCACCCAAGCTAAACAAATAGCTATCGCATAGCGGCTCGGGTTGTCGTGTCCTCCGAAACTATCAACCATGCCTGGAAGCTCGAGTTATGTGTCACGTAATAGACGCGAATGACTTCAAATTATTAATAAAAAAAGATATATTCACACACAATTAGACCACGCGTTGGTGACTAGAGTACTTCGGAACAAAAGCAGGTGATCGACACATTTAACAGATAAACAACGCAAATATAAAAATATTAAAAATTCTTCACACGTATTAATTATTATGTCGACGGACAATAAATTTAATTTAAAAATTGATGCGGGTCCGCTGACCATGCAACGCTTCAATTACGATAACTCTTTTAGAGCACAACGGATACTAACTAATTGACGAACGAACGAAAGACTCGCGAAAACCCAGGTAGTCGATCAGCTGTCGGTACTGCCCGACCAGTTGCAACGACACATCATGCTTATCACACGCGTAATTTTTGGCAAAATTACCTCGCTTTAGTCGGGCAGTGTATCCGCGTCTAGCCTTTGTTAATTTTACGTTATTATAATTGTGTTGGTACGGCATCGGAATTATATTCCAACTTCCCAACCGTTCGAACCATTTAATCAGCTACTTTACTTTACTCGGTTCGAACATTACGAGAGAATTATATACGAAATACTATGCTGTGTTCATCGATAATAAATAAAATAAGGAATATAAAATTTAATCTATGTTTTTCATTTCCCACAGCATAGAATTCCAAACACAAAATCAATATTTTATTCACGTTACTCACTGTAGGCTCATGACAATATATATATGTGTGTGTGTATATATATATATGGCAACTTTTCTAAATGCCCCTTTTAAAATTTATTCGCATACAAAGTTCTTGTTTCCGTCTTTGTCTGGGGTACGTAAATCTACTCAATCTCAATCTACTCCAATTTCTTCCATTCTCATTTAATCCAAATCACTCCTTTTGTATATCTATCGATTCTGTGTGGGTTGTCGTTTCTTAATTAAACGGCTTCCAGTTCTTTCTTCTAAAATTATACCTGTTTATTGCTCAATCTTTCACAACTGGTGATTTTGCTCTCAGCAGAATTCTATTCTTATCAGTTATTTCTATTTGTCTTAGTGATTTCTCGCTGTATATTTTCTCCTGTGACAAATCTTCGTATTTTTCCTTTATTTACTTCAGTCCTTTATACTCCTCATGTATTCTGTATGTCGGAATCAGTTAAATTTCTTTTCTATTTTATTTTTATATTTGAATTTCATATGACTTTAATTACTTTATATCTTAACCATGCTGTTATTTTTACTGACGGGTCTAGAAGGACTAATGGGGTTGGTGCCTCCTTTGTTTTTCGTTCTTACAATTATTTTGGATTTTTTATGCTTACCTCCTGCTGTTCGTCGGTTTTTGCTGAATCTACAGCCACACTTTATGCAATTCTTTTTATTTCTTTTCCCCCTTATTATTCATTTTTCTTATTTGCAGTTTAATTAATAATTTATCCCTGTCCCGTTTAATACAAATAGATTTAATATAGATTCCTAGTCATGTCGGTATTGAGAGCAATGAGATGGTTGACCCCTAGGCTTATTTGGGGGCTTTTAATGGTCACCCCATTTGAAAATTTTCTGCTAATCATATTAACAATTCATCTGAACTTTTTCACTTTAAATTATGGAATAATATTTATTCTTCCTTCTTCTCGAAGCCTAATTCATGTTATTCTTTTACTCAGCCTTTACCTTCTTCTACTCCTTAGTATGGTCAGTTTCCTTCACTTTGCCGTTCCCTAATTGCTGTTATATGTCGCCTTTGTTTCGAATACAGTTTCCTCCCGACGCCTGTTGTTTGTTTTTCTATTATCTTATCCCGGCGTTGTCTAAGTCATCCTAACGATTCCTTTTTTCCATGTGATGACATTCATGTATTCTTTAAATGTACCCAACTTTCCTCTGAACAATCTCTCTTTTATTCTCAGCTTTTAGATCTTATTCTCCCTATTCCATATGATGCAGCCTACATTCTTTCTTTTCCTTCCTTGCTTGTCGTTCCTGTTTTAGCTTTTTTTATTTGTTCTATCTCGAATCAGATTAAAATCTAATATGTGGTCTTCATTTAGATCTAATCCATAAGTACTTCGATTGACTGAGCTCATACTGAAAACGAAAAAAAAAAGATCAGCAAATTGATATTGAATTTTCCTTTGCGGTAACTGTTGCAGCGAAAGCTATTACAATATGTTATTGGAAATAAAAAAAACTAATAAATGCAATAAACTGAAGTCGGGACGGCAGTTATTCGTCGATTTTTTATTACATGCAGTAGCCCTACATAAATTTTAAGGGATAAAAGATTAAATACTCGTAATTAAATCAAAAATTCAAAAATTTGTCATTTAAAAAAAATTTTTAATTTTTTGGAATTTCAGATGGTTGCAATGGCAGTTGGTTTTATAATAATTCAGATCCAATTTCACATACATTGACGATGTTCAGATTTGTCTATTGAAATATTAGTAGAAGATTATATCGCAACTCGGTATTTTTTCCATTTAAAATTTTTCCACCAAATGGTTTACCATGTATTTAGGAAAACTTTTTGTTAGATCATTGTATAGTAATTTATTGGAAGTGCAAAATTATAAAAAAAATAAAAAGTTTACTGATTGAAAACCAGATTTTGTAGTATATTTAAGATTTACATTAACATGATTGTTGTTTCGTATCTTCATGCGAAATTTATAAATTTGACGTGTCATATAATAGTAAATTCAGAATGTTTAAAAGCTGAATTTGAAATTTTTAAAATATAATCAAATAATGATAAAGAATGGGCGTGGCTTCATTTTCGACAAATATTATTCTCAGCTTTGGAGGGGGGGGGTCGTCATAAAGACATTGGTCCAAGAAGAGGGATAAGGATGAGAAGCGGAATCAGATGTTTATGCGATCAGATATGGAAGATAGGAAAGACTCAAGTGCTGGAATGACCGATGGTGACGGCAAGGAGAGGACAAAAGATGCACAATACGGAGTTGGAAGACCAATTGACAAAAGAGAAGAGTAAATGGAGGAACATTCGGAAGCGATATCGGTGCACTCAAACAAAATGTGATTAGCGTCACCTATAAAGTTGTGAGAGGAAGGGTGTAGGGGACAGTGAGGAGAGGGGACTAGAGAAAAGCGAAATAAGGAAGCAAGAAGCAAACTGTGCCCAAAGCGTAGGCGACAGATTGCAGAGAGAGTTGAACGCCGCATGGAGGGAAAATTGAAAAATCATGGATAAGACGGTAGGTTAGGCTGGATAAAGAGATAGAAGGAATCCGGATTTGAGAATGAGGAGGAATACGAATTTAACCGTAGTTTGGAATGAGCTGAAGTGGAGAGGAGATTAATATTGTGAGATGAAAAGACGCTGAGGAATTCACCGGTAGAAGAGGATGAACGAGCTAGTGTATCGGCCGACTCTTTACTCTCGATTCCAGAGTGGCCAGGAATCCACAGTAGGTCAATTTGGATAGAGTGAGAAAGGAAAATGTTGTGAATAAGAGAGCGTACGAGAAGGATTATGTAACCAACAAAGGAAGAAGGAAAAGAAGAGGAGATGGCTTGAAGGACACTGCGGGAATCTGATATAATAAGGACTTCATGCGAAACTAGGGAAGAAGCAACAAACAGGACGGTACGCAGGATAGCAGTAGACTCGACACAGAAAACTGAACAAAAGGAAGGAAGTTTGAAGGTTTCCAAATAATTTGAGGAAGGACAAAAGAAGACCGAGCCAACTCCATTGGGTCCTTTGGAACCGTCAGTGAAGATCGCAAAATGATTAGGGAAAAGAGAGCCAACGGTATTTAAAAATTCTGATTGAACAACATGATGAAGGAGACGTTTGGTAGGGCAAGTTGAGAATAAACAATTAATAGGATGTAGGTGTGTGGAAAAATTGGAAGAAAAGTATGGCAACTTGTCGTATGAATAAATATATGTAAGGACAAAACTGAGAGAGTCGGGTGGAAAAGAGAGATAGTATTGGCGTTTTGTTGGTGGCAAATCGCCAGTTGCGGTGGATGTAAGAATAGGAATTAACAAGGGAAGAAGAAGAAATAGGAAAACGTTTGATTAAAAAGCGGTAACCCAGATAGGACCTTCGAACGAAAAGAGGAGGGATGAGTGATTCGGCATGTAAAGTGGGGATAGGAGTAGACTTCCTAGCTCCCAGACAGAGACGAAGACAAATATTTTGAACACGATCGAGTCTGGAGAGCGAAGATCTGGAGGAATTTCCATATATAAAACAATAATATAATCAAGGATAGAACGAATAAAGGATTTGTAGAACATTAGTAGAATGCATGGATCTCCACCCCAATTAGTATGGGAAAGAGACTTTATCAGGTTGAGCCTTTTGAGGGAAGACAGGTAGAGATGGTTGATGTGATTACGGAACGAAAGGCGACTGTCTAGAAAAATTACTTAATAGCGGAAAGAGGAAGAAAGAGGGATCGCAACGTTATTGATGACGAGGCTAATTAGGGAGGGGTTAAAAGGACGGAGATTAAACACAACAACAGAGGATTTAACAGATGAAATTGAAAGATGTATATTTGATAGAGAATTTTCTAATGATGTTAAAGAATTTTGGAGCTGGGAGCTAGCGACCGAAATATTGCGATGAAAGGAGTAGATGAGGATATCATCGGCGTAAAAAAGGGAAGGTGAACTTAGAGAAATGGAAGCAATATTGATAAAATAGATGTTGAACAGAGTTGGACTAAGACAGAAGCCTTACGGCAATCCGCGGAATACTGACCTAATGTAGGTTTTAAAAGTAGTAGAAAGAATAACAGTTCTACGTTTAAAGAGATTACTAATGAGGGAAGAGAAGTGAGCGGGTATATTAAAGGAAAGCATTATATCGAACAAAGTAGGGAGGTGAACATTGTCGAAGGCCGCAGTGATGTTAACAAAAAAAGCAACAAGAAATTCTTTACGGATGAATGCCGAGTAGACGTCTACCAAGAACGAACTGATACAATCCGGGGAGCCACGACCAGGGCGAAAACCATACATGTTGTTAGGCAGTAAATCGTTACGTTCGAGCCACCGGACAAGACGTCTGTTAATTAAGCTTTCGAAAAGCTTTCTAACGCAAGAAGCAAGAGAAATTAGACGAAGAGCTGAAGCATTAAGCTTTGGGATCGGGATGATGATAAAGGTATTCCAAGAGGAAGGAGTGGAGCAGGAACAAAGAAAGGAGTTAAATAAGTTCAAAAGGAACCGAAGAGAGTACTCCGAGATGTTTTTGAGAATGGAGAAGGAAATTCCATCTTTTCCAGGAGAGGATTCCCTGAATTACGTAAGGATGCTTCTAATTTTGTAAAAGTAAATGGAGAAACCAAAAAATGTGAGGAGGTGGAAGTGGACAACATGAAACAGGATTCTTGAAAGTTTGGAACGTAACTGGGAACTACAGAATTTAAAAAAGGGATTACTTTATCGGGAGAAAGATTCTGATTAGAAGGACGTGGGGAGAGAGATGACTTGAAAGACTTGGCTATACTCCAGATACGATGAATTTCTTTTCACCATTTTCAAGGTAAATCTAGCTTTCGCGTTGGCTCTTTTATGGGCGATAAAGTTGTTGAGAATAGGGGAGGAACGGAAAGTTCTAAATGTGGATAAACTAGGGTCGAAAGCAGTTTTAACAAGTTGTGGATCAAAAAAAAAAATTCTAAACATTTCGGCGGTAAATTTTTGAGAGGGCTATTTATGTAAAAAAATGAAAAATACGAATCAAAATCTTTTAGTTCTTGTGTAATCGGATAAACTAATTTTAAAATGACACAGTTAAAGCGATATAAACCATTTTTCTTTCCTTTTGTTCGGGAAATGGTGACCAATGAGAATAATTTGAACTCAATCTGGTTCCTCTTAGCTAAATGAAATAGTATTGCGAATTATTTGTCACAAAAACCTGACAATTTACTTTCTCAGATACGAAGTCATATTCTAAAAGGTTTACAAATTCTTTTTTATTAAAAAAAAATTTTGGGGGAGATTTTTGAAAAAACAAGGTAAAAACTAATAAAAGTAACCAGAGTTTCGACCGTAAATCCGCTTCCGTATGTGATAGAGTTTACTTTAAATTGGAAATGCCAAATTTAGTTCCAGAGGAATAAATGCCGGACATTGTAAAGAATAGTTCGTTATATAGTAGCGTTTGGCTGTTGCAAAAAGGGGAAGCGGTTGCTGTAGCCTCATACCCAACATGTGATTGTGTGACAAACGTATGTGACCTAGACGTATGCGGTTCAGTACACAATAGTTAGCCTGCGGTGTTCTACCGGGAGAACACTACTGCCCTCTTGGTGTTCTGAAGGAAAGAAAGAGTTTCTTGAGTCTACTGGCGTCTAAAGTAGAGGAATAAAAGCGCGCTATTTTTAAAGTCCTTGGAGCACTTCGTGAACTTGCAGCCACCATGGATGAGTGGGCTGCTGCTTCACTATTATTACCGTTATTTCCTCATCGCGCATAATTACGCATCTAGGATATTACTGCGATCGCTGCGACTTACCCAGCAGATTTCATCGCCCAAGTTGAAGGCGCACGTCGTAGGTGATGAGCCTTTGAAAGGAGTTATTTTCGCTCTATCGGTATAATACGACAGATAGTGTTGAGGAACTGCGAAATAAATTGGTGATTTCTGTATAAGATGGTCTGATACGCTTAGGACTTGTCCTTATTAGGATGATAAAGTTCGCTGTTACTGGCCTGAGTTATCGTAGTAGAAAGTTACTGCTGGAAACTCATTGAATGGCCTCAGAAAAAGAATACTGTCTCGTAAAGTGGACGAGAATCAGTAAACATTGCGTGGAGGGATGTTCGTCGACGCGCAGATACTGCTGCAGGACAATGTGAAATGAGCTTTTGTTATGATTCGTAATGCCGAAAGGTGAATATTATCCAACCCGTAGGATGTATTATGAAGCGGTGGAGTACATCTGCCAGCCATAATTCATTTTATTTGAAATTAAAATTTGATACGTATATGAAATTAACTTCGGGTTGATATCAAGAAGTGATTAAAAAGATATCAGGAGCGTGAATTCATATATAGCTAGCTAACGTGATGTACTTGGTTGGGCAGTGATGTTCCGTTTAGGTAGAATCTGATTTGAATCTTGCTACTGCACACTGAAATTTTCAGAAATATTTTACTTGCACTGGATAATATGCATATTTGATACGAAAAAAAAAAAAAAAGGTTTCACGCAATCGGATTTTAAATGGGAAATACATTAGAGCAGACCTCGAAATTTAGTTAACGAACGATTCGGAATAATATCATTGTTTAGGTTGAACGGTATTCTATTGGTCATATATCGTCCCCTGTAAAAATCAATACATACTGTAAAAAAAGATCACACCGCTTTTAACCATTTCTGGACTTTAATGTTTTCTGAAAAATGGACTAAGATATTTAAAGATCATAGGAAGTTACGGAGATACGCAGATCGTTAATGCTCTGGTTGCTGAATACATTCAGCGATATTACTGATACATATATGGTGGTCAATATTAAGCTTAGAGTAAAGACTGTATTTATTATTTGAACACATTGTTTAAGTATATTTATATTTACAATTACTCCCGCGAATATGAAGTATTAGCTTCGAAACGCGTCGGGGATATAAAAATTATATATAGTTGTTTAATTAAGTGTAAAAAAAAATGTATTATTGTTGTTAGAGTAAAGACATATAACTTTACAGAACTATTGAATACTACAGTATATTCCTTTAAATAGTATTTGGAGTTCTTGTTTGTTTTTTTATCTTTTTCCAAACATATATATGTGCTTTTTTGAGTATTTTCGTGTTTGACGGCTATTGTACGATTTGAAATTTTAGAAATAAGGTTCAACAATAATGCAGATGTAATTTCAAATAAACTGACTGTCGTGATACTTTTAACGTAATATTTACGATTGACACTGTTCCTAGAAAGTTTATTAAGTTAATCGATTAGTGCCGAACGTATTATATATTATGTTTTTAGTGTAATTATTTTAGGCTATGTAAATACACAAATTCGTTTTGATTCGTGCGAACTATTCGAAATTTTCTTCTTCAAGAAGTATTGAACTGAAGTCGCCGGTTGCATATTATGAATACCCCAATAAACAGGAAAGGAATCAGATAAAATTAATTTAAATATTTTCCGATAGTATGTTAAACATATATCTGCAAAACACAAACCAGCATTGCGATAAACGAAACTGAACCAAATAAAATGAAATAGACTTTTTCTTCCTTGGGGTTATGCTGACCCGAAATTTGCAAAACTCCAATTCATTTCTTACTGGAAATTTTTGCCAAATTTTTTCTTGAAATCGGTGTTATGTTCGTGGAATTGAACCCCTTAGTCCAATACTACTAATTTACTACCGATGAAAACGGGAAAATTTTCTACTTTTGGTTATAAAAAAATTGTTACATCTAAGCACTAATATTCCAGTCAGTAACTGAGTGTCAAGTCTATACACATATTACTCAATTACTGGTTAAAGTGATCATGAGTTTAATTGAAAACGGTGAACGAAAAACCTTTATTGCTGACTAATAACTCACTCGAATTGGAAAATCATTGACTGACTTTTTGTGTCACGGTGACAATTGTGCAGTTAAGAAGCGCTGACGTACCTGCTTTACAGACACTTATCTCTAGGCACTCAGTTAAATGCTACTGTGAGGCATGATCGGAGAAGTAGAAACAACTGTAAAATTAATTTAAAAAATCAGTAGGAAGAAATCGGGATTTATTAATCTTTGAATAACGGAAGAAGGTACGAAGTCATTCTCTTATAGTTAATTACTGAACACGACAGCGGTTATCGATAGGAAGTAGGATTCAACCGACGTCTTGGTAATTAAAACGAAGTTTGATTAATTCGATAAACATTTTATATTATTTTACATTCTGATACGGGAATCTAGCAGAAGAAAAGCGCTATTGATCGCAGGCAATTTTTATTAATTAACCTCAGAAATTCTACATCATTAGAATGGAGTAAATAAACTCTTTCGATTATTCGCAGAAAAAAGTGAATAATCTATTACAATTGTTGTAGAAACCTCATAAGGCGTCATTTTTAAATTATAAGAATAAATTTATATATTAACTCAATAATAATAAATTCATCATCGTGTGTACAAATGTTGTTATAATCGTGTAAGCGCCCTTATAATTTATAGTAAATTATCGGTCGATTTTAGTTAAGTTCCTGATAATTTGTATAGAAGTTTTTACAATGGCATAGTCGTACTCCAAATCGGTATCCTGTTTAGTGATCCTGTCCAAATGGATACGTATCCCAAAGCGGAATTGATATCTGGAACTCCGACGATGACAAGATCCAGATTCACATGATTCTCTTCCGGAAGCTAAAATATTGCCTTGAACAGAGCAATAGATCCTGTGCAATTATTCTTGCCTTTCCCTGCATATTTTTTTTTTTTTGATGACAATTTTTCTAAAAAATGGTGCTTTTTTAAATTACGCCTACATAATTTTTGTAACGAGTAAATTAATGTTTTGTGCAATAGTAGTCATTATACTTCTTATTTCCTACGTACTATTATTATAAGCAGTCGACTTAGCTTAATCGAGTTTAAAAAGATAACGAAATATTCCGATTTTGAAATATATGAAATTATAGCTCAGTTGCATTTTATTTATTTCCTTTCATTTTTGTTGAGCATTTGAAATTTTATCGACTATTCTGAAAAAGGGAAAAAAATACCTTTCTCTGAAACAATAGCGATAATAAATATTCGATTAATTGATTTAGCGCAAAAGGAACGAAGCACGCTGAGTCAAGTGCCGATAAGTATGTTACTACAACATGTGAAATTTAGGCAGTTCCAGGCTTGTTTAAGCACATAACGTAATCTAGTTCAGCAGTGTGTTCGTAAACATCGAATCCATAATGAATACATATTCGGGATGCAGTTCCTGAACCTGCCATTCATTCCCGAATCTACATCCGAAAAAATAACGCACTTACCCTTCACTATTGTTTGATCGTAACGACCGCCTCCAACAAAACGAAAAACACTGATTAATTGATCTTGGTTATAACATTTTACTTTCTAGTGTTTTCAATTATTCTCTTTGTTTTCGTCTAAGTCGAGGAGAAGTGTTTGACTTGTATGTGGATATGTAAAGCGGGTTCTTTTAAATTCATTCGATTTCCGCAAAAACCTCCATGTCACCGGGTGCGGAAACTACAGCGATACCGAATTACACGAATCACGTAAGCATTAAGTTCCTTGAAAACATTTTTCTTAATCACGGTCTGATTGACTGTTAGACTGACTTTTGTCCATCTCGAGGACTATTTTTAGTTTTTATTTTAATTTCGTAGTATTTTTGCTACTTTTGTTTTACTTACTTTCTTAATTTTATTCATCTGTTTATGGAATTTAATTAATTTTTTCGTAATGTGGAAGTGTATGAAGTTACCCTTTCAGTAACTGTTGAATCTGTGGCGGTCAGTATTGTCAACCGTCATTAGTGCGATTTAATATTGTCGTAGTTTGTTTTTTTGTACATTCGTAATTCACAATTTTTTCGATTACTTTTGTACTCTCCTTTTCATTTTTCCCCCAGCCAGATGGCTAGGGACCTGCACGAAGAACCCGAAAGAAGAGAAACAGTCGTCAGTTGAATTTCCATTAGGTCAGAATTTAATACTATGAAGGAACCGATAGTTGGAATGTTACAAGGTGAGGAAAAAGCCAAGATATAAGATGCGCAATAAGGAGCAGAGAGTTTGACTTTTAGCAGCTAAGAACGTAGAACACACAACGCTTGATAACGTTCAGAGAAGATATAATCAGCAAAAAAACATCGCTCAAATAATTTGGATCAAACAAGAAATTAAACAACTGTACAAGAAGAAGAATTGCTTAAATGCCAAACTATTACATTTACATCTTTTATTAAGTAACTATACTAGCTTCAACATTTTAGAATTATATTTCATAAAAATTAGTAATAAAATTAGAAATCTTATGACTACAAAATATAATAATATTAATAAAAAACTAGAAACATTAACCAACGTTGGAAATAAAAATAATAATAATGTTTTACATAATTTCCATGAACGAGTTATTAATTTATCCAACATTTCATTCAACACACAAGAAAAAGAATTATTAAATACTGGTTTAAAATTTAACTTTACCCAAAATTACACTAAAAACAATATACAAAATCTAATCTTTGAAACTGAACATGCCATATCAAAACTACCTTCAGATAAACAACAATATTATAGATATATAACAGCAAATAAAATAAGTAAAATTCTTAATAACAACAATAATCATTCACAAAACACCTATACACAAAACAAATATAAACAAAGTTTACAATCTATAAATAAGAAATTAATGGAAAATAACTGTTTAATATCAAAAGCAGACAAAAGTTCAGCTATTATAATTATTAACAAAATTGAAATCATTAATAAAACTAACGATTTTATCAATAACAATAACATCTCTACTACAAAATATAACCCTACTAACAAATTCAACACTGCCATTAAACAAACAATAAAAAATAATCAACTCATTTTTGACCCTAACCATTCATATAAATTCATTAACACTAACCCAACAGCACCAACCTTAAACCCACTTATTAAAATACATAAAACAAACTTACCAATACGTCCATTAGTAAATTATAAAAACGCCCCAGCATATAAAATTGCTAAATACATACAAAAAACTTTAATAAATAAAATCAAACTTAATAATACATTTTCCATTTCTAATAGATACCAACTTATTGATAGATTAAATAAAGTTAATATTAATAATAATTGCACATTTATTTCTTATGACATCACAAATTTATACACTAATATTCCAATTAATATAGCCATGGAAATTATAAAAGATAACATTTTTCATGAAACCAAAAACACACAATATACTGTAGAAATAATGAATACTTTAAAATCAATCATTGAACAAAACTATTTCCATTTTAATAATAATTATTATATCCAAAAAACAGGTTTACCTATGGGTTCGCCTATATCAGCTGTAATTAGTGAAATAATACTACAACACTATGAAGACAAAATAATCGCCAAAAATTAAAAAAAATATAATATTATTTCATATTCTAGATACGTTGATGACATTATTTGTATATTTATAAATAACAATAACAATCCCCAACATATAGAATTTCTAAATTTCCTAAATAACATCAACAAAGATATCCAGTACACAATAGAAATTGGAAATAGTAAAATTAATTTTTTAGATTTAACTTTATCAATAAATAATAACAAATTAGAATATAATATTTTTAGGAAAGAAACTGCTACAGATACTACTATCAACTACTATTCAAATCACCCTTTAAAACAGAAATATTCACCATTCTTAGCATACCTGTACAGATTACATAATACTCCATTATCAAACGAAAAGAAAGAAAACGAACTAAATATTATTAAACAAATAGCTAAAAATAATAATTTCCTTACCCATACTATTGATAATTTATATAATAAATACTTTAAGAAAAAGAAACACATAAAAAAAACAATTTAACGAAAATAAAAAAAACATGGATAAAATTTACTTACAACACCCCCAAAGACATATAAAATAACCAATACCTTTAACTCATTACTCAAAATTTCATATACTACTAAAAATAACTTATATAATAAAATAATTAACATTAATAATATTAACAATAATAATAATAATAAATTTAACCAAGCCGGAATTTATAAAATAACTTGCAATACTTGTCAGAAAATATATATAGGACAAACTAGAAGAAACTTCAAAATAAGATATAATGAACATTTATATGCCATAAAATACGGACATATTAACAAATCAACAATAGCTGAACATATTATCATAAATAAACACAAATTAACGCATAATATTGAAATAGATTTAGAAATCTTAAAATACATAAATAACCACAATATGCTAAATTTTGCAGAAAATTATTACATTAATAAATTCAAAAATAATTGCGTAAATCACAATTTTCCCAATACTGATAACCCTTTATTTAACCTTTAAATAAATTATACTGTTCACGTTCCTTATGTACACATTATTATTATACAACGACCATTATATATAACATTTTTCAAATATACAAGTCATTTATTTATAGTATTTAATTTTGAAAATTTAAAATCTTTAAATTTCATTTTTATATATATATCGTTACCATTTTCAAAAAAAAAAAAAAAATTTTTTAGTCATTTTTATATATTTACACTTTTCACTTTTAAATTACTGATTCAATATCGACTTTAAAATATCGACCTTTTTTCTGTTATTTTTTAAAATGTAATTATCGATCTTCATTATTTATTTATATTATAGTTGCTCCCGTGAACATGAAGTGTTTGCTTCGAAACGCGTCGGGGTTTTAAAAAATTATATAATTGTTACAAAAGTGTAAAAGTGTTAAAGTTTATTTTTATCATAATTACAGATATTATTGGGCTTCATTTAACTGGAGAGGACAGTTTGGAGAGGTAGGAAGGGAAAAGCGATAACGAGAGGAAACCGGAAGAGAATAGAGTTAAAACGTTGGTGAATAATGGAAATTACAACAGAACGCGAGAAAGGAGGACGGGTAGGCAGCATTATATTTGAACGATTGGATAACATCCGTAAAACGATTTTTCCAGATTCACGGAAAATTATATAGACGTTACTGTCGTAACCTACCTATGATAGAAGGTAATTCATGCAGTGCCTCTTAATTTTGTTAAGTCAGTTGTTATGCGGGAAAGAAGATTTTACAACATTTTAACAAGAATCTATTAATGGAAATACTTCTCCTAATAAACAATGGACGAGTGTGAAGTCACGTGGCAGGGTAGGAAGGGATGTTTCCAGTAAAAAGTCTCAGACAGAAGATAGGTTAAATAAGTAAACTCTTCAAACCAGCTATTGTCCTTTTTAAACGCCGTGCAGCTGTTTATGTTCTTAAATTTCTTAGCTAATGCCCATGCAACCTGGAAGCTGGGTGTTCCCATTGAATGTGACGTAAAAATTCTTTCACAAATTCTTTTTGGTAGTGTTTAGAAATCTGCCTGTTTGAAATGTCATTTTATTGTAAGAAAGGAACGCCTTCATTGACTCTATTAACCTAAAATTTTTAAAGCCGCATTTCTTTTTCAATCTTTTCTTTACAGACATGATTTCAGATATATCTTTTTTCTTTATACGGACTTTGATAGAACTCTTGAAAACTTAAAGTCGAAGAAATCGCCAGGTATAGATGAGATTCCGGCAGAAGTTTTGGAACATAGCGGAGATCAAGTCAAACTGAAATTTCATGATGTGGTTTCAAAAAGTTACGAAACTAGGGTTATTTCAGATTATTTTTGAAGAAATGTGATCATAATACCTAAGAATGTTGGAATAATGTCTCTAAGATCCTCATTAAAATTATACAGAGAACAATGCAATAGAAAAAATTCGTCAAGAGGATCAATTTGGATTCAAAAGCAAAACCGGAACTAGAGAAGCAATTTTGGGATTAAGAACAATCATTGAAAAACATATAAGTAAAAAAAAGCGTATTTCGTTGACGGGGAAAAATTATTTTATAATGTAAACTGGATAAAAATGTTCAAACTGTTTAGAAAAATAAGAATATCATGGAAAGATAGACGCGTCATTAAAGCTTTATATAAAGATCAAACATCCGTAATCAGATGCGGAAATAACACAAGCGATGCTAAAATTAAGAAGGAAGAACGACAAGGCTGAATCTCCGCTTTTATTTAACGCGTATATCGAAGAAGCAATAAATGGAGTTAAGAATAATATAAAATCCGACATTAGAATACAAAGCGAAACAATAAGTATGATTAGATTTGCCGACGACATTGTTATGACGGCGGAAAGCGAAGAAAATTTGGAAGAGTCGTTAAAGAAATTGGAAAGTATACTAAAACATAAGTATGGAATGAAATTAAATTAAAAAAAAAAAAAAACGAAGATTATCGCTGTTGGAAATTTTTCATAATGGGTAAGTAATGAAAATCCGTTCTTAACTCTGCTAAAATATAAATCTGGCCGTTTGTAGGGCACCTCTATTGAGACCTTATGAAAATTCAAATTATGAGGAGCCATTAATTCGTTGTTAGCAATTTTCATTTTCTAGACATAAAGAGTGGGTCGATTTAAGTGACTTACAATTGAAGCTGGCTAATTTAATTTTGGACATGATTTGTTATTATCAATATACCTTATACAACCATTACCAGGCGTCGCAAGCCCCCCTCCCCCTTGATTAATTTATCGGATATAAATTGATACAAACTTTGATGATTGTAATAATTAAAATTAAAATACGCGGTGCGCACAAGGCACCGCCATTGTGATGCAAAGAAAAAAAAATAGTTTTTAAAAAAAAAACGCTTACTAATACCGTAATATTATATAGAATTTTTATCGTTACACGAAATACTGTCGGTTTCAATGTGACATATGAAATTTACCGAATCACAACAATATGTACGAACTCTTGTGAAATGCGACTCGTACTTGTACGTAAATAAATGTAAAAATTAATTAAACAGGGATTAAATACGTACACTTTAAGCTAAATATACAAATTTTTGATTCTTCAAGAAAATTGTGATATTTACGTATGTCATTGCGGCAACGCGATATGGAAAGGAGGGGGGGGGGGGCATTGACGAAAAACAATCATGTACCCCATACTGCCCCTACCCTGGGACACGATGGGGTTTCCATGAGAGTTTCGTAAAATTAAAATTAAAACATTATTTGATTAGTTACTTTACCAAATTCTATGCCAAATGACAATTTAATATATAACCAAAGTGTTGTGATTAATTTTAATTAATAAATATATTCTGTTTATGCTTTTATTGTTTATTTCCCTTAACGTTCCCCTTATGCCTCCCTTTCCCCTACACCATGTCGTTCTTGCAACTTCTCATGTCCTGTTCCGCGGAAATCAAGTCAATATAGTGTAAAAATTAACGAGTAATAAAACAATCCTACAATTACTAAACGAAGGTTCTCCAAAAATTATGAAAAAAATAGTTTAATCCGCTGGGTGCGTAGTAAAATTAAAATAAATTCCCATCAGCTGCAGTGCTGTTGAAAAATGGTGAAAATAAGTTTAACTAAAAGTGGGTTAATCAGTGTGTTGCATGCGGAAATAACCTCGCATTATAGGGAAAAGATCAACAACGAGACAGATTATTCGCAGCGATATAATGACGTTGATGGAAAATACACAAAGACGTTGGTAATGTAGGAAAAGAATAATGATGGTGGAAGAAATTTCGCCTCCCTTAAACGATATTGTTAAAAGGCTAACAAAAAAATAAAAAAAGCGATGTTAGTAATAAAATTAATACGAAAGTCGTTCAACAAGAACTCTATCGAAATGAGGATAACGAAGAACATTCAATTTGATTAAGCGGAAGAAGTAATAATACGATTAAATTGTTAATTTATTAATTTTCCGATATGAGGGAAGTAAAAAAAGTTTTTATCAGATGATAAAACTTCAAAGATTTCTTAATGCAACTCATAAAAATTACTTTTACAATGATGAAATATAGTTTATTCAATTCAGTTCAATTAATGTATACCTGTACGAAGATGCTCGGATTACCACTAACGATAGAAAGGTATACATTTCTAAACATTTCGTATCTGTTCGTCCTGACTTGTGTTCAAGTCGGTTGCGTATATCGTGGTGGCTCCTTCATATTTACTCAGGCAAGAAATTACGTATCGTTGAAGCACGTGATCGATTTTTCGGGATTCATGATTTATTTCGCGAGTTCATTCGTAGCATTAATACATTATCAAATGTACAACGTTAAAATTAAACAGATTCTCAAGAAATACGAATCGCTGGAGAAAAGTTGCGGTAAGCTTTTAATTCGGGGATGTTATAGAACGGCCGTAATCGGATACATATACGTCGTACTGGTCACTCAAGGATTTAATATTATTGCGAAGACCTACAGAGTGTGGAATTTGATGGCTTGGGAAAATATTTTTGTTGGAGATACTATTTGTATAACGGCGATTGAAAGCTGGAACGTTTTGCCATCGTTACAATTTGGATATTTGCTAATGTTGCAGAATTGTCTATTATCGAATTTGCATGAGCGGATATGGCAAACACGGTTATACCGACCGAATCAGAGTGGTAATTTGAACGTTTTGAAAGAAATTAGTGAGATATTGAAAAAGATTCATCATCTTTGCGTAGATGTGAATGATTTTTACGGCGTTTATTTACTAATTGCAATCTCATCCAATATGGGTGGTGTTATTTTCGATATTACCCTTATTGCGTTCAAAAGTGTGGCGCCGACTACAAAATTGCTGGCATTTACGCAAGCATTTTTAAAAACTTCTACGATATTTTCTATAACCTACATGTGCGAATGTATGATCAGTAGCGTAAGTATATTACAAATATTTATTGCGAAAAAAGAACTATCTTGTTAATATTTTGTATCTTTTCGTCTAATCCAGGCTGATAATTATTTTTTTACGTTACTTGCGATTTTTAATCGCAATGTAATTTTTGAAAAAACGAAACAAAAAACGAAACAAAAAACGAAACAAAACTAGACCGGATAATTATTAAAATAATAATAATAATAATAATAATAATATTTGCGAGAAACTGTACACTATAGTTCTTAAAATTTGGAAGAATCATTTAATATCAGTATTCATTTCTGCTGTTTATCGAATCGTGAAATGATGTAAAAAGTAAAATAATATTCAATAAAACAACTATATAAAGTTAATACACGAATAAATCATGATCTCGAGGAAATTATTATTGATGAAATGTTCATGTCTTAATTGGTATATAATAGGTTCTTGATCGCTAATTAAACTGAAGATTAATAAGTTATGGTAAATGAAAACATATTATCACAAAATTATTTTTACGAATGTACAAATGATAAAAATCGTTTAATTTTCCCTACTTTTTTCCCAATATCCACATCTTGACGATTCTGGTATTGAAAATAGCTATTTAAAAATTTAATATCTAACAAAACTTGTAACTGAGTGTCCAGTAGCCCATTAGAGTTAACTTTAACAATAATGGACTGCAGTAACTTTTCTCTTCATTCCTAAGATATTATGGGTGGTCGAAATTAAATAAAATAAAAAAAACCCGTATATTTATATTCTTCTGCCGTTACTTGTTTGCAAGGAACCCTGATAAAGACTCAATACGACACGCTATTTTAAATGTTATACAATATTCCGTCTTGGTATGGACATATCACAGTTGATAGATGTGCTGCAAGCGTCACAACCTTAGTGCGTAAGCCTATTTCTGTATTATCCTTTACAAACAATAAGTGTGTCCGCTAATACACCCTAGGTAGCTGTATAATTGCAATATTGTCAGTGGTAGACTTTAAGATTCAACCAAACTCAGTTACTTCTATCTTATCGAAATTTCTTATAATATCGTTAGGTGACTTTAACGCTAATTTCCTTTTTGAAAGTCATTATTCAAAATAGATGCCATTTTTTACACAGCAATGTAATTCTGTTCTTCAAAAACCACATAAATTTTAGCTTTAATTACAGAATAGCTTGTCATGCATTGTGATTGCACATTTGCGTCGATTTCCGTATTTGCAATATTGAATTCGCTTATAATGGAAAACCTACATTCTGGTGATTGATTTTCTCTTATAATATTATGGAACCTTCAACGGATAATTTGATCCTGATACCATTATTATTTTTTAATTTCGCGAAGCTGAACCGAGAAAATTTTAAACCTAAAATTATAAGTTGATTTTACTCAAAATGAATACCAAGTTACCGCTTAGTTATTTTGAAAACTTCTTCACCGTTTTATTTTTATCCTTCCGTATACACACTTAACGTGTATATTCATCTTTATTGTCTTTTAGTTTATGCAGGATGGCAGGAGTAGTTTTCTCATATTATAGAAAACATAGTCGGCAAACCTGTATAGCTCCATTTAATCCGGTGTGTTCATTTATGCTGCTTGTAAATTATGCGCCTTCCCTCCAAATATACTGGAACATCTCGTGTATCGTCATACTCTCTTAATTAACAGCTATACTTCTAGTGAAACGCATTTTTTCATCTTTTGGACATTTTACGGACATTCTCAAAATTAATTTCGTTTTTTAATATATAGTAGGTTTATGTGCATTATATTAATTGTTTGAAACTAGTAGTTTGGTTTCTTAACTTTAAAAAAAACAACTGATTACTATTCTGAATACCACAAAAATCTCTGAAGTTATTTATGGCATTTGGAACTCCTTGAAAAAGATAATACTTACAACAATGCTATATTTTGTAGGTACACAATATTGTAATTTTCTACACAGACTAAATAAATTATTCACAAACAATATTCTTATTTGCATTTAAAGTAAAACATTATTTTAAAACTTGTTATTAATCACTTAAAACATTTAAAATGTACTAAAATATAATAGAAAACATATAAAACTTAAAAAATACATGAATATCCGACCGGTTTTGTCTCTACACATATTCATGGACTAACTCATGCTTTATAAACAATAGTAAACATTTTCTTCATTTACGGGATTTTCGAAATATAGAAATCAGAAAATGTTTGTTATTAAACAGCCGCGTACTACATCGATAGAAAAAAAGTAAGAAAAAGTGTAAAAGTATTTATTAACGCAATTGATAAGACAGCTTTATTAATTATCTTCGAGTCTGTTCCAGTAACTCATTTGAAAGTGTATCATTAAATTCGCTATTTTATATGCGTATCTCAAAAAAAAATAATATGTAAGAGAATTTAAGGCAACTACGCCGCTCTCAGACCTAATCAAAAACCGGGAAAAGCGAAGTCCTGTGAATCCTAAATCATTCATTCTTTACCAATCCTCGATCTTTTTACCTTTCTGTACAGCCTTTTCCTTCCTCTCTTCCATGGTTTAATCTTTTCCCCTACCTTAGCCGTTCGATTATTTCCTCTATAGTTCGCCTGCGGTTCAATCATAATTTGCTTCCGGCTTCTCTTTTCCGTTTTCCTATTGTTCAATCTCCTTTGTGTCCTTATGACCTTCCAGAGCTCAATTATACCTGCGATGCGAATCACGTCTTGTTCGAATGCCCCTTTATTTCCTCCGAACGTGCTACTCTGTATTCTAATCTTCTGCACCTTGGCCTTGCTACTCCTTATAGTGTCCACTCCATTCTTGCAGTCCCCTCTCTCACTATAGTTCCTTTGTTGGCCTTCTTTTCCTTATACAATGTACTATTCTTCGGGTTGGGTAAGTTCCACTGTTGTCGTGCCTAAAAAAAAAAAACTTAAAAGATGAATTGACAACAGCTAACGTCACGGTTCACTTTACATTGTTTATTATTTGTCTCATGATAAATTGTTCTACCTACTTCTTTTCCTCATGACAACATTTTGTAAAAGGTTTTTCATGGTCTCCCTCGAGGTTCCTCTTTTTACCCTACTTTTTTTTAGTATCTATACGATTAGCGTTGCTTAAATCCTTCCACTTTATTCTTTGCTGATAAATTGTTTCCTTCTCTTCCCACGGTATTGCAGCAGCTATTGAAGTGCTTAATTTTTCTCGCATTGGTCTAGAATATTCTCTTTACTTAAATAATCATTCTATTTTTCCTTTTAAGTCTTCTTTTGCTGTATTTACTCTTCGACCTTATAATCCTGCTTTCGTTAATTTATCCACGTCTCCTTCGCAAGTTAATTGTTTCTGTTTTCTTAGTATCTTTTTCCTTAGTCGTTTCATCTTCTTCTATGAGAATATTAAAATTGCTGAAAGCTCTATCGCTTCTAAATAGGGTGATAATACTTACATTTTTACTTCGTTAAACGAGGTCATTATTTGTTCCAAATTTTAATATTGTTCTTTTGTTTATGGCTGTACGTCCAAAACCAATCTCTCTAAATTAGGTGAAATCCAAAATTCCGTTCTTCAACTTTGTCTTGGTACTCTTAAATTCTCTCTAATATTAGCAGTTCGCCTGTGAATTCTTGGCCATTTGGTTATCTTTGGTGATATCTATTATATCCATTATTATTGTCTGTAATAATTTTTATTTTTCACTTCTCATAAAGTGTCCGAAAAAATTTCTCTTCCGTCTTTATTGTTACCATTAATACCCGGTTAGTTTCCGTTAGTTCTGGCACTTTTTCATTTTTCATCTTCTTGGTCCACGGTATTTTCCACACTTTTTAGTAACACCACATTTCGAACGATGAAGTATGCGTCTTCATGTTTTCCTTCTGTGTCCACGTCCAGCGCCAATATAGAAGCACTGACACCACGTAACATCGCTATACATTCTTCTTGATCTCCAGGCCTAACTTCTGATCACAATAGATGTTTTTAAATTTCATAAACATATCCCGGGCCATTTCAATATGAGTTCGTATTTCATTATCTTTTGTTATCCAGCTGCCTAAATATTTATCTTTTTTTACCCATTAGATTTTTCTGCTATATAAAAATAGTTTTTTATTTGAATCAGGTTGTTTTGAGGCAATCGTGAATTTTATTTTTTTGGCATTTATACTGATTCCTTTTTTTACTTTTGTTATCCAGCTGCCCAAAATTTATATTTTTCTACCCTTTAGATTTTTCTGCTTTATAAAAATAGTTTTTTATTTGAATCAGGTTGTTTTGAGGCAATCATGAATTTTATTTTTTTGGCATTTTTCCTGTTTTTTCCACATTCGAAGTCAACTATATCTAGTAGTCTCTGTAGGTCTGCTTCATTTTGTACTAGCAATGTGGTATCGTCGGCAAAACGGATTACTGAAATTCGTTCGCCAGTAGTTTTTATTCCTTTATCACGTCCTTCTAAAGATTAAGCAAAAATTGCCTCTGAATATAAATTAAGCAGCAGTGGTGACGGTACACATCCTTGTCTCACCCCTCGTTGTATTGGTATTCCCGCAGTTAGTTGCTCATCTATTGGTATCTTCGCATGTTGGTTTTTATAAAGAGTTTGCATAATTCTAGTATCAGTCTGGTTGATACCTATACTTTTTAATGTTTTTTATTAATTACATATGTCGTACTTCATCGAATGCTTTGTTGTAGTCTATAAAACAAATGCAGACTGATTTTTGGAACTCTAGTTTATTTCTGGATTAATGTTTTCATGCAAAATAATGCTTCTCTTGTATCTATTCCGTTACGAAAACTAAACTGATTCCACTTTATGTTTTCTTCACATATTTTAGTTATACATATGTACATCTATGAATTTCTCGTAAAAATACTTTTGAAACGTGACTCATAAGACTTATTAATCTATATTCATCACAGCTGTATGCATTTGTTGTTTTTGGTAAGATAATGAATCTTGACTCTAGCCAGTCTTCCGGTAGTTTCCTATTTCTATGGATTACATTGAAAAAACGAGTAATTTTTCTGTTCACTGTAGGATCTAATTTTTAATAATTACATCGGTACTTCAATTGGTCCTACCGCTTTCCGTACTTTAACTTGCTTGACTGCCACCTCCACTTCTGATTCAAAGATTGCTAATGTATCCATTTCTTCTTGCAGTACCAGTTTTTTCCTGATCGTTGAATAGAGTTGTCACATATTGTTTCCATACTTTTATCTTTGCAACTGTATTCGTTATGATATCTCCATTCTCGATCTTTAAAAAGTTATATGTCTTTTATTATGTGTATGTGTTTTTTCTCTAATTTTCTTGCGTATATGAAATTTATCGTGTTGGTTTTGTAGTTGCTCAATCTTTTGCATTGTGTATTCAGTCATTCTTCATTTGCCTGTGTTATTTTCTGTCTATGTTTCTGTCAATTTTTTAGTATTTAGGCGGATCATTTTTCTCCTCCTTGCGAACCCCATCAGATCTAATATTTTTTATGTTGCTTGCTTTGTTCTTTTGTTACATCATTAATTGCAGATTTTATTTACCTCCAGTCTTCTTAAATATTTTCGGTTTCTTTCATATTTCGTCTCTACTTTTTGTTGTATTTCTTGATTCTGTAAAATCTGGAAATCTATTCTTCTTGCTTTTTTTGATTTTTTTAACTCTTCGACGTATCTCGGTTTGAAATAGATGGATCAGCACTTCGCATGGTCTTTACAGATAATCTACAGCATTTGTTAACTATTATGTAATCCATCTGATTTCAGACCATTGTTCCTGGTGTATTGGCTTGAAATTTGCATGTATCAATAGTCTGATTCAAATTCCATAAAAATGTATAACGACAATTTTAAATCAAACTTATAGAATAAAAAATCAATCAGAACAATTTCCTTCTAAAGCACTCACAGTCGTATAGTTCTGAGAATTAGATACACCATTTAACAACTGCACCTATTCGACTGCCGGGTTGCGTTTATGAGGGTTTCAAATAATTAAAAGACTGATTTGGCAAACTAAGCGGA
Organism: Icerya purchasi; assembly: GCA_039619475.1. Classification (NCBI taxonomy): domain Eukaryota; kingdom Metazoa; phylum Arthropoda; class Insecta; order Hemiptera; family Monophlebidae; genus Icerya; species Icerya purchasi. Next base: position 119,181,129 of record CM077116.1, on the reverse strand, counting down.
TTTCTCCTCTTCTATGCTTAGGAACTGCTCCTTCCGTACCAAATTTACCGTCTTTTTCAAAGTGTATTTCTATTTAAATTCGGATGCTCTCCATACAAGTTAAATGATTGCTATAAGACAAACAAAATTTCTTATATAATTTTGGTGATCCGCTTACCATATACCATACTAGATATATGGCCGTTTTGCATTATCGTTTTTTTTTTTTTTTTTTTTTTAGACTGTACTTTCTCAAATTTTCTTTTATTGTCAGTATTTTCCCCATTTTCATGCATTTCATTAACTGCTTTCCAACAGTAGTCTTCAGATTGTATTTTTAGCTCTTTTCCAATTAATTATAACTTCCTTCATGCTTTTTAGCTCACACGCGACTCCTAAATAGAGCAGTAGTCTTGACAGTTGAACATGGTTTTTGTGAATTGTATACAAAAATAAAATGAAATGATCAATTATCACATATTAAATGCTGTAAGGCCTATCAGTAGCGAGAAATGTTTAAATATTAGCCTAAATGCCTTCAATTAAGCTATCAATTTAGGAAAAATTCAATTTCTTTTACACCGGGGCATTAAACAAAATTTTTGATTCTCTTCTCCCAATGTTACTCATTTTTGTTTGTGATCTGAGTCAAGAATAATTTTACATTTTTAAGTTGATAATTTTTTTATTAATATCTTAAGTCTACTTGTAATTAATATTTCAAAACAGATATAACAAGTAATAGAGAAAAAATTATTACAAATTCCATTTAAGAACTAATTATTTTACATGATATTTATAGATAAAACAAACAGTGAATTTAATGCATGACACTGTACTCAAAGATTCCGGATATCGTTTTAATAAACAGGTAAATTTTACTCTTAACCAAATCATTATTCGAAGTAATTGAAAGACTTATTTAATGAAATATTTTTGTGTTCCCTAAAATTACCACTCAGGTTTCATATTATAATTCACTTGTTTTTTAAAAAGTAGAAACAATGTATGTCTCAATATGTCTTACATGGTAATCTAATCTGTGGTACATATGTACCAGTGCGAATATTCCGAACCGCTGGTGATGCGAAACGGTATGAAATATAAATAAATGATACGAGATTATAATAGTATGATTTCATATTGATCTTAATGAACAGAACTAGGATTTTATCCCTTAGGATAAGAAACTTATTTTGATTTAAAAAATTCTGTTATCTTATTTTCTCTAATTGTAACATATTGAAGTAAATATAATTACAACAGCAAAACCAACGTAATACAGTTTATGTTTGTTTTGCTATTTTTGTAATTACATCTACTTTAATATTTTATAAGTATTTTAAAATTTTGATAAGCAGTGAACTAAAGCAAATACGCCTTCTACATATCCATTAAGCAAATAACTATCACGCATTAATACAAACTTTACCAGCCGTCTATGGCTTTTTTGTAATTTTTTAAGAATAGTTCTCATCGCGAGTATTAGATTACCATAAAGTAGCCGTCTCTTTTATGCTAACTGTATTCGTGTATGATATTTATTAGAACGGGGTATCAGAGCTCTCTCTTCAGAAGATTGTCTTGTCAATCTATCATATATTTCAGTATGTAACGGTATATTTTTATTTCCGTAGACGAAATTATGTAGGTGGACTGTATGTAGTTATTTTTAAAGTAAATGGGTTTATATCGAAATTTTTTGCTAACAGCCTCGTTTTTAAGTAATGTTTCGTGTAAAATTACCAAGGCTGTAACTGTATTTTGAGACACCTTCCGCGCTTAATAGCTAAGTCGAGATCGGTTGATATAATGTCATGTATAGTCTATATAACTGTGTATAGGTATGAAATGTTTTAGATAATAAATAGTTGATTTTCCAGATTGTCCGTCTTAGTATAACTCACTATTTAGCATAACTCCTGGATATTTAAATTCATATACTCCTTCCACAAGGAAGGTGTTTAAGAAACTTTCACATCGGTCCATAATTTTAAATTCTGATGTGCGTATAGTATATGTATATATTTAGTTTTTGTGTTGTGATTTTAATTATATCATCCTGTGCAATTGAGTAGTATAGTTGGGAAACTAGAATTGATTAGGAGAACGGTATCATTTGTGTACTTTATAATTTTCCTATTTATTCTTAAATAATAATAATCATCTATATATATATATATATATCTATATGTATATATATATCTATATATATATATATATATCTATATATATATATATATCTATATATATATATATATATATATATATGAGAAATAAATGTAGGCTAAATGTTCTGTAGTATGCCAAAAGGCTGAGTAGAACTCACTGATTATGCCATTTCGATTTACTACGTTATCATGAAAATCGCAAGCAAACAATTTATCCAAAAGGATGTCATAATTTTCTGTATCGAATCTGATGTCAAAATAAACGGTAATAACATTAAATCCAACTTTTTTAGCTTTGGGTTATAAATGTTTTACGCTGGTAAAGGGCATCGTTCGTTTTTCGTTTCTTGTGATAAAATTAAGCTAGTAAAAAAGGAACATTTCTGTAGACAGTTTAATGAAAGTTCCTTCATGCGTCTTTCAAAAATGTTCGATATTGTTGCTAGAATGAATATTGGTTAATAATTTGATAGATCAGTTTTTCGTTTGAGGATATCGGGAAAAACATCCATTTGTTGAACAAACACGTTGAAGGGTCAGCGAAAAATTCCATGCATTCTTTTATGGGAGTTATATGCTATGTCCCCACTTATGCGCTTTCGCTTTCAACTTTCAACTTGCGTTTAGATGCATGCCCGAAAAGCAAGAAATTTCTGTCCGCACTTGTTCAACTCGTCTATGCGTCTCATTAGTAGGTCCTGTTTGTGCAACCACCTCGAAATGGAGTCAGGACGCGTTGTCTCTACTTTTGCTAAGTTCTGCATTCTTAATTTTGAAACATGGAAGAAAGAAGAAATCGCTGCAGGTTTCGGACTTTTTGAAAACTCGAGATTACAAGATTCTGAAACAAGTGAATACAGATGATTTCAAAAACTTTACTCGAATATCGAAGGCCAACTTTGACTGTTCTGGCTAAATCTGATTCGGGGAAAAATAGAAAAAAAGGACACACGTTTCAGTGAAGCTATACCTTCACAGTATAAGCTTGCTATCACTCGGTAAGATTTTTGGCATCAGGCGACACAATTAAATCTCTTTTTTATCTATTCAAAGTTTCCAAACAAACTATATCAGAAATTATAGCCATCGTTTTGAAAGCCATAATTGAAGCACCGCAGGATTACATCAAGGTCAGTAGAAGTAATTTTTTAGTAATGTGTGTTTATTCATGTTTGTATTTTGTAATTGCTTAAAATAATTATCACAGCAAAAGGGGTATATAGGAAAAAATGTGCTTATACATATGTATATTTTTGAGAAAAATCAAATAAGTGAAGTAAAATAGAGGAATTAGATTGTCCAAAAAGTACCTTAGTTAGCAACTTTAGTAAGCGTAATGTAATTCAGAAAGTACTTCATTTACAGAAAGTACATCAGTTGTTGCTGAACGTTAAAAAACGGTTCATATCAAAGAGATCGTTTTCAGTGGTAACCACATCAGCAACATTGAGATGGAGATAAACTGGAGCTCAATTAGTACGACTTCCGGTACTGTTAATCGAGTATGACGGAGATGGAAGGACAGAATATGTCGGAGATGATGCGATAGAATCTGACTTAGACGGTGCGACAGGATATGTCGGAGGCCGGAACACGGGCAACAGCCCAGCATCAGATGGTGGTGGAGTTAGAAAAGTGGTTGTTGTTGATTGCTTAGGAAACTGGGCTGGACGTGGTGGCATCAGCAGTCGTACTGGTTATTGTTGAGATACATTTCTTGCATTTCCATTTGAAGTAAGAAGTTTTGAATCGGCGGTTTTCGAGTGAAAAGGCACGGAATGACATACGGAAACCTACCACTAGCGCTTCGCCGGCCGCTCCAACGTTCAACACGTTCAACACGTTCAACACCTCCGTTCGACTCAAATAAATGCGCTAGCGCATGCCCCATGCGCCTCTCCCCTTGCGCTGTGAGGCGCGCCTTTGACACGCGTAAAATTGAACAAGTGCGGACATACCTATAGATCTGCATCAAACGATCTCTTACCGGGTAAAGATGATACACTGCTCTTTTATGTCGTTGACAGAAAAACCGATGAACGCGAAAAAGTTAATATTTCGTTCCAAGTGTACAACACTCCTAATATCTTAATTAAACTTATCAAAACCCTTAGCTACATTTAATACACTGTCACGAAAATTTTCATTGAAATGCTCAGGTATATATTTGTCATTTCCACTAGCTGGAATTTAAGTACACTTGTTTTTCTATCAATAGTTTGCTTTACGACAACGTAATAACTTTTGGGGGGGGGGGTTACTACGATTTTTATCATGTAAAGCTGAGTAATAATTGATTTTTTTTTTCTTTAGCGTTAATTTTATAGATGCTTCATATTTCTATAATAGTTTTGTATCATTGGGGTGCAATTTAATTAATTTGAGCGCGATTTTTTTATCACTAGTCAAATTCACGACTTCATAATTGATCTAAATTTTGATTATGAATCAATTAAATTTTTCGCTAGCTGAACATTTTTTACGAGACCGAAATGACAAGAACGCGATCAGAGAAATCAATCTTTACAAGTTTATACTTGATTTCACTCTATTTTTCAAATAAACGCATAATAATCTAGACTGTGCCCCTTGACCGATCTTGCTTACATTTCTGTCTCTTTCTCTTCTATACTTTGTATAAAATGATCAAAATTTACAACGTAATTCTAAATCGATCCACATGAATATAATAACATAATCACAAAAGTCCTCTAAAATTTAACAAACGTTACATAAAATTGGGATATTGTTTCTAATGAGGGGTAGCCTAAGAATTATGTTGTAATTAATACATATATATATATATATATATATACATATATATATATATATATATCATTCCTTATTTGAGTTTAATTTATGTAATATTCAGTTTGTTAGGGTAAAAAAGTTAATTTTTTAAGGAGAGCATAATTTTAATTGTATTAGTCACTCATACATACACAGGAGTTTTTTTTTTTGCTCATTTGTTTTTAAATATATAATATTGAATTTTTTCAGTATTTTTTCTTCGAAGGGGCCCCCTCATTCAAGACTAGTCCCGGGTCCCGTAAAATCCGCTTCTGGGTTTGATATGTTTTTAAAATTATGAGATCACTGCGACAACATTTCCAAAAATAATTCTTTACTGCAGAATGTAAGATAATTTTGAAAAAATGAGTTATATTTTTTTCCCCTTTTCGTACTAGCACATTTGATAACATTTTTAACACCTATTTTGTATAAGTTTTAATTTAATAAAGATTGTGTTACAAAATATGCTAACAATTTTATTGGCGTATAACAAAAAGTTTACTTTACAATTATTTTATATATTATTAATATACTATTAAATAACGGGTGGATTGCAAAAATGTTTAGAGACTATTCATCATTACTTAATGTCATTTTTGAAATTTTTTTACTTTTGGTCATAAATAAAATATTTTTAAAGACAAATTAATTACGTTTTATCGTTTCTCTTTTTTATTTTAGATAAAAATATTTTTATTAAGTTTTCTCCATAGAGATCTAAATTTTACGGCATATGGAGTATTCAATTTAACTTATAAAGACTTCTTATCGGTAAGTATGTATAATTTTTTTTTCACTCGTTAAATTGTATATATCTATATATTATGTATAATATATTATGCGTTTATTCGATAATTGAACTCAAACATGGGTGTCGCCAGCGAAGAGCAGGGGGTCAACTGCCCCCTCCCCTGGAACCTTAAAGCTTTTTAATCAACTGGGCATGATGAGTATTCATAGGCGCGTAATCATGGGCAATTTAGAAGACTTTTATAATAAAGTGGTGGAACAATTTGCCAGAAACGCACAAGAATTATGTTTTAATTAAGATTTTATTCTTGTTTAATAAAATATTAAGCCTTTACAACTTATAAATTTTATTTTTCCTGTAACTCATATCCTCTTACTATCATCTTGCCCCCCCCCCTGAATTATCGGCTGGCGATGCTCTTGTCGTCAAAGTAGTAATGCTTATTTTAATTAATGATATTGTGGCGCGACACAATTTGTATCGTCTGTTTTTTTTTTTCGGTTCCCAATCTCTACCTTTAATGATTCTTATAATCGCGATAATTTTACATAAATGGAGGAAATTCCAGAAGGGACGTGTGATCGCTTAAAATCCGTTGTCCAAGATGAACATTCCTGATTTGTCTTTGTAAAAATAGCAACTTTGAAATATTTTACTGGTGTGTTTTATATTCACCGCTGTCTTTTCTCGTATGTTTTGTTTTGTCTCTAATTGTTCCGACTTTAATATTTGCTTAAATATTTATTACTATTTCAGCAGTATTTTTAATTTCTTATATCACATTTTTACATATTTTTTGTTCGACAGATCGCATTTGAACACAAATTTTATAACAAGCATTATCAGCCGAGTGTTTTGATAAATTCGGGATCAAGGGCATCGTCAGCCGATGAGCGGCGGCGGGGGGGGGGGGTTAAGATGATAGAAAGAAGATATGATTTATAGAAAAAATAAAATTCATAATTTGTAAAGGCTCAATATTTTATTAAGCAAGAATAAAATCTTAATTAAAACATAATTTTCGTAGATTTATGGCAAATTGTTTTACTACTTTATTATGAAAGTCTTCCAAATTGTCTGTAATTACGCGCCTATGAATTCTCATCATGACCAGTTGATTAAAAAGTATCGAAGCTCCAGGGGGGGGGGGGCAACGCCCATGTAGGAGATTATTTTGTTATAAAATACTTTATTATAACAAACCGGTATTACAAGTTCCATGGTCACTATTACAGCGGGGGTTAATACAGTTTTTTCGTTATCTTACTGGAAATAAAATAACTAATGAATACAAAAAACTCACTCGGAACTGTAGTTGTTCATCGCTTTTTGGAAGAACATGCAGTAGCCTACCCATATTTTAAGTAGTAAAAGATAAAATAAATTGAATATCTTAAAAACAATTTACATCCTTTAATTTCAGATGGTCGCAGTGGCAGTTGGTTTTATAATAATCCAAATACAATTTCAGATAAAGTAGTATGTTGGGATCGAAAAATTCGCAAAAGATTTTATCGCTACTTCGTATTTTTTCCATTTACAGATTTTCTACCGAATGGTTAAATTTTATCACTTATGCTAGAGAAAAGTTTTGTCCGATCATTGTTTATTAATTTAATATTTTAAAACTGTCTTTTTGTGAAAATGTTCGTAAATAAAAAATTACAAAAATATGTGAAAAATTTACCGACTGAAGATTAGAGCAGTGTAAAATAGGATATTTTAAATTTAAGATTTGCATTTCCTGATATTATTATTTTGTACTTTCATGTAAACTTTTAAAAACTTGATGCGTCATATAATGGTAAATTTTATATGCATAAAAATATTTTTAATGGTAATGCTTTGTCTGTATTAGAATAACCGAAATATGATGATAATTCCTTCCCAGCATCTACGTACACCTGAAGATTTTCTGTATCTTTTGTATTTAATGATTGTAGTATAACTACATATTGCATAAGACTTTTGCTTAAAATGATTACTATGTAAAAGTTCTTCGTAAACAAATATTTCATGATACGTCACCTACTTGATTTTCCGCTGGAACCTTTACATCCTGTAGATATATTCTGATAAATATAGCACCGAGTGTATCTTTATATTGATTGTATATTTGAGGAATGTTTAATATCTCGTAAAGGGTTGTTTTTTTTATAGTTATCGGTTTAAAATAATTTAGGGTTCTCTTTAGAAATGTTCATGCACGCTTCAATTACTGACACTCTATTTTTAAGTCGTACAAATTCTTCTTTTGAAACCATTCTTAAATCCGTCTAAATATTAACTTTAAACTTATTTGTTCACTTCTAAACTAATTTATCATTTTGATTAATAATAGTAATGGTTATGTAGTTTATTTTGTCTATATTTAAATGGTAGAATGATAAAGAACTGGGTCTCGCAATAATTTTTTCATCAACCATAACATATGGAGGGAATTTATATAATGTGTTATCGTTCAGTTTCAAATCTGTGATGTTACACTTTATTAAATTGTATCTAATTTTAATGTTGTTTATAGTAAAAACATCACCTGTTTCACAAAGCGGACTGGAAAGGCTACAAGGAGAGCCTAGTCATAAATTCTGAGCCCGGCCCATCTATTGAAGAGAACTTAAAGACATTTACACAGGCTTTATTCAGAGCAGCAGTAGCAACAATCCCGAAGTCATCCGCGGCTGTGCACCCACGCAGGGTCCCCTGGTGGTGTGACGAAGTGAGAGAGGCAATAACGAACAGGAAGCGAAATCGACAAAAGCTGACCAGGATCTAATAGAATTTAAGAAGCATAGATCTTTAGCCCGTCACATTATCAGGGCGAAAAAACATGAAGCCTGGCTTTCCTTCATGTCGTCAATTAATGACGCGTCGACCAGTGCGTCTACCTGGCGGAAAATAAAATCCCTTAACGGAAGACAGCGGCCATCAACCCCAATCTATATCAAGTCCAATAACAACATCATATCAGATACGGCATCAGTTGCGTCCATACTAGCAAAGCATTTCTCCGATGCTTCCTCAACCAATTCCCACTCATCATCCTTTTTGTCCCACGCAAATAAGAAAGATGTCATTCCTCTCCTACCACCCAACAGCATGGATCGGTACGATCGAGCGTTCTCCTTGTCCGAGTTAAATTTTGTCTTAGACAATAAGCTGAAGGCAAGTGCACCTGGCGCAGATTCCATCCATCCTTTCATGCTAAAGCTCCTTCCCACGGCGGCAAGACTATATCTGCTAAACATCTATAACTAGATCTGGGAACAAGGTAACATTCCGATCTCATGGAAAGAGGCAATCGTTATTCCGATTTTAAAACAGAATAAGTATCCTTCACTACCCAGTAGCTACCGTCCTATCTCACTGATGAGTACCTTATCCAAAACCCTGGATATAATGGTCAACAGACGTCTCCTCTCCTTTTGTGAATCCAAAAATATCCTCTCCACAATACAAGCCGGAGGCCGTAAGGCTAAATCAACGTCGAATCATCTGGTGAGCCTTCAGTCAGACCGAACTATACGGGTTAGAATCGACTCTCAAGTCTCTGAAGCAATGAGCATCGAGAACGGCATACCTCAAGGCTCTGCGCTTAGCGTAACCTTGTTCATAATGTACATCAATGACATTGCTGATTGTGTTCAGCCACCAGTAACGGCCCGGCTCTTCATTGACGACCTTAGCATTTCCCTAGCGTCTCGTGATCCACACATATCTCACACAATCCTTCAGAAAACTATCTCCAAACTCCAAAAATGGTCAGAAGTCAATGGTCTAAACTTTTCCTCCGCAAAGACGGTATTTTTCGATTTCTATAGGGGACGGCCTGTGACCAACAGGATTCCTTTCCAAATAAACAACACCATAATTCCGAACTGTATTTCAGCCAGGTTCCTAGGCCTGGAGTTTGATAGTAGATTAACTTGGCGCCTACACATTAATAAGCTAAAATCCGAATGTATAAAGTTACTGTCAATAATCCGATACCTCTCCAATCCCCAACTCAATATTCATCCCAAATTAATCTCTAATGTTTACAAAGCCTTGATCCTAAGTAAAATAAATTATGGCTGCCAGGTGTACTCCTCAGCGTCTCTAAGTAACCTTAGAAAAATTGGACGCAATTCACCACTCTGCACTACGAATCATCACCGGAGCCCATTATACAACACCGTGTAGGAGTATCTGTGCACTAACAGGCTCTCCCCCACTGAAATTCTATCGCTCCCTGCATACCCTGCGGTGCAATATTCCATTCCTAAAGCTGCCTTATATCCATCCGGAAACCCCCTTACTCGCAGCGTTCACTAACGACCCACTACTAATTCTCACCAAGCTACTTCAGAATGTCAATGTCAACGACTCCACAGAGTGCCAGGCAGCAGCTACCGGCTCGTTACATCTGTGGCAACTTGAGCCTGTAGCAGTTAACCTATCGGTTCTGCAAAAGTATAAGTCCTACAGCATGTCAGAGCAACTTACTCAAGACGCGTGCGAAACAATAAGACAGTACAGCAACGCTATCCAATGTTATACAGATGGGGCCAAAGCAGCACCCGTCGAGAGGATGTCACCAACTCCGTGCGCTTTCGAAGTGAAGGGAGCAATGACAACCATCCGTCTGAACGATTACTGCTCAATCCTAGATGCCGAATTATATGCAATACGCTTATGTCTGGAAATGATCCTGGCGTCCACAGAGCCAATCCATGACATCCTATTGATAACAGATTCATTAGTGGCGGCTAAGATGTTAGGAGGGGGAGCCCCGGGGAGGGGGTTAATAAACCACGTCTTGGCACTCATCATGGGGCTACAATCGAAGGGATATAAGCTAGTAGTGTTGTGGGTCCCAAGTCACGCGGGAATCCCAGGAAATGAAAGGGTTAATACAGCAGCTCAATCAACCATTACAGCTCCCAGTCCGCAAAGCATACTTGGGCCCCCTCAAATATCAGAAGCTGTAAAAATACAAATAATGGAACAGTGGAAACAAGAACACATCTCCACCCCATCCCACCTCCAGAATATAAAGAAATCCGTAGAGCCATGGTGGCCCCCCCAGGGGACCTTACGAGTTTATCATCGCGCGCTCAACCGTTTACGCCTGGGCCAAACGCGACTATCCCACGACTACCTGTTGGAAGGCGCTCACCCTCCAACCACGTGTCCTTTCTGTCGCGCACAAGAGCCACCGGCGGTTGAGCACATTCTCATAAACTGCCCTGCATTCCAATCCTCCAGAACGAGACACGGATTTGATAACCTCAGCCATGTTCTCTCAAATTCAGAAGCGAACCAAAGTGCAGTCTTCCAGTTCATCAGGGACAATGGATTAGGGGCATTCCTGTAACCGGAGACTCTCGGGCCGTAATAATACACGGCCCGGGGTCTAACCACGGTTTGAAAATTTTAATAAAAAAAAAAAATCAACACGTCCGACAGAACAAAAAATATTTTCACTTTTAATACCATTTTACTGCAGTTTAGAACGCGACCTATTGAATTTACTATTGTAAAATCTATATTCTATTTCGTATACTTTGAGTATTTGGATCTAAACTCCTAATTATTTTTGAATCTTTAATATTTTCATTTTGTTTTATAATCTTTATTACTTAAATCATTCAGTTCGTATATATACGTACTTGTAGGTATCACGACATTACGACGTGATTTAGTTTCGGGATCAGTTGCTACATAATAAATTGGTTGTTATTATTTCTTTCGAAATATTTGAAATATTATTATAGGTGACAAAACTTTTAAAGTCACTTCATAAGGACGGTCAAGTTTTATTACTTGTTGGTTGCCAAATGATAGATTATGTACCGTTTAAAAAGATTTGAAAACTCATTTTAAGCAAAACATTTTAAGCAATCTTTGTATGAAAGAGCGTTTTTAGTGCACAACGTACGTATGTATCCGTCGCTTGTTCAGGTGAATTTTTATGATTTTTATAGAAACAATGCTGATATCTATTTATATTACGGGCTGTATCCAGTCTAAAGCTTTAGAACGATCTATATTATTTAAATCTGTAACGTTAATTTTATTTTCAGATAATTATTTTATACATATTGTTCGTTCACTTTCTTTAATATACACCACCACAGAATCTTCCATAGTATCTTGTAACAGTTTAATAGTTTCATCAAAATCACTATAACTGTCTTTTCAACATATTTTAAGAAAACTTATGAGGTGATTTTACTAGACAATGTACAATCTTTTCAGTATTACGTTATACTACTGCCAACTCCTTTATTATAAACGTCTTTTTAATACTTTTAAAACCTTGAAGTTAAATACATAAATATCACTCTAGTCCCCAAAATTTTTTCTATTCATAGCTATTGTTTCGGTAAAATACGTGCTCACCGTATAAAATTCAATGCGCAAATGCGATTAATTGTTATTTTTTTAAATAACTTATATAATTTTTTCATCCTACATTTTGTTTGCTTTTATTTTTGTGCTCCATATGTCTTACATTCACGTAAATAATTTCCAAAACGGGTACACTTGTTGTAAACTGCATATTCATCAATTTTGTGATAGGATAAAACATCGTTTAGTACAACAACGGTTGTTCATTTTAAAAACATCTGAAGAATTATTCATGATTTGTACGCAATAATTCTAGTTGCAGAAAAATTGTTTGCAGTAATTAAATTTACAGGATGTATACTTTTCACCGCTAACTAAAATGTATAACGATAAACTCTTAATAAAATAAAACGATATATTTCTATCTGGTACAATTGGTCTACTTCTTAACGAATGCACAATGAAATTAATAATACTGTTTTAAACAATAACATTTTACCTTAGAAAGTGAAAATCTACATAAACAAAATTCATAAATTTATTTCAAACCATTTTTGTTTTTTCTTATTTACTTCTTTCACTATTCGTGGAAGCGCATATATATATTCCTACATCATCTAATACACATACCACAACAGCCCATTACTATCTTTATATTTATAATAATAAAAATTCTCTAATATCGTTTTTTTCCATAATGTGTCTATTTTAACAAAAGTTTATTATAACCGGTATTTACTTCTGACACTTTCACAGTATCTTGTTCTTTGCATTCCGGTCCATTTTATTTTTACCTCTCGAAATGGAACTATAATAATTATACGTAGAATTATTCCCTATTCTATAGCAATATAACATTTTTTATTGTAGTGTTCAAATATTGCATGTTCAATAATTGACTACAAGGCTTTAGTGTACTATTTATAAATAAATATATTTCATGATAATGCACACACATATACATACACACACACACACACACACACAATATATTTATGAAAATATTTTCGTAACCCTTGCCGAAATTTTGGTCCAGATACGACCCTGGTACGCAGTACGATTGATAAATCGTAACTGACCCATATCACAAGATGTGTTAGTTCTTTTATTGGTTTTTAGATTATTGTTCTCAAACCAATTAATCAGTGTTCTGTTGCGCAAAAATTTGAAATATTGAGCGAACTTCAAATAAAAAGTATCATATTGACATCCCGAATTCAATCTTCACTTAATATGATCTCGAATGAAAAGTGGACCCAAGTGACGCCCTCACTACTCTAGAACACCAGTGTGATATCCTGGTCAAAGCGAGAGTTCATTGTGTGAGTTCAGAGTTTCCCTTAGTACGTTGAGCAGGACATTTTGAAAAAGGCGGTAACGGAACTATTTAATTATCGCTGCGGTGTAAATAAGATTAATACTAAAGTAAATCTCTGAATTTACAGGAATATAAGTGTTAAGAATGCGATACTCGCTAGTGAACAGATGTCTAACGATTGCAATGTTCTATGCGCTCACAAGGTATATAAAGAGTATTTTATTTACTAAGGAATAAACTTGGCATCCGTAAATTTGCTTAAGGTAAAGATTTGTATACAAATAGTAGCAGCACTTTTATTGCATTTTAGAACTGAATAGTATTTTATTATATTTAAGGATTTCATGCACTGATATGACTAGAGGACAGTTTTTCATCAAACAAAAGATTACCAATTTTACTATACGGAAAAATGGGAACGGTGAATTCCGTAGGAGAAGAATTGTGTCAGAATCAGAATGACACAAGCGTTTTTTATGAAATTTTAACCGTACGGATTTTGTAAAAGAGAATTCCACGCGATTATTATCTATTCATAGTTGACGTTTATTGATGGTTGATTAAAGAATTGGTTTTTCATTGGGCAGAAGGTTAAAAGGAAAGGATATATTAAGGTGATTAATTCTAATATTTCATTTGCAGTTTATAAAAAAAATTGATACTTCGTTTTCAAAATGCTCACGAAATAAAAAAGCTGTTTCATGAATAGATGACCTTTAGAAACCAACTCAATCTTTTCCGATCAAAGAAACAGAAATTATTTTCTATCTAGGAAAGCTTCGAAAAATTCTAATAATAATAATAAAGACCCTCTCTCATAAATAATCGCTCACGTAAAATATACTTATTAAATAGGTAATATATAAAATCGCGACAAAGAGTACCATAAAGTTAAATGTGTTATTTATGGAAAAAATATAAAACGGAACATTTTAAACGTGAAAGAAGTACAATAAACTTTAAATTAATACAACAGAAAATAAATGAAAAGGAAAAGAGAAAAGAACATGTGGTGACTTTTGGTAGTGACCATATTGTTCCTATCATAGTCCCTGTTCACAGACCTCTTTCCTTTCCCCAAACTAGTGTTTCACATACATCTTGCTAGAACATTTTTAAAACTGACCAGTCCATATTTCATTCCCTCCTCGGTTCATTCTCCTATCGTTTAATTAATTAAAAAATCCAATTTCTCGAATTTAATTAAAGTGAAATGCTTCCTATAAACGAAGTAACTTTGACAGTCTTTCCTCCCTCGCGGAAAAATCCTGCGGACGGACGGCCGTGGTTTAAATTGGTCTGATTTATTATTAGACGCGAAGTTTATGAACTATATAAAAAAAAAAATTGCCGTCGTTCTAGTACCATTTGATTACCAATCCCTGCGACGCTCAGAAATTATTAATAGACATAACGTTTAATGGAAACGAAGGAAGCGTTAGGTACGTGTCAGTATATTTATTTTTATTTATATACAGTCGATACAATTTACAATATTAAAGAAAGTAATCAGAAATACGTGGTATTGCGTGAACAATGGCTTAATAAGAAAGCATAAAATGGCGTGTTACAGAACAATATGTAGAAAAATAAGTTAAAACCTCTACAGGTATTCAAAAAACGAGATTAATTAATAATAAAATAATGGCATATAAAACAAAGAAAAATAAAAAAATAAATAAGTTCTATAAACAAAATAACGTTAAATGAAAATAAATTTACAATTGGTTATTTACATATGCCACTTTAGTACATATGCAAAAAATTTATCCTGCTTCTTTTCTTTTTATTCTTTCTCCTCTGACTTTTTTGGCGAAAGGTTCAAAAAAGCGCGAAAAATAAAGTGTCCCCCCTTTAAGACGGGAGTGTTATAGCTAAAAATTTTAAACAAGGTTAAAATTATGCGCATCCCCGTATATTTCTCTGGTATGGATTTAAAATCAGACTCTGGAGGTGTCGAAAGCTCGAAAATTTTGTAAAAAATACTTTTTTTTCCCCTGGACGTGTGATATATTGATGGAAAGATCGCTGTTTGTCGGGAACGAAATTGTATTTTATTTTCTTAACGAAACTTTCGAAGTTTGTGAATAGTTCAAAAATGCGAGAAAAACGACGTGTCCTTCCCTCTTTGCGACGCAAAAAATCAGATGTTTTTGTTTCGAATGTAGTATTATGTAAACGTAAATTATAGTCTTGGAATCCTCCTTGAATGAATTTGTTTATGTAGAATAATGTGACGAAAAAGTTGATTTTTAGCATGAAAAAAATTCAATTATAACGCTAAAAATTGTAAAATATAATGCTTTTTCTTTCTTTAAAAAATACCGACTTCCAGATTTGTTATAAAAATTTAATAAAAATGCACTAAAAACTTCGGAAAGTACGTTAAAAAACTCAAACCAGCGGGGGGCAGCACTTCATCAGAAAAATTACGTTTTTTTTTTAATTTTGAAGATCGCAGCGCCGTGAAAAGTAATTTTGGGAAATATAATATCGGTTGTACTTTTCCTTTAAACTGTATGCCCGTATTAGATGTGTTTTCATTTTCATATCACTATTAACAAAACACGTTTTTCCCCCTTTTTTTTAAAAAAAAAAAAAAAAACGAGTATTTATCTGAGTAAATTTATCTGAATAATGAAAATCGTTATTTTAGAAGTTTTTGACTTTCACTATAAAAGCTTCCCACTAAACGAGTTGTTGTAAGTGTAATTCTTTAGGCGATCATTTATATAACATGTTCTCGACCTTTTTTTCACGGTGCACCCGACTACAATAATCGCAGCACTATGCACTCTCTTAAATAGTTTTTTATTATGATATTTATACGCACAAATTCAAAAGTTAAAGCGCGTATCTGTTGATTTTCGGAATCCGACATTCTTGGAATTCTGTACCTTACAGATGGTATATGTGGACGAAATCCGAAAAAAAAATTGGGCAGATATAACTTTTGAAAAACAGGGTTATAACAAGTCAACGATCAGTCATGCGGACATAATCAGATCTTTGTGTAAAATTACATTGCACATTGGTCACCCGCGCATCAACGAAACAAACGAGTAAACACGTCTATTACACCGCGGATTACGAGCTTTCCTCGTTGAAAGGTTTTCAAAGGAGATTTTGTTGTGCAGTAGTAGGATGTCAAAGACAAATTTTACGGCCAATATAAACACATCGACATTAATGAAAAATAAATTAAAATTCACATTCATCATTTTGCCAAGTTAGATGACGTAATTGGCTCGGTAAATCGTGTGTTTCCAATTACGAAATTAAACACAAACGGGTCGGCAAAGGGTAGGAAACACTTATTTCCGCGGGAAATAATGATGAATGGTGGCCGCGTCCCCCTTTTATTCGGCGGTAAACAATTCGGTTCGCTGTTTTAATGGGAAAAATGATAATACTCGACGGCAATGTCGGTATCATTTTTAATTTCGAACTATGACGACGACCAGGTACAACTTGTTGAATTCCGTTAAACTGATGTATTCGTGCACGAAATTTCTCGCACTCCCGTTGACTGTGGAGAAGTACACATTTTGGAATATTCTGTACTTGATAGTCTTGTTCTCGGTGCAAGTTACCTGCGTATTCCGCGTATCCTCCTACGTTCGTAATTATTTCAGGGAAAGCTTTTCCATGAAGCACATGATCGATCTAAGTGCACTTTTGGTCTACATCGGAAGCTGTTTCGTGTCGCTGACGCGCTTCCAACTGTTCCGGTTTAAGATTAAACGGATTTTGGACAGATTAGCCTCGTTGGATAACGACTGCGAAGAAGTGTTCGGCAAGGGATACTGCTGTTACAAACGTAGCGCTTTCTCTTACATCAGTTTTATGACAGCGGCACAAGCGTGCATGATAATTTTCAAAACGGTTCGACTTTGGTACCGAGCTCACTGGAACGTTTATTATGTGGATGCGATTTTCTTCCCGATGATGGAAAGCTGGAACATTCTGCCGTCGCTACAGTTTGAATATTTATTAGCCCTGCAGAATTGTCTGTTGTCGAATCTGAACGAACGTATACGCCGAATACGGGTGCAGGGTCGCAACGGTTCCGAGACTGATTTAAAACTCATCGGCAACTTGCTGAAAACAATTTACCATCTTTGCGCGGATTTGACCGATTTTTACGGCGTAAATTTGTTCCTTGTAACGGTGGTTCAGTCGGGCGCCACAGTATTTGACGTCACTGATATCGCATTCTCGGTTACGGCGCTGAAGCCAGTCGCGCTTCTGCACTTGTTCCTACGAATTTTCATACTTTTTTCCGTATTCAACGTTTGCGAATGCACTGCAAACAATGTAAATATTACGGTACCGTTTTCCGAACTTATATAAATGTTTAACACTAATATTCATCGTAATCGACGAATTACACCGACGCGATCTAGAGACTGTTTTCCATCAACAAACCGGTTTCCAGCTTGCATTATATTCTATCGCATAGTCCATTAAACAATATCGTACATACTCCGGGGGCAAAGCACAATAAAAAGATTCACGACTTTTAACTACTGCCATGGCCGTGATTATTTTACTGCGGTCGCTAAAGTTTTTATTATATCCGATTTTATTTGTCTTTTATTAATTTTCGGATTAAATTTGTCCTACAGATTTGTACGGTATCATATTTAATAAAAACCTTTAACATCGTCAACTCTCTATTACCTCCTAATATGCTCTGCAGAGCCCAGAAACCGAACATCAACTTTTTTTCGAGCTATTAGAAAAATTCCTGACCTGAAATTCCTAATAATCTGGAACGTCTAAATAATGTCTACTTAATAAAGATAAATTGATTTCTAAATCGTTTTCTTATCTAAACGTAGCTTTCCAAAGCGAGCGCTTTTCGATAGTACACGTGATAACAATTTGCTGTGTTACTTTTCATCATCAGGCCATGGTGCATATATTTTAAAATAATTTTTTTTTTTTTTTTTTCTCTTAGGCTCGTATTTTCTTTCACTGTAAAATTCAAAATCAACTTTAAAACTGATTTCTTTCGGCAGTTTTTGTTTTTTCAGAAACAGATTCTTTAGTTTATGGTAAAAATAGTATAAAGGTGTAAGGAAAAAGGAAAAAGGTAAAGAACAGAAAAAGTTGAACCTAGCAGTTACTGGAAGATTCGAAGCTAAAATTCGGAAGCGATAAAAAAAATCTTAAATTTTTATCATTTTGTTTTTTCAGTTACCAAAAAAAAAAAAAGACGGCAGTTAACGTTCTCCCCCGCGACATTTTTCAGCTTTTTAGCAGGTTCGAATGAATTACTCTAAACGGGGTCTACTCCATATTTTGCCACCGGCAGTATTACACTAAAAGGTAGGTCTCACCACGGGCGTTAAATAATGGAATGATATCATAAATGAGTATATTTTGTGACGTCTGTGTAGTATTAGGATGAAATATAAAACACATTGAAGGAAAGTAGCACTGAATTATACACTTTAAAGAAATAAAAGTTAAACATAATTCATTCGGATGAATTATTAAATCTAAGCAGTAAAATATCGGTAGGAATTATCGCCTAAATAATTCAAAAAAGAAAAAAAATGTCCTAGTAATTGTAACCATGCCTTGGATAAGCTGCTCGACCATTAAAAAAGAGGTTAAAGGATTCGAGACTTGTTCCGTGTAAAAGTGCCTCCCAGATATAATTGTATATATATATATATATATAATCTGAAATTTGTTAGAGGTTCATTAGATCCTTAGGTACATTATGAGAAGCATAATTACACTACCTCCTGTCAAGGGTTGGCACTTATATTACTATTAATCGTGCTTTAAGTAAAAATTCTGTTATAAAAATTTTTCGTAATTTCTTTTCATTCCATAATTTCAGCAGTGATGAATAAATAAAATTGAAGTGACCAACACCTGTTTGCTATAACGCCGGCATGGTGACTTTTCACCCAGATATACTCACGAGAAAACGTAATAGTCCCTTAAACCGCCCCTTTTAGCGTAATATTGTACAATTTTTCGATATAAGAGGAACTCGTGATTCAGTCTGTCTTTTTGGACTTTATAAACTAATCAGGTATGATTATATGGAAATTGAAGATAAAACAATTTCCATTTATTGCTTCCTTTTTTTTTTTTTTTTCAATTATATCATTTATATTATTTGTAATATAATAATAAAAATCCGCACCCTATACTGTAGTCACCACTATTTTTCGAAAAGATAATTTCAATTTATCTTTGCAAAAAACTAAATGCATTAATGCTTTGAATGAAAAAATATTAAATTTAAATCCCGTTATAATTTAAATTAACAATAAGTCTTCAACTTGTGTAAATACCACCGACCATTTTTAACTACGTTTACAAACGGGACTGATTTGAATTGGAGAGGTGCAAGAAAATACGATTCGACTGGAAACTTGTGTTCATACAATGTTGGTTTTATTCGGGGGTAATACAATTTCTGGTATTTAGTAACAATAAATTTTTAAAAACTTTTAGCGATGCGTAAACACACAACTGAATAATTTAAAGCCATGCAACCTTGAAAAGAGCTATTTCAAGTTAAAATGACGGGAAATAGATGTAAGATAATGAATAATTTTTTTTTTTTTTTTTTTTTTTTTGTGGCCCGGCGAGAAATCATCTGGCCACTAACAACTTTTATAAATAAGCTAGACTAACAGAATAGTGTGTATAAATAAGTAGATTGAATCCTAAAACACGTCATGGAATAAGAGCAAAGAGTATCGTTAGCAATAAAGTTCGAGCAAACATGGCCGCAATGACGTAACATAACCCACGTATGTCGAAAAGAAGGGTATGGAATTGACACTGATAATCAAACGTTTCAAATACAATTCGAACACACATGGCCGCAATGATAGGAAGAGGAAATCGAAAAATGAACGAAGCAAATAGAATAAGCGTACATTAGGTAAACGATAAGTAAATACAAACGGAACTGCGCGGTATATATTTATGCAAGAACGCAATAGCGAACGGACGGTATTCGAAAAGCAAGAATACGCATTGCAATTGAGTTTTAAAAAAAATATTTTGCATTTATTTGAAAATAATTATAATAAATAAATTTTAATTAAAAGCCGTAAATTTCACAATGCAGTACAAAGTCCGTTCCTATACTTGAACTTTAAACGAACCGGTTTATTATTATTATTTCTCCGATAAGTGATTGTAGAACTGTCGTTTTTTCGCTTTAGACAAATTTTGTAAGGATGATTCTGGTTGTTGTTTCTTCGAATTGTTAATATTGCATTTAAATATTTTCGTGTGTGAATGTTTTAACTAAAAATAATAACATATACTGATTTACAAGCCCTACTGCGAAAAATTTAGAAATTCAATAACAACTAACCCCGTACTTACAGGTTAGAAGAACGGTGAATTTAATTCACGACATGAAATTGAAAAATTCCAGAGGGGATTTCAACAGACAGGTAACAATTTCTTAAATCAGTTTATTATATTTATGCGCGCACTTCTTGCGGTTTAAATAAAAGTTCATTTGTTCTAAAGCAATTAAACGATTTATTAATAATATTTTCATTTGGACTGATGTTATCGAAAAAATACGAAAGAAAAATAACAATACCAATAAGTAATCCATAAATCATTATCGAACGAATCAATACTGCCTTCCACTAGTTGGAAGCATCGTCTCACTATTTGTTCACAGTCTTGTACTAACTTAAATGTAGCTTGGGCAAGTTGTCATTTAAAAGTTACCATTCAGAGCATTTCGGTGTTATCGCTCCCTATCAGTTGCAAGCGTTTTTAAGCTCTAAATACGATACACGGAACCATTAAAAAATAAATAAAAAACAAACGTTCTACCTTCATCGACGTTATCAAATATTTTCGGCATTAATCTTAAGCAAAATCTATTTAATAGATTTCCAGAAAAACTATATTCAGAATGGTAGTTGAAAAAAAAACTCTATTTCAATTGTAACGAAACTTTCTCTATCTTTTATTTTTGTTATGTGTTATTCTATTTTAGCACTAATTGAATGCTATAAGAGCCTCTGCCTACTGATAATATCGTTTCGCATTCGCTGCAAAGAACTTAACGTTGATCTTGATTGTTTGCACGAGGTTTATTAGAATATTCCTTTTCTTGTATATTCGTCTTTAAATATCTGTGCGGTCCTCATGTATCGACTTCATCTTAATAATCGTACTTTAATAAGCTTATCTCGAATTAATGGTTCTATCCTTTTTGTTTCCTCTTTTTCTGGTACTCCGGTGTCTCTACCAACAGTAGCCGTATTATCGTTTTCAAATTCAGATTTTCCGCACTATTCCGCTTTTAAACAAATAATAAATCTACTTAAAGGTTTTTGCCTCTACTGCTGACCCGGATGTTCTTGGGGGGGGGGGGGGGGGGATGGGGATTATATGCGCAAGACAACCCATCGGCCAACTTTTTTTTTATCGTGTGTAAGCCAATTCTCCGGTAAGAACTGAATACCGTTCCTTACCATACGGTTATCCTTCGAAATCTGCTCTTCCTTTGAACTAGAACGTATTAAAAACCTATGCCTTTGCAAGCTTCAAAATCTCCTCCGGATCTCCCGGAAACCAACATAATAGCTTCTCTATTCAATCGAGAATTTTTTATTATGGGTACTTGTTCTTAATTAAGCGGATTGTTGTCTTGTATTTCAATAATTTTCACACATTTATTTTTTTTCCAATCTGCTCTTTTTACACAAACAATTGATGATGAGGAACAAGTTTCGGTTTTTAACTTTTTCCTCCTATTATTATCTATAAAATGACGGATAACTCTTCACGGCTAAGCACTGTGGTCTATATAGCTTTGGTGCTTGATGGCTCTAACTGCTTTTTGAACATCTCGTGTTTCTTTTTCCTTAATTATTGGCAGTCTGATTCCTTTGTCCGTTGGTACTGTGGGCTCTGTAATTGCAGATGTGGCCATGGTATGGCTTTTGCTCTTATCTTCGGCAGTGTCGTTCCTTCTCTTTTCAGGATGCATATGTTTGGCATTTATCGACAATGATTGTCATTGTATTTATCCATCCTTGGTACAGGGGTTTTAATCAAATTCCATCCCTTGTGACTCCTAATTACTTCTATTTACACGTGTTGATGGGTAACCGTCCATTGCTGACAAGCCCAAGGAAAAACCCAAACAAGAAAGAAAAAAAAAAAGTCTTCTAATTTTGACTACTGCGCCTATATGAAAAAAACGTAGATGTATATATGTGTGTGTTTTTTCGTTTGTTTGTTTTTTGGCACGTCAGAAAATGACCTTGTTCACCCAGTAGGAGCAAGATAGGAGAGAATCAGTTAATTACTGATTCGATCAGAAATAGCCAGAATGAAGGAACCGAGCAATAATGGACTGCCAGGAAAGAGACAGGATGTGGGAGGCGCAATAAGGATCAGGAAATCCAAGGGATAACAAATTAGAATAAAGAATAGCACGCTCAGACGAGAGGAAAGAACATTCAGAGAAGATTACACACATCGATCGGAAAATTATGTAATGGCTGCGGAATGGGATGCCTCTCCTTTTAAGCCTACAAATGAAATAAATGTGACAAAATCATCATAACCGGATGAACCGATAATATTGAACCGGGAAATAAATGAATCGATGACGTACCTAAAAAAGAATAAGGCTGGAGGAACGCTGATGAAATACCTGTGGAAATATTAACAGTTATGGAACATGAAGGAATTAAATCCATTTATTATGCGATTTTATGTAGAATACGAAATATTTCTAAAAAAAAAAAAATATTGACATATACAACGATTTTTAAAAAGAGAGGAAGAATCAAATGCAAAAACTATAGGACTAACTTACTTCTGACTCGTGCATAATAATGCTTTGCGCTGTAAGCCATTAAAAGGATTAATGAAAATACAGTTTCTGAAGAACAAACAAGATTTATTAAAGGATGTCGGGCACACGTAAATTAATCCTGAATTGGAGGCCGAAAATAGAAAAGGTTCGAAATTATCAAATAGTATTAGTATTTTGTTTTGTCGCTTACCGTAAGGCCTTTAATAGTATGATAATGCGGCAACTACCTAATAATGCTGTATTTCGTGTGCTGAAATATATTAGACATACTACACACAATAAATTGGAATTATAAACCTTGCCAATGCAGACAAACGTCGCGGACAAGAGGCAAAAAGGTCGTCCACCAAAATGAATGATTGTGTAAGGAAAGCAACTGGGTATGTTCAATATGCAAAAGAAAGCGAAAAATGACACAAAATCGGTCCACTTTACTGTATATAATCACGATACTTCACAGAAGTAAGAAACCTAGAGAAAAATAGATGTGATTCCGCTTGAAACGAAATAATTAATCCCGCAGTTATTCGTCTTTTGACTCCCAGTTCTTGTCTAGTTTCATTAATTACAGTAAAATAAACCCATCTTTAAAAGATGAAAATTATTTTCCTCCGAGTTCAAATATTTTTCATTTCCGTTATAAGGTAAACTCTAAGCATTACATAGTGTGAACACTTTTAATAATTTTCTACAGCGTATTTTTCCAGAGAACCGGTTGATATTTCTAATAGTTGCTATTTCCAAAGCTGGTAAAGCTCTTTATAAAGCAACATCATACCGGTCAATCGGTCTGGCTTCGTGTTTTATAAAACGTTTTGAAATGGTGTTCAAAAAAAAAAAAAAAGCCTCCTCTGTGAACTAAAGATAATTATATTTTCCTTCTCCGATTGTTATATTAAAGGTTTTTTCTAAAAAGAACGTTTCCACTACAAACTATATTGAATTTGAGGAAGGCATTCGGTAATGCCTCGATTTTTAGTTTATCAAAAATTTCGAGAAAATCGGATATTTTATCTGTTGGTTTTTTTTTTATTTTTTCCGAAGAAGAAAGTCTCGTTTTTCTCCAGTGCATTCAACAATGAATTCACTATTAACCGTGTCTATGAGAGGCTCGCTAAGGGCCTGTTCCGAGTGTAATAGTATTTAACATTTTGTCTCGTCTTCCGATTTAACAACGTGATGTTTCTGAATTCGGGAATTCTATCGTATGCTGAAAATTTTGTTAATGTAGCAGAAATAAGAATATTATTGATTGAGAATCAAGCCCGTTTTAATGATACATTCTGTAAGATTGCACTAAATGCACCAATTCGCCTTCTATATTCACAACTAGACTCTCTTTTCCGATAACTGTCTGTATTACATATTTCCGAACGCAACTGGATGTGGAAACCGGGTCACGTACACACTATTACTTCATAAACAAACTTTGAAAATTACCGCTTTTCTCAAGGTTATTGACAATAATTCTCTTCTTTGGCTCCGATCCTGGAACTGTGAATTTAATTTGTAAATTTTCAATTCTTTCTTGATCACAACAATTCGAGTTTTACAGAACAGGCTCAAAATTCATTTTGTCCAGACTCGACATTATTCAGAATCGTTGTGCATGTGTAATCACCGGTAGTTGGATCCCAGACGGAAAATAGAACGGCTTCTCTGTTTAGAAGAAGGAACATTTTGGCGATCAATGGGTAAAGTCTTCTAGACCATTTCGACTGGATGCCGTTTATTAATAAAAAAAGCCCTCTAATCGTTTAGTTCGTTGCTATTATAGCTGCCTTTAATTATATCCATCTCCCACTGGGCTCCACACCAATAACTCCGGCCAATATTATTAATCTCTTTCAATGTAGAATTATCTAATATTCTGTTTTTTTCTTTACAATTAAATTAATCTTTTGCCGTCGCTTATTTCAAAGTTCGTAAATCATTTTCTTTCGGATTTATACAATCAAAGCTGCTAATTTTTCGCATGCTTCCTCTATTTTTCTTCTTTTTTTTTTTCGTTGTCGATATGTTTATTTACATTTTTGAACTGCAATCAATTTTTAGCTAATTCATATAAAACTGTTTAAATTAGTGCTCAAAAAGTATGTAATTAAAGATAAAATTCAGGCATTTCACGGAATGTTATTACTCTAAAAAGTTCTCATAACTCCATCGGATTTTTTTATTTCAAACTTCACCAACGTCTTATAAAAACTTTCTTTATAGAAAAAACCGCAAATAAAATTGTTTAAATATAATAGCGTTTCGAATTATACAATTGTTTCCTTTCTAAAATAAAGCCACCTGTAACCTCCCCATACGGAAAGAAACTATATGAACAATAATAATTTTAAGAATTATCTTTATACTTATTCACTTTTGTTTTTGTATATAATCCATTTGAATATATTAAGTTACGTAATAGTCGCATTTTAAATTATTAGAGTTATCATTATTATTGTCGTTTTTATTAAAACAGTTAGATGTACATAAATTACTGAATAATAAATTTACGGTGGGTACCATAATTAAAATTAGAAACAACTGATGCTTTTTAGATTTTTTAATAATAATAACTCTATTTAGTAAAATATCCATATCTATGTAACTTATTATTTAAAAAAAAAAAATAAGTTACATAAACATGGATGTTTTACTAAATAGAGTTATTATTATTGTTGCGTAATTCACTACTGCGGTGTTTAAAGATACGCTCCTTTCCATCTATGCCGACTATATCGGCTAGTATTTAACACGAGCCCAGTGAAATATTCGCGGGAAAGACGGTATGTTACAGAATGTAAAATATACACAACTTTATACAGATCGAAGTTATTGAGATAATTTTATTTAAAGCTAATTAGTAGAACTACGAAACTATCAGTTAATATGTGTGAGCTGAGTTACTGCATAGTGCGGATCTCTATTAGGAGCCGAGTAATGAAAAGCTGATATAACCAAAATCTGAATCTCTCATTAAGATTACATCACACCAAGGCTTTAAATTGTTTAGTAAAGAAAAAGAAAAGAAAACCATATAGCGCTGGCACTTGTTAACACGTATTATTTGGTAGCTGGGTGTAGTAGTACCTGGTATTATTGTCTAGGATTAAGGTGCTTAGCTACCAAATCAGAGGCTACGGGTTCTTGTCTCGTTCCGGATCGGAATCGTTCCCAAGTTCATATCTAATCTAAAATAATTGGGTACCAGAGAAATCTGGGAAAGTAAAGGCGGCCGAGAGAAACGAACTGGCCTCAATATTTTCATCAGATCCATTAGGCTTAGTACATTGCGAACCTTAACTTCACAATCCATGATACCTTATCAAGGGGATGTGGGACTTACTTTACTTTAGTACTTCACAACCTTGTTTGACCATTTGTAAGCTTTGGTTAATAGGATTTCTCTTATTTACTTATTTATAATAATAGAACCGGGCAGATTTGTTGCAATTTTCATTTTACAGACTTACGTTTAAAATTAATTTTAAGGTAAAAAAGAGAAATTTTTGATATTGAACTTATATGTGGGGTAGGTTCTAGTTTACACGGAGTTTTACGGACGGATATTTTTTTACACTATATCGCATTTATAATTATGTAATTAAACTAATCTCCTAAGAGGGGTAAAACTGTCGTATT
This sequence comes from Icerya purchasi, assembly GCA_039619475.1. Classification (NCBI taxonomy): domain Eukaryota; kingdom Metazoa; phylum Arthropoda; class Insecta; order Hemiptera; family Monophlebidae; genus Icerya; species Icerya purchasi. The sequence goes on along the minus strand of CM077116.1, from coordinate 119,154,310 downwards.
TTCTATATAGCTATTTCGTTAGACTAATGGTAAATGTTAAATTAAGTTTTCTTTTAAAGACTTATATCTATGGTCGCTATTAAATGACGAGGGTAAAACTTCAAAGTGCACAGCAGATGATAAAGTGCACATCCGGTATGCAAAAGGAAGAAAACAGAATCGAAACTTGTGTTTCACGAGAGGTAATGAATGAAAATTCGATAAATGGTTTTGTATGAATTCGTTTAATATGCTTCGAAATAAAACTAAAGAAACCTGGAGGGGTAAAAAGTACAACATGGAAAAATTCAATTTCACCACGTGTTGTCGCAGCTTTTTCTTAACGTATATTGCGGTGTTATCAGTTACAATATCGAGTTTACTAAATCCAAAAAGATTAAAAACGTTTAATTTCCGTAGATCGAAATCGTTCTTATAAATGCACGGTGAAACTGTTTAGAATTTCAAAATAAACGATAGGTCGATTATTAATTTAAGCGCAAAAAGTTCTGCAGATAACTACGAAAACCGGCGAATAATTTAATCTGCTGATGCTTTCACGCACTGAGCAAACATCTTAGATTTTGACCTTATGGAACTGCGGAAATCGAAGAAAATAGTGTGAACTGTATCGTTTTTACAAAATCGCGTCAGTTTCTTGCCAAACATTCAAATCTAAAGTAACAGCCGAACAAAAGTAGTAATATTGTGAGATCGTTTTCGAAGCAAACGTATTTTACGGGAGCTGAAATCGGAATAACAATTTCGTTGATAGCAATGTTAAGAAGCGTGACGTTGAGGACGATCCTGAAGGACCCCGTTTTCTAACATCTGGATAGGAGATTTCGCGTTATTTATTCAAACATAAAATTGACGTGACTGAAGGAAATTAATAAAGAAATCGCCATGTAACTCCTGATGTTCCACTTGCATATATAACGCGGACAAAATTTTATGATTCTATGTAGTATTAAACTTATTAGAAAAGTAAAAAAAAAAAAAAAAAATAGCAAAAATATAATGATTCCTTTTGAAAGATTCTTGTTTCGAGTTTGTGAAAGACAGAAGTTGTTCTATCGTCGACTCTATAGCCGCTTTAATTATTTGCTAAATAATGATTCTGAAATTAATAATACGACCGTTAGAGGCAATCCCTTGAGATCTGAAATAATACATTTGGATGGTTGGAAATATTTTATTTTCTATTGAATGATTTTATTGTTTTGAAACTGTAGCAGAGAAGTTGGTACGAGTTATTGCCAAGATTTGGCTTTAAATCGCTTTAGGATATAACGAGCTCTAGTACGCATTTTCTGGAAGTCGAAATGATTTTCAGTAGAATGATGCTGCGACACTTCAGCTTTTTCAGAGCTTTTCTTCTATTATTCTTCAGACCACCAGGGAGAACCATAAGGTTAAAAATATGCATGGGATACGACTGTATCTGTAAACCACTGATCATGCTTTCTGAAGGGGGCGTCTTTTTGTTAAAATAGCTGCGAATTAAGTTGAAGTTAATCCAGTTAATTTTTAAAATTTTGTTTGGTATAATCGAACTAAGCGATACCGTTTTATTGACGATGGGAAATTACTTGATGAAAGTGGCCATTCCCGGATAGGTCCAGGTGATTGGAAACTTTTAGATCACAAAAATTCTAATTGGTCGGTTTCAATTATTGAAGGAGACCTAGATTTCAATATAAAAAAAATAAATTCAACTGTTTTTCATCTTGTTCTCGGCCAGATAGTACCTCGTACAGGTGAGGTTCTACATAGTGAAATGAATTTAATGATTTTGTTAAGGAACTGCCGACGTACCCTCAGTAATTTTCTATTGCTTTACTCGGCCGCTCCCATCCTCGGAGTGGTTTTCCCTTTATTTTAGGTCTTCAATTCGGGACTCCGCAAAACCGGATTTCTTAGATACCCATAGTCTAGTAATAAAACGAATAGACTTCTATATATTGAGCTTTTTAACATTTTATCTGTCACATCATACTTGGTCGATATGCAACTTATAAAATTAAATGAAAAAAAACAAAAAACAGCAAATTTTGCACACGCGGCGGATATGAGATTCCACTCGGGGGGAACATTACCGCGGAGACAGGCGCGAGAATTCTGAGAGGATTAACGAAATCTGAAATAAATATGTGAAAAATAAAAAAATAAAAAAAATAAACCGTTGGTTAAATATATAGATATATATACACCTATATATGTATATGTCGAAGGCCACAGAATGAAATCTTCTAATAAAAACACGTGTATTCTTATTGTTATATGTTTTTTTTTGATCGAACAGAGTAATCAATATATCGGTAATTCTCCACGATTAAAAAAACAAATATAAAAAAGGAATAATCGAATAAATGTTCCCTTAACCGATCGAGCTGATGCATCACGAAATGACACGTCGCGTGGCATTGACTAGAAAAGGAAAATACGTGCAGCATAGTTGATTGCTGACAGATGAAACGGAAGAAGGCCAGTGATTAATACGAGGATGCATGCCTAGCAGACGATCAAATATTCGAACAATTCTACTCGCTGCTTTGACTGGTTTTTAGTGGGACTTTTACACGAAACTTTTCTCTGCCCACGCTACTGACAGTAACGGTCTTGTGCACGCGCCGCGAACAGACGCTTTGAGAGGACGAAAATTAAAAATCATTTCAACGAAAGAATAATTTCCAACTCGACATCATCACTAGAGGTAGCGGCTATGAATTCCGAAGTCGTATCAATATGATGAACACAATAGGTCGGTTCATTAATTTGTTTTTCGATTGAATCTTCATTCGGGAGGAGATATATCGAGTAAAGATTACGATGATCAGGGACGTAAATTGTGGTGGCAGTAGCTTGCAGATCAGACTGGAGATGAATCTGGGTGTAATGAAAAGAAAATTCACTGAGGAGTGGATAGCGAAGAACCCAGAACGGAGAGAATATTATAACACGAAAGACAAAATCTGTGATTGATATTAATATAGCTTTTCTAGAAAAAAAACAAAAACTGATGAGTGGATTAGCTAATAACTTAAGTTCGGTTGTAAGAGGTTTTGTCGAACTAGAATTAGTAATCATATCCATTAGAAGAGTGCGAGTCTAATTAACAACTCCTTCAACTGGTTCTAAATTGGTATTACGAAGATCAGTGTTACTCGTATCTTTAGTCGTTAGGATGAAGTGATCGATTTCTCTTTTTCAGTAGAATTTTGCTGATATTTCCTCCGGATCCACAATTGACGTTTAGCGTTTAATAAGCGATTGCAGCCTTTCATGTCTCCCATTTTATATTTAATAAAAGTAAATTTAGGAATTGACTTCTTTATTAACAATGATTCATGAGTACATCTTGCACAAAGGAGTGGATATATACATATATATATATATATATATATATATATTAGAAATAATGATACGCTTTTTAAGGTAATCGGTCTTCTCGGATATGAACCTATTATTTACTTTAATAAACTTATGTTTTTCCATAGATAGTCTACAAGTTTTTTGTTGGATAAAAATATCGCAAATCTCTCACACGACATTAAAAAAAAGAGACAAAGATTTAATATTTTGGTTGAAAAATTTGACCAATTTTCAACATGGAGTCCTTTTAGTTTTCCTCTTTAGGGACACGGAAAAATTGAAGAGTGAAGCGGCTTTAACGTAGTTGGTAATTTTATCGGAAGAATTAGTAATATGATTAAGCTGCCCATTCGGAATGGGGAATTAGTAGCGGATAGAGCGGTTGCTTACGGCTGCTGTTGAAGCTGTTGGCGGATGCGTTGAATTTACGGCGGACGAATTGAAGAATATAGATGATGAAACGAGCGGAAAAGGTTGACGGGAAGTTAAAAAATCTACGATAGACAGCGAAGCCGTCTCTTACCGGCGATAAATATTTTTTCTACAGATTGGACGGAAAAGATTACGACGTGAAATACTCGTGAAACAATAATTGATTACCATAAGAAATAGCGCAATGACGCATAAACACGAGTGACCAATCAGAATTTATTTACGTATAATCAGCCGCTGCAGTAAGGTATACTAATTGTTGTGGTTCTCGAATCTTGTTACGTTTATCACTAACCGTGTTCTAGGGCAAATCGAGTCAATTACGAAATTTTCAGAGTCGCACATTTCTGGATTTTTATATGAAGCAATTTATACGTAGTTCCATGCCATTATCTATGATTATGATAGCCCCCCCCCTTCCTCCTCCTCCTCGCGGTGATAGAAAATATTCTCAAATTTTTCTATAACTCCTGGGGGAAATTACTGGGCACTAGCTGCTAATCCGCTATGTACAATCGATGTATTACGCCTTTGGTTTTTATTTTTTTTTTTTTTTTGGTTAACAGTTTGGAATTTTTCTTACAACGACCTTTTCAGTTTCAAATAACGCGATTTGCTAATAGTCACATTCTGTTTGGTCGAGCGTTTATGCATCACTGCGCGTTATTTCTTATCGTAATCAATTATTGTTCCGTAAGTATTTCACGCCTTATCTTTTCGGTGAAAAATATTTGTCGCCACTAAATGGCGGCTTGGCTGTCCATCGTGGATTTTTCAACGCCAACATTTTCCCGCTCGCCTCATCATCGATATCCTCTAAGTCACCTGCCGTAAATTCAACACATCCACCAACAACTTTAACAGCAACATAAAGGTACGTGTGTAATCAACCGCTATCAGGTATGATCGAAGTGAAGCCGTTTTTTGATCTTAGTAATAGAAGCTTGCTTCGATAAATAGTTTTATCACATTCCGAAACGAAATTATTTAAGCAATAAGTTTAAATTAGACCGTTACATTTCGACGTTCTGCAATCAATTTCTGCCAACATTCGGTATATTATTTGGGATAATTTCGTTAAACGCGTTCTGCTTGCACTTTAGTTCACCGAGCGTTTTTCCCAGTTGCATAATCTGCGTAAGAAATCGTAACTATCGGCAGTGATTTCTTAAACGTGAATACCGGGAAAAAAAAACTTTCAGCATGTCGGAGATCTCGAATTAAATTCCAAAAAAAAAAAAAAAAAAAAAAAAAAGCGGGAAAATTCTTACGACCAAATAATAAGACATTTGCGAAATTACATATTTTGTCCGGCGAATGAAACGGTGGAAGCGCTGTTTGTGTATTGTTATTAATTATTGCAGGGGCATATATTTATTGTAAACGGGTAAGTTGAAAATTACTTTAAAACCGACGCCGAATAATAAAGGTAAACACGTGCTACATTTAATATTGATAATTTGTATTTTCGTTTTAGCTGAGAAACTTTTTAATAAGCTTCTTTGAAAGGGATTTAAAATTTACCGTTTGCGGAGTATTTAGCTTAACGCGCAAACAATTCTTATCGGTACGTAAAGCATGCTATTACGCGAATCGAATATTATTTTATTTTAAAAATAAGTAAAATTATTGTATTCAATAGCGATGCCCCCCTCCCCCTTTTACCTTGCCTTATTAGGTGACATTTTTAATTATAAATATTCGTCCAAGAGCGAACACAAACAGTGGAAGTGATGGTGGGTTCACGGTTTTTCCGATGTATGTGTGCTATAGGATACAAGTATTCTTTCCGAGTTATACGAAAGAATTAAGTAATCTGAAAAGTGCAGTGCAATTATTTTCGATACAATGAGAACCGATGCAATTATTTCGGTTACGGTTGTAATTATCTCGTTTTCCTTAACGTTTGCCGCATTTTGACCCGCTTTGTTATTATCGATTGTCAGCATTTAGACGTATTTCCAATATATTTTAATATCGACTTCTTCATCTTTGTTTTTTAGTTTCCGGTTCTTTACTACTTACGTCGAAAATGAAATCATCCTGTATGGCCGTCCAGTTCGTAGTGAGATATGTGTCCTTTCCATTACTAGAGAAAGTTCTCGCGTATTTTTAATTCGCTTAAAGCGATACACCAAATTATTCCTAATTCCTCTTTCAACCTACAATATTATTATGCTCGAGTCTGCTAATTTTCGAAAGTTCATCGTAGCATTTTTGTTTTCGTGACACTTTAGCAGAGCTTTAGTTCGTTCAAAATTAACTACCGTTGTTCGTTATAGAGCGCAATTGGGGATAGCGGTGAAGATAACTTAACATCTTCATCGTCCGACTGTGTACGTTTTCGGCTAAACTTTGTTTATGCTAAAGGTTACCGTTTCGGTGACACTACCATCTGTCATAGGCTCAAGAATTAAAATGTAACTGTGCTTTTGTGATTTATTCGTTCAGACTCGTGAGAATCATCCGACTTTACGTGTTCAGTCTTCTTTCGATTTAAGTTTATTCCGTACGACTGACCGTGTCGATGATCGGGTTTCGGATTGTTTTTCGCGATTGTTTCTATTTGCAACAGCAAGTGCGACCTTATCTGCACACGTAGCAGCGCTTTTGTAATTTATCTGTTACAGCGCTCACTACTGAATTAAACAGCGCACAAAAACCGAGCTCGTATGAAAACCGACAGCAGTTGGGACATTTTCAGGCGATGGCCGTTTTGCGCGTAATGTGCTTTCTTTTTTTTTTTTTTTCTTTTCAGCATCGGAAATTCCGTTCATCCTCGATGCGTTATAATTATTCAGACAAGACTAAAAATGACTATAATATTACACTTGACGATCTTCTTCTATTCGTCAATCTTTGTCGATTGGTGGTCAATCTTCTTGGAAGTACTATATACGTAGAATCGCGATGCTTTTAAATATCTAGCTTGCGCTATAATTTTCATTAACTGGTAATTATCCTCTTTGGTGTCTTCCAATATTTGCGTAATTCTGTCTTATTCTTGGTCTTTTTCCATTTATTAATTATCGTTGTTAGGTATCTATTATTCTGCTACAGAAACGGATGACGAAATATCGCTAAACTAGCAAGTGCTAGGTATGTTAAATTGAACAGCTTTGTATTGTTGCGCAGTATAGCGGTTTGACCGCATCGTTTCCTAATATTATTTTTCTGAGCGCATCTCTGGTAGTAGGAAAGCGTGAGACTAAAAGCATATTTGGTACTATGAATAAGCCGCCTGTTAACCATTACACTCAGCGAGAGGCACTAGTTGTTATGATCTTGTGAATGTATGGATGTGATTTTGCACTGAACGGTAAGTATTTCGGAGCTGCTAAGCGAAATCGGACAGTTAGCACGCGAATTTTGTTTTAATAGAAGAGGGTAAAAAAAAGCATCAATAATTTGTCACGCGACTGGCTCTTTAGGTGTTATGAAAGAGAAACAACTATAATCGAGGAAACTACGATAATACGCTTGGTATAATTTTGATGGGGCTGCTGCTTAGTTGACATTCAGAGGGCCCTAAGTAGAGAAGCGTTTTAAAAGTTTTGTTACGTCTGTAATCTGAATAAATTCCAAGCACTTATGTGCCGGCGAAAGCGGAACAATGGAGTCTCGGAAATAGAAATAACACTGCGTACTTGAAAAAGCAACGAACAGACCAAGCTCGTTCAGAATATTGTAAACCCGACGATTAAAAGTAACAGCTTCAGATAACTTGCTATTACGACTATAACGATATCATCAGCGTAGAACAATACACAACCTGAACTTCAGGATTTTTAAAATATCCAAGTTAAATAGTAATGATCCGTGACATTTCGATCAGCTTCTGTAAGAAGCTCAAAAAGGCAATGTTTTCTCTGAGAAAAGCAACCTATTAGATTAGCAAAGTTCTCTCAAGTACGCCTAATTCTACTAGTATGTTAAATGAAATGCCTAAGTGAACATTGTCGAATCTTAATACCAACCAGCAAGGTTTGATATTATTTCCCGATGTAAAACTTATAAATGTTAACCGAAAGGTTAGCTATACAGTCGAAACTGCGTGATAAAAACCAAATAAGTTATATAAGTTAGTTGGAAAGATGTTGTTATACTCGGGCCACAAGGAACGTCTGTTATGCGAGATGATTTTAATTTTTCGGCTTTGCGTACACTCTATCGAACTGATGAGTTACTCTGGCTACATGTTATTTACGAAGGGCTAAAAGCAGATTAGGTCATGTTAAAAAACTGCTTCAGAACACATCGTGTGTTTTTGTCTATCAGGAGAAAGTCGCACACTTACTAATCGATACTAATTAACCAATACGCGTGTACGTGATCTACTCGAATTTAAAAAAATTACCCGGGCACCGGATTATTCAAGAGAAAAATAGAGTATTAAAAAAACAGATACTAGCGCTGTTTTCGGGCTAATTTCGATTGCATTATTGAGCCAAACTGAAATTTACTGGGGATCTGGAAGTACAATTGATTTATCGAAGCGACACGCCTAACTGTACTATATTTGCTACTGCTTAAAAACCAGATAAGTCAAAAAAAGGCACCCGTTTTTGGAACGAGGCAGCTAATTAAAGGCAACAACGCATTAGCGGACGAAATAATAAACATCAAAAACATCAAACGGGGAGGAGTGTTGGGAACTACTTGAAATTTTTCAATTATGCGGATTTATCGAAATCAGTAAGCAAAATTATAATGTATTAGTTTTTCTGTTTTTTTTTTGTTTTTTTTTTTTTTGAAATACTTTTCATTCATCTAGTGTTATTAGTTAAATCGTAGTATCGAAATAATAACTTAATACTGAAATTTCAGCTGGCTGCCGTGACAGCTGGTTTCACCGTAATCCAATTACAGTTCCAGATGAACGAATAACGCGTTAGTGCTCACAATGAAAGAAAAAAGAAATGAATTTCTTTTTTGGACAGAGATGTTTCATTTTGTTAAAGTTTCTCGCCAATGAAGTAAAGTTCAGCCGAGAAATTACGTCAATCGTGTTTACTTGCGTACTCTAATTTAAGAGATTATGTACTCTGTAATTATTTAATGTTTGTAATTGTTTTGTTTTTTATCTTTTATTTTTTATTTTAAATTAAATCGAAATAGAGCCTGTTTAGATTATTTTTTCATTAAACACACTGATTTCGTTTTTGCTTTGTAGTAAACAGTAAATAACATGCGTGCGTGCGGTTTTCTTTGTATAAAAATTGTTAAGCTCTTTTTAAGTTAAATCACAAGCCATTTCGATAAGTTCTTATTAAGACTTTTAACATTAACTAAGTATTTAACGTGCCCCCTCCCCACATTTTTCAAAAATACCATAAATTCTCGATTAAATTTTCTTTACATAACAAGTGTCGGCGATCGAGCTGAACGCAAAATAGAGAGGCGATGTATATATTATAACAGATAAACGCAATTTCTACCGCTGCATCGAATTTAACTTACAGCAAAATGAAATTCGGCCAACAATAGGGCTTTGCATAATAATAGGTAGAGCGAGCGGATGGGAATAATTAAAACGACAGAAAAACGGCTGCCTACCATCAAGCTGAATATCGGTCGGATAAATACCGATCATCCCCTATATAGATTTTCCGTAGATACTTTTTCTTTTTTTCTTATTTTTCTAACGAACGGGGCAGACTAGTTATTAAACGATTATAAACAATTATGTTGTATGTAAAATGAAAAAATAATTCGAATAAAATGTAAATTAACTGTAAAAATTTGAATAAAATTACCACTACAATAAATATAAACGCAATTTCTGGATAACGTTTTATTGAATACCCATCTCTTCTTATTCAAATTAATAATCTTCCATAGCGGGATCTAAACGTAGAAACCGCGTTCTTAGCTTAAGTCCTGCATAGAGCGCTGAAATTTAAAAAAAAAAAAGAAAAAAAGAAGGAATTTTTTTTATCAGATTTTACAGAGAAGCAAAGAATCTCGTAACAGAATGTTTCATAGCTACCAGCGGAAATGTTATTTGTATATTCAAATTTTAAATTTCTGCTCAACTACTGTGATTTGTTGTTGATTTCTATAAAATTCTTAACGGAAGATTTTGGTAAGAAAAATGTTCTTTTAAACAGGTAATTACGGGAAATCACTGCGTGACCAAGTCGCAATCGCTTTTTATAATGAAGTATGTTATTCTAGGCGCGTAAAAAAAAAAGAGGCGGAAATTTGAGCGTTTTTTATGTATTTTTATAATATTACGGCTGTCTTTTAGTTGAGCGAAATTTTTTTTGTTAGATCGCGACAGATACAAGTTTTTTTTAAGGAGACCCATAAAACTGAACGTGAAGACTGTTTTTTTTATTGGATAGGTTTCTGAGAGAGAAAGTCACGGGATGTGGCTTTTTAACGTAGATTGAATGTCTGCCTAATTGCAAGTATTAGTTCAGAAAAAACGGTATATTATAAGTATTGCTTTATACATATGTAGTAACATCTTTTGATTTCCTTAAGCATTTGGTATACGCAATTTAGTAACTATGCAGTGTATTTGATCTTTATACATATATAGAATTGTAGGACACGTGTGTTTGCAATGCAACTCGCTCTAAACGGCTTAACCGATTTCGATGAAATTTTCTGTGGCTATTTAAGAGGAGAACCCGTGTGTATGGTTTAGATTAAACGTGGACCAGGTCTCCCAACCCGCACAATTGCAATTATTATTTCGAAAAGGAGCGAGATGAAAGAGAAATGTCCTTCTCATTGAGCCGTGCAGTGACATCACAGGCGATAACACAATAATAATAAAAATGATCGTTACGCTCTTCGTTCGTGTTCTAACAACCTCTGTACCTTGCCCAACCGCCGGATGCCATGTTCAACCCTCTGCACCACCGCAGACAGGGCATCCGCGAACGCCGAATTTCTCCGTTTTGATCTTTGACCCTCCAATTCCGGCCATTTGATCGCGTTCTGGTATCTTCCGGCTGGCTTCATCACAGCGATTACAGTGTGTCATAAAGATTTTTCCTGTAACGATCTAATTTCCGAAATTACTTTTTTCTTTTATTCAAAATTGTTTGGTTTCACGAAATTTTAACTGAAATAGGGCAAACATGCGAAGTGTTTAAAAATTTCTTCGTATGTTACAAACATGATTTACCAAAAATATCTTTTACAATTTCCTTTGTGAATAATTTCACTTTAGTTACCATTCTTTAAAGACTTATTCTCGAATTTTAAATAAAATACAGCGGTCGCGCGAAATGTTTAAAAACTTATTCGGTATAAACCATATCTTCAACTTTAACACAAATATTTTTACAATAATTTCCTTGACGTAATTTTACCGTAGTTACGATTAAAAAAAAACAAAAAAAAAAAAAAAAATGTATTTAGATACAAGCACGCGAAATTCAAAATAAACTACAGCAAACATGCAAAGTGTTTCAAAAATTATTCGTTAGATACAGCATCATTATAAATTTGTAACATTGTTAGCAACACAGAACTATAATCTTGACTACGAAAAGTATGATTGTGTTCTAGAAATTTATTAATACCGTATACATATATTTAAACGGCATTCATAAAATCAAAGAGTCTGAAATATATCTCTATATACAGATGATACTGCAATAGTAGCATCATCCTATGGAACAGACACACAATAACAAATAGACAGTAAATAGCAGCTGACACGTTAATAAAATATTTTAAAAAGTGGCAGGTTTAAACAGCGATAATACGGAAGCCATTTTGTTTAGCAGAAGACGACCCCTCAGCATACGAAAAAAAATAAATATCCAAGACAGACAGGTTGGATAATGGAAGGATGAAATCTAGTACATCTAAGTTTAACACTGGATAAAAGATTAATTTTCACGAAACTTATCAAAAATAAAGTTGCAAAAGCTCAGAAAGAGATTTGTTGTCTATAAATCGCATTTAACACCTGAACTTATTATCTATAAACAAATCATTCTTCCCAAAATATTATATGCAGTAATAATTTCGTCGTCTACTAGCTATATTATGATAGCGCGGTAGCCTAGTGGTTAAGGCGCTTGACTACCAAATCAGAGGTCACGGCTTCGAAACTTGTCTCGTTCCGGATCAGAATCGTTCCCAAGTTCATACCTAATCTGAAATAATTAGGTACCAGAGGAATCTGGAAAGGTAAAGGCGGCCGAGAGAAAGAAACTAGCCCTCCCTATTTTCATTAGTGTCGTTGGGCTTAGTACAATAAGAAAATCTTAACTTCACAATCCATGATACCTTATCAAGAATATGGGACTTACTTTACTTTTTACTAGTTAATGTATTTTTCAAGAACTCCGAAGAATTCAAAATCATTGTCTACGAATAGTACTAAATAAACCACAATACACTAACATCAACACTATATGCGTGAATATGTAAAAATAACCGTACATTCAGGAAATAATTACAGAGAACAGGCGGAAATTTTTTGAAACGTGCAGTGCATCTGACTTAATATTAATAAATAATATAGGTTGTTCCTATGATTATCAAAAACCCCAAAGCATAGATACAAAAAATATAAATATAGAAGGATAAAGCACATACTATTAATTTAAATGAATAATTTTATAAAACTCCTGTGTCTGGCAATTGCGTAATGTCTAAGTTATATATTTTGTATCTCGTATTAATATTAAGCAAGTTGCCGATTTCCATTTCTAGACGCGTACGTAATATTCGTTATCGATTAAATTAGTATAAATCTTCCTTTATTCTCTGGAAGGATTTACGCATGTACATATATAGGTTTCCTTGTTTATTGTTTTTCCGGCAAACTAAATTTAATTATGTACGACTAATGAAATAAGTTAATTTATAAGTCTCATGCTCCTATCTGGCTTACCTTCTCGCTTTCGGTACGGATAAAACAAAATCTAAATGTGTTATATTACTTTATAGAAGTGTACACAAATATACGGTTGTTTATGTTATGTTTATGTTCAAATTTTAAGTCAGCGCAAAATTATTTAAAATGTTTTAAAACTTTATTCCCAAATATAAAAGGCGATGTATTTTTTAAAAAAAAAAAGAAGAATTTAGATATATTTTTCAAATGTTTACTTAAAATAAAGCGATCTTAAAATTATTTAAAACGTTTTAAAACTATATTCCCGAATATTGTACATTTATTGAACTTATTTCACACATCGTGAGTATTAATTTTATTTTAGTAAAAAACTGAATTCAATTTAGCTAAAAAGTTGACACAACATTTATTGATTCTGAGGCGGTACGAAGTTCGCCGGGTCAGCTAGTATACTATAAAAATATATATTTTGTTAAAATATTTTAGAAATTAAAATTACGGAGAAATTAATAAGGAATCCAGAGACAGGGATTTTATTGGCCGCAATTAGACATATTATTTACATTGAAATCTTAAGTTCTTGCCCAATTTTGCTGATGTAAAATGTATTTAATTTTTGTTTTAATTATTAAATCTCCAATATTCGTTAAAAAAGAAAAAAAAAACGAAAATCGAATAGAGGAAATAAATACAATTCACTTCAACTGTCTTGCCATTTTTACATTTACAACGCTGAGTATTTGCGGATTTTTTAGATTTTTATCGTAAATTGCTTACTTTCCGCATATTAGCCGCACGTGTCTTTACAATTGCAGTCTTTTACACGGCTTACCGCTTTTATTCAGCACTCTGTAAGTCTATCTTTTAGGAAACAACGTTGTGTCGATCGTCACACATGTAATGTCACACATCTAGCGCGGACATTTTTGCACTATTTATGTGTTAATCAAAGCAATTTTATGAACTCACCGAAAATTATGGTATTGAAAACAAAAGTGTGAGAAAAACAAATTTTTCCCATTTCTAACAGCTATTAAATTGTCGTTCGTTACCTAACTGATTTATTACAATAATATAGTAAATTACGCGTTTTCAAACCGAAATGCGTTTGAATTCTTATAGCTAACATCAGCGTAGTGTCTGAGAAATAGAACATCGTGCTAAATATACAAGCAGAGTTTTGAGAAAAAATCGCCGATTTTGCGAGAAAATCTATGTATATTATTTATTTTGAAAAAAAAAAAAAATACACTCTTCTTTACTGACTGCTTCTAATAAACTGCTGCGCTTCCTTTTTTTTTTATGTAATTCCATCGATCAAGAAAGAATTATTCCGGTTAAAATTAGGAGACAATTCCACCTAACAGAGAATGGTTACGGCAGCCTGCTGTATGTTCAGGTTTTTCCTTTTAATTAGCATATAAATTTTTGTCGTTATGGTTACCTTGCTTTATTAAACGATAATCATTTTTTAGCGGTAGGTGAGGAAAAGTAATGAAGTAGACGAAGAAATTCCTGTTGTGACAATGATTGATAGTGGTGATTATTAAAAGTGGAAAAAGAATCGTCGAACAGCGTTGAAGATGTGAAAGGAGAGAGAGAGAGAGAATGAGCCGCGAAAAAGCAAAATTGATTAATTTCTTCCATTAAACCGAAGTAGAAAATTATTACAGTTAACAACTTACACTGGCTGATGAAAAACCAACTAAATTGTTTGTTAATTCTTTTTCGTAGCCCGTGTTTTTTGTTTTTTTTTAAATTTTCTTTTAAACAATTTATCGACGTGCCTTGATATCGGCGTAAAAAAACATACAGAAGCCGTAATAATGTATTTATGAGCGCAGTTGGTTGATTGATGAGCTCTCGTACAAAATTATCTTCACGGAACTTAAACCAAACGATAGAGAGATGTAGAAAACCAATTCGAACATTCCGTATGGTTCGTGGAACGTGTATGTGTTTACGTTAACGATGAAATTAGCACGTTTGCGTCTTATTTTGCATCGCGTTCTAAAAATGAAACCAGTTTCTAGGAAAATTTGTTGCTCTGTTGTTTTCAGAGCTAGCAGTTTTCCCGATGAGTTATACTAAAGCGACATTTTTGTCGTCGAAATAACCGGCGCAATTAGCGTAGTGGATGTCAGCAGTTCGGCAATTCTTTTCTTACGTCAGAGGCAATAAGAAAAACCCTTAACGAAATCGGTAATGCTTTTTGAGTTACGTTTTTTCTCTTCTCCACCAGGAGGGCTAATAAGAAAATGCTATAACGAAAGTTTTTTAGCACGTTAAAAGTTTATTTTGTGAAAAATGACATAGTCAATTAGAACCGACGGTGCTATAAGAAATAATACTAACAATAGAGCGGGACTCTTCACAACGAGGTCATCTCCGTTTTTACTTTTCCAGATTTCGCTAGTTATTTCAGACTAGATAAACCTGCGGGCCACTTGTATCCGGAACGAGACTATGACACCTCCGGTTTAACTACTAAGCTACCGCGCTGCTTAACCTATTATGTGTATATATTATACATATACATATATATATACATATATATATATATATATATATATATATATATATATATATATATATATATATATATATATATATAAGCTCACATATGCATATGTGCATATTAGCGAATTTTCAGGTATTTCTAGTTTTAGGCAGTGCCAAAGAAAATTGAAAAGGAAGGAAATCTGTACTACCCTCTGGCAGTAGGGATTATGCTGTCTAAAGAGTCAGTCTACAGCAAGGAAAACACTTAATGTGCAAAATAGTAGTCGCCCGTCGGTGTCTAGTAGTAATAAATTCCGATTTTTAGTTTTTCATGTTCCATTCACCAGTCGCTAAGAGCGCACTGGGGATGTCTAAAACAACAGCGTACACATAGGCAAACAGATCGAAGCGTTTAGTTATATACTTCACCACGCGAACATGTGTGTGTTGTAGATACATTGCACATGTTTTCACTGCGAGAAACTATAACTCTACATTGTTGCAATTTTATCACAGCGACGAAATGACATTCACAAAGCCTTATTTATAAAAATCTAGCAAAAACCTTTTGCCTGTGACAAAAGCGCTAGTGCAGCAAAACAGCGATTATTAGATCGACGATTTAGAAACGTTTATTAATGCGAGCGGACCGTACTGATAAACGGATTTCTCCATTTGTAATTTTCCACTAAATAATACGTTTCAACTTTTTTTTTTTATTATAAGATGAACGCGGCGCTGTCTATATTTCATTTTATACTTCTTAAATTACAGTTACTTAATTAACCTTTTATTAATTAGTTAATTAATTTTTTTAAAGTTCATTTGGCATAATTTTTTTTTTTTTGTTGTTCGCACGATTTATTTCCTTAATCGAAATTTAAATATTATTTTTCATTTGCATATATATATATTTTTTTTTTTTTTTTAAATGTGGCTTTTTAATTTGGTTTTGATTATGTGTCGAGTTAACTTAATTTCAACATTGATCTGTCTTAGTACTAGGGAAAACATCGGGATCTGCCATTGATATACGTATAACATATACGAAAATATATAGTGCTCGGCTAACAAACCGGAGTTTATCTATGAAACTTTTTTCGTTCTGGATCCTAGCCGCTCGCACGGGTACCCAGCCTAAAATTTAATTAGGTAACCGCGCAAAAGCGTCCGAAAGAAAGAAACTAGCCCCCAATGTTTTCAAATCCATAAGGCTTAGTACATTATGTAAAGTTTAATTTCACATCCTTCGGAACCCTGTGTGCGGGACTTACATTACTTTTATTTTGTACTATACAGTATGGGTGTTAAGAGGTTGCGCGGTAGCCTAGTGGTTAAAGCGCTTAGCTATCAAACCGGAACTGTCAGAGGTTATCGAGATTTGTCTCGTTCCGGATCCAAGTCGCTGTCCCAGTGGAGACCTGATCTGAAATTGAATATTGGTTATACGAAAGAAATCTGAGTAAGTAAAGGCGGGTGCTAAGTAGAAAGAAGCTGGCCGCAGTATTCTCCTCAGATCCATTTGAACCTTAAGTACCATTATAGAAAACTTAACTTCACAATACATGATACCTTATATCGAGGATATATGGGACTTACTTTACTTTACAGGTTAAGAAAGGATATTAAACGTATCATCGTTTTATTCTCGTACTGAAGTGAGTTCTGTAATCGGAGTATGCAAGAGGAAAGGAAATCAACCTGAGAAGTATGGCGTAGAAGTTTTAATAAAAATCGACGTTAGGAGACGATCGAGAGAAGACTATAAAAGACGATAAATTATATTGAGAAACCGGCGTAGAGCGCGCGTGTCGACAAAGCGATTAAACTATCAACAAGAGCTACACCAAAAGTATAGAAATAAATTAAGCTGGCGACGGGGGAGGAGGGCGAAATGAAGACACGATCGTCGAATAGCCGCTGATAAACAGAGTTTACAACATAGTTGAAATATGAAGGAAATCTCGCGAAATTAACATATAATCACCGACCGGGCGCACACAAGCGCATCACAATGATCATTAAACAAACTACGAAACCGGAATTGGCAACGAAACGATTTACAAAGGAAAATTTGCAATTAGAACGGAAGAAAATTTAATTTGTTTTCGCGAATATCGCATCCGTCGTCCAGACGTGCGTCTTTTGTTCTGCGAATACGCGAGACGGCATCCGCCATGATCCCTTCTACTAAATGCAATAATCGTCCCGAAGCTTGCCGACCAGAAGTAATCTGCTTAACTGGTGTCATCAATTTTATCGCCTTGTAAATTTTAATCTTCACACGAGCGCACACACATATATTTTCGCATAGATGGCGGTTTTGCGTGCGCATGTCGCAGCGACGTAAAGAACGTAATCCGGCATCGGTGGCGCTGAAAATTAATTTCACGGGAGCCGAGCGGTCGTCGGCTGGATAAGCTCGACTTGCGAAAATAACAGCTGCTCCGGTTCGCCTTGCCTCCGGATGCATACGATCTCGACCGAGCAAGTCCGGAAAATATACGAAAACGCTGTCGAGTTCGACATAACACATTTTCCGAGTCCATCAAGAATCTCCGTCAACGTCGGCGAACCACCGGTGCGATATCGGCGCGTTTTTATCGGACGATCTGCTGCGACGGCGTGTGTCTCGTTGAAATTAATGAACGAAAGTTATAATGGTAATTTTAAAAGACGGCTATTAGCAAGTTTCGCGTACAGATACGCTCTCGACTGAACAAGCTCTCCGCCCTATCTTTCTTTTCGTAATTGTTTTTGCCTGTCGCCTTTCTTGAAAAGCGAAAAATGGATCACACCCGACGACGACCTTTAAAATATTTCCCTCTAACCACAAAAATCCGTTTCCTGAATCAATTTTTTCCGCAGCTCCAGAATGACAAAAGGTTCTTTTTCGTAATTTCTCAAATAAGATCTCGCGATAAAGGGAGCCGTTCGTTCCGCCGCAGATCGATTCGCCATAGATCAATCCGCCATAGATCAATCCGCCATAGATCAATTCGCCATAGATAAATTCGTCATAGATAAATTCGCCATAGATAAATTCGTCATAGATAAATTCGCCATAGATAGATTCGCCATAGATAGATTCGCCATAGATCAATCCGCCATAGATCAATCCGCCATAGATCAATCCGCCATAGATCAATTCGCCATAGATCAATTCACCATAGATAAATTCGCCATAGATAAATTCGTCATAGATAAATTCGCCATAGATAGATTCGCCATTGATAGATTCGCTATAGGTCGATTTTTTGTACATTGAACTTGCTTTTTTATGAACTCATCAGCCGATCCAATGAAAATGAACATTTCGAAAACCTTTTTAGGTTACCGGTTGCACAGTTTCAGAGTTACTGAATTTGATTTTTTTTTGTTTGTATTCTTCGAAAATAAATCTTTGTATTAACGTTCTGTGTATTACTTGCCCGTACGGAGTCCTAAAAGTTACAGTGCGAGAAATGCCAGTTTATCTTCCGGCTATGTATCCATTACAATGATATACGTGCTATAGAGTCGATTAAGTAAGTGTGTTTTGTTTATCTCGCTTTTTATTTACTGCAAAGATACTCGTAGAGAATCGAGTTTAAATCGTTTCAGAAAGAAGTTTAAGAACCAGCACGTGTGTTTCACTCAACGTGATGAAGGGTAAAACAAAACAGCGGATAATCTAAAAGCGTTTTCGAAATGTTCGTCTTCAGCAGACGGCCATTCGATCGGTCGATGGGTTCATCTTACGGTTAGTTCATTCCCCGCCTATTTCAACCTTTTGACAAGAGTATCTGCTGCAAACACCATCCTCGCGGTATACGGAACTGATACAGAAAATTTTCAGAGAGGATCTATGTAGGGGAGCGAAAGTATATAAATTACACTTCTCCCGTATTACGTTCAATAGTGTGTAGATACGAGCAGAATGGAGCGGAATATGTTGTCATATGGTGGACTTGGCAACAGTGTCAAAACCTTTTCGGTCGGAAATTTCAGCATATTAAAATCGGAACTGCTCCGGTAGCGACGGACACTAAATCATTTTCTCTTAAAAATACGGCTGCTTCTTTCAAAAACGTATTAAAAAAATTTCTCTTCCGGCCTTCATTTAGGAAGACAGATTTCGTTTCTAATTTCTTTTTTCTTTTTCGGTTTTCGTTTTGAAAATCTTCTCTCAAATAGAAAGGATAAGAAAAACAAAAAATAAATTCCACTGCTCAAACGAAGAGTGAATGTATTCCGGTTGAAAAAATAAGCGGCCAGGTAATATGTCGTAGTCCATATGAAACAACCCGAAATCGTTCAATTACATTCATTTCAATACGGTAGACTAAACTTTTTGGCGGTCGCAAAGCGAAATAAATTCCAAAAGAAAAAAACGTTACCTATTTAAATACTAATATCAAAATCATTAAATCATTATCAATTACTCGCGTTAAAGTTAACTTTTATTATCACCGGTGAATATTAATTTTATCTAGTACAAAGTAAGCTCGTTTCATTTACTACATTAACGGAGGAATATGGCTTATTTGCACTACCGACTAGCTGTTATTATTTTTTTATATCTGCTCTTTGTTTTCGTTTTCGCTTTTGTCCTTACTAATTAAATGATATGGCATTTCGCGGTATTCGGTAAATATTGTGAAAATAAAAATTGCGAAATTAATCTGTTTCAACTTTATCGAACATCTAAAAGTACTATCTCCGTTTTGCGGCTAAATTATAGTCACAGTCAAAAATGTCTTCAATGTAGCTGAGATCTCTCTGACAAAGACAAAAGTTATCAGATAATGATAAATTCAATTAAATAATATTACCGAAATATTCGAAATTTTCCGTATCAGAGTTGAAAACAAGTCGGACGGTCCAAGTGTGGCCTCAGTAAATTCTAGAACATTAAAAGAAAGCAAAAACGAGCTCCGAATTAACTTTTATGCTCTCCGAACTCTTATTGTTTTAAATTCTAAACTTCGCACTTATATAAGTATATACCGATTTATAATCATTCTCGGTGAATTATTTCATTCTTGCGGATTACAATAATGGCTTGTTATTCAGTAATGAGATTGCGAAATTATTGGACTAAACCCGGCTTTTTACTCCATTGGCGAAATGGGTTTTTGGGAGTGCAACTTAACTGGTAGGAGAATTCGTAAAAATATGACGTCGTCAGTATTCTCTAATATGATGACTAGCAGGTAAGTTGGTTAGTTGTTTTTCGATATTTCCGTTCTCGGTTCAAGTCTTCGCTCTACAAACCTTTCTGAAAAGCGTGAATTCTGCAAGAGTTGAACTATACGTTACCGTTGATTTCGAAGATCCATGTGTGATGAAGAGTTCAAGGTAAGCCATATGGGATCCATTATTATGCGTTTTCAATAAGATCTCCTATACTAGCGTAACTAAAAAAGAACCTTATTCTATCGTGGTATTAAATGAGCTACAGACTTCGAAGAGATAAAACTGCATACACTGCTATTCCAATGCACTGCAGACGATCGTGCATTATCTACCGATGGTTTATGGAATGTTTACTGATTCGTAATCCGTATTGCGGCTTTTTCTTTTCTTGTTAATTATAGATTATTTTTATTCGATTATGACGGATAACGAATATATATTCCAAAATCGTCTAAACGAGGTTAAGCATTTTGAAACCATTTTCAGCAAATATAAACGAAAAGTGTATTTCCTAAGCTCTTTTCAATTAATAACTGAACATTTTTACTTTCGCCATTAAAAATCGGTTGCTCCGTTACACAGTACAAAATTAATTTTATAAAAGGTTGCAACCAATCGTATATTTTGGGAAAAATTTTAAAACCGTTTTTTCGCTATCCACATTTCGCTTGACACTGTGTATTTTAAGTGTTTTTTGTTTGCATTTTTCCGGTTGGTTTTATTACAAAAACACCGGAACGATCTTCTTTCCACTTTTTTCTTTTATCAAGCACTGTTCCCACTCCTTAAAGCGCTTTATTTATTCTTTCCCTTCCTTCTCCTTCTGTCATCCTAGCGATTGATACAGTTTCGTTAGCCACGTCACATCTCATAAAAATCTGATTCGCTTCCTCCTCTTCTCCCCAGATCTTGAGCCAATGTGTTGACGAAGCCAATTTAAAAAAAAAAACAATAATAAGGCTGCGCATAATTAACTCACACAGCCTCATGGTTTTAATCCACTTCTAATCAGCGCTCCGCATTCATTTAAATTTAATTACTCTCTTCTCCCCTCCTCTTAGCGTTTTTGTTTTTCCCTCTCTCCTCTCCCGATTGCCCCCTTCACAGTTCTATCTCTACTCCCGTATGTCATATGCAAACTACATCTTCTTTGAATTTGCTCCTGAATACTCTGTTCTGTACTCCAAAATCTTAACACTGGATTTTCTTGCTCCTTATAATTCTTTATCCTTTTATTCCCATCTCCGACTATAATCCCTGTACTTCAATTTTGCCTTTTCACCTATCTCTAATCGTCTTTCGATTTTAATCCCTTATTTTAATTTTTCCTAGTTGTTGGGTCAAAGCCGAAAAAAAAAAAAAGAAACAAGAAAGGGAAAAAACCTGTTCAGTTGATAAATAAGAAAATGTTTTTTCACTTTCGTTCTCCTGTTGCTGCTGACCAAATAGAACTTAAAACGTAAACAAAGAAATTTTTTTTTATTTTTATTATTATTAATTCATCACAACTGACCAACTTCAGTAGTGATCATTTTGCGATTAATTTAATGTGATAAAGAATGCTTTGTAGAGGGGTAGACTCAGTAGTACTCCCTCTGAACTTTATAATGGCTGGATAAGGTCTAAAGGTTTATTTCGCCACAGTCTGCGTATTTCACCGGAGTTATCCATCCGATTGGTAGCAAGTGGATTCGCATGAATGTTCAGTCGGGCGACATGTTTATTTGCTTGTTTTTTTGGTTTCATCCACCGCACTTCTCGGGGGGGGGGGCTATCTACTGGCCTCAGAATTGTAGGAAAAAACCTGATCTACTCAATTTTTTTTTGTAACCAAAGGAATCCATCTTTACACACGAGAGCAGACTCTTGTTTCGATCTACAGTCAGACCACTCCTTGGTTATATTAACGGTGAGTATTTCGCCAATAACAAAAACACCCGAGCCATACCTTATCAATAAAATAACCAACTGGCCTTTATTTAAACAATATCCAGAGACTAAGATAAGTATAAATATGCCGCTGAAAACTAATTACGACATTGATAAAGCGGTACAAAACTTAACAGAAACCATACAAAATGTTGCGTGGCTAGCCACTACCGCTGTAGAATATCCCGAAACATGTACTAACGCTAGTGTGTGAAAAGAGGAAATTACGAAATACCTGCAATACGACGAGAAATCGGGCTATTAAAATGCAACTTAACAGACAAACCAAGCAGCTCCTTAAAGTATTGCGTAAAAATAAAAACGAAATGCTTGCAACATTTCTGTCGAGTTTGTCGCCGATCAAAAACAATGAATACTCACTGTGCAAAGCAGACGTTTTCAACGGCCAACTGTGCGTATTCCGCTGATACAAAAACCTGGCGCGGTAGTTGGGATTCTTCGATAAAGCAGAACTTTTTGCCAATTATTTTTGCGATGTATTTACACCAAATCCTCAAGCTGCTGACTCTACAGATATCCTTGAATACCTGGAAAAACTGCTGAAAATGAGCCTCTCTCTTAACTATAACACCGGTTGCCCCTAGTGAGATACAGAAATTCTTCACAAATATGAAACGGAAAAAGAGTCCCCCGGATTCAACTTAATCACAGCGGAGCTTTTAAATGAGTTATCACATAAGAGTATTGTATTTATAACACAAATGTATAACGCCGTCCTTCGTGATTAATATTTTCCACTGGCTTGGAAGTTTTTGCAGACAATTTTTATACCGAAGCCTGGCAAACCATCTGAGGTGGTCTAATCATATAGACCTATCTAGTTGCTTCCTGTCCTTTCAAAAGATACTGGAAAAATTAATTTTTTAAAAAAAAGGTTGTTTCCAATATTATCTACTAATATAATTATTCCCGATTTTCAATTTGGTTTTCGTAAGCACTATAACACTATAGAACAGCTTACATGACTAACGAAGATTATTGAAAATAGCTTGGAAAACAAGAATGTTTGTACGGCCGCGTTTCTGGATGTCGAGCAGGCCTTCGATAAGGTATGGTATCAAGGTTTATTGTATAAAATTAAACTTCTGCTTCCTCACTCCTTCTATCTACTATTTAAATCGTATATTCAAGAAATGAAAATAGCCGATGAATATTCAGATATTTTTCCGGTAGGAACCGGGGTCCCGCAGGGGAGCGTTCTGGGTCCGATATTATACATAATCTACACGTCCGACTTCCCGATGCTGGATAATACAGAAGTAGCTTTGTACGCGGAAAGAAAGTTTTAACATTGAAAAAGTTTTCTAAGAACGGCTGTAGAAAAAATGGCCTTTCATAAGCAGAGAGCGCGCATTAAAAGTATACTTAATCACTGCTATAATCTTTCTTCTTTTTTTTTTTTCTATCCTTTTCTTAATGACCGAAAGAAAGAATGGAGAACGAGTGAAAGTACGCTTAAGAAATTAAATTACCTCGTAAAAATAAAACGGATCCGGATAGGAGTCATCTGTGGCATTGTAGTTGAAGATGGCAATCGTTGATTGGTTTTCAATCGAAGAGGCCAGTTGCTGCTCCAACAGTAACACCTGTTCCCGCTGCTCGGTTTCCAGGAAAAAGCTAGCTACCCCTGCCGCTCTTTCTTCTTCATCGATGTTGTTGGAAAAAGAGTTTATCATCTCATGCTGGTGAAAAAGTTCTCCAGACATGTTTCACCTTTATACATTTACCGCGAACTTCAATTAGTTATTCGCGCATTTCTGCACTTCTTCAACTTTTATCTTAATTAACATTTTCCCAATCTGCTATCCGCTGTTTTTGTTTTATAAAGCCGTTATCCAAGTCCTGAAACAACGTAACTTGAATTATTATTTTGTGAAACACTTTTAAAATAAAGTTTATAAGCAGAAAATTTAATAATAATAACAATGACAAAAATATAACCAAATCAGATCTTCATTATTATTGGTAGCAGTATTATTATTGTTATAAAATCCACAAGTGTGCTACATAGCGCAAATGGCGCAAGTGAAAATGAACAATTATAATAAATCCGAGGCTTAAAGACTGTAGGAAATCATTAACCAGGAGGAAATCGCTGGCTCTGGTGTGAGTTGTAACGATGTGGTGGAAGCAGTGTGCAATTGCATATAGTTCTGCATCCAATGCGGAACAGGCATCATTGAGTCGAGTTTCGCATGAGATGTCGTATCAAGTTTAGCAAATGAGGGTTACGATGATTATTTCATTAGCCTTATAAAATCATGAGACCCCCAAAGATCATCAGTCAGCAACATTTATGTGGTTGAAAGCTACAAAAAGATTAAGAAGACAAATTGGAGTGGATATTTAATGAAACAAATAGATGAGAAAAGACATAAGTGGAAAGTACTACTTCAGAGAAGGATAGCAATTAGATTATTCTCGGCAGAAAATAATTCGACTTTTATAGGACGTTTCGACACTTTGAATCCTCCGCAGAATGGTAATTTTCTAGGTTTGGTTGAACTATTGGCAAGTTTGACCCCGTCGTGATAGAACATTTACGCAGCATTGCTAATCACGAAACAGAAAACTTTTACTTTAGCAAAAACATACAAAATGAACTCATTGAATTACTTGGAAATGAAATAAGAGATACAATTATCATTGAAATAAAGAGATCTGAATATTTTTCATCCATTTTAGATTTGCACGCCTAATATCAGCTTTAGATTTTTTAATATTGATTGAATTTTTTATTACACGCGCACCAGTATGTGAGTCCAGTTGCCAGAGTATCACGGATTTATTTATAGACGAGATGATAAAAAAATATTATTTAGACATGCATGACTCTTCAGTCGGGTCAAGTCTATGACAATGGCGGCAATATGGTAGGGGAACGAAAATACGTCCATAGCCGTATTATCAGTGAATTTCTAAAGGCTTTTTTTAGTCCTTGCGGCTGTCAAAACTTAAATTTGGTTGTTTCTGACAACGCTAAAACTTTAGTTAAACCAGTGTCGTTGTTCAGGGTTATCTACCGGCTGTTTGTTTTTTTCTCATCTTCCACCAAAAAGATGGGAAGTAATCTCAAAATGTACAGAACATGTTACAAAAAATCTGTGAAACGCGTTGCAAAAGCAGAGTCTCGACAATATACTGAAGTGAGAGATGCACTACAAGAAGAATATGAGGAAAACACTGATCGCGTTGCTGCATCAGAAGCCAGGTCTCTCGCTCAAAATATATGGATCGATATGAATTTTTGCTCATTCTTGTGATTTGGTATGATTTACTGTACCAAATAAATATTGTTAGCAAATCCTTGCAATCAGAATCGGTAGACTTGTTAATTGAAATTAATTTATTATACAAATGTTGCCAATTTGTTAATGAATACAGGGATGCCGGCTATGCAGTAATCATAGCAAAAGAAATTGCCGAAAAAGCTGAAATTTCACCATATTTCAACGAATAAGAAACCGAAGAAAAAAAATGAATGTTCGATTACGAATCTTAAGATGAAACTCCAACAAACTCTGAACAAAATTTTCAGATCACCGTCTCACCCATTATTGATAGACACAATTATAAATTCATAAGAAATTCCAATGGATGTCTAATTTTAAATGCAATTTGGTGTTTCTTGTACGATTTAAAGTGACCAGTCGATAAGCTTGAATTGAAGCAATCGTGTTTAAATTTACAAAATAGTGACAACACATATTCAGACAACAATATTTCTGGAACGGACCTAGCTGAGGAAATACTAAGCCTGAAGCATTTTTTAAATGGCGACCAAGGGCAACCGAAAGATATTCTCAATGTTCTGAACAAAAATGATTGGTGTGATTTGTTTCCAAACACTTGGACCGCTCTTCGGATATTACAAACTATTGCAGTAAGTGTCGCCAAAGGTGTCTTTTGTATGTAAAAACATCATAAGAAACATGCAGCATAAAATAATAATTGGTAATAATTCAGATATTTTAAATTTAAAAAGTAATCTGTTTATTGCATAGGTATATTGGTAATGATGGTCACATTTCTTGGATGAATTTTTTAATCGTCCACTGTTAAAAAGCCCAAAAAAAAAGAAAGTAAAAAGAAATGCCGCTTTTATCTTGTCGCAGTGAAATTGCGTCACACATGCAGCGAAATAATTTATTATTTTTTATTTATCTTTTTTCGGGTTCACCAGCTGGAATAATTTGAGCTTCACCTCAAATATAGTATGAAGTTCGTTAGTCTCTCTTCACAGACACGAATGTTGTGAACTGATAGAATGTTGATTCATTTTGTCTTTGTTGAAACCATCTTTGTGACATGATCAAAAGCATTCCTTGAATACATGATCTGGTGCGTCTAAATTAATAAAATAACTCGGGCATAATAAACACTTGATTGCCTGAGATACTTTTCACGAAACTCGCGATATGCCTGATGTCCGTTTTAATTTTTGGCGGAACTCCAGCCAGTATAAGATAGTTCGGGTAAAAATGAAGAAAAAAAAAAGAAAATTAAAAAGTTTTATTAATGAAAAGATCCCGTTTCTTTTTAAAAAAAATTCTTCAACATAAAAAAGACATAATTTATATTGACGTCCGGAAAACTTATTTTTCATACATGCAAATTAACCGTTTTAACGTTCACCTTCGTAACGTGACTTTTTCTAGTCAAAGGCAAAGGCGTTTCTTCGCTTTTTCAGAAAACAAGAAATACTTGACAGTCGTTAAGATATTTAACGGAAAATAAGTCGCACCATCTGCTATCACGCAAATTTATAAAATGATATTTTCACTCACAATTTATCGTTCTTCCATTTAAAAGAAAAGAAAAGAAAAAAAGCTGAAATGGTTATTATTATTATTAATATTATTTTAAATTTGCGTGCCACGACGAATAGCGACTATCGGCTAGGGGTGAATATAGGTATAATATATATATATATATATATATATATATATATTAAATAAGATAATTACGGCATTTATATTGAGTAGCATAGCTCTGCATGATGCAGGTAACTGATTAAGTTGGAAAGGATAGTAGGGTCATCCAGAAAGTATATTAGGCAAGGAAGGGGTAAGATTATGTGTTGATCTATGAGAATCTGGAGAACGAAAAAATCGGAGTTACATGTGCTGCAGATTGGAGCCAGTTCTTTTGCAGTAGGTGTAGCCATGCATGTGTTGGGTATGTCCCAGCCGGAATCTGGTAACGATTACACACGCTGCTTAATTTGGCGAAGTTTGTTTGTACATGGAACGGACCGTCATCGTTGGTTCTATAGCGTGCCGAAAGCCAATTTTAGGTAGCGAACGATATCTGAAGCTAGTACCGCAGTGCCTGAAGCAGGAAGAATCGCTGCGACTTCTTTAGCTGCTCTGCGAGGATCACCGGGTGGCCTGGGGGAATCCAGAGAAATATTATCGCGCGAGGCGAGGCAGATACCTGTAGTTTGACTATTTCCTTGAACGGCTATCTCGATAACGATTTTCGAATAGTTTCACTTTATATGTTAGATACAAAAAAGATCGTTATCTGCTTAAATGAAAATTCGGTAGATTTGAAACAAAAATAAATTGTGGTCCTTTTAAAAATCCGCGCCCATTTTCAAATTTGTCAGTGGAAGTTACGTTTTCTAGTATCGATAGGTGATGGATAATTTTAAAAATTTTCATTGTTTGCTCGGCCGTCTCTTGATCTGTTTCATTTAAATCTCGTTGTGCAATTTGAACCAAATTTGGTTCAGTTAATTTTAAACAAGCTTCTACTGCGATACTTAAAATCTGCAGAATTTCATAAAGAAAGCGATCGAATTTGTATTATGCTGCTCTCTTTAAGTGAAATCTTCTTAATTGAGATCTAATTCGGTTTATCCGCATTTAAAGCGCTTTAGATGCTTAGTAAATATTCGATTAAGATCGATATACTACTTTTTACGTCGACTGACACAGAAACATACGTAGACTGAAATGGGAGAGGGGATATAGGAACAGGTATCGAATGTTTCTACTTTGAGATCTGATTTTACATCAAGTAAATGTTACATGTAAAACTCCTGGTGTGTTTTTGACGTCGCAGCGCGTGATTTTTACCATTAATTTCAATAATTTACAAGAAGAAATTATACAAAAGATGAGAGTGCATGGGGCGTAAGCAAACATACATCGTTTTAATAGGTAAATTAGCAACACTAATTTTTTTTCTTTACCTGTTCGTATTGCTACCATGAATTTCATTCGATTAGTCGGTATTTAAAATTAATTCAACCATTCAAATTTTCGACAATTGCGAAAATTGGTCGTACGTGTTTACCTAACGATGAAACGTGAGCCTCTAGCGAGAAATAATGTCTGCGCAAAAATATTTCATACGATTCTATCGTTAACTCGATACAGAGGACGGAAGAATGCGATTTAAACAAAGGTAAGGTGGAAGAGAAAACTGAAATATTGCAGATGAAAAAAAAAGTTTAGCTGAAAATAACAATGGAAATTTTAACCAAATAGTAAATTTATTATCCCGACATTGTCTAATCACGAAGAAGCGGATAGATGAGTTAATTAAAGATCTCATCGTATAACATATTTCGGTAACACTATTCAAAATGAAAGCTGAATATTTTAAAATTTTATTTATAAAATTATTATTACATTATTAAAAAGAGTAGCAGTAGAGCACAAGTTTCGCGACAAATAACGACTCTAAATAAAAAGAAACATTTTTTAAACAAATTTCTAAGGACTCTAAAGGTTTATTATAAAAAAAAAAAAAAAACACCCGATATCGTATTCGCGATGCTATTAAAAATTTTTTCTACAAACTCTCTAAATGCCACATATATTTCTGGTTGCGTTAAACATATATTAATTAATTTAATTAAAATATTTCACGGCAATGGCTTTGCAGCACAAAGAAGTTATACCACAAGTTGATGATTTATTTTATTTGCATTCTTCCCATTGAAATGGAAAATCCACCGCTAAACTCTAATAGTTATTATAAAGTTGTGGAAAGAAACATTTTAATTATTTCGCCAACATTTCCACATTAAAATAACTTGAAGATATAATATTTTGTTAAAGTAATGAAAAGTTTTCGGAGCTTCTTTCCTTTCTAATTCTGCAAATTGGCGACCTCGGTACCGGAAATCTTTTACGTACGTTATGAACGATGGAAGTTTACAAAAAAATATAACGAACGCGAAAAACTTCATCAGAATTATATCTCGTAGAAAATGTCATAATCTGCACAGTATAAACATTATCGAGAACAGGTTATACCACACCTCGCGAACTCGATTTTTTCGTACTTTTTTCTTCCGAACTTAGGCTGAAAAGTATTTTACGCATGTTTCGATGTTTGCGATTTTCTCCCTAACGCAAATAATTACTTCCCTGCTAATGATCTAAGTAATATGAAAGAAAAGGTTAGGTATATGTTTCTCAATTCGCAATATCAACATTCACGATTCAGATTAAGGGGGGTTTTTAAAAATAATAAATTTATTAATGTCGGCAGATCAGCGTGAAACATTGGGCGCCTGTGTAATATTACGAAAGACAATTGGCGCGGCAGACATAGCACTCTAGCGAGATATTGCGTAATAGTATAAACAGCGATTGCCGACAGATAGCGCTAGAGTGCATCTTACCGAACTAATTAATTTTAAATTCAAATATTATCCTTAAAATTTTCAAATCTTATTAAACGTATTGCGCATAGTGTACCGAACGTTTTAAGTGCGGCTACATGAGTACAAATAAATGTATCAATACACACGCTGACCGCCATTTTTTATTTATTTATTCACCCGCCTACCTTTTTTTCTATCGATACACCGTTTAAAAATTGCACAGGTCTACTTTTCTCGTTACATTACAACGACCCGGTAAAAAATAAATATCGTAAACTAATACTAGCACAAAGAATAATACGAAAAATCTTCACTTACGCCTGTATTTCGGCAGTATTCGGGAACCTAGAATAAATTTTACGTAGGCACTACAAATGGCAGAACAAAGAAGAATTAAAAAAAAAAAAAAAAAAAAAACAATTTTTTCTAAAAATTCATTTCATATTGGCTAAGAGTATGTTATCATAATTTTTGATTAGTTCCTATTTCATCTTCCGTGCGTGCGTATGTTCTATCTACGGTATTATTTATTTCCTAAAAATTAAATAAATTTTCGTTTATTTAATATCGCACGTTTAGCATTTTTAATAATTTCACTTTTATCCCTACTTTCGTGAAAAACATCGAAATGCGGTTAAATGCTAACAACTAGGAATTAATTAATAATAAACATTGAAATGAAAAAAACTTTAACTGAACATGAAGGTCTAAAGACAAAAAAACATAGCCATCAGTGATGGGAGTAGGTTCAGAAGGATACGTATGTGCGGATCCGTGGAGTTAATTTAACTTCGGCTACAGCTCCGGGGACATGTAAACTCCGACCCAGTAAACACAAACTAAATCGATGAATATTATACAGATGTTCACACAGTTCCGCTATGGAGTTTAAAATATAGATGTCGAATAAACCGTTTGTCTTTTCCACGTTTCACAATGAATATCTGAGAGCAGGAACGTGCCAAATCAACTTGAACACAATGATAACGTCAGAATTAGAAAAAAAAACTTTACCATCATTTTCTCTGTAGACATAACTTTTTCCATGATTATACTCCTACATTAGCTATTTTGCAATTTGCTCCTCTCTTTCTAACACACACGTAATCTTAACACTGGTAACAATACACAATTTATCTCCAATTTTTAAGCGCACTACTGTGCCCGGATGATCCATATGAATCCGATATAGATACGTATCTGGGATACAGTTCCCGAACCTGCGATTCAGTTATCCATATCGAAGAAATAACTAACTTACCCATCACACTGATATAGCCATGATTCGATGTTTTCCGAATAGTGTGAAAAATTATAGTTATTGGTTGTTTCCTTTTATTTATTTATTTTTTTTTTTTTTTTTTTTTTTTTCTCGAAAGAAAACTGTTTATGTCTTTAATTTGGAAACTACAAGCAAACACTGAAACGTTAATAAAATTTTCGTTATGTAAATCTGCCAAAGCTATAAAATTGTGTGCGTATTTGTCTCGAAATTCATCTCTTTCAGATAAATATTTCGAGCAGAGGTACGTGCATCCCCGTAGCAGCGATATGTCGCGAGAAAAGTATAATAGACATTTCGTTAAATAAAAAAATCAGAAGTAGCTGCTACATAGATTGAAATTTAAGAAGAAATTTTCTCGATTTTTTTTTTTAAATTTTCCAGAAAAAAAGATAATATTTATTTTTCCCGCTTTATAAGGAAACCGGAAGAGCCGAAACTTTAATTACAAACGAACGTGAATATTGAGTTTATAAATGTTCAAGGGTTTTCATTTCGGTCGTGAATTTACATATATTGCAAGATGTAGAGCTAAATTACCGCTTATGTATAGAACCAGCTACCACCACAACGTAGTTCGGTAGACAGTGGTGTTTCTGTTTCTCCGAATTCCACTGCTGCACATTGAAAACAGAGATAAAAGTTCCGCATGCGCTCGATTAATAATAATGTCCACAGTTGACAAGGCCAAAAAATAATTAAAAAAAAACTTAACAAATCTTAATTCAATATATATACAAATATCACTTTATCCGTATTATAAAATTCATGTGTTTTTAGTTGTAATTAACGTTAAATACCGAGTAGCGCGGGCATATACTTTTAATGCGAGTACTCCGAATAAACGGAATTTTCAATTCTTCGAATTCGTAATCTAAACGTAGTAAGCGAAGCAACTGATGACAGACAACACGCACCTTAACGAAAAGAAAAAAAGCTAAAGCGAAGCTATCGTATTCCAGTGTAAATTTGATCAACAAGGATGCCGGCTGGAGTTTAACTTTGAGTTCAATAGTATTCTGGACTGTTGAAATTTTGATATTTAAATTTTTTTTTCAAATACAGCAATTTAATTTTCGCGCCGAAATATTTACATTTCACTTTAATATCCGATTCGCCGCAGAAATAAATCAAACTGTTTACAGGAGGCAATCCGTAACATTTTATATTATTCCATTGTTAATTTATTTCGACGTGTTTTTTTCCGATCGTTCGAATTCTATATTGAACGGTGGCTAGTAAATAAATACGTATACCTGAAGAAGTTATTAAAATTTATTTACTTTTTGCCCATTAGCAAAAACTGTTGCTGGAAAAACTTTTTCGCATTCATAAGCAAAAATTATTTATTTTTCGGGAACTTAATTATTATAAAAATACGTCTGAAAAGGGAATTTATGAGCTTTCTATTTTGCAAAGAAAATTATTTAACCAGTTAAAGAATTGCTACAAAAATGCTTGGCTAATTTTTTTTTTTTCGTATAAATTATTTCTGAATGGAATATTGATAATTAGCTCAACTGTTCTTTCTTATGTATTCTCCAAGAAACCTGTACTCCCTTCTTTTCAATTTCAGCTTTTTCATAAGTCTTCTAGCTTCAGTATCAGAGCAGTCTCAGCACTTACTTAGACTGTTCTTCTTCTTCTTCTAGGCCCAGAGTAGATTGTATTCCAATCTTTGTGACCATTTAAACTCTTTCTTCCATTTTATAATTTCCTCATATATATTTACGTAACTCCAACAGTATGTAATTCGTTTATTACGACCTTTACTCTGGAACAAAAAGGTCTAATTACTTCCGTACGATTTTCTTAGCTTCGTATTTAAGCTTTTTGAACACATTATCAAAAACGGTTGGTTTCGTGGCTAAGTATGCCCGTGCCTTGATGCCACTGACCGGAAATTTCTCTAATATATATATATATATATATATATATATATATATATGTCTCGTTCCAGATCCGAATCGCTCCCAGGTTCATACCTAATCTGAAGTAATTGGGTACCAGAGAAATCTGGGAAAGTAAAGGCGGATCCCAAGTAGAAAGGAACTGGCCCCAGTATTCTCCTTAGATCCATTAAGCTTAGTTCATTGTGAACCTTAACTTCACAATCCCCGACGCCCTGTCAACGGTATGGGACTTACTTTACTTATATATATATATATATATATATATATATATATATATATATATATATATATAATAAACTCGCCCATGCTTCGGAATGGATCAAGCCCCCTTCAGCACCAGGTCGTTCTTCTATAATTCTTATAGAAGAGTAAACTTTTTCATTGGCTACGCCGTTCGACTGAAAAAAATCTTTCAGTTCCAATTTTCACCACCAGGGGATGTAGGAGCGCCAATATCACATTAAAACCATTTTATCAGTTTTTGTGACAGGACACTTTTCCGGATAACCTCTGGCGTAAAAATGGCGCATAGCCATTAATATATATATATATATCCGCCATCGGTAAAAAAATTTTCTACAATCCTAGTTCTGCTTTTGATAATACTTAGCCTTTCTGCAAAGTAAACTATTTCTCTTTAATATTTTATTCCGTTGCCTTATTGAATACCAATTTTTTCCAAAACATAATAATTCATCTCTTCAGTCTTTTTTTCACTGTTTTTATTTCGATAAAGCTGTAGAAACGAAAACCCAGAATGCTAAAGTTGAAGGTTTCAGGAACGTTTTACACATGATATAAGGGTTTGCCATTTATTATCGTGCCTTCGTTTTTCAACATTTAATTCTTCAGCCTCATCGCTCTTCACATTTCTTTTGTTTCTTTATTCGACGCTAATGATTTTATGATATTCTTATCTACTCTTCCTCTTATCTTTTCCATCAATTATGAACTTCATAAAACTCCCTTGGAATTTGAAAAAAATTTTACCCCCTTTCCGCCTCTCTATTTTTTCGGAAAAATCTCTCTTCATACTTTTTATATTTCATCCTTATGTTTCTCAGTTAACCTTTCTTCGTGTCACCTGCCTATTCCTTTAATCAGTTTCTTCTCCTACCGCAGCGCCATTCTTAATACTACTTGTCCTTTCACCTCACATCAATTACCTACATGCACTTTTACCTTTAAAAAAGTTTCAATATTTTAAAAACCCCATTGCCTCAAAAATTGGACGATGATTTTTATAAACTGTTGCTCAGTTTTTTATGCTGGTGCTCTTTTAAGTTTGATGGTATTTTCAAAACTGTAGTTTCCGTTTTTGTATCGGTGCATACACGACTTTACCAAGATGCTTAATCGAACGTTTTTACATCACTGTTACCAAATTCCTGAATTCTTATCAATGTATTCTTAATAACTAACGATTTCTTCTCGTAAAGGTTCAATCTTATCCTTTTTCTTTTTGTATAATTTTCACTCTTCTTTTATTTTCTACAACTTTCCTAACTTACATCTCTTCGGCGCATATTCATTTTCTTGATATTTATTTGTTTCCTCTTTGTAGCATAAACATTTTCTCCGTCCCGTAATGCCCAATAAATTCAGTTACTTCTTTCAATTGTTTTCTTTTTATTCCTCCTTCTTGTCAAATTTGTTGCTACCATTTTTATACCTTCAACGGTAAGTTCAACCCACAAAGCGTTTTATTACTACCTTTTTTCTAAACCCTTTTCTAAATCCATCATTAATCTAGTTATTCTTTACGTTCGCTTTTTAATTTCCACATTATTAAAATCCCGTTCTCTACCAAGGAGTCCCTATTGTGAATTCCTGTTAACGATTTTGTCAACTCATTGGTACGTTGCACTTAAATTCTTCGCTCCCTTTCTGATTACTATCGTTTCCTTTTCCAAATACTTTCTTTTTCCGTTGACCTATAACCCTCTACTACTCCTCTTTGTCAAATAACATAATGTTAGCCATTCTGTTATTTCCTCGATAATTTGCTTTCGTTTTAGTCACGGTCTACTTACGGTTTTTTTTCCATGTTTCTCGTGGTCAGTCGCCTCTGTATTGATCCTCCTGACTTAAATAATGTTCCATTTGAATACCTATTTATTTTCTCTAAACGTGCGATCGTTTAATCCTTTATTTACACTCTTTATAATTCCCGCTACATTTTTGCTCTTCTACTACCATTTGGCTTCACCCCTTATTATTATTAGCCGCTTTCATTTCTTCAATCGTTGACTGTTTACTGATACAATTCCTGTAGTTTCTAGTGGTATCTTGTTATTTCTCTAACAACCTTGTCGTGTAAATTTTTTTTTGCTGACTGGTCTAGAGACTAAAAAAAGAAGAAAATATCCAGACTACATTGATTTTTAATAACAACAATCTTTCTTAAACATAATTACATTGAATTAAAAATTAAAAGCCGAAAGTAGAATTGGAAAAAAGTTATTTTCGATAAAAAAAAACCGCGGTAATAAAATTACGTTAGACTGACGTTTCTGAATATAATTTGATTTGCAGCGCTTACACATTAAATTCATTAGAAAATAATGTTCGTAATTAGTGTAGTATCATTTATTATCTTAAGAAAAATTCGCACAAAAACAGTTCTCAGTCGAATTAATTTGAAAGTGTCAGCGATAATTTCATTAATTTAATTCGACTGAATTTCGGAGTTTTACAATTAAT
This sequence comes from Icerya purchasi, assembly GCA_039619475.1. Lineage (NCBI taxonomy): Eukaryota > Metazoa > Arthropoda > Insecta > Hemiptera > Monophlebidae > Icerya > Icerya purchasi. The sequence continues at coordinate 119,118,542 of CM077116.1, read as the reverse complement.
AATTTTATAGATTGGTGGTGATTTTGAAATTCTCACGCGTTATAAATTTTTTCTTTAAATTTCGATTGTGTAATGTATTTCACAGGTACTCTATCAGTTATAATTAATTAGAAAGGTACGAAATATGTTTTTTGATGTGAAATCATCTTATACGGTGGTTTTCGCTTGGGAAGTAAAAATGTCCAAGCGTTTAACAATATAATAAACGTAATTAACTTAGTTAATTATTAATTTACTCCATAGGGGGAACATAATTTGGAAAAAAACTTTTTTTTTTATAAAAAATCAAAATATCACAATGTTATTTACTATGGGGAAATTTAAATCCGTTTAAAGAAAACGAATTTGAAATCGCAATATTACCATTTTACTTATACGGGGCATTTTCCGCTTGCGGAGTGAACATTTTCGAGCGTTACCGTTACCTTTTTTGTAAAAGATACTTGGAGTTTTTTAAAATTATTATATTAGTAATATTCCGTAAAAAAGGAGGAAAAATACAGGAAATAAAACTTTTGGAAAAATGAACGGGTGAAGCAACGGGGGCAAAGCTAGCAGGTAGGTAAATGGACCGTTTATAGCAGGGGTGGCCAACACGTCGACCGATCTACCGCAAAGGTTTTTAAAGTAGCCCGCGAAGCTAAAGTTGAACAATCTGCTTTCACTCAAATTATTAATGTTTAAAAATCTTAATGCGATATTTTATTCTTGCAATAATAGACTGTCTGTGCAACGTACCGATATTGTTTGTATTTATCCCGATGAACAATGCAAATGAATGTTAACTTTTAAATTAATTGTAGTCGTAACGCATGAGCATATAAATGGCAATCGCACAAAATGGCGCAAAATCATGTGCCTGACAGCAAATAATGAGCTTATTACCCACGGTTAATTTGAAGACAAATTTATATACAATAAGTTTTAATTTAAAATTATGCTAAGAGAACTTCTGCCACAAATATGCACTCATATCTACAAACTAAAGCTGATTCGTATCCTAAATTAAATGATCAAGAATGGCTTCTTAATCTTGCTTTTTTTTTTTTTTTTTTTTTTTTTTTTTTGGTGATAAGCATGTTTCCCCCAAAAGAGAGAAAGAATCTTTACATAAATATAATTCTAGATGAAATAAAATTGTTTTTATTAATTTCTAAATACAGATTAAAACGAGCTTTTTTTTTTCCCTGATGGCGCCCATGCACCATTTTTAACTACAATGGTTATTACAGCACATGGGCCAGGGTAAAAATACTCAAGAAGTTAATTAAAACATTTTAAACATTTGGCCCCAGCTTATGAAGAAAAGTTGGTGGAGAGCGAATCCATACTCAAAGACTTTAGCACCAGTGCAGCGGTGAAACCAAAGGAAACAGCTTGCGTACAAGTCCGCAACACAGTGAGACATTTTCGTGTTTTCCCGTAAAAGTAGGTTTCGTACAGCCATTCAGGCATCCGCCGACATTAAAACGTCGTTCGCTTCGCGGCCTCCGTCGATATGAGAATGTCGCCGTGTAACCTCTAAATGCCTTGTAAATATTATATCGCAAAGTATTATTTCGAGATTGAACCTACCTACTGTACCTCTAAATGCTTTGTACATATTATATTTCAATGTATTTGCAAAAATATATATTTAACAACTACTACCGCTAGTACAAGGTTCCTTATTTACATCATTATCGTTAGGGGTCGTAATAGTGAGCAATGGCCGATGGTGAGAAAAGTACGACACATAAGCTAACGTTTGTACGTTCGATACGTTTCGAGTAAAGATTCCGTCGATGCACGTCATATTTCGCGTTGTCGAAAGGTCCACCGAATTATTCATCTCACAACCGAACGTTTCACTCATGAATTGACGGAATCGCAATCCATCGTCCGAGCGGAAATCGATGTTGAAATCACCACAGACTATGATCGGTAAATCGTACAGCTTTATTTCATCGATAAAGAGAAACAGACCTTTCAGCTTGATCTACTCCAACTACTGCAAGATCCATCTTCATCAAACCCAATTGCTCAATGAATTAACGTGATCTTAAACGAAACCTATCTAAACTCTTGTCCAACAAAATTCATCTGGATCCCAAGTCATATACATGATACGGTGGATTTGACTGCCAAAGTTGCCACACTCAACAGCACAATTTCTACTCTTATTCGTCTTACTGCTGAAAACCTCAAGCAACATTATAAACAACTAATTCTTTCTCTGTGGAAGCGCCATATGCATAAACCATAAAGCAATGAGCTTTGAGAATTAAAAGTAAGAGTACGGTAGTAGGTAACGCTCGAAGAAATTGATCTTATCGTTCAACGTTGTCCCGTTTGAGAGGTACATCGCTACGAGTAACACACGCTCTCCATCGATCGTTGTTTTGGCTTTGCATATATCACCGACGTCCATCGATATCACGTTACATTCTTCGAGACCATTTTTTTCCTGATTAATACGAATCAGCGGCCGACTGCGGCTCTTCAGAGCGTCCGAATCCAATTTCCTTTCGTAAATCGCTATACCACCAGCCATGTTGCCGTTGTCGCGTTTGTGTCGATTTACGAGCGAGTAACTTTCAAGTTCAAATTCATCGCAATCGGCGTTTGATAACCACGTTTCAGAGAGAGCGAGTAATCTACACGAAGGTATAACAAAGTCACACGTTATATCGAGCGAGTGTGAGCGCAACGACTGAACGTTGAATGAACATAGCGTGAGAGCATCGACAGTCCGAGTACGCGAAAGATCCACAAAATCTCGACAGCGGGAAGCGTGCGTGCTCAAACGATGACGCGTAAGACGTTCAAACTCAGTTCTAATGTCTTCCAACTGTTTTTCGCGTCCGTGGTAAAATCGGTGGTCGCCATTCCTATTCGTTAGGAACAACCTTTCGTACAAAGAACATCGAGACAGAGCGACGTACACGAGTTGCTGGTCGTGCGATTTCGAGTATTCATATACCACCGCCGGGTATGTACTGTCTTACGATTTGTGAATCGATATCGCGCAAGCAGGTGTGAGTGGAAATGTCGATCGTTTACAGGTAACCATCTTACTAGGAAGTGTCACCGTTAACGAAAGTAAGCCAATTGGCGTCCAATGCTCGTAGATACACGGGTACGCTACATAGTGTCCCGCCGCTTTCGATCGTAGTAATTTACCGATTTTAACGTTGTCGAATTTTAGCCAAAGTCGAATTATCCTGCCAGTTTCGCGAGAGCGTTCGATGTACTGCAGCAGGCCTATCGCGCCGTTCACAAGACCGTCGGTGACGTCGATGTTTACTTGCACCATGTACGGCTTGTCAATAAGGAGCTCGATCTTGTATGGTAGACCACCCGTCTCGTCGAGCTTCATCTTGTGCACCTTGGTGCGAGCCGACGCGAGTTGGTCTCTCGTTTGCGCACCGGCGTACACGTCGTCCGCGATGTGCGTCTCGTAATAACACTTTTCATGGGAAAGAAACGGTGTACACGAGACTAAAGTTCCATTTAATTTATAATTACTATGGTAATTGTTTTGTGCGCTCAGAAAATGTAAACAAGGAAATGACGTGTGAAATACACAGCCCTACGGTTTTCATAAGAATTCCGTTATAGAAAACACTTCTCCATTTTGTGACGCTTTTCGAGTTTATGTGACAAAGTAAAGAGACATGAAAATATTAGTAATCAGTCGCATCCAAGTAATGACATGAAGTGTTCGTAACGATTTTCCGTGACGGTCCATTTCGTGACACTCCATTTCGTGACGCTTATTTGGTAACGCTTTTCAAGTTTATGTGCCAAAGCAAAGACATAAAAATGTCAAAAAGCTATTTCATGATTTAGTTATTAAGTTGTTGTTCTTAAGAAAAACGAGTAGCTTGTGTATGCACGCTGGGTCATTTGACAGTATAGTTGGCAGAGGAATACCGGCAAAAGCGGAGCGGTCGAACGCCGTACATTGTAGCAGTGGATGTTCTACCGAAGGGTAAGTAGGGCCGGAACAGAAAGGGCATGTGGGTGGGAGAGGGGTACCCTCAAGTATATAATTGTGTGAGACCGCCGTATGCCCAACTCGCAACCGATTTAACACAGCATATTCTCGACGCGTAAGGTATATAGAAGGGAACCATGAATCAGTCGTAAACTTTATGCTCTTCATAAAAGATCGATCCTTTTGCCACTGGCTGATCCACTCAGCCATCATACGTTCATGAAAATAAATCTTCACTTTGCAGATTGATGGCGCTGCTAACGGCATTGGTGCGCGCAGAGCTGATTTGGACGCCATGTCAACTCGCTCGTTGACTTGAATTCCTATATGACTCGGCACCCACAAGAGCGTTACCTGATTTCTTGCTTGATGTAGCAGCTTCAACGTATAATTGACTTTCACGGCTAAGATATCCATGTTGTTCTGTGAAGAAATCGATTTTAGAGAAGCCGAAGAGTCAGTCATTAACAGTATGCTTCTATCTATACATCCTGACTCCAAACAAGTTACGAGGCTACTGTATACGGCGTACAATTCTGCTTCCTGTACCGAGCAATAGTCATTTAATCGCAACGAAGTGATTTCACCACCGATTTCGTATGCGCATGTGGTTGGTGATGGGGAAATTTGCGGGTCTGCTTTGGGAGCATCAGTATATATGTGCAAAGAGTTGGGATGTCCACACCCGGTCCGCGAATTGTTGTCTCCAAGAGAGATGTGTCTATCCTTGCGGAGATGTCTTCTCACGGGGGAAGTTTGTAATAAGGGGTGTCAGGATTTGGCAATTGTACGCCACTATCAATAGTTTGTTTGAATTATCCAGGGATTGAGTCACTAGGGAAAGAAGGGAGCGGAATATCAGAATGTTTGAGAAGGAATTAATTTTGTACTGATGAAGGTACCAGTGGATTAAATCGCGTGCGGTAATAGAAGAACGGATCAGGGGAAGTGGGGGTATGCCGCTAAGGAAACAAGCATTTGCTGATGGGGAAGTTCGATGAAGACCAAGAATTAATCGGATAGATGTATGATGTATTGGATCAAGTGACCTGAGTAACGACTGACTAGCCGAGGAGTACACCTGACACCCGTAGGTTAATCTGGAAAGGATAAGGGCTTTATAAATGGTGACAAGTAGCTTGGGATCAATATTGAATTTAGGACTGAACAAGTATTTTATAATGGAGAGGTTCTTCATGCATTTATTTTTAAGCTCGGAAATATGAGGAGACCAGGACAGAGCGGAATCAAAAACAACTGGAGAAAGGAAGAGGAAAATTATTGAGATGAAGGCGAATTTCTTGGTTATCTCTGTGCAGACGACTAGGGAAGTTGACACATGAAGTTTTGGAAGAGGAGAACTTTAGCCCATTGTGTACAGCCCATGTATATAGCTTATCAATTGTCGTTTGGAGGATGAACTGGGCATTGGATAGAAGGTTGGATGAGATTGATATATTCAGATCATCAATAAATAATCGGGCTGTTACTGGCGGCCTAATACAGCAGGAAATGTCGTTAATAAATAGGATGAATAAAGTCGCACTCAGTGCGGATCCCCGTGGGATTCCATTTTCCATAGGAACAGGAAAGGACATCACAGAGCCTACTTTCACTTGCATTGCTCTATTAGATAAGAAATGTAGGATAAAATTGCCCATTTTGCCATTTATTCCGGCATTTTTCAGTTTAAGTAGCAAGCCGTACCGCCATACACGGTCGAACGCTTTCTCAATGTCAAAAAATATTGTGTACAGACATTGACTATTACTTCGGGCGTGAAGAATTTGCCTTTGAAGGCTAATAAGATGAGATAAAGTGGATTTACGTGTACGGCCGCCAGCCTGTATGGAGGAAATTAAATTGTTCGATTCGAGATAAAACAGGAGCCGTCTATTAACCATTTTCTCCATTACCTTCGACAGAGCACTAATTAGGGAAATCGGACGGAAACTATTGGGGAGAAAGGGATCAGCATTAGTCTTAAGGATCGGAACTACAACTGCGGTTTTCCAAGCTGATGGCATGTCACCAGTCGACCATATTTGGTTATAGATGTGGAGAAGGAACGATTTAGCTGGGTTAGGAAGATGTTTGATCATGAAAGGATGGATGGTATCGGCGCCAGGGGCACTATATCTCGTTTTATAGGTTAATTGGTAGTTAAGTTCAGAAAGTGTGAAAGGAAGATTAAAATTGTCATCGCTCTCAGAAGAGAAGGATATCGGTGTTTTCTCAGCTTTTGCTTTAAGAGATTGGAAGTCAACAGAGTATGAGGAAGAGGAAAATACTTTGGAATAGTGCCGCGAAAGCATTTGCTACAGACTGCGGGTCAGCCACCAAACTATTATTTATTGGCAGGGATGGGGGAGAGGATGAACTAGGAATTCCGCTTAACGATTTAATTTTCTTCCACGTAGTACTTGTATGTGTAGACGAAGAGATCGAATTAACAAAGGATTTCCAGGATTTACGTTTACTTATGCGGATCAAGAGCCGAGCTCTTGCCTTGTGCTTTTTAAAACTGATCAAATCAGATAAAGCGTTCGAAGATTTGTATTTCCTCAGCGCCCTCTTTCTTAACGAAATTGCTGCTTGGATTTCCGGCGTCCACCACGGGACAAGGCAGGATCGTCTTACGGAGCGAGATTTGGGGATAGTGGCCAAAGCTGCGGAATTCATGGCGTTCATTAGTCTATTTAAATTGTGCTCAACTGAAGGCGAAAAATCTATGGGAGCTACTTCTTTAGATTTGTACAATTTCCAGTCTGCTTTCCGGAAGCGGAAGTGAGCTGGGATTCGTAGAAGATTATTACTAGAGGGAGAATTAGGGAAATAAGTAAGGACAGGAAAATGATCACTGGAACATAAATCCTGTAGGACTGTTACTGTGAGAAGAGGAAAGAGTGATGCGGAAGAAAAGATAAGATCAATTGTAGAGAATGTATTATAGGAGGAATTGAAGTGGCTGTGATTTGGGGGTGGCAGCGGAATTAGATTACTGGACAAGATACTGTTAAGGATCGTAGTTCCCCGTCGACACGTATATGCGGCTCCCCATAGGAGAGAGTGAGCATTGAAATGGCCGAGTAAAATCGCTTGGGTGCCTAGTACAGATATGAGTGATTGAATTTCACTTTGTGTAACTTTAGTGGTGGGTTTGAGATAACAATTGGCGATAGTCAAAGGGGAAATACGAGAATTTGCCATTTTAACCGAAATTGCTAACGACTGTAACGTGGTATTGCTGTAAAGATGGACTGCGGAGCAGCTCACATGTACAAATGTTGCCACCCCACCGCAAGCGATTAAACCTTGTTCGTCATCTAAACGGAAAAGGTTATAGTTTTTTAACTTCGGCCTATTGGTCTGTTTAAAGTGAGTCTCCTGCAGGCAGATAATGGCAGGAGAATAGGTGTTTATTAATATGTTGAGCTCTTCTATGTGCTTATAGAAGCCCCTGCAATTCCACTGCATAATAACATGATTGCACGCCATTTGTAACGGAATTAGGAAAGGCTATGTGGATATGGGGTATCCGTTAAGGTAAGAAGAAGAGGAAGGTGACGTGTTAGCATGCTTGTGAGCTGCTGTCGTCCTCCGACGTTATTTCTGGCGAGGGTGGTTCTTGTAAAACGCGAGTGCAGCGATTTTCAATGCTTGCGCCTCCGAGATATGGTTTGATTGTGGAAAGTAAGTGCACTAGACCTTCTCGGTCAGTTGTAAAATTACGTGCGTAATTTATATAGTCCGAGGCACTGCTGATTTTTGCAATGAACGTCTGGAGTTCCTGATAGGAAAAGGCGAAGGGCGCATGGTCAGGGAGGAATAAAGAACTGGCTTCGCCCATCAGGATATTTATGTTCTTTACTTTTTTATGGGCGGTGTTGGTAGCGGAAGGTTGGGGTGTAGGGAGAAGAGGAACGGGAGATGGGGAAATGTCGACATCATTATGCTGAGATGGGGGGTGCTACGTTTTACGAGAGGCTGCGCTGAGAAATTCGGTTGTGGTTGAGCTTCCTCAGGTGTAGGCGGGTGCGGTCTCTTATGTTGAGGGATATTTTGTTCGATGATGGGACATTCATCTGTTGCCTCAACCGCTTCATTTCTCTGGGAGGGGATCTCCATTGGGAATTCTTCCAGCCCTTTATTCTTGCAGTTGGGACAGAGACATGATCAGCTAAGTTGATAAAAATACGGTGTTCGATGCCATTATACTTTAAAATGAAAGACTCTGGAATTTCTTTACAGTTTACCTGCTCAATGTAAACCTGCCTACGGAAGGAGATTATGTGTCCAAATTCATCATCTAGCGGGCACACGCGTAGAACAGCGATAGGGGTGAGTAATTTTAACGGAAGGGAAGAGGCATAGTTATACAACGCTTCATTAGGTATCGTCGCTGATACGTTAGAAAAAATTAGTTTGTTTGCTGGGTTTCGTAGTCTTTGGGCTTGAATTGTTTGACCATTGAGCGAGATTGTCCCGCCGCCGGCGAAAAATGACTCGACGACTTCCTTTGATTTTAGGAAACCTATATATCACTCGGTCGCGACTAATACGAGAACCGGCGGTTATGTTTAATGCGCTGCCGGTTTTGTTTTTTATTGCTACAAAGTAGTCGCGAATTGCACATGGAGGTATGAACGGGAACAATATTGCATTTTCGTCATTGTCTTTCGACGATTTGACCGCATTAGCGAAAGAAATCGTTTTCGAATTATCGGACATATAACTGATGGCCGGCGCGGAGCCATCTGAAATCGAATCATTGCCGAGGCTAGAAGAGGGAATATTCGGTAATGTCGCTTGCTGCGGCAAAGTAGTGGCATTAGTGTTAACGGTGAGGACGGTAAGGTTTGCGTTAGTGTGTGTAGCGGACGACTGTGCAAGTGCGAGTCGAGGGGCGGCGGGAATAGTGTGTGTGTGCGGTGGGTTAGTGACGTTGGGTTGCGGTTTAACGGTAATAGTTGCTAATGGAACGGACTCACCGGTACCGGTTGGCTTATTGTACTTGTTGCTGGGCACAGCAGACGCAGTTCTGGCAGTGGTTGAAGCTGCTACCGGCGGCGCGGCGGCAGGGAACGACTTGGTAGCTGTCGTGTTCGGGGGCAGTTTCTGATTCCGCTGCATCTTGACGCCGCGGATCGACGTAAAGATAGATTAGCGATCGGTTTATCAGTTAATAGAATAAAGAAAAACCAAAACGAACGCAATAACATACGACTTTATCAAACACTTTTTCAAAACGAGCATTAATGCATGAGTAAACCCACGAGTTGTAATATTATTATAAAACAGAAAAAAATTTTAAATTTGACGATAATATTGATTATTAAGTCGCTCGAGTTTCCCGTTCATTTTAAAATTTTGCTTAGTTTTTTCGCGTAAAAGATGCATGAGAAAAGTAGCTAACGAAAAAAGTGCAAATTATTTAATTTTTCTCTCGGCGCGGACGAAGAACCGAGCAAGAAGTTGTAATTGACCGGCCTACGAGGTCAATTGAAGGGAACTTTAATTTGTGCCTGTAACAGAAGATGAGGGAAGTCGAGCAAAGAAAATGCGGAAAAAGCGTTTCGCTGATTTAGGGAGTGAGACGGAGTAATTAAATAGCCGGATAATTAGTAGATATGGCGTGGCCAATAGAAATCAGAAGGAGACGACAGAGCGGACGATTAATGAGTTTGCTCGTAGGCAGAGTACATTGTAAATAAATGTCGTAATTGCGGTCTAAATAGTAAGTTCTTCGAAACGGAAATAAATGAAATTTTCCCGGAAAAGTCGTCCCGTGTTTGCAACGGAATTTTCGGCTATTAACTGAAAACACAACTAGTTAGGCGAACAGCGCCGCAGTCCTTCGAATTTACTGGTTGGACGATGTTTTTTTTTTTTTCAATTATCATCGATATAGTATTATTGTTCGGCCAAATTTTACCTGCGAGTCGCATCGTCGTCACTCGGATATATTTAATTCGGCCATTAAACTTTGTTCGAAGCGAGACGCTTCGTTTATTGACCACATTCATTGTTTCAGCGAAATTTATATCGATGAAAATTCAACGATTTTATCGCTCATACACACCATTTGAACACAAGCTCGCCGCCTAACACTGAAACGCTGACATTGTTAACAAGAGCTGGAGCCAAAGTTCGACTCTCGAGTGATTTTTTTTCTTTTTCTGTTCCTAACGGAAACTATTTTTCTTCATCGTTCCGATTTGAACGATGTTTTGTGATAAACTGGGCTTGCGTACCGATATATCGTATTTCAGCTGGAAACCGTGGACTGTCTCTTCGGCGTACATTTATACGCTTTCTCCTTTTCTACAATGGGCAAGCGACATCGATTGTCGAAAACAAGATTAGGTTTGATTTGTATTAAAAGAAAAAGATAAATGAATTGCTTTATACTTTGAAAACTATTCGAATAAGTCGTTGTTTAGCCAATTTTTACTACCTAACATTTATAGTAAAAATATTAACAATCACGTCATTTAACGCCTTCGTAATGCATACACGTTCATGTTGGGTCCCTCGCGCGAAAGCAATTAGAATAGGTAGAGCCAGTTAAATACTGATCCACTCAATCAATTAAAAGAATGAAGGAGCAAAGAACTGCAATAAAAGACACAAGTAGGAAATAGATAGAATGTACGAATTACAAAGTCAAAGGATAACGAATTTAGCACTTTCAGTCGAAAGAGAGAAGCATTCAAAGAAAATATGGTTAGGATTAGTTGTAGTTTTGTAATTAAGATGAAGATGGAAGTTTGGTGATGTGTGAGGGTGTTAAAACGTGAAGAGAGCACGATTAAGGCGTAAAAGAATATCAAAGGCAACAGCGGAACGGCGTAATGAAAGAAAATTATTAAACCAGCGAAGAGCGGGGTAATATGAGATATCATTGTAACATTTTGGCATAAGGTTTCCGTATTGGTCATAAACGAAATTTTCAAGATTGCTAAAATTTGAATGAGGTATCAATAACGTGTTTAGTTGCATCAGAAATACCGTAACGATTTCTACCACAAGGCCCTCAAGGAGGTAATCGCAAATTGTTGAGAAAGAAGATTGTGAGATTGTTCTGGTTTTCCGAGTGCACTTTTTGTCTATTCGGTGGAAGAGTGCTGCTGGTAAGTTATGATTATTTCAGCAATTGGACTCCGAAATACGAATACTTTTTGATGTAGGGGCATTGTCTGTCGCTTTTACTTCTTCGATTTTCAGTTTTTCGATATCGTAAGGACATTATTGTCCACGTATGACGGTCAATAAAAGCTAATGTATCACACATGGGGAAGTTGAATGCAGCTGGATGAACATAAAGGTGAAAAATGACCAGAGTGATAGAATGGATAACAAGGATGAGATCTGCGTTGTAGTTGTGGGAGTAATGACAACAACAGGAGCAGAATAGAAGAGATCGTATGCCGAGAGTTCAGCGGAGATACGTAGTTTATAAATGCTTACATCTAAGAAAAGTACGTTACCTAAAAGCTTCAATTTGACGACGGTAGTAGATATTAACTCTTTATTTGATAAACGTGAACTACTTATTTCACGTTCTCGATTTCTTTCACTGTTGCTTCTTCTAAGAGGTCAAACGGAATGAAGCTTGCAATCTAACTTGAAATAACCCTACTCGCCTACAAAGTTCACAGAAAATATTTTAAAATATAGAATAGAATGGCGGGATAACTGTTCGGGTATAATATTCAAGGTGCAATACGGCTCGGCAACCACGGATAAATTACAATGATAAATTCTACAAATTTATTCATATTGAATAAATTATCGTTAAACAGGCTACATATACAAATTAATAATGTAAAATCACAAGGAATAGAGCAGTTCCTCGCTAATGAGAATAATTAAAAATCTTTGTAGTAAAAAAAAAAAAACTCGAAATTATCTCGGAACTCCTAAAATATCCCATATATAAATTTTATCTAAAAAAAGAAAAACCCCGATTTTCACATAATTAATAATATATAGGCTAATTAGTTTATTAAATCGCGATCATTGAAAATTCACTATAATCTCCCCAATTTAATTAAAAGCTTTAATAACTACTCGGAACTAGAATACAAAACCGTCACCACAGTGGATTTTCAAGAATCGGTTGCTGCCTAAATCATCTATTTTCGAATTATAACAACTCGGCACTGAAAGAAATATTAAACTCCCCCGTTGCAATGACTAAAAACCCAAAACGATACGCTACAGCATTTTTATTGTCCTATTCGAAAGTTATCCAAAGATGTACTGGATCCTCATTTACCGTAATAACATATTGAAATGTTTCCAATATATATCAGAAAGTTTCCTCTTCTTCGAGTCCCGACCGTTCTCGATCGTAGGTGACCTTATTAAAAAAATCTTTCGTATGCAAGGTGGACTAATTGTTCGGTATTCATCCATGCCTTGATGTCGCACATCCATGAGCTTCATACGAATTTCCTTTTGCCCGATATTTTTCCTAATAATATTATTTTGCAACAGTGCGTATTTGGATCCACGTATAAAATGGCCAAAGTATTTCCTCTTTCTGTATTTTATGATGCCACCAGAAAGTTTACTGGGCAAAAAATACTACTTTTATCAGACTCTACTAACTCGTGGAGATAGTAAAAAAACGTCAAATTTGAATGTCGCAAGGAAGGCAATTGTTACCGCAAGCGGGAGCGAAAATTACCCTGGTTCCATCACACTGCGGTATTAAAGAAATTTAAATGACGAATAAAATTTGAACACCGCTTTATAAAATTTCCACTGGAAACATCTGTAAATTTTCGTCTGTCACCGTTTCATCTTCACGCAGCTTCTGATCAGTTGCTGTGCCAATGTGAAGCGCACTTTTTCCTTGGAAATTCTAATTAGCATCAGAATCAACCATAAATTTCGGGAAAAATATGCGGTCTTACAATACCAATTGCAATTCCTTTCACCGAGTAGATTCCGCTGTTATGTAACGGTATCCTGCTGTAAGTAGTTATAAGATTAAGGTATCGACTTGTGAATTTTTAGAACTGGGGAGTTCGAATCACTTAACTAGGTCCTTTGTTCTGGCACAGCGAATAGTACGTTCTATTGAATATGTGTTTATTAGGTATACAACATTTTACGTAATTATTTCTCATAAAATATGATGACTATCAGTTTATCACAAAGTGTAAGTCATTGGTAGGGTGAAACACGTAATTTATATTGCTCGCTTCGATTAGCAATAATCGCCGTTTCCAGTGGAATTTTCACCTTACCATACGAACAACATCGCTAACATTAAACATTGTAATATACTTAACATTTTCACCTATGCAACCTTATTCTCCACATGCCTCATCAAGTCTGCACTAGACGTTGCCATTCTGTGCACCCTTACATTAAAATTATTTATTAGTTCCAGCAATAATTATAGTCACTATTTGATCTGGTTAATTGTAAACTTCTTCCACATCTACCCTTTAATGTCTAATTTAACCGTTCAACAATGGACGACTTCAAAGGGGAATATGTGTTGTACAGTTTAAGATTGTAATTGTATCAAAAGCCCGTTTTTGCTCATTACTAAAACTGCTCATGCATACTTGCTGAATGCGTAATTACAGCTAGAATGAAGTTTAGATCGTGGTTAAAATGCACGAATAGCCACGTATCGAGAAGATCATCCTGGCAGGGGTAATTCAAGCCGAGTCTTGTATTTTTCTCGCAACTCTGTAATTTCTCCATTTTATCACGCTGAAAACGGCTCTAGTGTACAGTGTTTGTTCGGGCGACATATTAGTAGTAAGGAGGGGATATATGTAACCATCATCAACTAAATCTTCATTAATCAACGTTATTTCATTATCTACACGATTACAATCACTCTTCTTCAGCTAGTGTCAACAACTGTATTCGCTGTACATTGTAATGTCATCTCGATACTCTAAGCGCGGAGCCGTTAATGTAATTTAACTTATTTCATAACCTCTCCCCTCACCGCTTCTATAGTTATCGTGAAATGCCGGCTTAATTATTTTGTAATATTTAACATACTTCAAGTACTTTAGACTAGTACAAAAACGTAAGTGTGTATTTGTGTTTCAATATTCATACAACACCAAATCCCCTGCCGTGTACTCAAGTAATTAAGTGAGTAAATGGTGCAATGTAAGCTGATATGTTTTTTATTGCGCAATTAGATACACTAACAAACAAGGATGTGTCACTAAGTTTGCCTTTGTTACTCTATTCTTGTTGATCTGCAACACATAAATAAGTCAGACTTCGAGAGGAACGAGCTTTTTTACGTCATGCTGTATAGAGAAACTGGCGCAGTTTTAAAAAGGACTTTGTGTTTTCAAAAAAATTAAATAAGTAGCGATCTACGCAAAAAATTCGCTGTTAAAATATTTAGTTAATTAATGATAAACGCTTTTTACGAACAATTACGTAATCAGTTCGACAAACGTACATATTGGTGAAAAAATAAAAAAATAGTTACCTCTTAAACGATTAGTCTCTAGCGCTATAATAGGATCATTTTTCTTTTTATTAATTTTCTTCTTCTCCTACTTCCGAGTCGATATTATTATTTTGGTAAGCAGAAGTAATTCGCCATTATAAAAGTGTTTTTCTCTGAAATCCGAATAATGGTTCCTCGAGACATATATGTACATATTTGTTTATTGCTTAAGTCTTTTTTTTTTCTTTTTGTTTTTTTCTCCGTTAGAACTTATCGCTTCCTTTTCGGTGTTTCCTCAGCATTTTCATGACTTCTCGTTCGACTTGAGCTTGTCAGCGATCAGTCATTCACGAGCAGGAGGATGTGTGCAAACGTAAGTAAGTAGGCAGAACGTGTTACAAATGATTCCTCGAACGCGTAAAATGAAATCATTTTTTACGAGAAATAGGCACAAATTGTGCGAGCTGCACTCGAAGTTGTCAGCGATATTAGATGAGCTATCCAGTTGAATGGTTTTAAAAGGAAACTGACGTTCTAGAGGAATCGACCCTTATTTTCGGTGAACCCATTATCAGTTACATACCGTAAAGTATTTTCTCATACAAGTGACCCGGAAATAAGGTATCCGAAATGTTTTCTAAGAAAATAAGTAAATAAATAGATAAAACACACACCTACTGAAAGCTAAGTTAGTGCGACTCTACTGCAGTCGTCGAATTGACTCGTCTTCGTCTTCAACAGACGTGTCAGTGAGCGTAATATACGCCATCGGATGTTTTCGAAATTTACGAACTACGCGGAATTCGAGACGGAACGCAAGTAGAATGTAGAAAAATTTTAATAACAAAATCTACACTGCTTACTGCTGCTTGAGCTATTATCGCTCCTCCATTAATAGTAACGCCGTAAGTTTGCAATTAATGACTTGTGTAGAAATTTATTCGTCAAAGTTGTTGAGATAGCAATCGGTATGCTTGTTTCCAGATTCATAGCAATGTTGTTTTATGCCGGTTGTACTTTTCGGCTGATCGTTGGCATGTTTCCGTCGCTTACTGTGTGCAGAAAATTACATCGTTAATTACGTCGGATTAAAGTTCAGTCATATCGATCTAAATTCTCTGAAAGTTTCGGTAAGCATTTACTATCGAAATGTCTTCGTGCGAGACTAACATATGTATATCGACTTTTCATATAAAATTTTTTAAACAAAATACGAAAATATATCGCAAAAAGTTAAATTTCGTTACCGAAATTGGAACATAAGTCGTTAGCTGAAATTTGAGCTTCCATTTCGGATAATAAAATACCGAGTCGGCAGAAAGTTAAATCAATCGGTCAGAATCGGGGGTACTAATACAACTTTATCTAGGATAAATCCAGCGTTAACATAGAAAATCGTGCAATATTTCTCGCTACATCTCGTTTCTCGAATTGTACCTGCACAACCGGTTTTTTCACGTTAACAGAAATTTCATTATTAATTTTACAAAAATATCGTTATTTTGCGGCGCTAATTGCATTGAGAAGAAACTCCTTCTTTCGTTTGTCATTTGTCGTTGATACACGATGCTGCCACCGCAGTCGATGGCTGATTTATTCCTGCCTTCTTAATCGCGTCCGTACAAACTGCATCGGACGTTTTATCACTAAAAGCGTCAATCATTGTTCTAGAAAGCAAAATTTGCGAGGCTTTTTTCATCCATTTTTCTACGCGTGCTTTCCATTTGGAGATAGCGCGTCTGATATGTCGACAGAGAAATTTTTGGAGCCATTCGAAAACACGTTTGCTCGAATAATGCGGCAAATTTTCTACGTGCTCACAATTCACTCGCCTCCGAGAATAGGCCGTTATTTAGAATATTCCAGCGAACGTCAAATATAACGAAAATAGATTACGCCAAAGGCACCGTCACGAATTATGGCGGACTTGGTAAACGCCAGTAAGTTAACTTGTGTCTCGTTAAAGTAACTGCCAATGTTGTAATATGCAAAGGCTGTATTAACGACCTTTTTATGATCGCAATTTTTTGGAAATTACAATGGGCTACAGCGGAATACCCAAACGAAACACAATTAATGAAGCAGACAGAAGAAAGTTATGAATTCTTTCGATCACTGTTGTATAAAAATAGCTAAACAATAACAGCACATTATTGACCTCTCATATTCCCGTCGAGTGTTTATCATTTAATGCAGCCAGATCCTTTTTTGAAATGCCCAAAGGGGGGGTTAAAAAGAAATAATGCAGCCAGATTTGTTCAATTGTGAAAATTTTTACTATTTTCGCAATGCAATGGAAATTGCAATATCGTACCTATCCCTTGAATTCAGTGATTGATTACATTCGGAATCTCATTCGTAACAAATGGAATTCGGCGGAACCTAATGTCAACGTCAGTGATATGGTTCTGAAAATGACAGTGTAAGACCAGATGAATGGGATTTCGGAACCGGTCAATCAACGTGTACAGATTTAAAGGATTGCTTAATAGATATTCGGGCCGTGTAATTCGTACAGTTCGATTTTTGGTAGGGTACAGAAGGAAAATATAAGCAGGAAATTTCAAGTATATACTAAATCTTTAGTCGACTTGTCTAGTAAAATATTGACTAATTATTATTTATTTTATCAATTTTCATTAACATTTTTGTATCGTTCATTTTTAATTATATCTGAAGTATTTGATTGCTGAATTGCAATCAACTGTCGTTAAACGACATAGCATCTTACAGTACGAGCAAAAATTATATATATATATATATATATATATACACATATGGATATATATTTATACGTAATTGGGGTCTCGGAAACAGTCGTAATGATTATGATGAAATTCACGAATTAGGGATTTTAGGGTCTAGGAATCCCGGATTAATCGAGTTCTCATCATTGAGAAAATTCTACGAAATGAATAACCCTGTAAAGCAGAGGTGACTAATATTTGTTTTAATGATAAATAAAAACAAATTTAAAATTGTAAGCCAGAAATATTATTACAAATTATCGCATTTCTGAGGTAATTACTTCTTAGAAATCTTCGGAAGAAAAAAAAACGCAATTTAATAAAAACACGCAGGTCGTGCTGATTTGTCGTAATATTTCTAGCTTATAAATTTTGAATTTTTACATTTCTGGATTAATAGTATATGAAATGTGTAATTAGTAATTCGCTTATTCACACCTGTGAAATAGCAAATTGCGACTTTGCGATGAAATAAATTTGTTCATAATATTTGTGTGGTGCGATTTCGGAATACTGCATAAACTGAAATTTACGCATTTAAAATAAAAAAATACAGTAACGCAATTGTAAATTTCGTATTATTACTTATTATCGTTATGTATTTTTAAGCGTTCGTGAAACTCATGATTATATATTTTGACTCATCTGCAAGTTCTGAGATACATCCCAGCAAGCAAACGATCGGTCACCAGATTCATTGGTTTTTGGTTTTCTCTTGCCGTTAGACATTTCAATTCGCGGCATAATTGTATATAGTTTTGTTTTTTTTCTCTTTTCCTCTTAATTTCACCTTTTTAGAAAGTACCCTTTTCAGAGCTCCTCATTTAGAATGAACAGACATTATTCGATTATGGTTCATTTTCGTTTTTGAAATATATCCCATAAAAAAGCGGAAAGTTATTGGAATAAAATAAAAAAACTTCAGCTATTTCCACTTTTTCGCCCGATCGATTTCGTCCGGAGGAAAATGATTACGTTTTCATGTTAACTTCATCAAAATATCGACTCTTTAAGTAATAAAAAAACAAACATGCTTTTTTTTTTTTCAAGAGCAGATTCCGTGGCGTAGTTAGTTAGGCAGTGGTATTTCGTTCGGATGGGATCGGATATCCCGCTGCCGCATATTGAAACTTTCAAAAATTTCACTTATCTATTCCCCCCCCCCCCCAAATACTTTTTCGAAAAGTGGTTTAACTGTTTTTCTATTTGTCCCTCGAAACCCCCTTCTACGGAGTCGATAAACTTTTTTCCGCGAAAAAAAACCGATGTCTTTAACCGATTTTCAATTTACTTTCTATCGAAATAGTTTCAGTAATTAAATAATGTTCACTTTCGAATCCATAATATATTGGTAGAGTTTGGGAACAATTTTTTAGTTGCTCGGTTTCAGCGATGATCCAAAATAGCTCAACAATTTCTGTCTGATACAGCGTTGGGGGGAAAGCCCCTCTATATTTAATAGGTGATGAAACCGCATTAGGAAACAGAAATGTACGGATTCGAAGAATCGCCTTCTGGCCGACATCTGAGCAAAATATAATAAAAAATAATAGCCGTAAACGGGAATTTCCACCCCGGAATTTGTGCATCGTTCGGACCAGCTGTTTTTTCATTCTATTTCATCTACGCCAGAAACGGGATGTATAAATATACGTAAAGCGGAAAACACGTTTAAAATTTGCGACTAAAAACGAAAGAGACAAAAAAAATAAACACCTGCAAAGCGTACGATATTGAACGGCGCTACGCGCTGTTCTCTCTTAGCGTTATTTTCTAGCTTCTGCTTCGAACATAAATATGAATTTTATTACAAAACAGCCAAATGGCGAGAAGAAACGCTGAATTTAAGTTATTTCTTAACTTTCGATTTTACATGGGTGTTTTTTCGTTTCCTTCTCATCACGTTGTACGCCGTGTCAAAAACCTATTGCGCGATAAATGAACAGTTTGAAGAAGAGTAAAATTCTCCTCTATTTCCTTCATGCAAAAAAAGGTAAACGATGAAATAGGTCGGAAAGTAAAACAAAAAAAGTAGCAAGTGAGAGGCAAAACGAAAGCAGGGATCAACGTACTGGAGATTGTTAATACCGTAGGTGACACATGTGAGCATATCATAGGTAATAGCGAAATCAGTTTTCACGGCCAGAGAAATAGATGAGTTCGATAGGAGTGTGTACGAACAGTTCCGATTATCCCGAAATGGAAATTAAAGCGAAGGAAATTGTTCCGTGGCGTTTTCTCAATAACAAAACAGAAGGGTGTATTGAGCGTGCATAATAGAATTATCTGAAATTATATTGTGTACATTCGAACAGTATTGGCAGGATACTACAGACCATACTTGACTGCTTACCATGTTTGTCTTGCTGTTATATATGTTAGATATTAAGGAGATCGCATTTTACTTAATTACATCTTTGAGCTTTCCTCAATAGTTATTTTATAGGTCCTGATGCTATCGTTTGCCGCGATGTTATTGCTCCGCTTTATGGATGTCGTACTATAAAGTCAACTAAGATTAATACGGGTACTACAGAAAATTTTTCGATTGAAGTAGAACAGAGCCTGGTTACACTCAAGTTCTACTAATTATTCGAACACATTGTTGTCATCGATGACCCAGTCTACAGCACCTATTTCAAACTACCACCTAGAAGGCTGTACACATGGAAACCGCCAGCTGATACACCAGCAGTAATAGTTCGCAATTTCTGAAATCGCGTATTTGATTGTTGAAATTTGTGTGGTTTACAACAGTTGTAAATATTACTTTACTTGTTGTTTAATTTTTTGATTTTAATATTGCAACATTATCCGTTTGGCTATTTTCTTTTAATATTATTTTTTTAAGGCGTCGATGACAAATAAAACTTAATATAATAGAAAAATTTATAAATTTTCCGCGTGTCGCGAAAATTTTTTGTACAGTATACTAGAAAGAAAATTTTTCACGAGCTCGAATCGGCGCCAAATTTGGACGATAGTGGTGGTAACCTGAAACGTAGATGCTACGTTGTACGGTAAGTACAAAAGGAAATTTGAGACGAAATAAAAGAATCGAAAAACGATGGGGGCGACATGGCCTTCGTCTGGACGGACGACGGAGAATTCGATTGTCTAAAAGTCAGTCACTAACAACAACAGAAAATCTTTGAATTATTCTTATCCAGCTGATTGCACACTTTCTCTCACTTTTTGCTTGCCGGTCGTGTCCTCAATATTTTATTATTTATGTCCTTTGCTCGCTACTTCTTTTTTTGTATCAACGAAGGTGTGTAACGGAAAGGGGTTTGCTATTTTCGGTTATCGAATAAATCTGTCGATGAGAACTTTATAATATGCCAAGTTCGTTAAAGGTCGAACTTTTTGAATAAAAATGAATTATTTCACGACAAAAAATGAAAAACGTTCCAAAAGTCCATTTACGAATCACTAAGAGCAGACATCAATAGATTTTTAATATGGTAGCGAATATAGTTTGATTTTTTTTTTTTTTTTCTAAGCCTCTAGCCACGCTAACAGTAATTCAGTGTAGTCTTAATTCATCAGCTTAAATTGTAACAGGTGTGAACGTTGAAAAATTGCAGAGTCTCGTAATGCTTTGCAAGCCTAGGCGATGAAACGCATATACATATATAATCACTTATCAACTCCGAAATTACTGCGAAAACAAAACTGTACGAAAGTATGCTGTTAAGTGGACGAAAACAACGTACGAAATGGATAGTTCGAAACGTATGTTTTGTAAAGATGTACCTCAATAAACGTCTAAAAGAGAACGACTAATTGTGATTCATTATCATCCTCGGCTAAATTATAAAGCAGCGCTTTTTTCGGGATATAATGACTCTAGCATTTTAAAAGAGAGCAAGGAATTAACGGAGGAACGGAATTTAGGTCAATCAACTTATTTCGGAGCATTTGAAGGAATGGTAACAAACGACGAGAGGACTTCGTTCACAGCACTATTAAGAGGAACGTGGTCATTTCCAAAGGCGCTGGCTGAAGTATACCATGAATAACTGAGGTCAAGATTAGGAAAAGGTAAAAGATAGATCCGTAGAGCTGCTGAGAGAGGAGTGACTTTCGATGCACATAGAACCATTATTGAGAATAGATCATTCTGCGGGATAAAATTCTCTAAAATCGGGTCATTACTATTGTAATTGGTACAACCTCAAAAAAGAAAGAGGACATTTCAATCACCACCTATGAGGAAAGAAAAGAAGAGAGGTTAGAAAAGGAAGATCACGTAAATCGAAATTCGGAAAGATGCATGCAGAAAAATAAAATAAAAGTTCTGGGAAGAATAGTTAGAAATGGATATGTGAACTAAAATGAGATAAGGAGGATTAGAAACAAGGGTTGGGACGCATGAGTTAAAAACGGCACGTAATTTCTAACCAAAACAGCTGAACCACCGTAGCTATTGCTGCTTTTGAAATTTCTCATTATCCCGAGAAAATCAGGCTGGCTCACAAGTAACGTTCCTGTTGGTCTTGGGTCAAGCCGACGTGCCGGGAAACGAACGTGTTAATTTGACTTCTAAAGCGGCAATATACAGCCCGATGCCCGAAGGCGTCCCTCTTCCACAGCTAAGGTGACCCTTTTTTCAGGAACATAAGACAGAGGCATGGGAAACACTATATAGTCAGCCCAAAAATTGTGGCTGTGATCCATCAAGGTGAGTACTGAGCGATAGTGGCCATCGATCGCCATGTTCCGCAGAGAATTTTCAGCACAAACCAGACTCTACATAAGACCTTAGTATCTCGTAACTATTTGTTAGAAGGAATATCTCCTCCCTCCGGCTATCCCTTAGGTAATTCATTCGTTTCATTAACTGTTGAACACATTCTGGTACACTATCCTGGTGCGGGTATCTCCAACTTACCGGCGGATACACTGTCAAACAAGCCAACGAATGTCCAGTATATGCTACACCATATGAGAGCGGCTAAGTCATTAAAGTACCTCCAAATATACACTGATCCGTGTACTGTATTAATCTCGACAACTGCACACAGCAAATGGATCACACACACACACACACACACACACGTACGCACACACACAATATATATTAATTACAACGTAATTCTTAGGCTACCCCCCATTCGAAAAAATGTCCCAATTTTATGTAACGTTTGTTATATTTTATAGGATTTTTGTTATTGTTATTTAAAAAATGTCACAATTTTATGTAATGAAATATGTAACGAAAAAATGTCTTAATTTTATATAATGAAAGTTAAATGTTAGAATAGGATTTTTGTGGTTATGTTATTTTTTTTTGTGTTGATACCAGTAAGAATTACGTTGTAAATTTTGATCATTTTATACAAAGTGTAGAAGAGAAAGAGACAGAAATGAAAGCAAAAGGGGTCAAGGGGCACAGCCCCTTTTGAGGCCAAAATGGCCGACTTATATATATGTATGTAAATAAAAACTAGCATTTCCATAGTCCAACGTAATAAAAAACATATTAATGAGTAAAAAGGAAAAGGTATAAAAGAACAAAATAAGGAAACTGACAAAAGAATATGGTTTCCTCCGCTCAGATAAATCATTGCGTGAGTGTTGTAGTATGCTATGAACCAACCTAGTTAAAGGCTACATGCAGCACCAAAATGCTTTGAGAAGGAGGAAACAGGAACTGGAAATAAGACAATGATAAAGAAAAAATAAGAAAAATATATATATAGCCAAATATTCCATAAAAATAGCTCCCACCGCTTAAAACAGCCATTGCGTCCGGATCTTCGTATGCCGCCAACCAACCTAGTTAAAGGAGGCAAGCAACACCGAAGGAGACGGTAAAAGCGGCAGCATTTTACCAAACTAGGGATTGAGGAGATAGATCGTCGTGGCCTTAGTATTACGGTAATGAAACAAAATAATGTAAAAACGGGAAAAAAAAATGTAGAAGAGGAAAAGAGATAAGAATTACTAAAATACGAGATACGTTCAGTAAGTAACGTGACACAGCTTATTTCACGACCGCTGTTTAATGAAATTGTGTGGAATTTATGTGAGAGGTAGAGGAGGAAAATATGAACAGAACGCCGTTTTTCACGTTCTGATCTGATCAGTAGAACTTCTGTGCGCACGTGTGAAACATGTCTGTGAACGTTTTCAAGTCGATGAGTTACGAGACACGCGCGGTCACCAAATTTCTGACAGCTGAAGAAGTTTTAGACGCAAAAATTGATCGCAACTGTGCACAATATACGTGCAAACAACGTTGTGAGACGCCTTAAGTGTATCTCAGAGTCGAAGGAAGCGAGTAAAGCGTGAATAATGAAAGGTCAACCAGATCCGTCAAAAGGCAAAACTGAATGCTCTGTCGGAAGGTTCTCGCAACCACCTTCTGGAACCGGCACAGACTCCTACTGTCGCAATTTCGTACACAGGAGGATGCACAATAACGGAGTACATTTACCGTGATACTCATGTGGAACTTCATCGAGCCAGTAATCGGAAGAGACATGGAGAACAGTGTTTTTGCACGATAATTCCCGCCAGTTCACGTCTGTTCTTGTTCGCACGTGAATTAAAAATTAAAATTGGGACGAATTTTCACATTCACTCTACTCGATTGATGTGGCACCTTTGAATTTTCACGTTTTCCCCATTTGAAATGCGTGGGAAACGTTCCGTAACAGACGAGGTCATGGAGGAGTAACGAAATTTTTCGCTAAATGTACCGCCCAGTGACGGAAGCAGTAGTAAGAATTGATAGGATTGGGAGATTTCAAGTGAGGATGTTGTTTTCGAGACTGAATTCTGACGTAAATGAAAAAAGAACTGCTAGGGTAGTTTCAACGTATCCTCTTTTAGTGGAAGAAGAATTATGTAAGACTGAGAACTTAGCTGGGTTTGAAACCTCAGCAAAGGTGAAGGCAGGGAAATCTATCGAGTTCTAGCTGATGTTCCTGGCCTCGGAGTAGGAGATAATTTATAGACTCATTATTTTGTGAATTTTAACTTGCACCTTAAAAGTCGGGCAAAAAATGTCTGGTGCCGAATGTTTACCGCGGCAATGGACGCAAAGTTATGAAGGAGTTGACATTCTGCGGACGAGTGACTGTTAGCACAAGTAGGACAAGTACTTTTGCTGCGGCATGAATCACTGAAATTACCAAAACGGAGGCAATTGTGATAGAGTTTTGATTTACAAATCATTGGTTCGACCTTAACTCGGTAGGTATCATAAAAGAGAATAAAGGATGGGAGAATGGAACTCGTAAATTTGAATTCAACAACTGTAAAGAGAAAGTTATCAGCTGTACGTTTCTGCAGGCTACAAATGTTAGAGATTGGTGTATCGGAAGAACAGTAAAGATAAAGTTCCGCCACCGAAAGATCGACGGAAATATCCCAAACTATACTAAACCGTAATAAAGGGGATTAAGGAATAAAAGATGAAATATTGAGTTCCTTATGGATGTTGTCGGAAAGTAAAATTTATTAGCTGCCGCTGTTGATGTAAACTTAAGTTTAATTAAGTTTCTACTTGAGCGAGAGATACGAGAGGTAATACTAATTTTGTTATGAAACTTTTTAGATCCAGCGACACGGGGATGCAGCTAGGCGATGTTTTTTTTTCCAAATTGTCTACTAAGACGACGATTTGATCAACGTAGTGTGCTTGGGAAAGTAGCAGTAGTAAGACTAGGCTTTCCTCCCTAGAGATTCGTTAAAATTATTTTATAATTATTTTCGGTAATACTCTATTCATCATCGGAGCGAAAAAAACACACTAAGACAGCAAGGAAAACCCCAAACTATAAATACATCGAAACCCAACCAGAGACTACTTCCCCACCACTCTCCATAAAAACACGACTAATTACAGATCTTTAGCTCGAATCGATTTAAATCGTCTTCCCGATAGGAATTAAAAAATTTTTCTGATTCAATCGCCTCTCTTATTACTCGCTTTCTTCCGTTTCCAATCCTAGCCGATATTTTTCTGTCACTAAATTAAATTTCATGATTATTTTTTTCTTCCTGTTCGGACACAGTCGATTTTTCTGTACGTTTGTGTTTGCAATCCGCTTCATGTTCTTTCATTCGCACGTGTATCGGTCTCCCAGTTTATCGAATGTAACTTTATTTCATGAACATGGGGCTCTATACACTCCAGTAACATGTAATTTAGGTAAATCATCTTTGTGTTTTTATGTGAGCTTCACAAACTGGCATAATTTTATTCTTCCTTAAAATTTGTTCAATTTTATCAGACAGCTTTCCCATACACGGTTAAGTGAGGTGCGTGTTGAATTGTCTTTAGAAGCAGATGAAATAGACGCGGGCGATACATTAGATGAAATGGTATTATTAGTATTGTTAGCTTTAATCTGTACAACGAAGTTAGTAGTGCATTTTTTTTTTTTTTTTTTTTTTTTTATTAAAATAAGTTGTGGGTCTCACAGGGCAAATATGCCCGTTGTGTGAGTGCCCGACACTCTTATTAACGTTTATTCAAAAAATATATACAATACAAAAAATTATAATTTATCTTAACTTATTTTATACTTATAATATTAGAACTCTAGCGTTAAGATTAAGTATAAATATATAAACGCATGCAACTACGTAACACGCCCCGTAATACGTATCTGTACATTATCACATGCCGACAGTTCAATATTTAAAATGGGAAACCTTATCTTCTTTACCACTTAATGACTGGTAAAGACACCAGGAAATCAAAAACAAAAACGTATAAAGAAAGGAGCATTAGAAGGTAGGGAGATTCAGAACGTAGCTTGTTATTCAATCTTTGCACCATTCCTTTAACCAAATTTCCACCTCCTTTTTCCACACACCAATTCTTTTTTCCTCTAATATATGATTCGGGATTGTACTTATTAATTTAATTAGAACCGAATCATCCGTATTATCAATTCGCAGATTTACCCCACGAGGATAGATGTAGTATGTATTACTTTGGTTTCTTGTCAATCGAGTTTTTTGCCTAGATGGTAATTTAATATTATTGACGTTAAATTCTAGTAGTCTGTAATAATAATAGTACATCTTGGGGGACATTTCATTGTTTTCCTTCCACCATGTTGATCCAGGGACGTTTTGCTTCCAATGGGGGAGTATGAGTTTCAAACACCTCTTCTGTATTTTACTTATTTTATTTAATTCAGTTTTCTTAGCCTCGCCCCATATTTGAATTCCATATAAAATTCTAGACATTATAATTGAGTTATAGTATATACGTAATGTTCGATATGATAGTACCTGCTTTATTTTATATAATGCTGGAATTGTCTGTCTTATTTTTGAGTTTAAACTTAGAATGTGTTTTTTCCAATTCAGGGATTTATCTATATATACACCTAAATATTTAAAGTCATTTACGTTTTCTAACGGTGGACAAGGACATAAATGGGTGTTGATATTTACATGAAGCTCATGAATGCAATTGTTACTGTGAAGGATAATTCGCGGATCGCGTATTTTATATTTAGAACTATTCCGAATGTGTAATACTTTTGATTTATTTATGTTTACACATAACTTCCTATCATGTGCCCATTTACTAAAATTATCTACATCATCTTGTAGTAATTTTTCCGCCATCTCAAAATTGTTGTGCTCGATTAACAAAGCAATATCATCAGCAAAAACATATACCTTTGCATTTTTAATATGTTTGTGTAACGAGTTGGTATAAATAAGAAAAAGAATCGGGGCCAATATGGTACCCTGACCTACTCCATAATGAATATTTTTTTCATTACTTATATTCCCTGCAATTTTGACCATGCTTTTCCTATTTGTTATATAATTCTTAAACCACTCAAGTTGATTGTTTTTAATGCCTAGATTTTCTAAATCCTTGATCAATAATTCATGATCAACTAAATCAAACGCTTTGGATAGGTCAATAAATGAAATTAAAAATTGGTTCCCCATCGACAATCCCATATTTATCCTATTTACAATTGTTCTCAATAATGTTATCGTGGATCTTTTTTCTCTAAAACCGTGTTGGTTTTCGTAGAGTAGATTGTTTTTTTCCAGATAATTTCTTAAGTGTTTATCAATGTAGTGTTCTAAAATTTTAGTTATCACAGATGTTATTGTTATTGGACGGTAGTTTTCATACTGATTTTTCATTCCTTTTTTATATATTGGTCTAACAATACCTCTTTTAAGCCCATCAGGAGTAATAGCTTCTTTTATAGAATAGTTAACCATGTTAGTCAAAATAGGAACAAATATATTTAAGTTTTGTTTTATATCTTTAACCCTAATTTCATCCCATCCAGGTGCCTTATAAACTTTTAGATCATTAATTATTGCTTCTATTTGGTATTTATTTGCTGGCGGAATAAAAAAGGAAGAATAAATACAATTATCAAAATTCGAATTCAGTAACTGAATGTGACATTCGTGTCTATGATGTTCCATATTGAACATATAAAATAATCACTAAATTGTTCAGCAACTGATGCAGTATTTCCAAAATGTTTTATGATGAAATCATCGATTGATGTTTTATTGTTTTTATTAACAATATTATTAATTACATTCCATACTTTTTTACAATCATTGTTTGATTTAACTATTTGACTCCGATAATAATTCTGTTTGGCATTCCTTATTTCAGTTGTAACCATATTTCGATATTTTCTAAATAAGTTTTTATATCGAATATTGGTTCTATTCCCTTTACTAAGTTTAAAGTACTGATCTCTGATTTTCATAAAATTGATTATTTTTTGACTCATCCATTCATTTTTAGGACAGTATTTAGTCACCTTTTTACTCTGCCGTATTTCTATTTTGCATTCTTTGTAAAAGCCTTTAAAAACTGACTGTATATTATCATATATATTTCCTGCCGCTGTAGAGATCCTTACCTCATTCCAGTTATGATTAATTATCTTATTATGCAATCTCTTTTCATCGAAAACATATTTCAAAGGGTTACTAATAGATTGCAAACTTCGATTTGAGATCCTAAATGCACAACAAATGATATAATGATCCGATATTTTCGAGTGAATAATTCCCGAAGTAATATCATTTGTATTATACTTAATAAATATGTTGTCTATACATGACTGAGTACTTCTATCAATCCGTTCTTCTTCTCTCGTTATTCCATTTATTAACTGTATTCCTCCTGACCCATAAATTACGTTTAAAAAATTCTCAGCCTGTGCATTACGAATAGATAAATCAATATTAAAATCACCACAAATCAGGAAATTATCTTTATTGCTTAATTTTTTTAAGAGTGAAGCGGTTTCGTTTATAAATTCGCCTACGTTTTTACTCGGTGATCTGTACATAGCAATTAAGCGTAAAGGGTTGTTTTTGCAAATCTCTATATCTATCATCACCAGGTCCATACTTGGTCTATTATTAACCTCCCGAATGTGATATTTAAACTTATTATTTATGAACACAAGTATTCCTCCATTAAACCCTATAGGTCTTTGTAGTCCAATATTCGTGAATCCAGTTATATTATATAGATTTAATTCGTCCTTACTTATATTAATTTCAGTTAATATGATGACACTTAAAGATGACCTGTGAATGTAAGTTATAAATTCATCCCAGTTACGTCTCAGGATTCTTATGTTTAAGTGCAACACATGAAAAAGCTCCGTATTAATTTGTAGTGAATTATTTAAATTTAGTGTGCTGTTTACATTGTCAGTCCATTTTTTGATATTGTTGCAATTTTGTTTACTGCGATATTGAATTAGAGAAGTCATATTTGAGGTGAGAATCAAAAACTATTATTACTGGAAATGATGTTTTTTTTTTTTTTTTTTGTTTTGCAAAATTGAATTATAGACGACAATATTGTAACGTTAAAGGACGGTATAGAGAAAAAGAATTGATCATATTTCGACAAATATTGAGCTATCACAGATTGTATTCGGAAAACGGTTATCAATGTTGCACTACTAATCGCCAAAATTATCAGTAATTGGACTAGTATATTAATATACCGATATTTACTCGTATATAAAACAGAGTATCTAGTATACACACATAAACACACCCACCTTATATAGACACAATCACACTTCCGCACACTCACAGACAAATTACAGTTGAACGTTCTGTACACTTTCATTTTATGTACATATGCACAATTCCGCATACTCGCACACACGATACAGTCGACTGTCCTGTGAACAATATACACGTAAAATGCGAAATTTAGTATATAATGACACGAAATAAAAATTATTAACCGCTCAAACGCCACCACCAGAAAACCCTTATAATAGAGATACGTCTCCGGCGTGGCCGATGCACTTGATGCAGCAGCACGCTCACGCTTCTCTCTCTCTCTTCCGTAACATTCCGATTCCTACACCCGTTCGTTCTTCCTCTACCGTAAACCACAACACTGACTGAAAATATATACATCTTTATACACACACCCATTATCACACCATTATCACTTACTTCACATACATCACTACAACATATCCACCGCTGCGTCGTTCTACTCCACCAGTGTAGCCTCCTTTTACTACCTCCTCTCTGTTGCAACAACTCACCCTTGCCCAACCGGCTACGTATTACGACGCGACGCACATACACCACATTCAATTCATAGTACTCGAAAAGGACGCTAAAGCATTCCCCCCACATACCGCCACCGATAGTTATAACTTGTAATATTCGCGATCCCACGCGCGGATATACAACAATACGCATTTATAATAATTTATTTAAATCCATCTCGGATCGAATATGCAGGACGCGATCTTCCTGGTCTTTCCTCACGTAAATTTTTCCCCTTTTTGACCAGACAAAGCGGAATTTGAGTAATCGTGCCTTTTGCTTCGTCTTCCACAGTAAGTCCTTGTAAAATCTGGACAGGTTTTCATTTATATAAACTTGCCGTTCACTATTACAATTTTTACTGATATCTTTATCCAGTATTCCGTGATCTCTTTTTTTCCCCAATATTTTGTCAGCTATTCTCCGAGTTGTCTTTAATATTATTGGCTTGGGCAAACTTACATTCCTGGAGGGTAATCTGTGTGCGGCCACAATGTCGTCTTCGTTTATCTCCACACCAATTTTCTGGCACACTTGTAAGATTATTTGCTGTAAGTTCTCGTCAGGAGCTTCCGATATTCCATGCATCTCTACATTTTCCCGGCGACCGTACTGTTCGAGTTCATGAACAGTAATTGAAAGCTCATGGATCTGCTGGTCCTTTTGTTGGAGTTGATTCGTTAAGCTCTCTACTTGCTGACGTAACGCCTTTATTTCTGTTATCAGATCCTGAGTACTGCATTGCATAGCATCGCACTTATCCGATACAAATTCTATGCATTTTTTCATTTCGCTAACTTCGCGCCTTATTACGTTTACTGCCAGTGAAATCGATGTGTTTCCAGCCTCATCATCTTCAAAATCATCTTGATGTGACGATCTCTCTGCTCTGATTTTTTTTTTTACATTCTCTTCGCTCTTTTCGCTCAGTTGCCTCTTAATATTCTGCTTGCTATTTTTCTTTGCTGGCATCTTTAATGAGCACTTGAAGATATGAAAAGTAATTCACTATGCGAATAAATGGTATTAAAATACTAGTTATTAATCTATTGTTATAAATAATATAGTTTACTTGCCTATGAAGTTAGTCTTTCGTATACTCTGATAAGAGATAATTAACTTAACGCGATAACAATGAACTCACTACAAAACAAATATAATAAAACCAAATCACCAATCACGCTGGTTTACCTCCCCCATCAAACGAGTACGGCATTGATCGTAAATTAAATTTAAATTTACATTTAAATTAGCAACTGAAATCAAAAATGAAATAACCACGAAGCGAGAAATGAAACTGGACGAAATAAAATAGAACAATAAAAATAAAAATAAAAGCAGATAGCAGAGATAAATAAATTAAACGATCCCACACTGATCTCACCGATCTCTTTAATGGACAATTGAACACTACACGAGAAAACTTTACCCCACGAGAGAGAATAACTTTCCAACCTAAACTTTTTTTTTTTTTTTTTTTTTTTTTTTTTAATATTTACTATGGGTTCGTCAGCGAGGACATTAGCCCAAGAAATGGGAATAGAGAAAAAATCAGATTTTTATGAGGCGTGAAACATTCAACAAGAATGTATCAAGCGCCTGGATGACAGAAGGAGAAGGAAGGGAAAGAATAAATGCAGCACAATAGGGAGTAGGAACATTGTTTGATAAGAGAGAGGAGTAAAAGGAAGATTGTTCAGATGAAAGTGATGAACATTCGAACATTATGTGATTAGGATCACATACATGTTGACTGTTAAGAGGATGTAATGGACAATACGGAGATGCCGCGAGAGAGAATCGGAAAAGCGACGAGGGAAGCCAGCTGTGCCCAAAGCGGAGGCGGCATATTGCCGAGATGCTGGAGCGACGCATAAAAGGGAAGTCAAGAAACCAGGAACAGAAAGGAAGAGAAGGCTGGATGGACAAGTAAAAGGAATCCGGGTTTGAGAATGAGGAGTAGTAGGAGTTAAACCATAATTGGTTGTGCGCTGCAGAGGACAGAAGATTAATATTGACGGATGGAAAAGTAGTAAGGAACCTGCCGGAAGAAGAAGCTCGCCGAGCTAATAAGTCAACTGACTCATTTCCTTCTATTCCAGAATGGCTAGGGATCCAAAGGAAATTAACCTCGATTGCACAAAAAAGAAAGAGGTCATGGATCAAGGAACGTATAAAAAGGATTACATAATCAGTAGAGTGGGGAGGCAGAGGAGATGCAACAGCCTGTAGCACGCTTTGAGAGTCTGATAGAATAAGGAAATTACGAGAGACCTTCGAAGATCTGATGAAGAAAAGTGCATGGAGGATAGCAATAGACTCGGCACAGAAAGTCGAACAGAAGGAAGGAAGTTTAAAGGACTCAGAGTGATTTAATGAAGGACAAAGAAAGGCTGCACCAACTCCACTTGGGCTCTTGGAACCGTCCGTGTAGATTGTAACGTGGTTAGAATAGTGGGAGTTTAAGGTATGCAACCTAAACTCTTAATGCTCATATTAAAAATTACAATCCTTCCGCCAGATGAATTTTGCTACAACTTTTCAAATAAAAAAAAACAAAAAAACACGTGGTCCAGTCTTTCCGCTACATTTAGAGTTGCGTATTTGAAAAAAACTTTAACAGAATTTCAATAAATGGTATTAGCAATTTTCGTTGCAGAAGTTAACAGAATCTCTTGGTTTTAAAGAAAACACACGTTTTTGTTTGCTTTTTTTTTTTAAAAAAAAAGTTTTTAACTTTTATATCGAATTGTTACTAAAAACCGACTTACTTTGTATGTTCCACATACCGCGCGGAAGTGCTCTCGAAGTGAGTGTAAATTGAATGCGGAATCTTTTATCTTAGTTTAAAAAAAATAATGAATAGAACTGCAATTTTTGTATGCTTAAGTACTGAATTTTTCAATTTATTTTTTTGACTCGTATCATACGTAAATTTTTAGCTTCACAAACTCAATAACTTCGACAATAGAACGATAAATTTCAGAATAATCGAGTACTATTCGCGTAGTTTCGTTTTCAATGTAACATACCCACCCACGCACATAAATTTCCACTTTTATTTTTTAATTCCCCAGCAAAACGGTTAATTCATTTTATGTTTCGTTAAATATTTTTCCTAAGAAAATTTCTTCAGAGCGATGACAAGGTAATATGAAACTGTCGCTCGGATGAAATATTAATTTTACAACTGTTCGTTCAAAAGTTTGCCGTGCTATAGGAAGCAAACTAATTACGGTAACTGCTGTCAGAGGGACCAGCGTTCGGAATATAGTTTGTGGAAGGCGGTTAAAGACATTTTGAAAAGGTAATCAGATAAAAAGTTGGCTAAGTCATTTAGACAGGAAACGGTAAGTTTAAAAAAATTCGGAACTTTCTTGAACGTTTAAAATTCATTCCATTATTTTCCCAAAGCTACTTTGTTTACAACTTTTCAAAGTTCGCAATCTTTAAACAACATTAATTTCGCGATTATTAAAATAAACTCGTACTTTTTGCATTATTTTCCACTCACTTTTAGAAAAATAAACAGATAAATGGGTAAGTAGTGAATAATTTTTTTTTCAAATTGCATCACCGTTTCACTCTCTTTCACGTGTCGGCTGTAATCTTCTATAGCAGTAGGAGATTTTTTCAGGGAAACAATGATTCAGCTATCCGTAGTGCATTAACTTCGTCGCGTCTGCAGTTTAAAAATAAAAATATACCATGAGTCAAATAATGTACACCGACAATGATAGCGGCACTATTACTTAATCGTCTATTCCGATCGTAATCAAAATTTACAGTACAACATAGGCAATACTGCTTGCAATCGATTGTTCTTTTGACAAAGTTTTGGAATTTCATTTTACACTAAAATACAAAGAGAAATGTAATGGGGAAAAAAAAAACAGTAAATAGAAAATCTTACAAAAAATGAAGTTCTGATGGCTTTTTCTATTCACTACTTTTTTCTGGTGTAAACTACGTTACGTTATGTCCGTACTTGTGCGCTTTCGTTTTCAACTTTCAACTTGCGTCTAGACGTATGCCTCTTGACGCATGCCCGAAAAGCAAGAAATTTTTGTCCGCACTTGTTCAACTCGTCTATGCGTCTCATTAGTAGGTCCTGTTTGTGCAACCACCTCGAAATGGAGTCAGGACGCGCTTAAGTTCTGCTTTTTTAATTTTGAAACATGGAAGAAAGAAGTAAATGAGAAGAAAAAAGAAATCGCTGTGGGTTTCGGACTTTTTGATTACATGATTCTGAAACAAGTGAATACAGATGATTTCAAAAATTTTACTCGAACGTAGAAGACCAACTTTGACTGTTTTTGTTAAATCTGATCCGGGGAAAAATAGAAAAAAATGACACACGTTTCCGTGAAGCTATACCTCCACTGTATAGGCTTGCTATCACGCGGTAAGATTTTTGGCCGTAGGCGACTCAATTAAATCTCTTTTTTATCTATTCAAAGTTTCCAAACAAACTATATCAGAAATTATAGCCATCGTTTTGAAAGCCATAATTGAAGCACTGCAGGATTACATCAAGGTAAGTAGAACGTGTGTATATTCATTTTATTATTTCGTAATTGCTCAAAATAGTTATCACAGAAAAAGTGGTATATAGGAAAAAATGTGCTTATAAATATACCTACATATGTGTATTTTTGAGAAAAATCAAATAAGTGAAGTAAAATAATGTAATTCAGAAAGTCCTTCATTCACAGAAAGTACATCAGTTGTTGCTGAACGATAAAAAAACAGTTCATATCAAAGGCATCGTTTTCAGTGGTAACCACATCAGCAGCATTGAGATGGAGATAAACTGGAGCTCGATTATTACTGGTACGACTTCCAGTTCTGGTGGTCGAGTATGACGGGGATGGAAGGACAGAATATGTCGGAGGCTGGAACACGGGCAACAGCCCAGCATCAGATGGTGGTGGAGTTAGAAAAGTGGTTGTTGCCGGCTGCTTAGGAAACTGGGCTGGAGGTGGTGGCATCAACAGTCGTACCGGTTGTTGTTGAGGTGCATTTCTTGCATTTCCATTTGGAATAAGAAGTTTTTTGAATCGGCGGTTTTCGAGTGAAGAGGCACGGAATGACGCACGTAAACCCATCGCTTGCGCTTCGCCGGCCGCTCCAACATTCAACAAGTTCAACACCTCCGTTCGACTCAAATAAATGCGCTAGCACATGCCTCACGTGCCTCTCCCCTGGCGCTGTGACGCGCGCCTTTGACGCACGTAAAGTTGAACAAGTGCGGACATAGCTTTACATTTATTTAAAACGTTAGCTGTGAATAACTTACCGAATGTAGATTTCCAGTCACCTCGATATTAATGACGTTGCAGATTCTCTTGCTCGCTCGCCCCTACTTTCAACGATCAACTTTCGATGAACTGACCAAGACCTTCAATTCGTATCCTTAGCCATTTCGGACTATGGATTAATGCTTAGCTTTTCTTATTCTCTAATCCCTCCTTGTAGTACTTTCAAATCCAGCCTCTTCCTAGTATCCTTGCTTTTAAATATTTTATTTTGATTAGAATTTTACTGCGATTACTTATTTTTTGTTCTCATCACGTTTTCACTTTTCTCGCTAAACGTTATCTCTTTTATTATTCTTCCTACTCCGTATTTCGTGTATCCTTCCCTTCCCTACCTTATCGGAAATTCTCTTATTCCTTTATTTTCTCTATTTCCGATCGGATAAATAATATGACGTGGCTTCTTTTGTGGCTGGACCGGTGCACTTGGCTGGCACATCCGGAAAAAGAAGAAAAAAAATTATACCGAAAATAGACAAATAGTAAATAGCGAGAACCCTATTTAATTCGATATAAACGTGATATGCGCTTTTGCCGATAACATTTTAAATATAGCAACATATTCAGTTTTCGTTGAAATACGAGTATTTAATAAAGAAATCGAAAATAATGCTTTTAATTTTTTTTTTTTTTCAAAAAGCAATAGGGAAATTAGTGGAATGAGAGAACCCGATGTGTTATTAACATATATGCGCGTAAAGCGATAAATAAATATATATATATATATATATATATTTCGGAAATACATGTTGGCGCTAGAGATTTAATACGGACCTATTACGAAAGAAGATAAAGATTTACGGACAATTAAAATTTATGTTTTTTTCGTCATCCGCAGTGAAAATTTATTTTTGCAAAATATCAAAAAATATAGGAATTTTCGCGATTCAATTTTGACAGATTAAACATTGCTTTCATCTTTTACTCTCGACCATATAGCACAGGTGTGTCTTCAAAGGACACGTATAAACAAAAACAGCTTTATCCACATAGAGAAACCTCTATCGACTGAATTTAACGTAGGCTATGCAACAGGATTAAAAATTCTCACCGAAAATCCCTGTTATCTGACCTTATATCCGATATATTCGAGAATAGAATGAAATTTCAGAAGGCGTATTACCGTAATCCACGACAAATATATGCTTGCAAGAACAGCTAGCAACTAGCTGTAAAACTAACAGTAAGAGATAAATTAATTACTACAACGGTAATGTGTCTATCATCCGATCGAAATATCGCGCGCACACACACACACACACCCGCTAAAATATCTTCTTATAATCTCGCGGCTCAAGCTGCCGACAATAGCAACCAATGTGCACACGGCACGGACGGACGCTACTCTATTGTCGCCGAACATACACCCTAGGACACTGAGACAGCCCTCAACTTTGCACGTGCCGAAACTGCGACAGGTAATCGAAATTCATACTCTCAGCTGTGTAAATGTTTTGGACCGTATTCCGCTATGACAGCGAAATGTCGGATGATGCCGAGAGATTGAAAATTAAATGAC
This sequence comes from Icerya purchasi, assembly GCA_039619475.1. Taxonomy (NCBI): domain Eukaryota; kingdom Metazoa; phylum Arthropoda; class Insecta; order Hemiptera; family Monophlebidae; genus Icerya; species Icerya purchasi. The sequence continues at coordinate 119,081,971 of CM077116.1, read as the reverse complement.
TTTGTTCGACGAATAATTTCTAGCTCGATATCATCGTGAGATAGCGCCATAAAGACCGAATCTGTATTAGTATTGTCGTAAGCGGCCTAGTGTCTGTGTCACAGTTATGCGCCAACTTTCGCAGCAGATTTTCATAATAACCTATTATTTGAGGTCAGTCCGAGTTATTTCGCTACATCAAAAGTTGGGATAAGCTAGTTGTTAAGGCGGACACGTTGATGAAAACAACTTCGCTGCCTACAGAAATGTATCGTGGTAGATTTGGATGCAGAAAACTGAAATTCGGTCTTCATAGTTTAGATTACAATGCGTCGTCAGCAATATTTCCATTCGGAGGTGAATATAATCGAATATGTGAAAAATAAAACCAGATCATCTGCAAATATCCTTTTATCAGTGGAAGGATTTCATTAAAGATGTCGTTGATGGCGACGTTAGACAATGTCGGGCTTAATATCACTCTCTGCGGAACTCCGTTATGCAGCGTATGCGGAACTGAAGTTGTAGATTCCAGTCGTGCCTAAAACGAACGGTTTTTGAGAAAGCTTTGTATGATCATCGGAAGTTGACCGCCCTGAATGTTCCGTTTATAATGTTACGCCTCCGAGTCTTATCGAGAGCTTTGGATATATGCTAAGAAAAAAGCTGAGAGGAGGTGCATTTCCAAGAGAGGTGGCAGTAGACATCTCATTTTATTGATCTAACATTGAACGAGTAGGATGAAATCCGCATTGCATCCGGTTGATTAATTGTCGTTTTTAGAGCTCCCAGATAAGGACGAGCTGCTACCGGTTTCTCAAAAACGTTACCGAGAAGTGAACTAAATGAAATAAGCCTGTAGGATTCAATGAGCGAAGGATTTTTCTGCGATTTAAGAATCGGTGCGACCAAGGCTTTTTTCTAGATGAACTGGTCCCTCTACTCTCATTAGTGCCATTGGACTTAGTACACTGTGAAGCTTAACTTTACAAGCTCTATCAAGGGTATGGGACTCAGTTTACTTTACTTACTTTGAGTGTAATTATTAATTGTAATCAATGCAAGAATCATTTCCAGTTATACTTTTAATTACCTCTGTCAACTCTTCTTTCTCTGTGCTATACATTTTAAAAATTCTTATTAGCAAATAATGGTTTAACCACTTTTTTGACGGTTGTATTCGCTAATTTTAATTTTTCAATGTTTTTTTTGTTTTTTTTAAATTTCTTTACGATACTGTCTTCAATTTTTCAAGTGAATATATTTAATTTTAATAGATGACCGAATTAGAGTATTTTGTTTTACTTCAGCAATGTTTCTTCTACATTTGTTGATGAGTTTATAATTAACGTTTCTTTATGTACTTCCTTTTTATGTTTTTTATTCATTACATTTTATGAGGTGATTTGCGAGTAAGATGGTTTTATAATTGCGTTTTGTATTTCAGTCTGTATAAACACAGCTTCTTTAATCGTTTTGCTGTATTTTGTTGAAATCGTGCAATGCTTTACTTTTCTTACAAGAAAATTGTATTTCTTCTTTATTATATGTGTTACCTTGCAGGAGCTATGAACTTGAAAACTTTTTACTTCATGAAAACATTTCCGATTTTTGTTGTATATTTTAAATGTTGTGGTTATCGAATGAAGAATTTTTACATGATTTTTCCGTTTTTTTTTAAATTCCGTATTAAATGGTCATGTCCAAGGAGCTTTTTAATTAAGATGTGTTTTCATGAAATAAAAAGTTATCAATTTTATACCTCCTGAAAAGTAACACATATAAGAAAAAAAGAAGAAACGGAAATTTCCTGTAAGAAAAGTAAAGCATTAGCACAATTTCAACAAAATACAGCGAAACGATTAAAGAAGCTGTGTGTATACAGACTAAAATACAAAACACAACTATAAAACCATCTTACTCACAAATTCCGACTTTTGTTGTATATTTTAAATTTTACGGTTATCGAATGGAGAATTTTTACATGATTTTTCCGGGTTTTTTGTAAATTTCGTATTAAATGCTCAGGTCGAAGGAGCTGTTTAATTAAAATATGTTTTCATATGTTTAATATCAAGTTTAGAAGAGAAGCCGTTCTTTTGAATTTTCGTTTGATATTTTTGTCATTTTTGAATTATTTTATTCGAACCTGGTACGTTGTTACATGTGAAAATCCTAGAAGTAGCGATGTCTTTATTTCTTTTTTGTTTTTTGCCGGGCATCTCTAATTCATGTGGTCACTTAGGAGGCTGCTGATTCGTTTTAATATTATAAAATATAGATATGAAAAGACTTGAACTTAGGTTTTATAACATGACAGCGAGTCAGCATGGTTGCTTGTTTATTTAATATATAAAAGGTTAGTAATAGGAACTTTTTTTCGGTTGTATCATCGAATGAGAGCAATTCAGAGACATTTTCGGTATAAATTTTTTGAAAATCTTTAGTTTCTAGCGAGGCCACGTGTTCTAACAATGCCCCACTTGGTATTTTAGAAAAATAAACATTTTTCGTTCTTTACTCTACCGAAACAATAAACCGTAATATCATATTTATTACAAAAAACATAAATCCGACATTGTGATTTTTACGACAGTAAACGCTGTTCTGAAGAAAGGTGGAAAAACATAAAATGAGGGAAACGAAAAAAAAAAAAACAGTGGTCCCGATAGCAGCATATTACGTTCTAAATTTCAAAACACCATAAAAACAAAGCATTATACTACTCCACAAGCGATTAAGTAAAATCGGAAGGCGCTGAACGTTTTGTTTAAAAGTTGACACTGAAATTGTTGGTAAATATTTTTTGAATTTAATATATTGTGTTTTCTCTTCTCAGGCGTTGCTAATTTATGTTCCGGAAATGTATTTATTTCTTTTCTATATTTATTTATTTTTTTGTCATCCGCCATATTTTTCTACGTTTTCTTTTTAGCGTTTTCCCATGAGTGCGAAGTCACTTGGCATGTTCTTTTCCATTTCCGGCAGTCCTCGATATCACCTATCACGACACCAGTTTCTCTCATATCATTCTTGACAGTTTGGTAAGAGTCCATCCACTGTCTTTTCGGCCTCGCGTGTGGTCATTTTCCTCCAAAACATCTTCGCGGGAATTTTTCATGATGTGATCGTACTATTGGAATCGATCTTCCCGTATTTTCAAATGAATAAGTGCAACTCTTGAACTCATTCTTAGATCTTCGTTTTTGATTTGGCGAAGGAGTGTACATCCGAGCGACCAGCACAACATTTTCATTGCAGTTACAAGAATATGCTTTGCTCGGGTTTTTGACAGTTGTTGCCGGCATTCAGACTCGTATAACATTGCAGGTCTAATAACTATTTTATACATTCTTCGCTATTCTTTTGTCGTATATTAATACTTCGGTAAGCCGATTTTACTGTATTCGTATAATTTATATTCAGGAGTCTGCGCGTATACCATATATTTTATGGTGATAGAATAGCTGAACTGAGTAATCTTCTGTAAGGTCGTGTTGTTCATTTTAATAGTTTGGTCTGTATATATTCCACATTCCTTCCGGGTATTCAGTTTTTCGTACATTGAGTTTCAACGTACTCTTTTTAAATTTATCTTTCTAATTCTACGCGCGCTTTTCCAAGTGGGCTTAGCATTTATCCGCGAGGATGACGTCGTTTGCATGCGGGTGTCTCCATAGTGTTTGTATATGGGATGAAGAAGAGTGACGGCCGCTGCGCTACTCTCCAGTGAGCGGACGAAACCGCTCTTGAGAGTATTGGATAAAACTGCGGGCAAATATTTTCTTCAAGAAACCCAACGCTTTTATTCTCTCTTTCATCCAGAAGAATCCTGTTTTCCTGTACGTTCCACAATCTGAGTAATCAGTTGAATTCATTTGAATCGTTGTCTCATTCTTAATTGTTTTCTTGTTTTTCACTTGTCATTATCATCATCAAGGTGTTATGTCTGTCATCGAACGTTGGCTAACATGCTGGTCTCGAAGGTATCCAGTTTTCGTTCTATCGTTTTTGTAATTACCCAGCCTTCCGCCCTATACACACGGAGAATTGTATAACACTTTACCAGCCTCATTTTCAGATGCAGTTTTATGTTTCTGATACATTATATAGTTTTCAATTTTAGAAATGCACTTCGAGTTTTTCTTTCTGTCATTCTTGGTTTCAAATTACTCTCATCTGCTAACTCTAAACGATGTATCTAACCTAATTTTTTCCGATCCTCGACTAATGCCTCATTGATAAACCTACCGAAAGAAATAAAATAAAATAAATTTCTTGTACCTAATAATAGTTTTTGATTGAAGTTCATGAAGCAGAATCACTTTCTACCCCACCTACATCAGCTAACAACCTTTTCTCTTTTACATCTTTTCATCCCATGTTTCATGCTTAACTTTGCGAAGAGAAATTATCTTAATAAATATCTTCGTAGATAGACCTGGCCCAGACAGCATAGGAATGCTGAATGAGTACGCTGTTGACTGTTGGTGTGACAAATTTCATCGTACATGCAGTGAGAAGAAAAGAGATGTAAATGTAGGAAATGGACGTTTGTTCAACCTTAATCAGTGTTTGATTTTTGTGCTTAACCTTCGATACAACTTGGAGGTCAGTATAGATGCTACAATAGTAACGGACAATTCGGTACACTACTTCGCTTCCAATAACTGCATCATTTGCAACCGTGAGAAAGTTATTTGGTATACTACGTATAATAATAACTGTTCAATTACAGAATCATCTTAAAGGTATTTACAGCAATATGACACCTTAACAGAGACAAACCCAGGAGCAAACTGCCTTTCTCAAACGGAACATTAATTTTCATATGATAATATTAATTATTCATGAGAACTTACTCATTAAAAAAAAAACGAAAAAGATACAATGACCAAAAAAATAAGGTTAATGTTAAACATGAGAAAAGTGATTCCATGCGAAATTTTAATATAAACAAAAACAGGCGGGACGAAGACGGCTAGCACAAAATCAAATACGAAACTACATTTTTCCTTTTATATGTAAAAATACAACGTACGTAAAAAAATGGTATACATATTTTGGACCCCGCTTGATAAATTTCCTACTCCGCCGCTGTACCTTAGACGTTATTTCTTCTAGACATTTTATCGCTAAATTTCCGAAAATCTCCCTTAAAGTAAAAACGAAATTTTCATTAAAATAATTATAATTTTATTCAAAAATTTTGTTCGAAAAGCTTAAAAGCACAATGGGTTATCCGCTTTTTTTCGCTTTATTGTTGTTTATGAACATTTCGACACGAATGCGAAATTTTTCTAATCTTCAAAATTTCAAAATCCTATTGTAAGCAAAGAAATGACTGCCTAGTAGAAGTCCGATGAAATATTATTCGGGCTTGTTAATTACATATAGCACACATCGTAAGTGCATAGAACCGTTTAAATGAATAAAATTCATCTTCAAACTTAACTGAATAGAGCTGGTTAGTATTTCGTAAGAAAAAAAGTGAAAAGAAGATACATCGAGCTGATAAATGCTGAAAAGCAACGTGACAATAAATTTGTTTGGGGGTGTTAGTTTTCGTGGAACACTTAAGGCAGAGTAAAGGAAATGGTGGTAGTTTAATGTGCGTCAAGTGTAAACATTGAGCGATAACTCTGGAATATTTTTAAAAATAATACATTAAGGAACCACCCTATTACCAGTACCTTCTTCATTTTCCTATTATTACTATTATTACTGTTATTATTATGATTATTATTATTATTATAAACGAATAGTGTCGTAAAACATGGATGTAATGCGATCGATGCTAATAAAATGTTAACCGTTTGAGAAACATTGCTACTGTTACTTTTTGGTAAACATTTTTATCCGACTTCCGGTGCATCGTGTAAAAAACATTTTAACTGTATTTCTTTTTGCGTTACAAGAAACATTTTTTGTCGATCCATCAAACTTTAAACAAAAATTTAATAACAGACATGTAATAGGGTTAAATATTTACGTAGAAAATGCATTTTAATATTTAATTATAAACTTTTACACTTACAGACGAAATTTCAATCATATAAAAACTATTAGTTATTATTGTATACATCAGTAAAACGAATTCTACAATCTGTAGACAAGGAAAATTTAAGACAATATTAAAATTATAATTCACTGTTTAAAATTAACATTTAAATGTAAAGTATCGATATATCGAATGAATTATTATAATTAGGGCACATATGTATTCGTTTATTTATCGTTAACTTTAATTTTATTATTATCATGATTATGGAGTAAGCAACTCCAAAACATGTCGGTATTTATTATATTTTTCGAATGTTAATTTTCTATAATACATGTTTTTTATGTGTATTTAATAAATGTTAGTACAGAAAATGGATAAGAACACTTATAATCTAAATTTGAAAAAAATATAATTGTCCACTTTCTATAGTAATATAAATTATTATAAATAAAAGTGAAAATGGAAAATTTAATTATTCACAAAATACATAAAAACCGGCATGCTTCTGAGTCGCATATTCCATAATCGCAGTAGTGATAATTAAAGTTAACGCAAAAAAAAGTAAACAAATATAAATATTAAAAAAAAACGACATATCGATATGTTAAAATTGAATTATGAATTTTAAACAGAGCAATATTAGTTAAAATGAGATTATTATTAAATAAATTATTATTTTCAAATTTATTCATAACCAGTGATGTGGGCAAAGTTCCAAACATTTTCCTAATAATATAAGTAACTTCATTTGCGGGTAGTGACATCTGAAAGTAATAAGTATGTAATAATTGATTGCGCAATACCTATTCGATTAGATAGATGGTGACGTTTTTAAAATTTTTTGACAGTTGATAATATGGAATTTTAATGTCAACAAACTTTGATTTAATTCATTATTATCGTCTAATATAATTAATCTCATTTATATTTATCTAATAATAATAATAATAAATCTTTATTCAGGAAATTCTTAAACTATATATCTAACATGAATAATATAAATTTGATATAGAAAAAACTACATAACTAAATATTAAATTTCCTCGGCCCATGATGAGCAAAGGTTTCCTGTGGTCTTTCCTATTCAATCCTACCTATGGCTACTCTTTGAAAATTTTTGTTTAATAAAAAATTACTAAAATCATCCCTCCACCTTGTCAACTAATGCCCCCTTCTTCTTTTATAATGTGCAAGAAACCAGAAAGTGGCTCTATATGTCCATCTGTTATCCTTCATTGGATTAGCGTTATTAATAGTTCCAATTTCAAACGCCAGCGTTGAACGAGCCTTTTCTATTTATAATATTGTAAAAAATAATTGACAAAGTAGGCAATCTACTGAAATGCTTCAAAGCATTATGATGGTTCGATTCTCTCTACAACGAAATAACGGATCTTGCATAAAATTTAATCCTTTAAATGTTAAGTGTGGTTAATGTTAAAATGTATGATTTCAAAAGTTCAAAGAACTCAGAAGACATTGAAACTTTTTTTGAAATATTAGATACTTTATAATATAATATCAATAGATTAATTAAATGATTATTAAATAAATTAATAAATATATAAATAAATAAATATAATATAAATGAATATAATATAAATTAATTAATAAATATAACAATTTATGATAATGGTAATAATTATTATGATATATAAAGGTCAATATTAGTAGAAATAAAAAAAATTTTAAAGGAATATTGTAATTTTTTTTTTGGGGGGGGGGATTTTAGGGTTATTTTAACTTCAGTTTAGAGGGAAAGATTTTTAGGTGTTGGCAACCCTGTTTGTAACTAAGGAACTTCATTCCGGGCCTGTTACAACAGAATAGTGTTGAATTATTTATCATCTGATTTCACTACTAATCACCATGTAATAAGCTAGGGAGTTGTGACCATCAACAGAATAAGCAGTGTGAGTAATACTACAAACTCTATGAGTGATAGAGATAAAAAAAGTCATTCAGTTCCTGCTAATTGCTATCTGCTATTATTGAGTAGTTAATTGTTTCTTTTGTTCACTTGGTGCTAAGATTAGTTACATAGTTACGATAAGTTATTTTAATTAAAGCGATTGCTTTTTATTTCTTGTGATGTGAAAGTGGCAGGATTAACGAACTAACATAAATACATTATCGATTAGAATGGAACGAACTATTGCAAGGCTGGAACTGTTCCTAGTTACATTCCTCGTTACCTTACACATCACTATTATATACCTTTAGCGTCCGTTCTAATTGACACATGTACCTAATTTTTTTTTTTTATTCTCTCCCTAAATACAAGAGAAAGAGGCAAATCTATGTTTAAAACTCATAGACAGCTGCTGTATGACATGTAACTGAATGCTAACACGCTATTGGTTCAAAAATAAAATGGTAAAGTACACTGGATAAAATTTTAAAAAAATGTGGATAAAATATTTACTATGAGAAATGTTTAAAATAAAATGATTACCATGGTAAATAGAAATTAAACGTAAACGTTTACTTAATAAAACTTCTACTATTTCATTACAGACCGAATTTGCAACAGATTTGTTTGGATAACAAAATAATCGCTTTTAGGCTAATTTCATACCTACATACACGCCTATTTTTTAGTATTTCTTATTTTATGTTATTTTTTAAACATTACTTACAGTGTGTCATTGTTTTAGACGAAAAAAAAAACAAACAAAGAAAATAAGAAAAATAACATAAAATGAATATATGGCATTTTTGTTAGTAAGGCATATGAATTAACGTCAGCCAAATTTGGATTACTTTACACGAAAGGCCGCAGTTTCCTGCTGTAAATTTCTTTCAAATTTTACAAATAGCGGCTTCGAGTAAATGAAAGTTTACCTTTTTTGTTGTATGCAAAGAAAACTTTTAGTATTACCGCTAATGTTTGAATATATCCACATTCGAAAATGTTCGCCTTAGGCTGCAGTCGAATCTCGATTGAGGGGCGAACCTAGTGTAAAGTTAATTTATGCTTATTTATAATTATATGTTCAGTTGCAGACAACTTTTGCATATGCCCATGTTTAAATGTGGCAACATATTCATTATATCGCATATGAAAGGTTTGCCACGTTTGTTCAATGAATTTTGTTTCATGTGCTACATTTTATTTTATGCATCCCGGATTTATTATATTTCTACATTACTGTTAACCTATTAATGTTAATTAAATTGTTATATAAACTGTTTTTTGTTATTTATAATATTTTAATTGTTTTACAAAGGAGAGGTTGGTAATGCTGTTCGTTGCTTGATTAGTGCATGTGAATTTGGTCCGTATTTGTTCATTTTATCAGAGTTGTTTTTCTTTTTCTAATGTTCCTGCTATATTTATGGTATAGTTTGTCTATTGAAATCGTACTGTAATTATTGTTGAGTGGTACGTGTTCTATGGCAGTTTTCAATCTATCAAAATGTTGAAAGATTCTTTTAGTTAACCGGTTATCATGCATTCTCTGGACATATGCATAAAATGACAAAAATTTTTTCCTCATAACGTCGGATGATTTTTCTACTTTTTTTTTTTTTTTTTTAATGGGCTCGGTGTTAACCCAATTACATGGACTTAAACACCTACTCAGATTCTGAGGCGATCGGAGATAGAAAGTATAAAGGAAAGTAGGAGGGGAATAACGGCTGAAGATGGGAAGGAAAGGATAAAGGAAGCATTGAAAGGGGTAGGAAGACCCAAAACACCAAAATTTTGAAATTCAAAGAACTTTTAGAATTATAATTAAAAATAAAACGCCAGCGAATAGTATTTTCGATTATTTTATAATCTGTAACTGAACTGTGATTTACTGGAATGGTTATTAATTTTATAACAGATGAAATCTAACGATTTTCGCTTAAAGAAAATATATTAAATATTTCGTTCGGCACAATTTAAAACTTTTAAAAAGTGTGAATGAAAAATGAATGTTTTTCAATGCGTTTTCATAGAAAAACGTTTTCTATTTGTGGAAATTGGCCAACCGGTAACTAAATATCAAAAGTAATTAATGTAGATACGTCAACTTGTAACCGAAAAAGGAAATCAGGTAACTTCTTTACGACTCTATAGGCCAACTTATCACTGACGACGGCCTGTTTATTTCTTCGGACCAGTGCCTCTCAAAACATTTCTTTTATCATGCTCCGTCTACGAGCCGGTAAAAATTTGATCATTTTATTTTTCATCAGTAATATTAGTAACTTTTTCATAATTAAGAATTATAAACTTTGCTTTATAGCGCGGTGAAGAAAATCATTGAACTTTCGGATAACTTTTTACAGCACGCTATGTGTTCTATAAAGCTTTGGTGCTTGATGGCTCTAACTGCTTTTTAAACATCTCGTGTTTCTCCTTCCTTAATTATTTGTAGGCTGATTCCTTTGTCCGTTGGTACTGTGAGCTCTGTAATTGTAAATGTGGCCATGGTATGGGGCAGCTAACTTCTTTTTAACCTCCGGCAATGTCATTCCTTCTCTTTTTAGGATGCATATGTTTGGCATTTATCGACGTTGATTGTCATTGTTTCTTCATCCTTGGTATAGGGTTTTTAATCAAATTCCATTCCTTGTGACTCCTAATTGCTACTATTTACACGTGTTAATGGGAAATCGTCAGGGAAAAACCCAAACAAAAAAAAAAAAAATTACGGACCAGTATTAATTAAAACAAATAAGGAAACCTACATGGAAAATTTTGTAATGACGGATATTGTTGTTCAGCAACATTTTATCGTACACTAAATTTCTTGCCCAACTGGTGTTCGGTACAGGATAGAGAAAAAGTTAAGAATCATGCTGGCGTCGAAATTATTCACTTTTACAAGATTTGTTGGGTATCTGGGCAGTCGGCTATTGGTTACCAGTTGATCAGTGTCGCTTGGGTTCCGGTTACGAGTTGGCTAATTACTCGGGGACGCATTTTCACGCGTACCCTAAAATAGTTACGAGTCGGCGTCCGCCCTTATTTATTTCTTTAGTTTATTTTTATATGTTCCTTTACGCTTCGCGATAATTAATAAAAGAATCGGTGAGGTACGCTATATGTAAACAATTTTCAGAGATAAATGAGAAGTTACAAATAGAAAACTAATTCTGCAGACTAATCGGTGTATAGGTGAACCAATTAACTTTTTTTAACGGTCCAGCGATGCACTTGCACAGTTAAGTATCATGAAATTAGTACATACAACCGTCGTCCAAAACGATACTCTAGTCGCGATAGTAGAAGATACAATCAGCCCACTGCACCACAGACTGAGAGTAAAAACTGTTAAAAAATTTGCGCATGTATATCATATTTCAACAGCAAACCATTATGCACGGCATGCGCGTTTGTCATTTAACATTTTAGTCTGAACGCAGTATCATACTTAATCGTCATTGGTAAACCATTTATTTGTTGATAATTTCGTTAATAATATTCCTTTCCGTACGACTATTTATTTTCGCGTCTTTACTCTGTTCTTATGTATATTATAGTTCCGAGATTTGTTTGTAACTTTTGTATTAGTCTACATTTCGCGCAACGTCGCGGATTCTAGTTAAATCATGTAACAATAATAATAATAATAATAATAAAGTTTATTTGATTTGATTGATTTTTCTTTTTTAAAACGCGTACACATTTCGGTAAGCATAAGAAGCGTTCTAAAGTTATTCGTGTTCATGAGTAGCTAGATTTACATCTATCGGTTATAAAATTATGACATTTTTATATATTGAAAAATAATAAAATAAAAATAAAAAAAATTATGATGCGTGTATCAGTGTGTACACACGGAGGAAGTGGAACTTCTTTGGCTTATATGTATTAAATTCTATAATAAAGTTTTATTTTAAATTAATTTTATATATAAGTAACGCATTTATTATTATCATTATTGCAATCATACAAAAATTAATATAAATATAAATATATATATATATATATATATGTATATACACATACATATATACTGAGGGGCAATCTATTTCATACAAATTAAAATACATATTTGAAATTATGATTTAAAACTCACTAACAGACTAAATGTATAATGTATCGTATCGTGAATTTCTTTCTATAGAGTGGTGTGTACACGTACTTATTACATGTATATATATATATATATATAAATATGAGAATGCTCATAAACTATATACCATACGAAGTCCTGTAGTATAAATACTTAATTAGCAAGGTAGTAACAAGACTTCTGAAGATGCCAGTTATTAGCTACATTAGAAATCAGAAACCGGCCTTTCACCACTAAATAGTAATGCCGTTATTAATGATAAATTTGAACAAAACCACTACAATATCATCGGTACGAGATAATATGTAAGAAACATTATATGGGGGAGAACATCCTATTTAGATTAACATATTAAAGGAGCGACCTCTAGCATGCTCGTAGTTATTACAGTTAAACAATAAATGGTTGATACTCTCGTCAAAATTGAAAAATTGGTGAGAATCACAGAAAACACCATAACTGTGGTCGGTAAAATGAGTTATATTTTAGAGGAGTGGCCCCAAGACCGATCCCTGAGGTAATCCCATAACAGTTTTTTTTCCCTATATGAATTATTTATCTGTGTAATCAGGGGCGGATCCAGAAGGGCATGCGGGGGGGGGGGTATAAGAAGGATATTTGGGAGGGAATTATATAATTACGTAAAATCTTGTACGGTAGGCCGTAGATTTGAGAAATACCCCTTGTTTCATAAAGAAAATCAAATAGCGACCTTTAAAGAAATTTAAAAATGTTTTAAAAATACGTAATTATTACAACTTAATTTAAATTTAGTTTTATTTTTAGGTGAAAAATAAAACGAAATTATAAAATTCTAGCTAAAATAATAGTTTAGAAATAGTATAATGCCCTTTGTCAATCTCCCTTATTTCACTTTTAATTTCGCCAATCTCTGCCATCCTCCAAATATGTTTACTGTTCCTACCAGGCCCTAATCAGACAAGAATTCCACAGTTTTATCAATTCCCGATTTCCTTCGCATACAACCATGTTTACAGATGGTTCGAAGAGGCCGGATGGTGTCGATGCCTCTTTTATACTCCCAGATTTCGATTTTTCAGAATATTTTCGTTTGCCTCCTTTCTGCTCTATATTCACAGACGAATTCCATTATTTTCATTTCCTCCAATCACCTTTGCTCTAAATTCTTGATTATATCTGACACCATGCCCTTCAGCCCATTTGTTCTCTCCTTCCTGATCATTCCTGTGATTTTATCATATTCCGCATATGCTCATTTATCCACGTTCTTTCTTCCCTTCATTCAATTCAAATTAATTTGCTGTGGGTTGCTAGTCATTTGGGCATTTTCGGTAATGAAGCGGCGGACTCCTTGGCTCGGGTTGCTGCCTCTTCTCACTTTTTCTTTAAAAAAGTCCTATTGGCGCTAATCTCATTCCGCTGTGCAAAGGTTTTCATCTTAGGTTTTGGTCGGATATGTACGTTTCCTCTTTCTCTAACAATTGTTCTTTTTATCTGTCTGTTCAACCTAGTCTTCCTGTCAATCCGTGGTTCTCTTTGTTTCCTTCACTTTGTCGGTCTGTTGTTGTCTCCGTTATTCGTCTGCGCTCTTAAGCCATACTTTATTATCTTCCTCCCGCTTTCGTTTTTCGTTGGTTGCCTCTCCATATTGTCCTCTCCACTCGAACGAAGAGCATGTTTGCGATGCGGACCATGTGTTCTTTGAGTATTCATCTCTTTCTGCTGAGTGCTCTGCTTAACAATATCTAACCGTATCAAGATATAATTGACTCCTTTCTATTCTAATTGTTTCTAAGTAAAGGTCCCCGGTTGACGAGCCCAAAAAAAAAAAAAAAAGGATAGTTTCTGTTACGACTTTACTTCTTTTTTATTTTTGTTAGTAATCCGATCCGAATTCTATGTTCATGAGCAAGTAAAAAAAAATATATATTTCTCATTGAACTCTATTTTCATTTACATTACAAAAGAAAAAATAAGATTGCCGACAAGGGAAAAGGTTTATGAGATTAGAAACTATGACAAATTATCTATTATAAGACATAAAGGGGTTAACAATAAAATTGACAATGTTGAAGAGGAAATTTGGAGTCAAATTTTAGGTAACATATCAAAGGAAATTAAAGACGAAGACAATTTGAAAATATGGAAAGACAAAATTAAAATTTGTTTGATAGCGTGGTGCAAAGATTGAGAAAAGAATATACGGAGGAAAGAAACAACGAGAATAATTATAAATAAGGTACATAAAAAAAAAAAAAGAAAAAAAAATGCACGGTAGCTCCTTTCTTTAGATGCATAACTTTTGGCTTACAAGTAAATATTGCTTTAGAATGTGTGTTGGGCATGAATGTATTTGTTTTAAAAATGAGATGTAATTTAGTGAAAATAAAAGCTCAAGTATAATTAAGTAATAAATATAAGATCAATATAATGCGTTAACATTAAGATGTATTATATTTGTGAATAAACGGTATAATTATGTTGGGAACCCACAGACCGGCATTTGCTTTGTGGGACCCACAAATTATTTATATATATAAAAAAAAAAAAAAAAAAATTAAAAAAAAATAAAAATGGCAAAAGATCGACGACGGTTGTGTTTAAAATAGAATAAAAACGGAATATCAATAGTTTTACTATAAAATAGTATTAAATATTAGTTATAATTAAATTCGTAAGTAAAATTCATACAAAATTTTTTATGGTATAAGCTAAGTTTCTCTGTTATAACAAATTTTTTTATAGAGGATTTAATTCTTTGGGGAGGATGTCCCCTATTCACCCCCGTGGATCCGCCACTGGTATAATGGTGTGTCTGTTATCGAAATATCTGTTCGTAATATTTAACATTCCATTATCGAGCCCTAATTTTTTTAATGGTTCAAGCAATTTATTTAAGTTGAGGCTGTCAAAGGCCTTCGTTGTATCCAACGTAAGTAGGCAGCAATTCAACATTTTGATTTTACAGTTTGATTTATGTCGCTTACAGCTAATTCTGATGATTTGTTTTGTAATGTGTCATATTGGTGATTTTTCATTATATTATTTTTATTTACAAAATCCTTTAGTTTGTTTAGTATACATTTTTCGTAGATCTTACTAAAATTTGATATTAACGAAATTGCTCTATATGACTTCGACATCGTTGGGTCTTTACCATTTTTCGGTAATATTACCGTTCTCATTATTTTCCACTTTTCAGGGTAATAATTATAATAAAATAATAAATTAATTAATTTTACTTCAGGATATTTATCATTAAACTTCTTTAAAAATTCGTTTGAGATTTCATCCACTCCTGTTTATATTCTATTTTTAAGGTTTCTAATGGTACTAGTGAAGATGTTCTCTTTTTATAAATGTCTCAAAAGAATAACATTTTGTGAGTAAAACTAACCATGTGTTGAACATGATTGGTCGGAAAGTCGCGTAACTAATGTTTTCCTCAGCAACTGGATTTATTCTCAATCTTTCCTATTACATAACGATAATTTACCCATCGAGAATTAATTTATTTTTGTATCACTAACGATAGAATTGCAGTGGTACAATATAGGTACGGAGCCGGTTGTTCGGGGATGTTTAATAATATTAGAAAGAAAGATAATACTTAATCTAGAGAAATATTTTTAAGCGTGTACTGATAGTATCACGGCTTACACCGCAGGTCTGCTTCTTATATGGTAGATTTTAATTCGTTAATTTAATTGGAAGATTTATAATGTGTAATATAGTAATAAAAATACTTAAAAAAATGATAAAAGTTTTTACTTAAATGTGTGCCGGTAATTCCAAACAAAATATCGTAATCAAGCATAAAGCGTGTCTCGAACGGAACCCCTGCAATTCAGATAAAATCCGTTCGTTAATAATACATAAATTATACCGACATTTCTTTTTATTTTGTTTTTTTCCTCCACTCCCAAAACATTATGGAGAGAACACTTATTGATACACATATTTATTAATAATAATGGAGTTGACATAATGTACCTAATTAAGCATTTTGTATTATTTTTAGATCAGCTACGATTTAGGCAGCGGTATTTCGTTCGAGTAGAACTTGAAGTTGGTTCAAATTCTGGCTACCGAACGCTGTAAATACAAAAAAAAAAAAAAATATTACGCTTGGTTAGTGTCCTCAGTTGACGGGATAATTGACGAGTCCAAATAAAGAAAAGAAGGAAAGTGCGCTATTTCACAATTGTCTACCTAAATTATATTTGTACATATTTATTACTAGAAATGTAGGCCGTACTTTTTCCGAATTTGATTTCTTCTATTGGAAATTTGTTGAATTCATTAAAATAAAATTCTACGAGTTATTTCATATCATAAATACGAAATCTATTAATTATAATTGAATCCTTATGGTACGTGGAAAACATCATCCTTAAGATTAAATATTACATAGTTTTCAGAACCAGATATCTTAAATTTATACAGTTATACTTTAAAAAGCCCGTTCCCTGTTAAAAATTAGTCATTGAAAAAATTCGGCATATGCTGATTATTTCTAAATCTATTCGTTACACTTGGAAACAATTAATATGTTATACCGTTGTAAGTATTCCATATTTCCTGATGCTTATTAATATAAAGTTCATCATCCATAAGTTTCTTAACCGGTTCTACTTCAAGTACTTTGTATTTGAAATTTGGTTTATTTTGTTGAAATAATGATTTATATGGATATTATTTTTCACTGTGTCGATGACATATGTATTTTTAAAGGAGTGTGAAAACCAGTGGAAAACTAAATGGGCAACTACTACGGCTTTCTTAAACATCATTAAAAATACAGTTGAACCATAGTGCCGCCGGAAGAAATATACCGTGAAAACTTCAAGATCATCAACTAGCTGTGAATCTACCATATCGAAGGGGTAAACCGTCGACGTAAATTTTGTACACTACTTCCTGGAATTCCTTTGAACTTGCTGGAATTACTGTGGAATTGTTATGGAATTGCTATGGAATTGCTGGGAATTCCTACATGTTGTACACCAGATTTCCTCAGCGGTTTACCCTGGAGTTTACCCCTTGTCTTTGATAGTGTGTGCACGGGATAAAGTTTTTTAATTTTTTGTTGAACATAAACTCATAATCAATCAATTATCCACTGTTTTCTAATATTTCCTACTAATTCTTATTATTTCCCTAATTCTACAGCGGTTTCCTTTTTCGTAGTAATTGAAATTATGAGCTCAAGTTGTTCATAGATTTCTCTTAAAATTTCTTGTTCCAGGATTTCCAGAATTCCTGTAGATTTCCAGAATTCCTGTAGAATTGCTGGAATTCCTACATGATGTACACCGAACTTCCTCAGCGGTTTACCCCTTGACTATATCGCTATCTCTTACAAGCATATAATCGACAAAACGCCGCCTCCAACTGTGTGTTCCTTATGTAGCCAAACAAGTGTACTGACAGTTCCGTATATCCTCCTCGTCTGCCCAAAGTTCATTGCGTTACGAAAACAGCTTGGCCTAGCAAGTAACATAGAGGCGGTCCTCTCAAATACTGCAACTTCCATCACCGGTGGGTGCAGGACCGTGTCCAGGGGGGGGGGGGCTCCCCATGAGAATTAAAATAGTTATTATAATTACACAAAAATTTGAAAAAAAAAACAAAAATTTAAAATAAATATTGATGATTTTTTAGGGTGTTCTTACCCTTAAAAGAAAAAAAGATGCTCCATATTTTTAGGTACTTCGTTAATATTTTATGCAAAATTTTTTATTATGAGTATAATCAATAACATATGTAACTTTTATTAATGTTTATACGGTAATAATTTATTTATGTAAATTATTAATACTGAAAAATGAGCAGTTTAAAAAAAAAGTGTTTCAAGAAATACAGTTAAAACGCATAATTTAGTTTTGTTTGATAAAAAATCGGATTTATATTCAAGAATCATAAAAATATTTCATTTCCATGCCTTTTACTTCGTAATGTTTGGAAAGAAATCATCATTCGTTAATTTTCATTTTTATTATTAGAAGATTTAAAACTAAAAATAAGATTTGTTTAAAAAAAAATAGAAAAAAAAAACTTCGAAAGTATTTAAGATTAAGAACTGAAATTTGGTGTGAACTTTTTTCGCTGTTGGGCGGGTTCGACCGTGCTTACCCGCGAGCTATTTAACGATCTATTCTTATACTTTTTATTAAACAACGTGCAATAAAATTTACATTCATCAATTTAAATTCTCGTTAAGCCATATCGATACTTTTCTATAAACTAAATTTATTTTATGCTCATACGATAATAAGTGTATTTTTAGATTTTCGATAAAGCAAATATTTCCTTGTAACTAGATTTCAAAATATATCAAATCGACCGGTTATTTTGGTTGCCGCGGCCTTTTTCTATTTGCTAGCAGTTAAACGATACGCGTCGGAATATTAGGTCGACAAATTTCAATAAACCGTACACATTCAGTGTAGGAATTGTTAAACTGTGCCTACTCCGTCATCGAACAGACGTGAAATGAGCCTAATCCGTTCCAATTTTGTTCTATTCAGGCTCCAGCGTGAAACTAATATATCCTAATTATTGCCGGTTAAACTGTTCCGAATAAAGGTCGATCATATACCGAACGACACAACGCGACTAGATATGGAAGGACTGAAAAGAGACATGTGTTCGCATTATATATCAGCCAGTCCAGATGCAATGTTACATTAACGAAGAACATTTCATTTTCTGCGACATTTCACGGTTCCTAATTTTTTACTTTAAAAATAGAACATTTTCTATATCTTTCTTCGGAATTTGTTGTCTATTCCTTGAAATTGTTTTTTCTGAACGAATATAAAAACCGGAAAAAATACTTTACTAACCATTGGGAAGAAAATATTTTAAGGGAGGGCAAGGATTTTTTTTCCATTTATATGAAAACATAAATATGTGCATATTCACAAAAAAATAAAACAAACAAAAAAAAAATCAATTACATTTCAATTCTAAATGCGTCCTCGGCAATAACGAAGTTTATTTACCTGATCTAACCTTAAGGGGTTATATCTGTTTGGAATTTTTTTTTTCCCTTTTTTTTTTTTTTTATTGGCTTAATTTACGCAAAAACATCTCTAGATTTATAATCAATAACGTCCAAGCATGAAAAAAAAATTTGTGCGGTCGAGGAACATTTTCGTCGCGCCAAAAAACGCTTTCCTCTTTCATTCAACTCTTTCTCTCCAATTTGTATATTTTATTTTTTATCATTTTTTCAATATAAAAATGTAAAGTAAGGATTTAAATCAAAAAATTTCATTTAATCAATAATATGATAATTTATAAATATTATATTTTAAAACCATTAAATTACGTTATAAATGTTATATATTTTTATATATTACACGGACACAGAGTACCTTTCAATTCATTAAAACGTATAACTTTATTTATATTAAATTATTAATTAAATTAAAATACAAGTTTAAAAAACATAATTAATTCACAAAAATATATATATAAAATTCGTCCTACCGGTTTTGTCTACTTGACATATTCGTGGACTTTTTTCAGTCCATGAATATGTCAAGTAGACGAAACCGGTAGGACGAATTTTATATATGTATGTACATATATATTTTTGTGAATTAATAATGTTTGTAAAACTTGTATTTTAATTTAATTAATAATTTAATATAAATAAAGTTATACGTTTTAATGAATTGAAAGGTACTCTGTGTCCGTGCAATATATAAAAATATATAACATTTATAACGTAATTTAATGGTTTTAAAATATAATATTTATAAATTATCATATTATTGAGACAAGCGATTACAGGAAGAAATAACACATAATTCATTTAATCAATTTAATATAAAATAGTGAATTATAAATTATATAAAAAATTATGACACAATATAAATCCCGTATGAATTAAAACAAAAACAAAAAATAAGTTTAAATTAAATTTACACGTGTTTAGAATTGAGGTTATACAGCTGACCGCGCACAGTGCTTGCTGCTCGAATCTCAATACTCGCACGTACACACAGTCCCCCATGTATAATAGAAAGAGACAGAGCGAAAGAGAAGTAATTGGCGATGGGGACTCGAAAATCTATAAAGGAATTATTGACGGCATTCCGTATCAAAATGTTTCTCAGTTGCTAAAATAAATAGTGTATTGGCCATGTTCAAAAGAAAATAGGAACGCGAGTTTAACGTGAAGAAAAATACCAAAGGCCTCGCGAGGGCCGAGGTAAATTGACGGATAAGCTCATTGATGAACTTACTATTTTTTACTGACTTGCTCATAGACGCAATACTAGATCAGGTGAAGAAATAAGAACCGTCTACCGTAAAATATCCACAGCTGAAAAACCGCAACACGATAATTGTTGGTGCTCTTGCATAAGTCTCCTATGCATAAAGATGTTTTTGAAGCAATCAAACTGATTTACGAAGAACTAAGCTCTGACGATCTTCTTTCACGTTGCTTGGGTGGATATACCCAAAATCAAAACGAACCATTCAACGCAGTTGTCCGGACCATCGCACCGAAAACAGTGTCAAGTGGAAAGACTGTGCATGATATAGCGACTGATATCGCTGCCATCACTTTCAACGAGGGGTTATCAGGCTTATGTTCTATCTACGATGCACTAGGAATAACGGTTGGACGTACATTATTCGACTTTTGCATGGAATCGAACGACAATCGCATCAAGGCCGCCGAGCGCTCCACTTCCGAGATTGAGAAAACGGCTAGACGTAACCTTACATCGGCGAGAAAAGAGCTAGAGGACCAGAATATGACTTTGGACGGGCAATTATACGGTGCTGGGATAGCAGAGTGAAGGTAAACAAATTATTATGGACCATATTATTATAATTTCGAAAAGTTGTAGCATTTTTCAACTTCAAATGCCTTTTTTCTCGAAACCATGTTTTTGAAATCGGCACGCAGCAGAACTCGAAGAGTTTTCATTCGATTGACTTGAAATTTTAACTGTAGCTTCTTCATTCGATTATCTAGTGAAGTACACACAATTTTAACGATCGGTAAATAAGAAAAAAAAGATTTTTTTCGTCTAAAACGCTTTTTTGTTTAAACAATCGCCATTTTGCAAAAAAAAAAAGTTCTATAACTAAGATCGTGTGTACTTCATTAGAAAAACTCATGTAGTTTATGGAAAAAAAATTTACGCTTCCAGATGGTGATCCAAGGGATTTCTACTGCGTGCGCGCGGAGATACTTTTTTAAATGTTGTTTTTAGTTTATTGATCAATAGTCGCCATTTTCTACATTTATGCCAATAAAAAAAAAAATTTCATATTCCTATAGAGTTGCTTAATCGATCCATACATTGTTTTTTTTATTATTATTTAAAATCAAGCTCATTAAAAAAAAAAATGAAAAAAGGCCTTTTTTTGAGGTTCCAAACAGATATAACCCCTTAACAATAAATGAAATAATATAGAAAAGAATACTACTGATACTGCCATTAATGTATATTAAAAAAAATCACAAAAACTTGGAATTTGAAGCTTAATCGATGATTTTCCAAAAAAAAGAAAAAGACTGATAAAAATAATAATAACTGCTCTTAGGCTCTTATCGGCAAAGATAAGGGGAGTCGACCTAGGCTGTCGTGACTAGCGTAAAAACCCGGTTACCGCCCGAAATAGTCTCATTCTTATCTCGATATATTCTTGTATTTAGCTATCGTAATGCATTAACGAGTTAGTTCTGTTTGTACTCTGTATTGAGTAGTAACGCGTTAATCATTTGAGAGCTAAAATAATACGTTAACAACGTATGTGGATCTATTTCGCGAGGATACTTTTAATCCGCGCGCGCCTTAAATCTGAATCCTAAATCTGAATCCTAAATCTGAATCCTAAATCTGAATCCTAAATTTGAATCTTAAATCTGAATCAAAAATTCTTTAATACAAATTGGTTTTTCTTTCAGAATTTAAGAATGGAATCTGCTCAGATCTGCAAAGATTCTTCCCAATTTTCGTACCAATCGTTCTATTTTACTCTGCGGGCTAAAAATTTGGCATAATTTTTTTTCGGAATGGTACAAAATCGTATTAAAAAAATTGTGAGCAAACGTTGTCGACTTATACCGCCGACTGATGGAAGAATCGAAATTATGACATACAACTCGATATTCGAGCATCGAACTATTGTCACATTTATCATATTTCACAACGGAAACAAAAGTTGCCGCTGTTATATCTCGATATTTAGTAAACAAAAGAAGGTAGATACCCCGATACTATTAAAGCATTAAAAATAACAATTTAATATAAGTTTCTAAAGTACTACATAAGTGAATTAATTTCAAAATTATTACAAAATGACTGATGATAATTTCATTTTTACGTGTAGTAGTACACCATCAATAAAATCAAAGTCCAGTAGAAAGAGGAAATGAGCTGAGTTAGCTATTGTACCATTATGTTTACCAAGAATATGTTTGGCATTTTTCGACGTTGATTGTCATTGTTTCTCCACCCTTGGTGTATAGGGTTCTTTGTCAGATTCCATTCCTTGTCACTCCTAATTGCTGCTATGTACCCGTGTCGATGGGTAATCGCCTATTATTGACAAGCCCAGGGAAAAACCCAAACAAGAAAAAAAAAATACGAAGAATATATGTCATTACCATTAATTACGTGAGCTCAAAATGGGGGGAGGGGGGTCCAGCAAAATCTCAACGAATCTCATTTAAACTGAGGTGGGGGTAAATGAAAATCTAGCGTCAACATTTAAAGAATACACACAGATAATAAAAAAAAAATGATTAAATTTCTCTTTTACTTTTTTTGTAGTGCCCCAATTTGCAGCTGAAAAAAACTCACAGCTATTAAAAACTTTTATTTGGAGAATAAATAAAAAATATTCAGGGTTTCTAAAAGAGAAAAAAAACTGGTATAGTACATGAATGCCTGTAGAATGAGTGAAAAATTAGGGAAGGTGATCTCTGTTTATTTTACTGAATTTAAATAAATTCGTTATAGTACGGCTTAATGTTGTATTATTTTTCTCCTTTATGAAAATAAATTTAGTTCTTTAACAACTAGAGCGTGAATCTCAAGTAAAGGGAGAGTAGGGGTCATCAGGAAAATGTCCTGTCACGAAATTTGTCCTAAAAAAATTTGTCCCATTTAAAGATTCAATGCGATATTAGCGCTCCTACATCGCCAGGTGGTGAAAATTGGAACTCATCCGGAAAAGCTTTCTGTCACGAAAACTGATAAAATGGTTTTAATGCAATATTAGCGCTCCTACATCTCCTGGTGGTGAAAATTGGAACTCCCCGGGAAAGGAAAAGTGTCCTGTCACGAAAATTTTTTCAGTCACAATTTTATGTAACGAGAAAAGGTAACATGTTAAAATGGTTTACCTAAATCCAGACTGCCCTCCTACAACTTCGAATGGAAAATGTCCCGTCGACGAGACTGGACTAACTGGTTGCTTCGCGACCTAAGCCTTCAGATTTGTAATTGTTTTGCTTCGTGAATTTTTAATAAAGATTGCAGCATTCACAAAATGTTTATTTGATTAAAAAAAAAAAAAGAAAGAGATGAAAAAAAAGGATATGAATACGTCAATTAAAAGGTAAAATTTGGACTAAAGTATCTCAAAAACTAAAACTACTACCAGGGTAATAAATTTTTACAGCAGGGGTCATCAGGAAAAGTGTTCTGCCCACCAAATTTGTAGCTGATATAAGAGACTAGTTTTTTATAATTGATAAAATGGTTTGTGCAGGTCCAGAGATTGCCCTCCTACAACTTCGAATATGTTCAATAAATGTGATTCGATTATATTGTATCGTTGTTGTAAATAAAGATTTATTTTTTATCGAACGGCATAGCCAATGATAAAGTTTACTCTTCTATAAGAATTATAGAAGAACTAGACCTGGGGGTGAAGAGGGATTGCCCCATTCCGAGGCCCGAACGATCGAGTTATATATATATGTAAATATATATATATATTATTTTTACATGAGAAATACAAATCAGCACCAAAATATATCCACACACGCCTACATGCTCACGCACGAACACACACACACACGTACAAACGCAAATAAGCACACAGATGAAATCCAATCACCCACACACATACAGATATTCTCAACGAAAGCAGATAGGACAACTCAGTCTTACGGTGTCGAACTCTTGACGATTTTTAAAAACTTTCCAGAACGACTTTCAACTATGTCTAGTTTATAATGTTCCTTTTCTAGTTTGTTGTACAGTATAAATAAGGAACGTAGAGGGGAACATATGTATACTGTTGAGTCCTTGCAAACTTTACTGCCAATATATGAGTTATTAGGACTATTTATTTTACCATGCAACAGATTATGCAAACAGCGAAGCGCTATCTCCTTCCTGCTCCCCTCTAGACTGTTCATGTTTAATTGTCTAAGTGTTTTTCCGTATTCAAAATGCTCACCACTGAATTTACCAAATCTATACAGTAAGCATTTTGTAAACTCTTTATCTGCACTCTTTCTATTCCACCTACTAAATCAGCAGATGTAGGATTCCCCAAATCAACGAGCCAAATCGTAAGTGGGAGCGAACCACAAAGTGGAATATAAGAATGTTTCAATGTATTTAAAATTCACACAGCTCCGTAATACTAAACCCAGCATTTTCCTCGTCTTACCAATTGTGTTCATTACGTGAAATTTAAATGTAAATTTTTCATCTAATAAAACGACCGGATTCGTTACACCGATCTCCTTTTTCAACAGAGAACCCTGTAGATATGGTATAAGAGACAGAAATAGGGGTGAATTTTCCGAGTAAACGAGATAAATTTACATTTAGACGTATTCACCGATAAGTTATTAGCAACACTTCAAGATACAAAATTGTTTCTACATTCGTTTGTAATGATATAGTGTGTATCTTTAACACTTCTTATTTCTTTGAATAATTTTGCATCATTAGCATATAACCGAATTTTGGAATACTGCACAACACTCGGTAAATCATTGATGTACAATAAAAAAAAGGAATGGGCCTAAAATAGAACAGCGAGACACTCCGGAGAGGGCAAAGAGAAGAGACTTGCAGTTATCAAATTGGACATATTGCTCCTGATTCCGCAAATAACTTTCCGTATGTTTTAATAACCCTGTAGAGAGCCCAAAATTGTTTAATTTACGCGACAGACCTGATTGATCTACGCTATCGAAAGCTTTTTATAAAGCGATTGTCTGTCGCTTATATCAATTAGCGTCGTGGAACGGCAAAATTCGGGAAATGTGCTCTTTTCGTAAAGTAAGACGACGATGATACAAACATTTTTACACGTTCCATGTTTAAAGAGGGAAAAAAGTAGAAGTCATCCGAGAATCGCGAAATCCTCCGATGATATGTTCTTTTTGTACCGAAAACAGCATTTTTTCCAGACTACCGCTACTGAAAGAAAGTTTTATTTTTATTTTTTTTTTATATACATATATATAAAAGCCTTCATTTTGTCTGTACGCTTGAAGTGCAATTGTTCATAAATTCTTTAGGTATTCGTTAATAAATAATTCGTACCGATGTCACCCATTAAAAGCATAGAATAAGAAAGTATGGCTCAGAGAGGCTTAAATTTTTTTGTCAGAAACATTCTTAGAATTTAATCAATTCTTTCGCAAAACACACATACTCGCGCACATTGAAAAAAATAAGTGTAAGAATCAAATTATCTTTAAACCGTATGAAATTATTCTTAAACGATCTTTGATATTTGCTGCAGACTAGCGCCATTTTAGAGACTTTTAAATATGAAATTATAAATTATGCTGTGTTGGAAATGGCGATTAAAGGAAGGAAATCGTTGAAAACAACAGAGCTTAGAAAAGACAGAGCGGCACAATACGTTTTTTCTTTTCTTATTTAAATTTACAAATAATTTTTAATGAAGAATATATACGATTTATAATTTTATTATATTTATTAATATTTATTACTTTGTACAATTAAGTTTAAGGGCCATATTACTATTAGCTACTAATACGAAATAAGTATATTATTTTATTTGTACAATTGTAAAATTTTTTATAAAAGTGTTTCGTGTAATCGGGTGTATTAAAAATATTGTAATAATTCTATGATTTCATTATAGTTTAAATTAATATTGCCGCCGATTTTCTATTTTATGATAACCAAAATTTTTGGACCGCTTAAATATTTATCAATTCTATAGTTGTGATTTCAATTTCTTCATTTAGATAATTAAAAATATGTTCCACGTTATTGCGTCCTGTAATTTTGAATATATGTGTGTAACTGTGCACACTACACCACTGTAATCTTCATCTGTATAAGTAATCTTTGAGTACAACTGGACCAGATCGAATTTAAAGTACGATTTAAGTTTTCTAATCTATCGAAAACATTAGAAAAATAAAACTTTTAAGTTTCGCTACCTTATTTATATGGTCATCATTACATGTAACTTATTAATCAGAAAATATTTTTAATTCGATTCTTTCCGTGTACAATGTAATTATTATTGGAAAATTTTATCATTACGAACAAAGGATTCTAATTTGTAGTTACTTTTGCAATTCTAAATAGTGCTATAGGTTTTGCTATTTCATATATTTTATAAATATTACATAATACTCTGGAATAATAATTAACAGTTATATATGACTTAGTCACTTTAAATTCTTTTTTGAAATTTTCTGATTAAATTATTAAATCTTTCAATATGGAAAGTATCTTTTTTATTATGCCAGACGACTTTTAGGTACTTTTATATAACATTAAGGTTTTTTCTTTTTCATTAGTGGGGTCGGGCTTAGTACAATTATGAAAAGCTTAATTTCACAATCCCCGACACTTTGTCAAGGATATGGGACTTGCTTTACTTTACTTCAGAGTCTTTTTTACAATTTATTGTTTTTTTTTGGGGGGGGGGCTTAGCTATGGTCATTAACTCAGCGTGGGTGAAATTTTTGAAGGTGTCAGTTTGCAACAATGCGATTCGAGTCAGGTATTACCCGAACGAAATACCACTATCTAACAACTGCGCTGCGGTAGCTTTATTAGGAATAATTAAGAATTTATATATCTTTTTTCCTACATACTTCGAATAGTGTAAAATTTTAAATTTTTATCCAACAATAGCCACTAAATATTTAGTTCGTTAGCAGCGCAATGTATTCGTAATTATAATAGTCGAACATAAACCGAAGGAGAAAAGGAATGAGAGCGCAGCTGGATGAATCACACAACGGCGAGGATCTGTAGGGAAATTAAGAATAGGGGACACAAAATGCGAATGGAGAAAGTTGGTTGTCTGTGCGGAAGCGTCGAAAATAATACTCGTAAAGCAAGACGGATAATAAATTAAAAGTGAATCTGAACAGAATATTGGAGTGGTCTTTTTTCTCTCGATTAAGTTTAAGTCCGGGTAGATCAGCTGCGAGTAACTTAAATCTCGAACAAAACGTGATAACTGAAGTCGGGCTACCAGGCTAAAAATCGTTATAAAAAATAGAATATATGTTAAATTAATAACTACAAAGATTCCAGAATAGACTGTGTAAAGTACTTGTAAATTATTAGCGGAAGAAGTCGCATATTTTTTTTTTTTTTGATTAAGAGTTTTGTCGCGCTATATTAGTTGCGATAATATTTATAAAGTTACGAGAAAGTAACGCAACCAGCTTTGGACGTAATGGTTAAAATTCAAACATCAATCGATTTCGATTGTTGTTTAATATACGTGAAACTTTCGACCGTATTTAAGAGCACAGTCGGAAATTTCAACGAAAAGAATCGATTCTTTTCAGATTCTCATTAGAGATTCGCTTACGAGTGCGCTATAAAAAAAAACTTAATTGCACAATCTCCGACACTTCGTCAAGAGTATACTCAGTGTTCGCCTTAACTTTATGATGATTATTATTTCGGGGAAAATTAATTATAAATAAAAATTCTCATTCGTAGCTAAAAGTTTAATTGGCGTTGCGAGAACAACTTTCCGCGCGGACCTAATGCAGATCGCAAGTGACGACGATACGATAGTTTGATATTAATTAGTCGACCGTCAGTGATCGAAATCACTGCTGGTAATTATCGTAATTGTAATGCTAAAGTGTCTGCTTGCAGGAAGTTCGAAAGCAACTCAACGCAGCTGACTTTAAATTATACTACGTTCTAAACGTGTTCACGGTGCGCGTAAGATTAACGTAGTTTTCGAGTGAACGTAAGGTTTTATTATTAATGTTATTTCGGAGCACGAGAAGTTGAATGAATATAATTTTCGGCTGAAAAAATGAACGATACAATAATAAGTCTTAAGCTTAATTATTATTTAACAAGAGCGTAATGAAACTTAACGAGCTTTTTCGGGTTTTGTCAAGCAGTTTTATTTATTTTCTCTTAACGTCGTGTTTTTTCGTACGGCAGCCTTATTTTCGAAAATAGCTACTATCGTTGGAATAAATGCGGCTTCAAAGAATACCGTTAACGTCACGTCCCGCATTTTCCGCCGAAATTGGAATTAAGAAACGCGGAAGAATAAACAGAATTACAGAATTTAATCGTCTTCTTCCCACAGGATTGCTTCGTTATTCTACTCAACTGAAAATCGGCTTAATATTCTTTTCTTCTTCTTTCGTTCTTTTTCTATTTAATTTTTTACTTTTCGTGATGTTATCCGTTATGCGTGAAAAGTGTATCTGCAGCACGGACTAGAACATCTTGCTTACTGGACTGGATAGCAGAAATTACGAGAACTGCTTTCCTTTAGAAAATTCTCGTTACATTTTGTTATTTTTAAGGCATTTGTCATCATTTCGGTCAACTATATCATCTATGCACGGCTTACAGATATATATATATATATATATATATATATATATATATATATATATATTATAGAAGAATTTTTATGGTAATAGCTTAATAACATCATATTTAACGGATTTTACAATTCCTTAAACTAAACGATCATCCCCGCTCGTAACAGCGGAAAAACAGCGTTCTTTTTCCTTAGAAAGGGAAAGTAATATTATTCGAGTTAGTTTGAATAGTTCTCGATAAAACGAATATAATAAGTGAACTGTATGTGATAAATTAATCGGTAAGGCATATCCGATCAACACAGGTGCGTGCTGATTCATGCACTGAAATTGTGACTTTTTATATACCTACTAGTTGCCGTTTATACCTTTCGCACTGTTCCTTTGCAAGCTAAGAATCGATGAAGTTGAACGCAGAAAAAAAAAAAATTTAAACTTGGCTAATTCCTTTCTTCCTGATGGCCAGTTTTTCGCACACGCAGTATTTTCAATATTTGCATATTTGAAAATAAATTTTCATGTTTTCCTATCATTATGCTACCGAATCTTGTTTAAATTCTATAAAATTATTACATTTGAAAGAACACTACCGATGAGCTGGAACGGTCGTGAAAAATGCCTGCTTGGGAATAACGCATTTATTATCGATTCTTGGCGATCAGTGATGAAGTTACATGTTTTCTCGTCATGTGCGCCGATGTATAACACTAAATTATGCGCCCTTCTTTCCTCAGTCGCTCGTTCCCCAAATTATGGCTCAATCCCTATTCTTTTCTATTTTCTAACCCTGCCTCATTTTACTTCTCTATTTAGCCATTTCTTCCACCCCGTCCGTGGTTCCTACACTTCTCCTCCCCTGAACGCTCCATAATCTTCTCGGGGTTATTTGTCACCTTCACTTTAATCA
Organism: Icerya purchasi; assembly: GCA_039619475.1. NCBI lineage: Eukaryota > Metazoa > Arthropoda > Insecta > Hemiptera > Monophlebidae > Icerya > Icerya purchasi. The sequence continues at coordinate 119,052,272 of CM077116.1, read as the reverse complement.
TGTTTTCCTTCCTGCATCACTTTCTCGGCGGGGTTCATCTGTTTCTTTTACTCCATTTTGTCTTTTTCATCTTCGTTGTGACTTTTAGATTATATTTTATTTGAATGTTCTATCTTTTCTGCTGAGCAATTGTTCTCCTACTCTTCTCTACTAAAACTCAGTATCCCTACTGCTCATAGTGCCTGCTATATTCTCTCATTTCCTTCTACTGTTAAGTTAATGTCCTCGTTGATAGACCCATAAAAAAAAAAAAAAAAAAAAAAAAAAAGTATGCCCGCTCCTGTCATTCACTATTTAAAAGAAAATACCGCTTAATGTACTGTACAAAACGTTTTTTTTTCTTTTTTTGTTATTCTGCTTGCCAAACGGTAGATGGTTACTTACCAACAAGAAAAAAACAGGAAAATGAAGAAAGAGAAATTTCAAGGAGTTAATCCCAAAGAACAAGATGACTTTGCGTTGGGTTAACGGGTTTAACCATACTCTATCTTCTCATTTCCCTGTTTTATTGTCTTTCTTTCCACCTTATACTTTCCATTCAAACGAATCACTTCTTTTTACGATACCATTCATATGTTCTTTGGGGATCTTCATTTCTTTCTTTTAAATGTTCAATACTCCAGTTTGTTGAAACTCGATCTTCCTTCTTATTGTGCCTCTCATGTTCTGCATTTTCCTTGCCCACATGTTTTCTATTTACTTATTTTTTTTTATTAACAATTTCTAATCGAATTAAAATATAGCGACTAATCGTTTCTAGATAAAGATCCCCGGTTAGTAAGCACAAAAAAAAAATAAAAACACAAAGTAAAACGAACAATTAAACAATTTGTTATTCTCTGTTTTGCTATATCACGTTATGCCTATGCCGATCTACTACTAGATGTAGACATTCCCTCCTAGGGTAGGAAATAAGTTGGCCTCATCTCCGGTGCTGTCCGAGCAAATATCTGTTGCCAGATAACACACGTTTATATATAGACGGCGCGCGGACGAGAACTGCGGATGATAGAGTGTGATTTTAAGATATACCTTCTACTGCAATCTGGCGTATGTCTTTGTATGAACCAGTGTAACATATAATGTGTTTACGGGATCTAACGTGTGTTTTGTATTCTGTTAAGCGCTGTTATTTCTAATAATGATAATTTCTGGTCGTTGCAAGAAATCGAACCCAGACCACCGAGAGTTGGTAGCCGAGTGCTCTAGCAACTAGGTGTTATCGCGATGTACATTTCGAAAATAGTTGTAGTTATGAATATTGTTTAAGAAAACTTAAATATATTACATTTCTATAATACTGTACAGTAACTGTTCGTATTACTTTTCAACTTTCTGAAGGATAGTTATTATGTTATTAGAATAATAGTTCCTATTATCCTATTTAACTAAATTCGTTATTAATATTAATCTAAATTGAAAATAAATTTACAATTTTTTTTGTATTCTATTTTCACCTACTGAAAACGCTGTGGGTGGGATGTTTCTTTAGGTCACGGAAAAGAGATTAAAGTACATAAATTTATACGAACAACAGAAAAATTTTTTTAAACCAAAAGTTCGGAAACGAAGTATAAGAAAAAAAAAGTATATGTATAGATAAAATGACACATAAACATAAAAAAATGCTTAGAATTAGGAAAAGAAAATATCCTTCTTAATGAGAAAACAGGGCAAAATAAAACAAATTAAGAGACTGACAATATGAAAAATCTAAATTGTGTGCTAATTAACCGGAATAAAACAAAAAATAAACGTCGCTGTTTGATTCCAATAAGTATGCACATAAATTACTTTGATATGTATTATTCTACTTTCTCAGTGTCTATTCTATACGCATTTTGAAAAGACGAAATGCTTTTCAGTCTAATCTGGTATTGTTATATTTATAGTACCTATACATTTTGTCCAATTATTAACTAATATAAATAATGAAAAATTATGCTTTACTAGCTGAAAATGGGATATTCTCAAAACCGTTTCTAACCTATTCATTTATGTTTATTTAACCGTTTGTTATTTTCGTTTATGATCTTTCATTATGTTATTATTGTTATCGTTGATAATTTACATTTCATCTATGCATAAACAGAATACGTTACGCGGATTGTGTATAAGCGGCAATCCGGTTTATAACCATAGCCAGGAGAATATTAAATGATCTGCGAAACCCACGCTGTCTTTTTTGCGTACTTACAAGAGCAACTCACTCATGTGATACATACACATATATATATATATATATATATATATATACATACATACATGTGTATATATATATAAATGTATATAAAAAATCAAAAATAAAACAAAACAGGGGGGGTAAACAATATAATTAAAGCGAATAATTTCAAGATGAATAAAAAACACGTAAAAATGGAGAACGCATGGAACCTTGAACTGAAAAAAAATTAAAGATCTATTAAAAATCCAAAATAACCACATTATACCGGCGGCGAACTAAAACAATAATCGGATTGAATATTCGCTGGGAAACTGGTTTAAGCAAAATAGAATGATGAAAAGTTTAGCTGTTTGAACGATATTCGTGAGCTCCCACTTAAGACTTTAAGGAAAAAACTAGCTACTACAGCGTAGTTTATTAGGCAGCTTGGTTCAAATCCGTCTAACGTCCATTGGAAGTATCAAAAATTATCGAAATTCGCGCGCTAGGTTCATATCCATTCGGGACAACTCTAATAAATAAGTAAATAAATAATAATTTAAAGAAGACCGCATAGCTGTAGTACAAATGTTGATATTGAGCAAGCACTTGTTAAACGTATGTGCTACAATAATAACAGCGGAAGAAAAACTGCGTCATCAAATTTCCTTCTAAAAGCGAGTTCAAATCCGACATTTTTTTTTTTTGCTCCTCTTCAACTTTATCCCTTTAATCGTAAAGTCAGAATAATTTTTAAAATTTCGTAATATCGTAGTAACAATGTATCGCTTTCCGTTTTCCGAATTTCGAAAATTGTAGCTCTCGAAAAATTAACGATAATAAAATTTCATTTATGAAAGAATGATCAAAATAAATATGAATAAAAATCATTTATTTGTCTGGCAGTTTGCTTCGGTGTGTATTATTTTATTTTATTACTTCTTCTGTTTTTTCGATTTTTATTCGATCTTTTGCAGTTCAAAAAACAAACGTGTTGTGCTGGTTTTAGCCCTGTTTTTGGACAGTGCCATTTCAAATATCCTAAATATCGTAATAGAAACAAAAAAAAAAATAAATAAATAAAGTAGTCATTTTTTGGGGTTTTTTTTTGGTAATCATGGATAATTTTGAAAGGGAACGTGTTAAAACTTTTTAAAACTCACGTTTAAGTTAGTCAAGTCGAGAGAAACTTAACGAATGTTTTAAAGTTAAGCTTTAAATCGGAAATGAATTATTTCAACTTACGGCTATGCGATTCTTGAGAAGAGAATGTTTAAAAGGAAAGTACAAAGAAATTAACCGATATTTCATTCGTAAAAATTCATGCAACAGCGTAAAATAAAGACTAGTGCGTGTTAAGGATTATTTAATGAAATTTAAAATTCATGTAGAATTTATAATCAAGCTGGTGACGTAGTAAAAAAAAACTAAATGATGTAATTACAATAATCGATAATAAACTTACGCAGAAACTGACGGTTAGAAAATGGTTTTTAATATAATTTTAATCCCCTCCCCCTCCGGGGGGGGGATTAATAAACGCGCTTAATCACGTGGGAGGAATAGCGTGTACTATCAATATATACATATAGAGCTACACACCTGCTATAAATTTTCAAATGCGTCCTAGTTTTAAAGATTTCATTCTCTAATCGTGATTTTTTGAATAATTTTTTTGACAAACTTTTCCGAAAACGGCATTCCTCCATGCAACAATCTCCGACGACACTCACACGTGATTTGTGTAAGAACAGCACGATTGTATAAACCATTGGAGAGCTATATAGTACGCGACACTATCATGCGGAATAGCCTATATACGTGCGCGCTGTATTAATCAGCACAAACCTGGAATAGGTTTAATTAAGACGTCGCTGATTTAATCGCGTTTTTTTTTCTTTAATTTTTTTATCACGTATAATCTCAGCAAGTTATTTTTAATTACTGGTTACAATTAAGCATTTGATCGAGGGGAAAGGAATTTCCTCGATTGTTTTCTTTATAATAAGATAAATAACCGACATGAATATAAATATACTCGTAGATATATGGTAGAAACGTTTTCCGGAGTATCTCATTTTAGGATATTTATCGTTAAATTATTTTATCTAATGAACTGATTAGTAGTGTACATTTATAACGATTTCATTGACGGCGTTCTAAAGGTTTTTTTACGCGTTCGCCGTTTTGTTACTATTTTTTTTTTTTTTATTAATATAAAATAATAACAATATTAGTTTTAAATATTATCTTTTGGGCGCGCATATGAGAAAACGAATTGAGAGAATAATAGAGTTGGAGGAATGAGAAGGAGGAGAAGAAATAGCTTGAAGAACACTTTTGGGATTGGCGACAATGAGACATTTACTGATCCCTCTTATTTACTGTGGACTTACCGTTTTTTCCCTTATTGATATTTTTCTCGAAATTGTTATGACCTTATCAGTTTTTGTTCGTTTTCTCCCTCGGATTAACGTTTTCTCCGTTCCCGCTCGCTGTTCCCCATTATTCTTTTGGATTTATATATTATTTTTATTATTATTAGTATTATTATTATTAAATAACCGCTTCTTGGTTTTCTTTTTTTTCGAATTAGTACAACTTCTATTTCAGGATTAACATTCTAAAAGTTCGTCTTCAAACATTTTCGTTTACATTACTTCTCGAAAGTGAGTGTATTCGCATTTTTCATTTTTCCACTTTCATTGCATGTGTGCAAAAACATTACATCGAAACATGTCTTGTAAACGTGAGAGTAGACGTCGACTGTAATTAGTACGAGTTTCGAGTATAGAAATGTTTTAAATAATTTTGTTCAACGAAAATATTGGCCGATAATTTAATTTTTTTTTCATGCAGCAGTACTTTTATTTTCGGTTACGACAATTTTATTATTATCGGTACACGTATCGAATGTCGAGTTAAGAACGTAAAATAAACATTTAAAGGGGAAAAAAAACTAAGTTTTTTTCACTCTCTGATTGCCAGTAGTCGTAAATCTAATGAAATATAACTCAAAACGAGTTTTGGCCAGGAATTTCCATGAAATTTAGACGCGCGGTAGCGTGTCAAGTCGAGTTCGAGCCAAGAAAAAGGAACTGGTGACAACGCAGCAGCCGTGTGTTATATTACACGAACCATTTGGAGTTAACCCCCCTCAATAACTTAATATTTAATTAAACATAAACACACGAAATTCGGTTTATTTATTAAAACCCCCCTTAGACTAACTCGAACCCGAAATTTCATAAATACAGCTCGAGCGGTTGTTGAGATATTAACGTCCAAAAATCGCCATTTTTATCACTGACTGACATATAGATCAAAAATGTAACCCACTTCCAGCTGACCTAGAAAGTTGACCATTTGCTGTTCAGCTGAGGTATTGTGTGTATACAAAGGAAAAAATCAGAAAACAGTGAATTTTTACGATTTGAAATATTTTCCAAGCAATCGATTTTTATTAGCAGCTAGTTTAAGGCTTTGCGTGCGTTTTTATAATAAAATTCCAATCGAAATACTTGTAACCTAGCGGAAAATAGATTTATTAAAATTGCTGTGAAGCAAATTCTGCTTGACAAAGCTTATTATAAAATAGACGACTATCTTAATGTGATAAACACATATTGCGATTCCAGCACATCACAGGAAATTAACATTGTATACTGATTTTGACATACTTGTAAAAAAAGAGATGAAAATAACGTGACATATTTGTAGGGCCCTGTTTGCTGCAATAAGGGTTTCTTGCCACTTCTTCCCCTCAGCCATACAGATCCGAAGTGGTGGTAGTTTTAGAGTTAGGGGACAGACGGACTCGATAACTTGACTTTCGAAGAGTGCTCACTTTATAAGCCTATCTTTTGAATAATAAACGATTTGAATTTTCAATTCGAGATAATAATTTCTTCCATCAAAAACACGAATTTTAGAAGTGCGAGCAAAGTTCAATATTAAGAATATGTGTGGTTTTCGACGTTGCCGACAAACGAATTGTGATCTAAATGGGTGGCAAGTTTTGTAGATTAAAATTTATTTATAAGAACGTACAACATTCTAAAATTAAAACACAACTTCTTGTTTTTTTCATAGGCAACAATGTTTGCTATTTATTAAAAATATATAATATCTTAAATTTGAACAGTGTCGAATTGTTTACACAAAGCGCAGATAATTTAGGATAAATTAAAGCTCACGATTTGACTTAGTTTTCACATACAAGTTATCTTATATTTAGCTAATCAACTTGTCTTCTTTATGTTATACGCAAGTTTTTTTTTTTTTTTTTGGCTCGACTTCAGTTAACTATTAAGTCATTTGGTCACTAACCAGCTGATATAAAGGTATAATGCCAACTAATGAAAGATACGTAATAATTAATTAGGAAAAAGGTTACAGACAACCATGGCCGGAAATGTTCAGCATTACCCACAGATGGCTGAATAACATTTTTAGGAAAGATAAATTGGCCAGACTGAGTCCAGCATACATAGAGAGTACCTGTACTTGACTGATCAGAAAATTGATGGAACAGAAATCACAATCATCGTAAACAATAATTATAACAAACAATCACGGCCACAAATTCTTCAGCATAGTCCACGAATGTCTGCACAAAATCATGGTAAAAGGGAAACTGCCCAAGTTGTTTTTACATTGTAAGGTCAACACATATCTCACTCTTCTAAAAATTTCGTTTGCTGGTAAAAACTAGCCAAGTCATATCGTGAGCTTTAATTTATCCTAAATTATCTGCGCTTTGTGTAAACAATTCGACACTGTTCAAATTTAAGATATTATATATTTTTAAATAGCAAACATTGTTGTCTGTGAAAAAAGAGCAAGAAATTGTTTTTTTAAATTTATTTTAGAATGTTGTATGTTCCTATAAATAAATTTCAGGATTATTATCCACAGGGCACCCACATTTAGATCATCTCAATTCTTTTGTCGGCGAAGTCGACAACCACGCATATTCTTAATATTGAACTTGGCTCCTACTTTTAAAATTAATGTTTTTGATGGGATAACGTTCACTCGCTTCATAATCTTCAGATCTGCTTCCGTTTTCAATTTAATTCAATTTCAATTTTTTCGTTATCCATTTCTGATGCTAATTATGATAGACATGTTTATAAATCATTTTTCCTTAAATACTTATTAAACGCAATAACTTTTAAACATCGTACTGACATGTTTCAAAGTCTCATAATCACGAAAAATATCACAATTCTGTCGAAGCATACCGTGTTTAAAAATTATTAAGTATATTTAATATGTATTTGCAAAAAAAAAAATGTTGTTTTACAGCTGTCCTTCACCATTCGGTTATTCGAAGAAATGGTTTTTCTCTTTCGACAATAAACTTAGGGGGATGAAGGTGTAACGGAAAATGAGTGAAAATCGAAACGGTGATTTGTAGAAGCAATAGGAAAAAAAATGGCTTCTATGTCTTTTTCATTTTTTCGTCTTTCGGTCGTACATTCTTTTCGGCTATTTAGGAAGAGTTTTTAGATTTTTCTTCGTTCTTTCCGTTTATTTTAAAACGTTTGCATCTTACATTGTCGTTGCATTTAGTTGCTGAAACCGGCTTTTCGAAATGATGCCGTTCTACAAAGAGATAAACGCATATCTTCGAGGAATGTGAAATTGCTGCACACGAAAAATCGTGTTATTCAACTGCAACACGCTTTACATTTAACTTTTTTTTGCACTTTGGGTCAATTCCAACATGTCGTCGTCAGGCCATTCATTAAGAATTCTCTGCGCATCATCTTAGCACGCAAGCTGAAAATCATGACGCCAGGTTCAGCTTCGTAATGATACGTTTAAAACTAATATGTATTTCTTTTTAAGACGGTATTACGTGCGATAGTGGTGCCGCTGCGGTCTAAGGAAAAAGGCCCCGTTGGCACTTTCAAGAAGTCTCATCTTTTATTAAAATGACACGAATTTAATAACGCATTAGTTATAATTACAACATCGTATAAATATCTGTGCATTTTTTTTCTCCCCGACGGAAAGCGATAATACCGTTTATGTGGCTTGGAGCGAAAGTATATATTCGGGTACAAGGAACTAACGCAGCGTGTAAAACAGAGGAAAGCTCCGACTAATACGCGACACAGACGAGGCATTAGGCCAGTTTTTTTGCAACATGATGTGAACATGTTGAATAACCGTAGACTTTGTTCGAGAATGCATTAATAATTTCGAATTCAAAGAGCAGAGTTTAAACCCATTGCCGAGTTAGTGAGGGAGGCGCAAATATATTTATTTATTTACATCCGGTGTAAATTCATATAAGAACAGCAGCACTAATCTCCGCACGGGTTTCCGAGAATATGCTCAGTGATTAATTCCCCGTTAACACGTATCAACGATGAATGGCTCGAGAGCTGTTCCCGTTCAACCTACTTTCGCTGTGCATTTTCGATAAACTTAAAAGTACATTACCGAATATTTAGGATTTCCGCGTTATCTCGCTCAGCTATTCATAGTTAATGAGAACTATCTTACGCAGAACCAAATAATTGCAGACAAACGGAAATGGTCTTTTGTCCGAGGTGATTTTTTTCTTCCTTTAAATCCCGAACAACCTTGATCACGAGAAATCATTGCAGTACGTTTTCGACAATCCTTCTCCGCATTCCTTTTTCTCCGGCATTGAGTGGGACACAATCGTTTAACGTTCAGTCAACAACCGTTTAAAGTTCAGTCAACAACCGTTTAACGTTCAGTCAACAACCGTTTAACGTTTAGTCAAAACTTTTAGCTTAGCTATAAAAATCTACGCACAGCACCTTTTCACCTTTCCCTCTCTTCATAATTATCTCTGAACGAAATCAACATTTAAAGTGAGCCAAAAGGCATTTGAAAGTGAAAGAAGCGTTAAGTTTCCACGTTGAAGTTCCATCCATACTTATCAGTTCATTAGGTAGTTCAGTTGATTATTAATGATGTGTTTACGTTTGCTTTTATTTAGTACCGAAAGAATTAGCATTTTGTTAAAATTAAATATTTTACAATTACGAAAATAGTTAAAAAACGAATAAATAGTATAAAGTATTACCTTAATAAGTGTCAGGGGCAGTGTGTAAATTTTAAGGGTGATCCAATGACATTATTTTCACTAAATTCTTTCTTTTGTGAACACACTGTATCGCTTCACTGATTCCATTTCTGTTGCAACAGGGAACATAATTATTGTTGTATTCAAGTTTGTGCGGCATTAATTTTTTTTTGTATACAGGTTCAATGGATTAAATGATTTTTAAAATTTTCCACCAATCAATATTTTAATATTTTCTAGAAAAATTATTTTAAGGAGGGTTAGCTGGTAGTTTTTTCGCATTTACGCCCGCGTTTTGGTTATAATTTTTTCAGTATCCGCATTGATGCTGATTTTTGAGTTCCTACCCTGTTTACGTGATTCTTGCGTCATTATATAACTCTTTTCCAGTGGATTTATTATTTAGATGCAGCCTTTAATGAACTGAAATCGGTGCCAAGACTTCTATTCACCATAAGGGCTTTTTTGTTTTTCAAAAACATAATATCCCTCTCTCTCTCTCTCTATATATATCTTGTACATATACACAAGTATATATGTATATTAATTATAAAGTAATTCTTTGGCCAACCCCATTAGATTTTTTAACGAAAACATGTGCCAAAAAGTGTCCCAATTTTATGTAATGAAAGTTAAATGTTAAATGAAAACGTCATTTTTAATCATGCATTCATTAGATTTTGTAACAAAAAAATGTATCAATTTTATATAACAAAAAAATTATAAAAAATTTCATAATTTTATGTAACATCCTCTTGCAGTATTTACTGTGTAGATCATTAGTTGTATTCTTTTTTTTTTATTATATATTTCTTAAAAATTTTGTAGTAATCGTTGTTGTTTTATAAAAACAGAGAAAATAAGAAGATGATAGCTGAAGTAATTTATGTAATTTTTAAATATTGTTCGTATAAATTTTATGATTTAATATATTTCGGTGATATGGTCTGCGAAAGATAAGTTAAAATTATTATATTATATTTTTTTTAGAATTTAAATTGATATTGATAATTAGTTTATGTTAATAAGAATATGTTTTGAAATTTGTAATATTTTAAGATATTTTATTAATTTGTTGGCAGTGATTTAAGTTAATGTGGCTTATATGTTCTTTTGTAGTATGTTAAAAATATTGGTTGTATTTTTTTTTTATTAAAATTAATTTAAAAAATTTAAAGGAAATAAAGATAGGATTTTTGTGATTATGTTATTTTTTTTGTGTCGATTTCGGTAACAATGACGCTGCAAATTTTTATCATTTTATGAAAAGTATAGAACAGAAAGAGGTAGAAATGTAAGCAAGAGGGGTCAAGGGACAGAGGCCCTTGCGAGGCCAAAATTCCCGAATTAATATATATATATATATATATATAGATGTAGATAGATAGATTAGAACTTAACTGTAGCCTACGAGATAGAATAAAAGGGATAAAGCATCTATTTATAATTTGTAAAGTAATCACAAAGCAGTTATATGCATAATCAGTGGGCTGTTGAATTTAAGTAATTCCGGCTAATTTATATATATATATATATGTTGGAACTTAGTAATCTAGGTCCGGTCCATTTTCAAGTGTTGTTCTTGACTCAATAAACGTGAAAAATGTTTACCTTCTAATCCTCCTCGAACATGACGCAAACTATTAAGAAAGTTCTTCAATATTTCCATTATAATTTTCTCGGCATTCGATAAATATGTTCCATAACCACATCATCCGGTCTGCGTGTAATTTATTCGGGGCATTTTCTACAGCGGAAAAATGTTAATCAGCAGCTTTTTCAACTTCTTCCAGTAACATTTTTCCTTTAGGAGAGACCATCGTCAGTAATGGCCGTTACGCTAAAAGGCTGGAAAAGTATAAATCAGTAACCATATTGTAAGCACCGATTTTTACACCGCAAAAAGGGGAGAGAAAAAAAGGTTAATTCGATGTTTTCAATTATCGTTCTTAACTTTTTCAGTATTTTTTAGTAGAGTTTAAAGACATAATATAAAAAATGCGTACACGCGCGCGCATGCACTACCGAAGAAGAGCAAATTTCACCTTTGTTGAAGTATTAGTTTTTAGACTCCTTGAAGAAAATTCCTGAACGATCTCATTAATCTTGTTCCGCACTGAACGTAGCTGCGGACATAATATACATCGCGTTGGCTGCGAACGTATCCTGCATCGTTTGTTTTACTTTTTTACCCTACTTCGGTCATTAACCATTTTAAACTTCTTTTGTGTATACCTACTTTTGAAAATTTCAAATAATAATAATAAAAAAAGAAAACTTTTAAACTGTTTTTAGTAAAATTAAAAATTATAAAAATTAAACGTCATTTTTTTTTTTTTTTCGATTTAGTTCATTAATTTATTTTCGCCGTAGATTTTTTTAAAATATAATTTCGGATTAATTCCTGTTAACGCCTTTCCGATACTAACAGATATTTATTTTTAAAATTAATACAAAAATAAAAAAAAAAACGTTTGCTCCTATCTTCTCCTAGAGTGCCGAAACATTTTAAGAATCTGTTTAAGCTGTTACTTCAAAAATGTATAGGCGCAAGAAGCCTAAAATTGTTAACCATTGTGCTATTCTCTATCATTCAGCTCCGTCAATTTTCACTCGAACATGAACCGCGTCGGGTTTTAGCAGCTTTCGCAGATTTTTACAAATACGTCGACTTTTATAATTTGGAAAAAAATTAAGTTAATAAAATGTTTTATTTAAAATATGAAAATAACAATTCCAACAACATCGACAAATCAACCGAAAAACGTGCACCAAAAAAAGTATGGCATTATAATATTGATGAGAACAAATTTACGAAGAAATGTAAGAAATGGAAAAGCATGACTATAAAAGAACTTAAATAATTAGATCACGAAAAATGAATAGGGAAGATTCATCTAAAAGACAACCAATATCATCGGGATGCGCTATAATACGGGGCGGATTAATTTCCCGATGGAATACCGTACATTAAGCGGTGATTGCACAAAGTATATCATCGCATTACGAATATTAACCTGAATCGCTGTTTCGATATACTCACTACGAGAATATCGTAACCGTAAACGGTGAAATAATATATTAATTTCAATATCAGGCGTAATTTGAAAAAAAAATCAATAATATTCGGCAGAGTTAAGCTTTCTAAATTCTCATATTTGTCTGTATAATAAAATTAGCCGATACGGTTCAAAAAAATTACTTTATTTGTTGAATTACATCCGCGTGATTTCGTGACTGTAAGAGTATCAGTAAAAACTCAATATACAAAATTATCATCGCTCCCTTCAACTAGGTCAGTCATGGACAAAGTGCGGCGTCAATCTGGCCCACAACATGGTTTTGAATAACACCTACACACAATAAGACAAAATGTATTTTCTGCGTAGCTAGAACAGAATAACGGTTTCCTTCTCCGTACGTTTTAGGTAAGACTTCAAAGTTATCGAACTGGACCTGAACATTTTTAGCATGCCATTTAATGTGGAGTGTGAATATCAGTCAAACCATAATTGCAGCTCAAACTGATTCAGTTGCAATACTGAATTGAAGCAACTATTTCTGAACGTTTCTAAAATTGAGTTCTACAAGGCGGCCCTGTCAAAATCAAGTTTCCCGAAACTAAAATCTCGCGCTCAGAAGAGCAATTATCATGTTTGCATCTTCCTATATCTGTGAACTCTACTACGAAGTTTCGCAAAAGCAGCGTTAGAAACCGATTGACCTATCACCATTTAGCTTCACTACTGCGAATCATGCCAGTTTCTACCAGATTATGAACAACTTTTAGAAGCTCAGTCACAGTTTCATCTGTTCACACATACACCTTCATACTCTACTAAAGAATAATCAATTTTTGTAACTTTTTTTTCAAAGTTTTTTACCATTGTAGCATATAGTAATATAAGTTGTGTGTCATGTAAAAATCAAAAATGAAATGTATCACTTATAAAAATTCGTTTTGTTCAATCCCTCTTTTGCGCCGGCCTAGATAATTGTTTATTTTATCGGCCCTTAAAAAGTTTACCCATGTCTGAACTAGGTAATTTTATTCGAAACTCGCATAAATTTTGAAATTGGATGAGTAGTTTCGGGGATTACCTCGTACCCCTATAAAAATTACAAACATTACCTCTTCATAATATTAGTATGACACTTCGCTCGACCATTTTTTCGTCAACTTTAATTGAAAAATTGGTCGCTACGAAAAGCCCTTTTATTTTAACGGGATAATATATAGCCTATGTCCACCCTGAAAGTTCATTCTAAATATTGGTGAACGAATTTTTGTAATCGGATGAATAGTTTCGGAGATTATCGCATCCAAACTTACTAACATAACCTCTTTATACATTAGTATAGATAAACCAATTTTTTATTAAGAAGGGGGTATTCTAGTCTAGAAGCACGAATTTAGGAGTTTTTTTCAAGTTCAATAAAAAAAAAAAAAAGAACAATAAATATTTTTACTATCCATTTTTTTAGTATCCATTTTTTTACCATTTATTTATTCATGTTTTAAGAATACACAAAAAAATTATCAAAAAAAAAAAAAAAAAAAATTCAAAATTCACAAAGTTAAAGGCTAGTGAAGTGGCGGGGTAAAAAAAGGGGTTGTCCTGGTTGGCACGATTCCAACCTTTCTAGTTATCTGAAACAAAAAAAAAATCTTAATTAGTAAGGATGTGGTTATAGTACCTACCTCGGAGAAGAAAAAAAAAAATTCTCGTAAAATGGTGACTGTTTGAAAAAAAAAGTTTGATTTTTTACCTGTTTTTAAATTAAAATTTTGACTTTATTCCGGTAGGGGTTATAGAGGGGTATATAAAGAAGATCCCCATACCCAATTTCAAGTAAATCGGTTTATTAGAACTAGAGATATTTCATGTCAACCGTGTTGAAAAAAGTAGTTTCGAGATAAACGCGTTTCAAATTTCGAAAGATTCTAGTAAAGTTTCAGGAAGTCTAATTCTCATAGAACGGTACGTTATACTTATATTTATTACATTTATTTCCCTTCGGACTGCTAATTGCACGAAGAAGAAAGAAGAAAGAAGTTTTATTGCAAAAAACAATCGAGGAACAACATGAAAAAAAAATAATATTAGAACTTATAATTGCGTACCGCCAACTATAGCTTACCGCACGACTTGAAGTTGAAATGAAAAAGCAATGCATAGACATGATAAATTACAGCTTAAATTGTAACAACAGGTAAAAAAGCAATTAAAAAAAACCTGTGCATCCCGGACGAGAAAAGAAAAGAAGAAAAAAAAAAGAAATGAATAAATAAATAAATACAAATAACACATGCCAAAATAATATTTACAATTGTGATAAGTAAAGAAACTGAAACGCTATAACAATATAACTAATACTCTACATTGTATATTGTGTTTAAGCTTTCTGTGCTTGTGCACCTGGTGTAGATGAACTACTCGAGTTGCCTAGAATCGTAATTACCAATTGCACAGATTAGCAACTCATTTTCATGCTGTAAACACTTCTCGCTGAATTTACCTGTTTAATCTAATGACGTAATCTCTCTAATATAAAAGCTAATCCTAAGGTGGTCAGGTGCATATTTACAATTGTAGAGTATCCTGGGGACATTCAATACACACATCTTAAACCAGATCAGTTTTGCAATAACTGCAGCTTATACTATAACTAGCATTAGAAACTGAACTCCACACTGGACATCACGAGTTCTAGTACCGATCTTTTTTGACTCCCTTGCTATCTCTCCATAGTGGTTCTGGCCGTCTCCACCTTCCCCGAATAACTTTCTTAGTGTCCTCAGTTTCCTTTTGTCCTACGTTCTTCCTTCTTGATGGGTAATCGTCCGTAGCTGACAAGCTCGATAAAAAAGTAAAAAAAAAAAAAAAATTCGGCGATTCCTGCTTCATACAATGGGTTGTCTACTACTTCAAATTGTAAATCTTCTGAAGTTCTAAAACTAGACGAACAGTCCTACCTTCCTTTGACGCATTAGAAACTCGGATTTTAGAGCGTTCAATCCGAGTCTCGCCTGACAGTCTAAATGTTCTTTTTTCTTTTTGTCTATCTGGACGCACAGCACTTCCTTTGTTACTTTTTTTTATCCATTTTACACTTAAGAAATAAAATATTCACTCAAAATTTCTATATTTTTGGACCGTACACAGAGTGCTTACGTTGCTTGAAGATTGAAAACTGACCTGAACTGAACACTAAACAAGAAAAGAATTCAATAAAATACGTTACAATGACCTTCAGTTAATCGATTTTTAAATATATATATATATATATAATATATAAAAGAATCTTTTTCCATCCTGTTTGTTAAATATAGAAATATAATAAGTTAACAATAACTGATATAATAAACAATTATAACAAATAATATAAGAATAAAATGAATTTCTTACTTAGTACTGGGTTATGCCCGAAAACGTTACTAAGTAAGAAATTTATTTTATTCCTATACTGTTTGTTATAATTGTTTATTATATAACAAACTTATTATATTTATATATAAATGAGTTTGATGTGTCTCCTGTTTGATCTGCTCCGATTTAGTTGTCACGAAAATAGCTCTATAACTCCGTAAATAATTTTACTTTTGAAAAATCTTTTTAGGGACATATTCTTAAATGTCCAAGCTATCAGAATATGCAAAAAAAAAAAAAAAAATTCAATTTTTTCGTATTTCTAGACTATAATACCTTAAGCAACTACGAATAATCGTAAATTTCTTCAGAGTCTTTTTCCTAGTTCCCGCGACCGAGATTTTCCGAGAAAACTATTGTTTAACAATTCTGGAGTAATTCTTACAAACGTGTATAGAGGAATATTATTATGTAGGACCACAAATAAAATTTCCAAATTCTGTCGGAATCGCGTTACTTTAATTATCACGTTAAAAAACGTCCTAAAATACCTGTAGACCTTACGTAGTAAATACGGCTCCTCGTGTTTAAGCGGGAAACAAACTGACACAGGCGACAATTTTTCATCCTAATACCCGTAGTGTATGCAAAATTTTACCGTCGGTAAAACGACAGACGCTGTACCGTTTTATTTGTGCGCGCCCAAATTCCGGCAACGTTCAATTAAATACAGATACTCAGCGAACAGAAGAGGACCGTGCGTAAGTCAAATAGAATCAGTTAAGGACGGAACAGTGTGTCCATACTCATGCCTGCAGGAAGAGAAAGTATGGATAATAAGAATTTTGAAGTTATCGAAGAGTGTGTGCTGTACACGCACGCACTAATGAAGCAAACGATGTTCGCAGAAAACCAAACTGTTTTCCCCCTAGACAGAGCCTTAATAAAATTCTCAGAACAGCTTCACCGGTTCGCGAATTTATTTTATTTACATATTAGTGTACTGGCAGTTCGGATGAATATTAAAACGTTATATATCGAAGACAGGTACGCAAATAGAGAACCAATAGGATTATTTCCAGTCTTTTAGAACGCGTTCCTATTCGGAATCGTCCAATTCGAAAAGGTTAAAAAAACATACACGATTATATTTCGAACAGAATTAGCTGACTATGAAAAACTACAATCAATTTCTCGCTCATTTTCAATTTAATTTTTTTCTGAAAGTATGCGGATATAAAGCGTTCTCGATTTCAGTTTAAAAATTAACATAAAAATTTGGCGACACTCGAATTACGCACTGCCGTTTACCTGGCCGACGGTTAAAATAGGTTTAGTAATCTAAACATTCGAATTGCGCGCCGGAAGTTTGCCGGTATGAAATATAAAAAAACGAACGAAAACGAGGCATCCTGACCATGATATTTGTTGGACTCCAAAACCGAAAGGCCGCTTTATAACATTTGAATATGTTCCGATGGCCGCTCAACATTTTTACGCGTCCTATACTTAAAAAATGATATTTAAAATCCGCCAACGAAAAACAATAACACCGATTTATGTGTATTACAAAATATTTCCTCTACAACAACGACGACGACGGTTTATTAAGAAATATTTCAGAATAGGCCAGGTTAATTTTAAAAATATATACTAATTTATGACAATAAATTAGATAAATACCTTAATTAGAAACGTTTTCGGGCATAACCCATCATCAGCTAAAACTAACTTAAAGGAAACTTAGTCTGAATTTTAAATGGAATTCACATATAGGGGATGGCTAAGAAAACGGAAATAAACAAAATAGGTAAAATACACAGAAAAGGTGTTTGGCACTTATACTATCCTAGATCACTTTGCGGAAGAAAAACAATGAAATGTCTCCCAAGATGTACTATTACTATTACAGATTACTAGAATTTAATAGCAGTAATGTAAAATTACCATCCAGGCAAAAAACTGAAATAACAAGAAGTCAATCCTCAAGAGGCTTTAATTTTTTTTTTTTATATATATATATATATATAAATAAATAAGTTGTGGGTCTTACTGGGCAAGTGCCCAACACTCTTATTATCGTTTATTCCAGTAGACAATATTACAGTTAATCATTCCTATTACCTAAATCGACTGTATCAACACAAAAAAAAAAAAATATGTATCAATTAAATTAGTAAGTACCATTCTCAATAACATATTAAACGAAAAAAGGAATCGGTGTGTGGAAAAAGAAAGTAGGGAAATGGCTGCGAGAATGGTGCAAAGATTAAAAGCTGAGCTACGCTCCCAATCGTCCCATTTTATATTGCTCATTTATGCATTAATTTTTTTTTTTCCTTTTTTCCTTACTTTCCTTGCTCTAACCTCTCAAAGAAGATCATCTATTCGACACTTTGAATACACTAAGCTACCTACATGTAATTCTATATAGATGCGTACATTTATATTGCGTATGCGTATGCGCATGTGTATATATAAATATACATTTTTTTAGACAGATATTAATTTATGTTCATTACTATTGTGATTTATATAATAATCATATAAACGATAATAAGAGTGTCGGACACTCACGCAGCGGGCATACTTGCCCTGTGAGATCTACAACTTGTTCTAAAGAAAAACCATATCCGTTTTATTCGAATATATTTATTCGTAGTAATTAACATTGAAGACTGTTGGATTTTTCGTCTTACCAAAAATTAGTTTGTTTCAATTCCTGCGGTAAATTGATAATAGTTTAAGTGTCATTAGCGTTTGTTATACTAAAACCTTCTCTAAAGAGATATCATTTTTTCATGTTATTTGATGATTACCGAATGTCTTTGTTCGTCGATATTCATAGGTGGTGCGTACATGGTAACACTGGCCAGTGCACTTTCGAATGAACAAAGAATAAAATCACGGTTCACAAGGCACTAAGTATGCGCGAGTAATCATAAAAGAAAACAACATAAACAACGAATGTATATAACCTATTCCTTTTGACGTCGGTATAAAAATTCATAAGATTGTAAAGCAAAATTGGCTAAAATTCATCAATGAATATACAATTATTGCTAAGCTAATGTTAAAGCCAGCCTAGAGATTACACATATAGCTTTCAGCTTTCAAATGTGCTAAAAAGAGAAAAAAAAACAAATAAACGCTACATGCTTCATCTGAAAACCGATACTATAAAATTATTTCGGCAATGTAGAAACTTGTAGACGCGGTAAAAAGTTCAAAAGTACGTGGTATATGAAAACTTGCGAAAGCGCCGCTGTCCGCCGGACAACGCGGATTTCATTAGAAAACGGCTGAGGCACTTATTCGGTAAATAACGTACTTTTCACACCCGCTGAGAATGATGTAACCTTGTACCGGCTAATGGGTTAGGCACTGAATCACGCTTTTGCACATCATTAGACAAACTGGCACTCGGCTAGAATTGTAAGCGGGAAGTATTGTAAGAATAAAGCATTACTTTCTTCCATTCCTTGAAAATTTAATGCGAGCTTTCGTTTTTTTCATTTTCCGTCCATGCTTCGAGAAAACACCTCCGGATGAGATGGTTCTTGTACAACACTTACAGCAAAGTAAATTTCAATTCAGTACGTCGGTCGTTTTTTTTTAAAAAAAAAAAGAGTGATTTACGGATTTCGTAGCAATTTATTTCGAAACGTTATCAAAAAACGTAACATATTCCGTAATAGTTCCGTATATTAGCCTCGGTGCAAGAAAGACGTCATTAATATGCGTAGCTTGTCCGGAAACTACTGTCAGTAGCGTTAGTGTACAAACGCAGACCGGCTGAAAAACAATGTAGGCGTATAACGTGGTTTCTTTCCAACGAGAAGCCGCATACCTTGATAGGCTCTAAAAGATCATTCAGCTAGATAAAATTTTTTTTCAAAAGTAATTACGCTGACCCCTGCTTCAAACTACATCTTTTTGGTAAAAAATAGTGCATTAAAAGTTAATTTCCATCAGACTCACCAGCAATAACAGCAGCATTTTCCTTTTCTAAGTAGTGGCCTTATTAACACACACACACACAGATGCAACAGTCCGACCTATTTCTTGAGTATTGTTTTTCGGAATTCAGCTCCAGCAGTATGCTTGAAAAAATCATACACCATATATTAATTCTAACTCAAACTAGAACCCGCGTAATTCTTTTTCCAAATTGGGAAAAGCCAATAATCGCATAGCGCCAAATCAGGTCTGTAAGGTGAGTATTCCATATCACTTTAGATCTGTGATCCACAAGAACACATGACCACGAGCGTAAGGAAAAATGTTCGAAAAACAATACTCGAGAAATGGGTCGAACAAATGCATCTGCGTGTTAATAAGATAGTGTTACTTCGAAACGGAAAAACACGCTATCATTCATAGTGAGTAGTTCCATGAAAATTAATTTTTAGTGCATATTTTTTACCAAAAAATTCGTAGCTTTTTATTCATGGCCGGAGACAGCGTAATTACTTTTTTAAAAAATTATTTTCGCAAAGAATGAATTTCTGGCCTATCGAAGTATGTCGCATTTTGTTGGAAAGTTAATAAACTACCTTACATGCCTACATTGTTCAGCCAATAAATAATGCTACGTCCGTACACTGACGTTACTGACAATAGTTTCAGGACAAGCTATGTATACATACTTGAAATATTTAACCTGAAAAATTAAGTAAATATATAACTGGTATTATAATTATTATTTTCGGAATTGATATTTCTACTTTATCGAACAGAAAAAATACCCAATAATAACATTTTCATTGCACGTTATTATTAGGATTTATTACACATTTATCATCCGGCAACACCAGGTATTTTGATCAACGTATCTCTAAAAATTCTATAGACTGCTTTACGGTAGTTAAAAAGTAGTTTTTTTCTTTAATCGACGAGTTTTTATCATTACAGTGTAAAAAAAAAAAATTCAAACTGCAACATAAAACGATTTAGGAAAAGGCCACAGGCCGTCCTATAGTTGTCGGAGTGTTGATCTTTTTTTTAACCAAAGTATTTTAGTAGTACATATATGCTTGTTACATCTGGTTGATTAACCAATCAAAAGACAGTATTTATTTACGTGACCACGGCCCCTTCTACTCAACTAATCAGGAGTCAGTATTTAGTCAGATAACCGTGTCCCCTTTTACATCAGTCTCTCCCTGGTAAGTTCTACACCAACTACAATCACTCGCTTGTTGTATAGGTATGTGTTCAGTGTTATGAAACAAAAATAATATACCTCAACAACTTTCAAACTTCCATGCATCCTAAATGATTCTCTGTATGGATTAGAATAAATCAGAAGCAGAAACTAAGGCATTCGTTAGGAGATTATTTGTTAGTTGAGATAACCAGAATACTGGCCAGGACTGGAAGATTAGATTATTCCATATAGGGTTCGATATTGAAAAGAGTGAGCAGAGAGGTGACTTTTATTATTTAATAACTCCCGTGATCATGAAGCTTTGACTTCGAAACGCGTCGGGTAAATAAATATTAATTAATATATCTCCATCAACAGGATTATTGCCTTCATTAAAATGAGTGGCTTAACTCACCACATTTAAATTACCCCCCCCCCCCCTTGTGTGTGCTGTAATGACCATAGTAGTTACACACAGCACATAGAATTTAAGGGAATAAAAAAAAAACAAAAAAAAACAACTATGTTAAGTAACGTTATGTCGATTACGAATAGGATACACACACAATTAATGCACGCTTATTTATTGGATAGAAAAGCATCACCAATGAGCCAACAGTGTTACTGTCAGTTAACTGTCAAACATATATCAATAGACTGTTCCATTTATGGACAATACCAGAATCTTCAAGATTTACTGAATGATAATGTGGGCACCATAAAACAAGTTTCAAAAAATTTTTTAAAACAAACTAAATTATTATCTGCTCGTATGTTATAGCAATCTATATTTCCGTGCCTCTAACTTTTACTGCTGTACACGGTTCGTAAAAAAAAAAAATAAATATAATGCTAGAAATCGTAAAATAAAATGTTTTTTTTTTTAAAAAAAATTACCGATTTTAAGATTTATTATAAAAATTTAATAAAAACGCAGTAAAAGGTAAAGAATACTCCCGATAAGAAAATATATTTCTCAGTGATATAACTTAGAGTGGTATTATTGTAATTTTTATACAGCATTAATACTTATTATTTAATAAAAAATATATTTCAGAGTGATATATACCTTAAGGTGAGATTATCGTAATTCTTATTCAATATTAATACTTAATAGAGTATCAAATTGATATTAAAATAATAATTAAAGAACTGTATTAAATATAGTCATTAAATTGTTCCTAGATATTGTAATATGTAATATTTAATATGAATCCTCCTCTAATTAAGTTATCAGTGTTGTCAGGCCCGTGCCCAAAATTTTGAAAGGGGGGGGAGTTGAAAATTTTCTTCACATATTTATTTTATAAATAACAATACATTTTTCACTAATATTCATGCTATTAATAATTTCCATCATTTTAATTTATATATTAATAATTTAAATAATCGAATTACTGTATAAACATATTAATAAAAATTACATATGTTATTGATTATACTCATAACAAAATATTTTGCATGAAATATTAATGAAGTACATAGACTATTTCATTTCTCATGGGGGGTTTAACCCCTAAAACCCACCCCGTGGACACGGCCTTAAGTGTTGTATAAGAATTACGATAATATATCATTCTGAAATATATTTTTATCGAATAATTATTTTTTACATTTTAGTGCGTTTTTATTAAATTTTTATAATAAAACTTGAAGTCAGTATTTTTTTTTTTTTTAAACATTTTCTTTCGGTTATATGTTTGATTGAAAGGACGTCGTACTATTATGATTTTTCCAAAAAAAAAATACTGTTCTATTTGTAACACGGCTCATTTTGTTCTGCGCTTGTTTCCTTGATTTATTGTTTAAGTTTGTTCCATCAGTATGTCGCAGTATAAATTTGGTTTCTCGTGCGTTATTTTCAAAATGAGATTAGCGTGATGACAATAGAATTTATCAGAAGTGTTGGCGAACGAGAATTTAATGAGAAAGGTCGATGAAAAGTTGCACTTGTTAATATGTTAATAGATTACGTATCAGTTTGAAAAGAATATAATGCGAAAAAAAGACGTAATTTAACAATGCTTAAAAGAAGTTTAAGAAACATGAAGGAGAATCTTGAAGAATTTCGATAGCAGATCGAAAAAGGACGCTAAAATCCCGTTACTATATTAATTATACAATCAGTGCCTCATTCATTATTTCTGTTAAAATGAACATCGAGAGAGTTTACCTTAATTATAGCGATGTTAATGCGTATCATTTTCAGAGTACAGTCTTCAAGTTTAACTTTTTGCTTTATTAAAGTGGAAGAATTTTTTTTTGAAAAGTTTCATAACAAACTTTATAAACCGTCAAAGTCGCTACTGCAAATTACTATCTAACGATGGTACCTGCCATACTTCCGCACGATACGCTCGGGATCACGCTCTCTAATGTTGCATAATCGAACCCTTGTTCATTCCATCCTATTTCATTCCCAACTAAATGGGACTATGTTCGATAGTGACCTATGCTCATATAATCTTGTTTTGTGTTACACTTTTCCTACTAATCACCCTCAGTGCCGCGTGTCCTTCATTTGCGTACCACGTACTGCTACGGGGAGGAGACCACAAAGAGATTTTTCGATTATAGGGAGATTCGTGAATTTTACTAAGCAACATATAGATAAAGCTTTATCATGGAGGAAATATTTTTTTATGAATGCTGAACCGGTGTAGGGTTTAAATGTTGGAGAATAAATTTTGCGCGCGCGAATGAATAGGATACGGTGTTAAAGTCAGCCGGAAGAGAACGAGATTCAGATAATGTGGGAAGGAAGAAATTGAAATGGTCAATATCGACCGAAAGACACCTTCAGTTTTATAATGATACACCTTTTCTCTATTACCGTAAGTTCCTCATCCCAAAATTCCACCTCTCCGATCGAATGAATGTTTATTTTCGTTTTCGAACCTACTGCATTCAGTGAACACTAGCCAGTTCACGTCGCACGACTAATTACTACACACTGTATACTAGGTACTAGTTTCTTTGTAAGTGCACTAGAGGAAGAAAGAAAGGTAGACGTTACCAGCAATTATGCCAACTTGGTTCGTGAGTAAAATCTCGTTTTTCTCTCATTCATGTTAAAAGAAATTGTTCGTTTCTTCTTCTTCCCGTTTCGGCCAACTATGTTTCAGTTGTCGTTCCTTCTTTTAGCTTTCATTTGCGCCCAATACTTCTTCATCTGTTCGCTATGGGTTTTCTTTCTTTCCAACGTCCATGATGCACCCTTTTTCATTTTCTGTTTTTCTTTAAATTGTTTTTCTCTTACCAATTCTCTTAGCTGGACTCGGTTATGAATGTCTTGAGCTGTTATTTGCATTTCCGTCATATCCTGCTCTATTTCTTTGAACGAATTCCATTTTGGTTTTTGGCCTTGTATATATGAAAATATTCTGTTGCTCAGTCTTGTGTTGTTCATTCTCATGATATGACCATAGAAACCAATTCTCCTTTTCCTAATATTCTGTATTTTATTTTCAACTTTATTGCATAGTTCATTGTTGTTTCTTCTCCTGCCGATGTTATTTTCTTTAACTGGGCCAAAAATTTTCCTTAGTATCTCTTCCTTTCTTTAATTTCTAGTTTTTCTACGAATCCTATTTTATTTAAAATACAAGACATTCCGACGCATATAGCGCTTCCGGTAAGATTACTGCGCTGTAGTGTCCAAGTTTAGCATTAAAGGATATGGATTTTTTCCTGTATACTCGTATTTCTTTTGTCAATCGGTATGTCATCTCCACCCCTATTGCTAGCTTCTTAGACATATTTACTTCTATCCATTCTTATAAATATTTAAATTGCCTTACTTTGTTCATTTTATTGTATTCAGCCATTCTGGCGCTTCTTTCACACTAGTCGTAAACTTTGTTTTCTCAAAAGAGATCGGTAGCTCTAATTTTTGTGTACCTAACTTACTTATCTGTTTTTCCGCTGTCATTATAGAGTCCGGCAGGAGGTTATCTGCAAAAGCCAATTCCTTTATTTTTATATCCTATCCCCTCCCCCCATTATACAAAATTTTCTTTATTTATTTCCTTACGCCATTCGCGAATAACCTTTTCAAGTACACAGTTAAACAGTAAGGATGACAATGCCTGTCCCAGTTTTAATTCTAAAGGCATCCGAAACTTCTCCTCTGAATTCTGTTTTCAAGGTGGTGTTTTTTAAAGTTTGTTCAATAATCGCTGTTGTTTTACGATCTAATCCTAATTCATTTAAAATTTGATTTACGGAGCCCATGTCTTCCTAAAATCTACAAAGATCGCTACAAAATTCTTGTTCTTAAGCTTTAAATACGATAAAATACTCTCCGAAAACCCGTCTGATACTCTCCTAGCTGAGAGTCTAATTGTTCATCCGCTCTATATTGTAATGCCTTCAACGAGATCTTGTAAGGCAATAGAGAAATTCCACGATAATTATTAACATTCATTTTGTCCTTTTTTTTTTATGAAGCGGATGAATCAAAGTGGATGTCCAGTCTACTGGAAGTTTTTCTGTTTTCCATATCTCCCGCCGATGATGTCTGCTAAAGTATTAATTATTTAGTCTGTCGCATATTTCCATAGTTCAGACACGATCCTATCTTGGCCCGGTGTTTTATTATCTTCAAGCTGGTAGATAATTTCTTTAATTTATTCTCTAGAGGGCGGGTACGAGCTTCGTTGTTTTCACACTGAAAAGTTGATTCTGGTTGTTTGCAGTTCACGAGCGATTCGAAATACACACTGCTACCAATTGGCAGTTGTCTTTATGGCTGTGTGCAATTTCAGTCCCATCTTCTTCGAAATACAAGCTAGATGCGTGTATTTTGTAAGATTCTGTTTAAAAAGGCCCGGTAAAAACTTTGCGCACATTGTTTTTCTTAAACTCTTCTCAAATTTGTTCCATTCTATCACTATCAAAGGAACGTTTTGCCGCACGTATAATATTCGCAGTTCGTTTTATCTACGAACTTATCCTTGTTTGCCTGTGTTCTATGCACACTCCATTTTTCTATGCGCTCTGTCTTCGCTTCACTGCCATATCACATTTCTTATTCCACCAGGTGTGCTTTCTAGTTCTAGTTAGTGGAATTGTTTCCTTTGCCGTTCCAATCAAAGAGTCTTTTGTTTGTTCCCAATTTTGTGGATTTAAAGTTTCTAAAGTTGTCGCGATAGCCTAGTTCTTAGAGCGCTTGACTTCCGTTACCGAGGTCACGGGTTCGATGCCGGGCGACGACAGAACTTTTTATTACAAAGAATTAAATTAAAATATTCGCTAATAATCACGTCGAAGGCAATGGCAACCACCACGTACAACATCATACGCGCGCTAGGTCAGTACACAGCAGACACACACGGGACTGCACTTGTGTATATCGATAAATCAAACGATTACTAATCAGTTCCGAATGTAGTCTTGTGTGTGTACGCCTGCTTTGCATATAATAATTGCTTGGTACACGAATAGGTTGCGCCAACGCGCTATGTAGCGTACGGTACCTAAAGAAGAAGAAGAAGAAGAAGAACCTTTCCGTGAATTCTCCTAATTTTAGTTGTGTGGAGTCAAATTTAATAAAACCTCTCTTCCGTATTCTCCGTGTGTTTTAAGGGATTAATTTGACTTTAATTTTGGATAAATAATGATCTCAATCGAGATTAGCTTAATACTTTGATATTTAGGATTTCTTGTCCTGATTTTTTTTTTTTAATAGGGGATTATTTTTTTCTTTTTTAAATATCAAAAACTAAACGATAACATAATGATCGAGTAAGTCGGTAAGCGAACATTGTAAACGAAGCGCATAAATCGTTCGTCTATCCTAGTAAACGAGTAAGCTAAAGCAGTATTTGTAAGCGTAACTGATCCAATTTATGTACATCTCTACTCGACATGTATTACTTAATTAATGATGTTGCGGTGGTATGTATAATATAATGCGTGTGTTCGCGGCTAAATACGCATCGTATAATTCAAACGGTAAAAGGGAAAATTAACAATAATTACAATTACAATTATAAAAATTCACTTAACACAACACATCTCGGAATAATGAAGTTATATATTTAAAACTTTAATTATGGAATTCGTTACTCCGAAACTTGTGTCGCGTGAATTTTGTTTAACGTATGTACTTTTATAATTGTAATTATTTAACATCGTTTTACGAATAATCTATAGAAATGGGAGATATTAATAATGTTAACTTAAGAAAGAATTACGTAAATCTCTGCACACCCCCTTCCCAATTTCGCACCACAAAAAACCGAAACATTTTTATTAAGAAACGGTCGATTTTTCACTCGAATCATAAAATTATTAAAAATAAACCGACTAAATAGGAAAAAAAGAATAAAGCAACAATAATGCGTTTCAAGACAAACAATTTTAATAGCTTTAATACGGAATTATTTAATCAGTTCAAATAGAGAACAATGCTTAGATCCGATGAGATTTGTTCTAGTGTTGTTTCAATGTTTTATGCTTTGGTCGACGCAGTTCTTTCCGCCTAAGGCAATTACAAGCGCCGACATGATTAAAGAACCGAAATAGCTCGGCCGGAAAAACTCAAAACATTCCGAACTGAGACGGTGCTGTCTTTTACATTTTAATTAGCACTTTTACTGAATCGACAAAAAGACGCCTTCCGCATGAATGTCGGCTCGGATTAATTCGAAAATACACAGTAGAGAGCCCACACTCCGGTTTCTACGCTCCATGTACGTGACTATTCTTAAACGGGGCGCCGGTCCACGGGGATAGTCAAGAAAAATTCATCAGCCGGAATGGGTTTTCGTGGTTCAGAGAAAAGAAAGTTATGTGGCCGGTTAAAATAAAAGCACCGCCGCTAGTAGGAAGCGCACAATGAAGGATTAGGAAATAGTGCTGCTGGAAATGGAAATTCCAGCAAAGGCAAGACGTAGCCACCTATACACTTTACGCTCGTAAATAACAATTATCCGCCAGCAGACAGACACGTTGCTGTTGCACAGTAAGGCGGAAACCAAGTTATAAATTTTCATACAATATTCGTTGCGCTCTGCTTTGATCCGACTACTCTGTTGCGTCCACTCATAAACAAAATACACGTTATTTCGAAGAAGAAGAAGAAAAAAGCTGATGAAAAACCGGAAAAAAGCTCAGTTTTCGAAGGAATTATCAACATTTTTAAATGAATTTCATGAAGCTACGTGTAAATACAAAACATACAAAACGCGACGGTGTGTTGAACTGAAAGTTCCATAGTTATTTAAAGGGTAGCTCGGGTATTTTCGTCAACGACACTTAACACATATCCGGGCATAAAACTAATAGCCCCATAGGCCCGATAAAGCACACTAAATATGCTTTAGGTAACAAGGTAACTTAGAAAATCAAGTAAAAGATGCTGAAAAAAAAGTAAACCTTTTCATAAGTTCAAAAAAGTCAATAAACACTCATCCGTGTGTTAGAAGACACAAAATCTTTAAATCTAATCATCTACCGTTTTGAGAACTATTTAATAATCACCAACCACAAATAGTATGGAGTAGCAGTAATAAGACGGTTCAAAGAGTGATTTGTGCCGCTACGCCTATATCCGTTTAGGTCGTCGCGATAGCCTAAACATATCAACTAGGGGATCTGGGTATAATCCCGGTGACGATCAGAAATTATTATCAGACATAATAATGCTTAATAGAATACAGAAATATACGATAGGTCTGTAGCCAATAACACCATATATATATATAATATGCGTAGGGAGATTAGGCTAACTTATTTCACCGGCGAATACCTACATCCGAAGGTAAAAGGAAAAATCGTGTAACGTTTGATGTAAAATTTTTGAATCGAATACTCCGTAATGAAATATGTAACGTTTAGGCTGTGAACTTTTTGATTATACCCTTAAAATATTTATATCGATCTAAGAACAACGGCGCAGTCAATTAAAACGGTATTTTGTTTTAAGAACCTATTTTATTTTACCACCGTTTTTAATGAAAATATTATTGAATTATAATATGGATATACCGACCTAAATGATGCTACTTTTGATACTCTATGAAGAACTGGGTATATTAGTTCAAGAGTAATGTTCGAATCCGTGACGATCTTGTAAGTAGTGTTTTGGAAATTTTAAATTAATTTTCTTTGTTCAAACTTGTATTTCTTCAGAAAACTACCTTCATAATACTTGTTACTTCCCCCATTCATCATCCGCTTAATTTTAATTTCTGCCGATATATCTTTTTGGATAATTTTTTTGAAATAATATACATGAGTGTATTATTTTTAAACAATATTATGTTTCTAAAGTTGGCACCGTATTCGAACTTAAACAATAATCCAAAAAAATTATTGATGCCGTGCACTTATACAAAGTCACTATTACAATTCGGGTTCGGATTTTGCATATAATGTATGTTTTTTTTGTTTATAGCAGCGCTTTGATATTCCATATCTAGGCGTTTCGAGGGTTGTAGATTCAAATTTCACTAATTTAATAGTGCATATAAATTCATGTTTTGGGCGTTTCGTGAACACCTTACATATTTTGGGCACAATCCGTGGTTCTCTTTGTTTCCTTCACTTCGTCATTTTGTTGTTGTCTCCGTTATTTGACTGCGCTCTTAAGCCATACTTTATTATCATTCCTCCCATTTTCGTTTTTCGTTGGTTGCCTATTCGTATTCTCCACTCAAACGAAGAGAATGTTTGCGATGCGGACCATGTGTTTATTAAGTGTTTATCTCTTTCTGCTGAGTGTTCTGCTTTCTATTTCATTTTATTGATACTTGGTTTTCCTATTTCATATTGCGCCTCTTATGTCCTATCGTTTCCCTCTCCACAGATTGTTCCTACTATTTGTTCTTTTCTCCCAATAATATCTAACCGTATCAAAATATAATTGACTCCTTTCTATTCTAATTGTTTCTGGGTAAAGGTCCCCGGTTGACAAGCCCAAAAAAAAAAATAAAAATAAGGACAGTATTTATTAGACTTTACTTTTTTTTAATTTTTGTTAGTAATCCGATCCGAATTCTTTGTTCATGAGCGAGTAAAAAAATATATTTATTTCTCATTGAACTATTTTCATTTACATTATAAACTAAAAATTAAAAATAAATAAAAATGGCAAAAGATATTAATAGTTTTACCAGAAAATAGTATTAAATATTAATTATTAAAATCCGTAAGTAAAATTCATGCAAATCTTTTATAGCATAAATTAAGTTTCTCTGTTATAACAATTTTTTTCATAGAGGCTTTGGTTCCTTGAGGGAGGGATGTTCCCTATCACCCCCCCCCGTGGATCCGCCGGTGCGTAAACCCATGTTTCATCACTTGCTGTGAAGTTTTAGTAGTTTTGTATCGTTGCTGGCTTCATTTAGCGACTTCTGAGCAACTTTCATTCGTCAATGTTTTTGTTTAAAATCCAACAATTTTAGAACAATTTTTTATTACCACACTTTTAATTCGCAAAACACCCGAAAAAATTTCATGATATGAGCCAGTAGTTGATATGCTAACATCATCGGCGCTTTCTTTGATAATTATTTGATGATCGTTCGTAATCGATTCTTTCATTTTTTCCAAAATATTTATCGGTTATTAATGTACTGTGACCATTTTGGGACATATATCACTTGTAAACCCTTACTCATAGCAGACTCGTCAAAAGCAATATTTGATATTTCTAAAATATTGCTGTATTTTGCTCCATTCTTATCGCAAAATTTATTGCAAATTCTCTAATCCACTTATTCAACAGACAAAAATCGCGGATTGTACTAAAACACATATAACCATTTCGACAACTGACAACAGACAAAAGATCTGATGCGGCTTTCACTGTACATAAACTTTATCGATTAAAAACCTTTTATTCTTTTATTGCATCGATACAACTATTTTAAAGTAAATAAAGCTTTGACGGTATTTAAATATAAAATTTCATCTTTTTTATTAAGATAATTTGCTAAAAATTATTATATTATTATTACTGATGATATAATTAATTTATCAGAACTATTAATAATTTTTACGCAAAACGGTCTGACAACATTTCGTATCATGTATTGTATTCCCTAAGTATTTAATCTTCTCTTCTTCTTTTGTCTTATCCGCTTGGCGAACGTTGACGACCAACGTGTTCAATAATTCCCTGTTACGCATCACATCCATTAATTTTCTTATATTGTTGATACCTATCCCGGTCTGCCACGTTTCCCTTTTCCGTCTACTTTTCCTTGTAGTTTTAGTTGCAGTAGCTCATATCTGCCTCCTCGGATAATGTGGCCAAGTATTAAAAACGGAGAGGAAATGTCATATATTCTGAATCGCCTGGTAAAAATCAGTGCAGAATATGGCCTCCAAGTTAACAAAGCCAAAACCAAAATAATGATCGTCGACCGTCTAGAGAATAACCGCCCAACAACACGTGAAACTGAGGGTATTGAAGTAGTAAGTCGCTTTACATATTTAGGCTCTATAGTGGAAAACAGCGGTGGATGTAAAAATGAGATACGCCACAGAGCACAGATTACACGCAGCGCAATGAGCCGTTTAAAAAGAATTTGGGCTGACTCCGCTGTTAGTAAAGGTGTAGAGATTCGGCTAGTGAACTCCCTCGTCTTCTCAGTGTTCTTGTATAGTGCGGAGACGTGGTCAATGACCAGCACAGACAAAAAAAAACGTATAGACGCACTCGAAATGTGGTGCTGGAGGCATATGTTGCGTGTCCCATGGACAGCCAGGAGAACCAATGTCTCCATAATAAATGAGATTGGTAACCCGAAGAGGCTACCATCTGTGGTGCTCTGCAGGATACTGCGGTATTTTGGTCATGTGATCAGAGCGAACAATTTGGAAACGTTGCTCGTCCAAGGAAAGGTCAACGGAAAAAGGAGTCGAGGTCGTGCGCCGACTAGATGGACGGACGCGGTGTGCAGAGCTGCTGGTCGTACCTTTCAGGATTGTGTACACATCGCAAGGGATCGGAATTGTAGGCGCAGTCTGATCAACCGGGTGGCAGATCATGGTCACGATACCCCTCCATGGGGTGAAACGATTCGATAGATAGATTTAATAAGAAATGTAATTATTATATCAGTAATAAAACATTCGCATAACTTACATTTAAATAAAACAATTAACTCGTATGATATAAACTACCTAAAAAATTCTTACAGTAATTCCAAGATAAGATTTTTTTTTTTTTTGGGAGGGGGCACGCCAATAAAGATCCTTTACCAGTGGTCAATTAAATTTATATTCGATCAGATACAAATTTATATAAAAGAATTAATAGCCGGGATGATGGAAGTAAAAGAAAAGGACAGGATGTAAAACGCACAATAAGGAGTAGAAAGTCGAGCTTCAGCAGATTTTTTTTTTTTTTTTTTTTTTTTTTTTTTTTTATTTCACTTCTACAACTAGCCCTTACAGGCTATCTAGCAGATCTTTATATGAAAGGTGCGGAGTGGAGAAGGCTAGGAGGGGGAGGGATAGGATGGAAGGTGCAGAGTGGAGAAGGTTGGGAGGGAGAGGGACAGGAAAGAACATGACTAAGAAGAGGCCAGCGTGACAGAAATGCAACCACCCGTTGGTGGGCAATTTCTGGTGCTTACGCAGTTAAATGCACGTTTACACGGTTAAATCAAAAACTTTCCTTCTCTGTAGACGCCTAACTTCCTCGGAGTTGTCCATCAGTGCGATCGCTAGCGGATTATCGTGATTCTCCAGTCGACGAAGGTACTTCGTCGCCTCCTCTGATACTACTTCGGAAACATACTTCACGTCGAAATCGGTATGTAGCGTTTTATTTGAAATGAACCAGGGAGCGTTTGTCATCATACGCAGTACTTTGTTTTGGAATCGTTGCAAGATTTGTATATTAGTGTGTTTCGAACATCCCCATAACGGTGCTCCGTACCGCCAAATTGGCTTTAATAGCATCTCATAGAGTAATATCTTGTTCTCCATCGTCAATTCGGATTGTCTTCCTACTAGCCAGTTCATATTGCGGAGCCTGATGTCCAAGTGCTTACGTTTCATCATTATGTGGTGCCTCCAAGTTAGTTTGTTATCCATGTGTATACCAAGATAGCATGCAGTATTTTTTTGTGGTATTTCGTTATTACCGATACAGATTTTTGGCACCGAAGTTATATGACGGTTTGTGAATGTTACGTGCGTTGACTTAATCGTATTTATTTTAAGGCGCCACTTGTCAAACCACGATGCCACTTCTGTGACCGCATGTTGCACATTCGTAATGCACTCCTGTAAGTCATTAGCGGAGCAGACCAGCGCAGTGTCATCTGCAAACGTGGCGATGTCGACATTTTCAACCTCTGGTACATCAGATGTGTATATGACATATAGTAATGGCCCCAGTACGCTACCTTGCGGTACACCGGCGCCTATTTCACGTACTGCCGACAAGGATTCACCACTTTTGACCCGAAATGTTCGATGCTGCAGATACGATTTCAGCAGCACGCAATACGGAGTAGGTAGTATTTTCGCCAATTTGTCCATCAGTCCTGAATGCCACACAGTATCGAAGGCTTTTTCAACATCAAGGAAGACAGCAGTGCAGACTTCCTTTTTTTCCAAGCAGTCTTCAATTTTACAGACGATACGGTGTACCTGTTCAATAGTGCCGTGTTTCTGCCTGAACCCGAATTGATGCAGCGGAATCGTGTTTCCAACTATTTCCACTAGTCTTTTGTGCAACAACTTCTCAAATATTTTTGACAAAACAGGCAGCAACGATATCGGTCTGTAGGACCCTGTTTTTTCCGGTGGTTTACCTTCTTTGAGTATTAGAATAATTTGCGCAAGTTTCCATTGTGTCGGGAAATATGACAATCTCAACATTGCATTATATATGTAGGTTAGCAATACTACTGCTTTGCGAGGTAATTGCTTTATTATTTTAGGTGTGATCAGATCATAGCCGGGGGCCTTCTTTGGGTTTAAAGTCTTTATTACTGCTTTGACTTCTCCTGGTGACACATATTTTATGGATGGCGAGTTCACTCTTTCCCATGAGCAGTAGGTTTGATTATTACCAATGTTTGTAGCTTGCGGCTGAAATACCTTTTCTAGGTAGTCTGCAAATTCCTCAGCTTTTTCTTCATCTTTCCTAGCCCACTCTCCACTTTTTTTAAGTATTGGAGATTCGCCTTGCTTCGGCTGTTTCATTTGCTTTGTAGCCCTCCACAAGCTATATCCATTTGCTTGTGAGGGCGACAGGTGCTTGACGTAGCTATTAAATGACTTGTTTTTTAAGTCCTGTAATGTAAATCTTATTCTTTTAATAGCACGATTAAGTTGATTTTTCATTTGTGGATCTCTGTTTCTCTGCCAGATTTTCCTCAATTTCCGTTTGTTTTGAACAGCTTCCCTTATGTACTTAGGATAATTTTGCACATGTTGATGCGGTTTAACTTCCATTGTTGATGCCCGTGCTGCTGAGCATATATTGGTGACAATATATTCGATAGCATTTTCTATATCTGAAGGTGATTTTAGTGGAATCCTTAACGACAGGTTTTCTTCTAGTTCATCTGCAAACTGTGTCCAATTTGTATTATAATTTGTAAGCGTCATTGCCTTTTTCTTCATTATTATACTAGCACTGATTGTCAAAATTATGGGAGTGTGATCCGAGGTTAGCGATAAATCGTCATCTATGGCCATGTAATTTGAAGAGATTCCTCTGACAATAAAGAAGTCTAGAAGGTCCGGGGTTTTCCTTCTATCGCTAGGCCAGTATGTTGGTTTTCCAGTTGATATGGCGTCACATTTGCAACACTTCATTGCATTCATTAGTTCCCGTCCCCTGGGAAGAGTTAGCCGCGAACCCCAATATGTGTTTTTGGAATTATAGTCTCCACCTATTATGCATCTACTTCCTAGTGTTTTAAAAAATTTGACAAAATCTGCGCTCTTGATTTTGTGTTTCGGTGGGCAGTAAACCGCGGATACCGACACGCATCCGTTGTTATCAGACACCATTACTGATGACGCCTGTAGATGTTCCGACTGATATTTGTTTAATTCATAATGCTTTATATTACTTTTAATTATTACCGCTGCGCCACCGTGTGCTCTGCTGTCTGGATGCATTGTGTAATAAGCGGTATAATTTGGAATCTTAACATAGCTCTTATCAGTAAAATGTATCTCCGAGACTAACATTATGTCAATTTTCTCATTATGTAGGAACATTTCTACTTCTCGTATACGTCTTAGTAGTCCATTAGCGTTGAACGAAGCTATTCTCAAATCCTTCATTTTTGGGCCAGTGTAGCAACAATTGTATGTAATATGTTTGTTATCATGTCATTTTGTTGCTTCATCATTTCCATCATCATATTTCTTATTTCGTTTATCATGCTCGATATCATGTTTTCTACGTCTCTCAAACTGCACTCGCTTATTTGGTTTCCCTCTGGTTTTCTGTTTCTATGTGCAGCCGCCATTCGTGCGAAGGACACACCTCTATCTACCTGGTTAGGTATTGAATTTGCTTGCGGTGCAGCGACAGTTCGAATATTCATAGGTGGATAGTTTAGGTTGTTTATAGCTGGAGGTGCTACATCAGTATTGAATGACGCCACAGTTGGAAGGTTAATTCTTTTTTGCTGCCTACTCTCCCCGTATCTCTTGTTTATAAGGTCTTGATATATTTTACAGCCCTTGTAGTTGGCTGGATGCGGTCCATCACAGTGTGCACAAACAGCTGGTGTATTCATTGCTTGGGTACAATTTTTTGAGTCATGATTGCCAGCGCATTTAACACAAACGAAATCGCAGTTGCAGTAGGTCTTTGTGTGGCCATATCGTTGGCACCTGGTACATTGTGCTATGATGTTCTTCTTATATGGCGCTTCCACTTTAACACGCATATTTAATAAGTAGTTCAGTTTATATATTTCCTTATTATTCTCATTTGGCTCGATCTCAACGAAAAATATGGGTAAAGGTTCTTTAGTTACCCTGTGTTTAATATTAATTACGTGCCTAACCTTATGACCTTCAGTCAGTAGCGCAAGTTTAATGTCATCAAGCTCAATAGAATTATGCAGATTGCGTATCACCACTTTGAAACCTTTCTCTTTTGGAACTTGAAATGTATGGTGTTTAATGTTGGCATCATTGAAGTAACGAATTAATTTTCTATATTCGTCTATTTCCTCGACTCTAACCTCTATTCTTTGATCACTCATCGATCGGCATTTGATTTGTTTTGGATGTACATGCTTTGTTAAATCAATAAACATTTTACGAAAGTCCATTACCCCGTACACTGTGATGGGGGGAACTTTAGGTTTACTATTTCCTACACTATTACTATTATCCTCGCCAGTGGAATTTCCTTGGTTCTCGTTACCATTATGCTCAGAGTCGTCGTCATCCTTGGCGTCGTCTCCATCTTGCTGGTCTTGTAAACAGGAAAATCGGTTCTTCGTTGTTATTGCAGCTACTGTTGCTGCTACTGCGGGGGGAAATCGTTTCTTTTTAGCGGTGTTGCCACCACTTAGTTCGGTCGATGTGCCACTGCTACTACTTCTACCGTTCTTTCCAGTTCTACGCGACCTTTTTTTTGATTTAACGTTTTGCCAATCCGTTCGCGCAGATAATGTATTCGCGTGGTCTTTAGTATCACAAGTCGTGAAGTCACCTTTGCTAACACTGCTACCTTGCTGGGGCAATTGCTTGTCTATTTCCATGTTAGCTATTGCTGCTGTTGCTGCTTGCACAGTTGGAGCCAAGAAGGTGTGTGTGTCACTTTTAAGCGACTCGTTCCCCGTACGAGATCCTGGAGGACCCATATCTCGGACGAGGAGACGGGCAATTTTTCGTTAAGACTGTGTTCGAGTTTCTTACTAATAGCCGCTGTTAGTGAGGAACGAATACAACCTTTCCCACCGATATAAATTATTGATAAGAAGCGAATGTCTGTTGGCTGCTGTAAATTAACTAGATTAAATAACCAGCTACTTTAAATAAGCAAGTTAAAGAGATAACGAAATAATGTAAAATTAGAATAATCTCACCGACAGCGCCGGAACATCCGATGCAGCGACCGCGATAAGAATACAAAAGATTGTTACGAAGATAACACTAGCGTAATATCCCGAAACGAACGCGAGAGAACAAAACTCGTATCGAGTCATTCACAACAGTCAGCAGATGAAAATATAGAACGCAACGTTCAGAAGAAAGGAATGGAGATTCAAAAAGAACGTGATCAGTGTCGCGAAGAACCGTTGGTTCGTTCGGATGAAGAGGGAAATACGGAGAAGAAACTAAGGAGTGATGGTAACGGAAAGATGTTAAAAGATAATGATTAAAACGTAGACAAATAATAGAAACAACAGCAGAAAGGAGAAGTGAAGGAAACTCGAAGAACCATGAAACAGAAGGAAGATTAGGTTATACAGACAGTTAGAAAAAACAATCGTCACATAAAGAAGAAGTGTAAATATCTGAGCAAAATCTGAAATGGCATTCTTTTTACACAGTGACAGGAGATTAGAGGATGGGATTTTGTTAAAAAAAGGGGTGAAGGAGGTAGAAACTCGAGCCAGAGAATCCGGCGCCTTATTACCCTCGATACTTACATGGCTGGGCACCCACAACAAATCAATGCGGATGAAGTGACACGAAGAAAGAAGATGGATGAGCCATCGTACGCGTATAATGATAAAATCTGACGAATGAGCTGGATCGCCTGGACGGTACTCATGGAATTAGAAATAAGTAAATACTCGTAGTTGGAAGAGAAACGGTGAGAAGGAATAAAAAAAAAAAAAAAATGGAGCAGAGGATAGCCACCAATTCGGCTGTAGTAAAGATGGAACAAAAGGAAGGAAGACGAAATAATTCTAAAACATCGTTAAGGTTAAAAGAAGCACCAACATCATTAGAATCCTTAGAGCCATCCGTGACAATTCAAATCATGATCGTGATTCGAATAATTGCATGATCCGGCAAATAACATATCTATCTGTATACATTAAATGAAAGTAAAGAAAAATATATCTTTTCCGTGCACGCTTAGTTCATTACCAACGATATTATTCCGGTTTTTACTAGTGGATAAACCAATTCTTATGGAGTGGTTTAGCGCGTAACTTACGAGTTTCTGGTGTGCTATTTATGAAATGGAAAATAGAAAAGCAAAAACACTCTATAAAATAAAAAAAATCGAATAAAATGTTTCCTATGATAAATATTTTAAATAAAATCATTACCATGATAAATATAAATTAGAAATATTTACTCAAATGATTACTAAAATATAAATATTTTATAGTCTTTTTTTTTTTTTTTTTTTTTGTGGGGGGCGCTGTTTATCCAGGGGCCTTTACCCAGCTATAGATTACATTTTATTAATTTTAGGTGCACGTAAAAAAATAACCGCATTTACATTCTTTTTTTCTCTTTTTTTTCGTTACTCAAATTATTGAAAAATTTTAACAAACATACGTGTACAAGCTACGCTTCTTAACTTAGCTACTGTGTAGGGCGCTGGGATTTTGAAAAAAGTATTTTTTACTAGGTTTTACAGGGGAATAAAAAATCTTGCAAGAAATTTTTTTTATAGTCGCTACCCGAAATATTATTCGCATTCAAATTTTAAATCCCTGCTCAACTACCGTAGTTTGCGGTTGCGATAATATTAATAAAATGCTCGACGAAGAGGTTAAAAGACCCAGAAAAAACGACCACGTGGTAAAAAAGTTGTTCTCTTAAACACTGTGAGGCATTTCTCGATCGGATTATTATTTTTCGGGAAACCAATGATGCGATTTTCGATATAATTTTGTTTTTTTTTACCAGTGACATCCGAGCCAATCGCGCTTTTAGAAAACTTTTTTACTGAGTTTTCTGAAAATTTCGCGTATCTATTATTATGAAAAATAAAAAAAAAACCCGCTACATCAAGCGCTAGCGAGGATAGGCCTCGCATCATGCAACGTAATTTGTAGAGCTTAAAACGTTTAAAGCAAAATAATGCGAAACAATTAATTTTATTAACTGAAACGAAAAAGAAAAACCAACGGCGTCCCGGTAAACATGCGGTAAGCGGTGTATCGACTACGTTTCATGTAGTACGGAGACTAGACAAAACAATAGCGACATACCGTGTTGCTAATAAAACGGTAACACAACGGTTAATGACGAACCGAGCCACAGTGAAAACTAAACAATTAACCGATATTATCGACTAATTGTTCTTCGCTGCTAGCTACACTACTCGAACTCTTATCTATCTATAGATATAATTCTCATCTGAAATGCCGAGTCGCTCATATCGTGTATCAGTATGTAGTTATGAGAGATTAGCCTGTTACTAACTCGCAATTGATTTGTAACGGATTATTTTATGCGCGTAGGGTAGAGAGGCTTAGAACTCTGTAATTTCGAAATAATTATATTTCCGATTAAACATTTATTCTATCACTTGACACTGAGACCGTTTAAATCTTTCTTTATTTATAAATTACCATTTTTAGTCAAATATATTCAAATCAAATCAAATCAAAATCAAAATACCTTTATTGAGAAAATTATGCATGATTAAGATATTAAATAAAATTAGTTATTTATAAGTAAAATTTCCTCGGCCCATGAACAGCAAAGGTATCCCTTAACCGTTCCCATTCTGATCTATTAACTGCTATTTTTTCAAAGTTATTATTATTTAAAAATTGGTTTATTTCGTCTTTCCATCTACCTTTTTGATATTAAACTTTCGTATATATTTTAATGTTCAGATGTTATAATTAACATATTAAGCAATTATCAGTGTTGACGGCAATTATTTTACTTCCAAACCAGATACGAATATTCTTCTAAAACGCTCAAACACTTTGGCAGAATTCTACCGAGCCGTTGTAAAATTACAATTTTGTAACATTCTTTTATATCTTACGGTTAGTAATGAAAAGAACCGATTTAATAGGATTTACCATTGTAATCCGGATAAGGAAATGAAATCATAGTTCCGTTATAACGAAACGTTTCATCGATTAAAAAAATGTTACTTTTTCCAGATTTTGGAATTCAGTGTTCAGAGGACCGAAATTTGTTGCTGTGATATCATCACATAGTTCCATAATTAACTTCTGAGCGTTGGCGATTACTCGTACATTTCAGCTGCCCCCAGATATAGGCAAGGTGTTTTAGGTAATTGTTATAATCAAAACGCTAGTGTACACACACGCAAGACTACACTCGGAACTGATATTGTCATTGGTTGATTTATTGCGCTATAAGTACGGTCTCACGTTTGACTGCTGTGTGGTGGTTTGCCATTATTGCCTTCCACGTGAAATAGCGAGTATTTTAATTTAATTTTTCGTAATAATTTCTGTCATCGCCCGAGATCAAACCTGAAATTTCTGTAACGGAAGCCAGATGCTCTCTAGCAACTAGGCTATTGCGACAGGTACATTTTTTTTTTTCTCGAAGCTTCCTGTTAAGTACATATTTAATATGTGTGTTCTATTTTTTTGAAGTTCAATAACGGAGTTATCACTTACGAAAAAATATAATTTTTCTTTGTTTTTGACTAAAGTGACGACGCGGGGGAGTGTTGTAAAGTTACAATTATATAATCACATATATATATATATCAATCATATCGATATAAACGTGAGGTAAGCATCTTACGATATGATGCCAAAAAGAAAAGGGAAGAAATATATACTTATTTTTTTCTAATAATAAAAATATGGATAAACGCGATATTACGTTTTCCAAGTATTAATTATTATTCACTGTTTGTTATTATGCACATTCTTATTAAGAATTTTCAATCATATGTACCATTCGTTCGCATGTTCGTTCTTATGCACGTATATATTATTTTCGATTTCAATTGCGTACCCACTTGTTTCGTTGCGATTGCACAACCTACTCAAATAATAAAGTTATAATAACATGGATGGAATTAATTTAACTACTCGTAGTTATCGTAAATGTTTTTATTTGATTTTCCTTATATAACTCAAATTTCACGTAGTAGGTTACATGCTTGTTAAATTTTTTTGAAGTAGTTTTAAATTCCACATCATATATTTTCTCAATTTTTTCCAACATCCGGAGTAATCGATTGTCCCAAAGTTATATGCTTCTTAAAGAAGTTGTTTTAATCTTGATACTTATGCGTACGATTTGAAGACGTGAAACCGTTCTGGAATTATTGCGTTTTATTTAATTTTTATGCGATTTCTCGTCTTCACTAGATTATTCGATACATTGTGTATACGCTGAACAATCTTTAATTGGAAGCAATTAATGATAAATTTGAAAGTCACTCTTAAGTGAGTGTGACACTTTTGTTCCAATTACTTCGCCAATTTTATAAAATTCGCCGATTTCTTTTAAAATTATATTGCGACGATTTTAAAACAGAACCAATTGTTCCGAAAATTTTAAACGCAATGAAATGCATTTTACCTTTTTTCCAGAATAATTTTTTCCGCTTTAAAGTCGTAGTATTCTGATTTAGTTTTTAGTAATGATTTTATCATAAAATGTTCTCACGATTTGTTATAATTCTCCGTAATCTCGAATGAATAAACGGAAATAAATTTAATATGAAAATTTCTCCTTTGAATTTTAAAACAAACACCTGTTCATTATAACGCAGGCGATGAACCGCAGTTGCTGGCGGCGAAACATGGTTTCGACGAACTATGCTCGTAGCAAAACGTGCTCGTGGAACGAACTGTAGTAGACCCACAAAATGAATATAACCTTTGCTACTAGTATGTGGTTGTGTTTGTGTGATTCTTTTTGTTATATACAATTATTAAAAAAAAAAAACAACGAAAAACACTTGAAATATGCAAAATACGAAACACAATATGTCCGAAATATTTACTGGTATGCACTAACGTGTGAAATACGCACATTTGTATGCACTATTAAATTGGTATACTTCGAATGCAAAACCCTGAAACGCTTGCATATGTCAAAACGTTAGTTACAAAAGTAAAAGAGAAGTGTTGATTATGCGCATATTCGAATCGTCACATATGTCGCGAAAGAAATATATTTACTATAAACGTAAAAAGTATGTACTACTAAAGCTCGACGATACTGCGACAAAATGATATTTATTTTGGTCGAAAGGTCTTTATTACTTTTACGTATTTGGGAAGTGAGCATTTGTTTAAATGTAACAATTTTAATAAACGGGAAGTTCCTTTTAAACATCAAAACGAATTATACGAACGCATCGTAAATCAACGAGTTACTTTATAACGGTTATTAATTTAAATGTGAAAGATAAAGAGTTCTCATTGGAGGAGTCGGAAAAATTCCATATCTAGATACGTTGTAAAATGACAGTATTGTTAGCAAGATTGTTTAGCTGAAATCCGGTACACTTGTTTTAGTATTTAGAATACATATGACGATAAGATTCAAATTCAAAGCTAGACATTGTACGTAGAAACGGATTAGAATATATCCGAGGCAACTGCTTTATTTGCGGTCTATAGTAAATTACGTTATTACTCACGCTACGTTTAATGTGTATGGCTTATAAAGGGATTAAAATAATTAATAGAACAACGAAGCAGAAATGCAACTGCTATCCTGTTTCTGTAGAGAATCTACGAAAGTACTCTTTATTAGAAATTTAATCCGGTTAAAAACATTAAACATTAATAGTTTAGACTAACTTGGAGAAAATCAGTTGTTTTTAATTTTTTTTTATTATTTACTCTTTTTTCTTCTTAATGCATAAAGAACTACAGATATTTAAACTGTACGTAAAATTTAAAATTAAAACCAATTTCAATCCTTTTTTTTTTTTTTTTTATTTTATTGATGTTCAGTGTACTAAAAAGAAAAAGAAACATTGAATAACGAAAATGGGGAAAAAACAAATTCACTCGCCTATTCTTCACTAAAAATATGCACTGAAAATTACATCATTTCTCAACATTATTATTATTATTATTGTTATTATTATTATCATTATTATTATTATTAGCGCGTAATAATATCGCCCCATATTTTAAAAAATCCTTCTTGATCTTGGTGCCATTTGCCTTTAGCTCTTTTATAGTTCAGCTTTACTAAATTTATCCTTCAACATGACCCTACTGGTTATGATAATTACTTGCGCTGCCTCGACGTGACCCTAATAATAATATCGCTGTATCATCTACATACGTGTAACTATTTTTACTTGCGTAGGTAACATAATGCTGCAAATCCTTGAAAAAAACAGATTCCACAAATAAGACCTCAACACACAGAACTTTGTAATATTCCTGTTACCACATACATATAGGGCACTTTTTATAGCAATTTCCTAATATTAGCGTATCTCCGGTTATAATAGCGGTTTTATATATTTAATAAATTATTTCCTAATCCTAAATCCTTGAAGTAATTACAAAGATTTATTTAAATACATTCTATCAAACGTATTTATTAGTAACATCTACTGTTAACAAGCAACACTTATAATTTTTGTTTCTACAGCTGATGCTACAGAGTAACGGAGGAAAAATTAACATTAATCATTCAAAAATAAAATAGCCGCTGAATTAGACAGAATTTCAAATGCAATGCTTAAAATATTTAACATCAAATTCCCTTATTTTACAACTAGATTTATCAATGTACACTATTTAAGAATAATTATTACACTAAAGAATGGAAAATATCGAACACAGTTATACTACCAAAACTGAATAAACTGAAAAATGAATCTAATCCTTGTAGAAGAGCCCATCGAGCTCCCAGAAAAATCTACGAAGAATGTAAGTCACATAAACTAATAAAACTGGATAAAGAAAATTAAATAATTAACAATCATCAATATGGTTCCTTGCAAAATAAATTAGCGGAATTCGACATGATGAAACGAAACTCCATAAATCTTGTAAAAATAAATAATTGTTATCGGCTGAATAGTGGCGGCAAAATGGGAACTTTAAAGTCAGTAAAAAGAACCGAAAACATATTTACCTAGTAAGGGGAAGAAAAATAAAAATAAACGCATTAGTAAATATAAAAATAAAAATAAACGCATTAGTAAATATAAAAATAAAAATAAACGTATTAGTAAACATAAAAATAAAAATAAACGCATTAGTAAATATAAAAATAAAAATAAACGCATTAGTAAATATAAAAATAAAAATAAGCGCATTAGTAAATATAAAAATAAAAATAAACGCATTAGTAAATATAAAAATAAAACGCGTACTATATTTTAAAGAAGACCTAAATCGCCTATTTATGAAAGAAATTAATGTACCATTAAAGAAAACCTTCGAATTCAGATTAAATTGTATGATTAAACATTTTAACTCTGATAATACGGTACGTTTTTTGAAGGCGAGTATATTTTTTTTTGATCTTGAAGCATTTTAGTAATGAAAATTTCCCGCGGCAATAATAAGTTTTAATTATTTCGCTGTATTTAATTTGTTAAC
Source organism: Icerya purchasi (assembly GCA_039619475.1). NCBI lineage: Eukaryota > Metazoa > Arthropoda > Insecta > Hemiptera > Monophlebidae > Icerya > Icerya purchasi. Next base: position 119,008,066 of record CM077116.1, on the reverse strand, counting down.
AAAAGGGATTCCGAAGAATATATTTTTTTGTGCGGTTTATTAAAACGGCTTTCGCGCGCTCTTTTGATAGTTCCGTGCATTTTTTAGAATAACGAATTGAAGTTTTTACGAAATAGCGCATTTAAATTGGTATCTAATGAAGGATAATATGTGAAAAATGCTTAAAAGGATTCTTCAGAACTATTATATATGAAATAATAAAAATCCCGATGATCAAAATTTATTTTAACTTTTACGTTCGTATGTTGAAATATTGAGATGGGTGAAGAAAATTTTTTGATTACTGAAACTAACGAACAAGTAAAATTTCGAATCCGGATCGATTTAATTTTTTTCAAATGTGCTCGCTTTTCTTATTTTGTCCCTTTTACAAAAATAAAAAAAACTTATTATTATTTTTAGGGGCAAATATGGTTTTGTCTTAATAGTCTTGCGAGAAATTATCGCCTAGTTCCGGTTAATTTTTTGTCTACGAGTATAAGAATAGAAAAAGTATCGAAAGCGGCTGATTTAAAAATGATTAATCATTCTTCTTCTTTCAGCGGATTTGGCCGTCTTTGGACTGCGTATTATAATGCATCCCGTCATTTCTTCTCCGCTCCTTCCGGTACGTCTTCATCAGCTTCTCCTGCCGGATCTTTCTTTCATTTGTCCAAATCATTATTCTATAAGAAAATCTTCGCATTCGATGACTATCATTTACAAACTGAAGAAAAAAATATCGTAAACTCACTAATACGAAATTTACTTCGAAATATGCGTGGCCGAAATGTTGAGGCTGAAGCGCAGCAGGATACCGAAATATCTGAACGTGTAGCAATCAACCTCTCTCCCGCATTATTAATATAGTGAGGACATTTGTATCATCTTCAGAGCTACCAGTTCTGATAGTTTTTAAAAGCAGCTCCGTCGGTTAATTGACAAATAGTTTTTCAAGTCATCGCAGGTAGGAATTTTTAACCTATTGAGAGCTCTCTGTATGCAGCAAGTCGGACCATTTAAGAATCTTCCAATATCGTATTGTTTATTTTCTTTCGCAGTGTGCTGGTAATGGTACAAACACTGTCATTTTTTTTCTTATTTTCAGTGACATAACTGGGCACTTTTAAAAATTCTGACACGACGTGTTTTTAGTAACAGCGAATGAGTGGCGATTCAAAAAAATAACACAGAAATATCGTTGTTTCCGCGATTCACCAATTAACAGGTTGTAAAAATCAATTTTTGAAAATTGTAAATTTCAGTTCAGTTTTTATATGTATCTGTTTTTTGAACTACGGGGACCAGAACAGAACGTATCCGATCTTCAGTTAAGATTGACGCGATCCGTTGTCTACAGACACAGACCTTTTCCCGAATAGGTATTTCTATTCTCGCATATCAAATCGAATTGGACACTTTTTGTTGTGCGAGTGGCATCCCGTTTTATCGATCTTGATTGAATATCGTTCAATTTACTTTAATGATATATCGGACACGAGACAAATAAAACGAAAATAAACTAACGCGATAAACGAGAGTCGTCGTTGCGATATCGGTAATATAAATCAAATTGTCGTACATTAACATAGTGCTTACCGGTAATAATTTTACCGCTAACACTAACCGGTCATAAAAGTTTTAAATCTTTAATTAATTAGAAATGAAAAAAAAAAAAAAAAATGACCGAGACTGATTTCATTATTTTCTTACACTGGTACGAGGTCTACAGTTTGTACGGCACATCACACATCACCTCAAAGGTTTTCTCTATTGTTGAGAGCTATACCGATGTGATTTTGAAATTAACTCTAATCGTATCGATATCCATCTACGCTTTGGCCATTTACTCTGTTCTTTCAACTCCTGCGTTGAAAATATGCTGTCCTTTTTTTGGGAACGTTTTTCATATTATTTCACGCAGCTCCATCGTTAGCCGCGATTCCCATTGTTACACGGGTTCTTTTTCATTTTTGATACGGTTAAATAATTTCCAGTGAAGCCATCCACGACTAGTCTCGGGTAGACTTTTGACTTCAGTCGAGCCAGCGTGCAATTTTCAATACTACTCCCCGTGTACTCAATCTGTATTTATGTGACGACAAAATCTCTTGTGCTGCCATTCGCTTGTGTATCGTCGAAAACACTTGAATACAGTATCCGTTGAGATATTTGTTGTTCAATTCTGACTTGGGCGGAAATGAAATTTGGATCCTTTGTGTCGAATATTCTGTTTCTTTTAGTCTTCGACATTCCAGAGTAGTACGTGATACTATCCGCGCACTCTATCTTAAAGATTTTTTTTTAATGAGCAGTTAATATGTTCTGCGTACAGTAGGAAGTTTCATCCCGTGTAACTAAATCCATCACCGTATTAAAATTCGATGGGAAAACGATCGTATTCGTTCACTGCAAATTCCGGTTATGTATCACATCATGTGACTGGTCTCATTACCGGGGAATTTTTGTAACTTCGCGATACCGTAAAACGTATTAAGGTTGATGTGGAATACAATTGAAAGCAACCTCCGAGTGTTTGTTATAACAATTACGGAACTAATTCCGCTGAAATTGTACAGGAGAGACCATAATAGATCGAACTGAAATAATTTCTACGAAGTAACACATGAACAATTAAGACTGGAAAGGTTTAGACATGCTAACCGAGCGTGAAGGAGAATACAAAAAGAAAAGTACTAAGTAATTATTGTTGGACTGCAGTGTGCAAATGTTCTTTCCGATTTATCGAATTATTAGCCTCGTAGCCTACGGGTCTGAAATAATTTTTCCAACGGGAGTTGTGTGATGACTAGGTTCGGAAGGGTTCTTCCGCAGCAGAATTGATGATGTAACCCCGATTGCAGTTATCCGCACAATTCCGGGGCACCGATTACACAATGTAAAATATTGAAATTCGACGCGTGTTTGCCCATTTTTCCGTATTCCTTCTAATCATAAATTTGGCAAGATTATATTAAATTAAATGCGCAATAGTACTAATTATATTCGTTATTCATTACACTTACATTACAATAAAGTCTACTTGAATCGATTTTAAAGACAGACAATTATGTTTTCTGTTTTTAAAATACATCCGTTTACAGAGCTTAGTTGCATTTCATTTTTTTTATAACACTATATATGTATACCTTCCTGTCAAGCAATAGCGATAAAAAAAAAAAATATATATATTCGAGATTAATCGCTTCAATACAAAAAGCACACAGACTGAACGCAAGCGTTATTTATTCACTTCTACGTGAACGTTGCATGCAGCTATCCGCACTTGAGCAATTGGCACGACATACTAGACGAGTGTCGCGACGTAAGTGTACACCGATACGTAACAACCAAAGATCCCGATGACTGCTCCTCCGATGAATACGTATCATCCGGGGGACGCAGTTTCACAGTTCCGCATCCGAAAAAGTAACAAATTTATCGGTCGTCATTAATTTTAACTCGGAGGAAAAAAGTAATCAAATTGCCGACTATTCGTAGAATGTGATTGATTTAGAGACGATTCGGCGAGCGGAATCGGCTTGAAATTCGGCTGAGGGACAATTAAGTTGCGATAATGCGTTACAGGTGTGATGCCGTCTCAGTAGCAGACGCATCATCAACAAAAGGTCGAACGTGATTAAATTCGGAATTATTGTTATTATTCGTGCAGTTATTCGGATTTCGTTGAATTTGTCTGCGAGTGCGATCAGAAATAGAGGTCTGCCGATCCGTTAAGTGCAGCCGGAACGTAATTTAATAAACAACTCCAACGTATCATTACAGGAGCGTTTTATTATTAGGAGGCCGCGCGGTAGCCGCATTCGTCGAGCGACAGTGGCTGAGCCGATTTCGGCTAATCCAGTCGCCGTCCGTTCTTGCTAATACGATTCGGTGCAGGGATGCCGGTGCGAATTTTTCATCAGCGGCAGTGACGAAGCGACCGAAACTGACCTATAGCGAGAAGCTGTTATTAGCGTTGAAATCAGATAGTGGCTTATTTAACGGAGAGATGGTAGATTAAACGGTTTTCCAGTTCGGTGGTCCGACGATCGGAACCCGACCGTTGTTCCGTTGACGTCGCTCTGTTCGCGCTGATGTTGCTGCGATAATAAACCGAAACCGTTCATTATAATAACACAAGCCGAAAGAAAAACAATCATAACGAGCAAAAAGTCGCAATGTGCACATTGGCGCGTCTTATTAAACATCACCGAAGGCGTCAATTTGCTACGTGAGTAAAGTCGACAAACTCGTTCCTCGAACAACTCGTGTCTTGCAGCGCGCCATCTCCGGCACACGGATAAATCAATCTTTTAACTAGCCTGCGAATTCTCTCCATGTCTGCTCGGATTTTCGCGTTTTCAGCGCACGACGACACATTTTCTTTCGAAATAATGAAAGCACGGCCGTTTCAGGGAGTGACCGAACAGCGACATTCCTACTATATTCCGTTAAATAAACATATCGCGACGTTCTGTGTAGATTCAGTGAAACTTTGCTTTATGCTTGAACAGTGAGCGCGCTGGGTCGTGCCACCTTGCGCGATATTTATCATCTCGGACATCGGATGTAGTGCCCGTTTCCGAGGACTCGGCGCGCATTTCTCGTGCTGCGGCACCGAAATTGCGTCATGTATGGTTTTTCCCTCGGGGCACTTCAACCACACTCTTATCCCGGTTTACTAGCAATTCTCTGAACGCATCATAAAAGAAGAAAGAAACTGGCCACCCTGCTTTAGTTGTGCCAGGAATGCTTACTCCGCTGTTTTCCCGGGTACCTTTTATTCTATTTATCTCTCGCTTTTTGCATTTATTTGTCTGTCTATCTATTTATCTGTTGTTATCTTTCTGTTTCCGTTAAAAGAGAGCTGTGTGCTAGGACGAAAAAATTTTAATTAGAACACGAGGCGATTACAGTGATGCAGAGGGATGTTTTATCATCACGAATTAGTAATCGATTCAACCGAACGAATGACAAAAAGAAAACTAAGTATATATGTATATATTATTGTGTGTTCACTCTTTATATCTCAAGAGTAAGAAGCCTTTGAGCTATTATCAAGCTATCTCACGGCGGCCCAGTCCGCCGTGTCCACTGAATGTCACAAAGTAAATATACTTGTTGACAGAAATAATGTATATTTACTAATACTAAGACAAATTATAGCACTTGATGATTTGTTTTTATTACTAGTATGATTAAATTTTTATTATCGAACATTGAAACAAAAAAAAAGCTATTCACAATAAATCAACAACGAACAGCGATTACAAAAAAGTACATATATAATTCTTCGGAAGATGATTTAATTAACAATTATCGCGGGTTCGCTGACACTCAACGCTTCGATCATCGTACTCTATCAGAGTAAAAACGGATACTACCTAATTGACGAATGACCGCAAGACTCGCGAAAACCCAGGTAGTCGATCAGCTGTCGGTACTGCCTGACCAGTCGCAACGACACATCATGCTTATCACACGCGTAATTTTTGGCAAAATTACGTCGCTTTAGTCGGGCAGTGTATCCGCGTCTAGCCTTAGTTAATTTTACGTTATTATAATTGTGTTGGTACGGCATCGGAATTATATTCCAACTTCCCAACCGTTCGAACCATTTAATCAGCTACTTTACTTTACTCGGTTCGAACATTACGAGAGAAATATATATGAAATACTATGCTGTGTTGATCGATAATAAATAAAATAAGGAATATAAAATTTAATCTATGTTTTTCATTTCCCACAGCATAGTAAAGCCAGAATTCCAAACACAAAATCAAAATTTTATTCACGTTACTCACTGTAGGCTCATGACAATATATATATATATAATACAAACGGGGTCTGCGATTATATTTTGAATGATATTGATATCCGCCGGGACTTGACATTTTACGCAAAAAAGAAAAGTGTTTATGTTCTCAATTCGTAGAATATCCGAACGAAACATGCTTAACCGATGGCCGCTACAATATCGTGGCTTGTCAGAGCACACCTTAACTACCTTAGATGATCGTTTAATTGTTGCTGATTGAGGAAATCAAAAATAACGCTATGAGATCGTCGGTGTAGAGATATTAGCTTTTGTTGAATGATTGAACGACCGTGTAAACTGCGTCGCTAATAAGACGGCTTCGAGTGAGATACGATTGTTTCCTTCTGTGATGTGCACAGCGAACGAGAAAATCTGTTAATCGAGCTAACTGGACTGAATACCGAAAGCCGTAGGTATTATTGCAATATCGTTCACCCTTCATTTCTGCACCCTGGCATCGTTCCTTTTCCACAAGTAGCCCGGCTGGTTCAGTAGCCAGCTGTTGGTAACTACTGTTTACTAGTGTTTACAGATTTCACAAATGGAGCATTTTTTTTTTTTTGAACTTGCCCGATTCCTCGGCTATAAAGTAAATTTAAGAAAATACTGCTACCGGTGAAGAATTGATTATAGGATAGAATATGAACTTTTGTTTTTTCTTTCCAATTAAGTGTTGCACACACATTCCAGGCTCGTGAACTGAATATTTGTGACTCTGGAATTAAGTAAGATTTCAGCATCTGTTCAGCCTTCCGATTGAAAATGAACACTACACATAGATTAATAAGAAAGACGTGTACGAGTGTTTCAGCGGTTATTCAAAAACTATAAATTTTCCCCTTTTCCGGGCGAAACCTAGTGCGTCTATTCGGAGAATCGGCGCTCAACGTTTCGAACGTGTTTACTTAGTTCATTCTAGCCTCTGAAGGCGATTGTAAACACATCCGAAACGTTAGGCTCTAGCTCTTTTTCCTCTTTTTAAATGGATAAAAACCGTAAAAAACAGTCAAATAAAGTAAACAACAGTTTCATCCAACGTGAAGATAACCTCTCATTCGGATGTTTCGGAGTTAATCGAAGAAAATAATTACCAAAAAAAAAACAAAAAAAAACAAAAAACGCTTACTTAATTTTTAACAGAAACTTTTACGTCATTTTCGCAGGGAACTGATCTATTGTTTATTAGCTTTCCTATTTTTTTTTTTTTTTTTTTTTTTTGGTTTTTAAAAAATCGAAATAAAAAGCGTGAATCGGAGTTGAAAATTTTGATTAGTGATCGCGCTACGTGAACACAAAAATACGAAAAGTTAACAGTTTTAAAATTCGTACCCTAATTTTTTTTTTCTCTTTTAATTACGCGATAAATTTCAATCCGGCTAACGTTCAATTATGTAGCGTTTTTTCACAATTTAGCGGCAAAACTAACCCTTCGTAATAACGGTAATTTCCGGCATCGGAACCATTGGAAATTTTGATTTATTTCCTCTAGTTCGTAAAAATACTATTGCAAAAACGGTAGAAAACCGATCGGAATCCGACCGCTAACATTTGTAGAAAAACTTTTTTCAATTCGAGACATTTAGAGTCGCTTTTTGCAAAAATACGAACAATCTTGATGTACTCGTATTTTATCGAATAACAATATTTCTTTTACTCGGGCAATGTTACAAAAACTGAACAAAATGCGGCATATCAGCAGTCAAATTCGGCATGTTTTGTTCGCGGAATCTTTTTTTTTAATCTTTTCCCGTTATTATTTATGTTAATTTGGCTGCTCCGATTACCGACATTTAGCAGGTTTACAATTATCCGATACGTCCCTCCGCTGCTTGGCTAGCGCATTAGAATTCATTTTTAAATCTCTTTTTTATACCGCAATAAGACTTTCAAAATTATGCCCGAATTTAAATTTCCGAAATATTCAAATGAAATACGTTGAACATGGTCTTTTTACGGCTCGCATTGGTCCGAATTTTTCAAGAAAGCGTATCCAAATTTTTTACACCAAAAGATCATTCCCCATAAATAAAAAAATTGACAACCAAGAAAGTACTTTTATCTTTTTTTTTTCGTTCTCCTGTTACTTTTGTCGATAGTTATTTTCTATAAACCGAATGCGTTACCTTGTTCCGAAATAATTCGCAAATTTAAATTTTTTGAAAATATTTTCATAGTAATCTTTTATACATATCAATTACCTTATTACGAACTCTATTTCGCGGACTTCATTTGGAAAATTCTTCACTTAGCTCGCTCCGGCCGCTTATCCTGAATAAGATGAACTAGCCTTAACTTCACAATCCCCGACGCCCTGTTCAGAGTATGGGACTTGCTTTACTTTACTCGAACACTTAGTCGGCTGCCCCAAAACCGTTAATGTTTCGGATAGATATCGAAAAATTATCGAGATTTTCAATAAAGTCGCTGGTAAAAAGAGACATTTAATTCTGATTACTCTGCGGGGGGGAGCTGATTTAAATATTGACTTGGAAAAAATCTCGCGGTGGGAATTTTATATGCGCCAGATGCTCAACTTAAATATGAATACCACAGTCGGATCCGGGGAAACATTTTGGCGAGGGAAATTAAATAATTACGTAATGACTTATACGGCAGTCAGTAGATATTTAAGAAATACCCCCTGTTTCATAAAGAAAATCAAGTAGCGACACCTCTTTAGAAATATAAAAATGTTTTAAAAATACCTAATTATTACAAATTTTTATTTAACTATTGTTTCATTTTTAGGGATGAAAAACAAAACGAAATTATAAAATTATACCTAAAAAATGATAGTGTAGAATTTGAATAGTAAATTACTAGAAAAAATAAAACTATAGTGTATTTTTATTAGACTTTAATTCTTTTTTCTTTTTGTTAATAATCCGATCCGAATTGTGTGTTTGTGAACAAATAAAACCGATATAATATATATTTCTCATTGAACTCTATTTTGAATTAAAATTGCAAAATAAAAATTAAAAATAAATGAAAAGACAAAAGATCGACGATAGTTGCATTTAAAACAGAATAAAAACGTAACATTAGTACCTTTACTAGAAAACAGTATTAAATATTAGTTATAATTAAATCGGTAGGTAAAATTCATACAAATATTTTATAGCATAAATTAAGTTCCTCTGTTATAACAAATTTTGTCATAGAGGCTTTGGTTCTTTTTTGGGGGGATGTCCCATACTCCCTCCCCCCGTGGATCCGCCACTGATGAATACTGTTTTCTATTTTCGTTTATGCCGTGCAGGTTTTTGATCCCGAAAGACCGTGTCTTACACATTCAGAATTTATGGAAGAGGATTTTTCTTACTTCATTATGACAAGAAAATAAACCGAAATTACGGAAATTATTATATTTATTTCGGTGTTGCGCGAAATAGGAATTATTGGAAAAGTCTCTGCGACGCGTGTCTAACCTAGCAATAGGTTGATTTATAGTAGAGGTATATAACGTGATGACAAATTAATAATAAATTCATTGCGTTGATACATAGCACACATTTCAGTATACAATCCGTAAGAGAAACGTGGATTTTTTTTTATTTGTTCCGAAAAATTCAATTTTCTTTCTGTATTTTATTTATATTGTATGCTATTGCATAATGCAAATGAGATAGCTCTAAGTCAATCGGTAAATTTTTGTTCGAGAGGCAAACAAATAAATCAGGAATAACTACCACGTTGAATTGATAAACCTTCCAACTTTAACCGAGCATTAATTATCAACGTAATAATTATTAGTTATTAGTACCGAAATCATTAATTATTTCATCTGAAAATAGATCATTTTATTTATATTTTAATAAACCCAAAATGTATATAAATACATATATATATATATATATACGTATATAAAATACAGTACTCGCTAAAGTGAACGCTGTTCGCCTCCCTTCTTTTATCATGGTGTAATCAAGAATTAAAATCTTCTCTAAAAATAGCTTTACAAAAATTGCTTCAAAATCCGAAAAGCAGTATGCAACATCTTTTGTGTATTTAGGTGAGTCTGAAGAAAAACATCTGTATTATAAAACTTCGAAAATTATACACGCTGATATTTGAAAATATTCCGCCGCATGCGTAAATATTTTTTTCAATCTTTCGATGCCAGAATATTGCTTTTAAAACTATTATAATAACAAGTTGTATCGTTAGAAGCATAGTCTTGTTAACTGCCTAGGGGGCTTCCCCTAAATGCCATCTCGAGATACCAAGCTTGTCAGTTAGTTAATTACCCTCTAAAATAGCTCCTTTTTGATAGCTATGTTACGTTTCGTGGGTACTAGCTAGTTACCATGGATGTGCTCCCTGGCAGTGAATGGGTAGACTTGACATAGGCCGTGTTCCTTAAAATCTTTGTCAGTTGAAAATGTTCTTCTACGAGCGTTCGAGGATTGACCCGATTTTAGTCAGCTGACCTATTAGGAGAAAAAGAAAACAGCAAACTAAACCCTCCTCTCTGCCTTGCTCAGCACAAGAGTTTTTTGCCACACAATCGCAGATTTGGCACATTGCAATTTTTCGTGATTACATATCTACTCCAGATATTTCACTCCGTCGAACATTTGCTACATTATGATGTCGGTTTTTCTTTCGCTGCGCCATCTCTTCAGCTTAATTGTGTCTGTTTAATTTTTTTTAAATAATCCCGATCAAACTTGTCTTTTTAAGAGATAGAAGTCCATGGTAAGCATAGTGAATCGGCCCTAGATATCTGGATCATCTTTTGAGAATATATTGGTACTAATAAGTTACGTTGATCCTGCAACTTTTAGACTTCTATCTATTTTGGTTTTCGGATAAATCAAAAAAAAAGGATAATAAAAAATAGGAAAATAATTTTTTTCTTAAAAACGGCTTTTTGAATGAAATTTGCACACATCGCAGAGGTATATAAAGTGTGTATACTACGAAAAAATAATAGTTCATAATATTTATAAGAACCATTAGAAACGTGCGATTTGTTTTAAAATTCAAACGGATATTCTAAGTGAAATTATTAACATTCTAATATAGTTTACATTTTGAATATCGTGATATTTTAATAAAAAGAAACTGTTTTCGTATTATTGTTTTGAATATTTTATGTTATTTGCATTTATAAATTAAATCCTGACATCCCTTATTACGTGCGAGCATAACTCACCGCGTCGCCGAAAAAATCAATAGTTATCCCAACTGTTTGCACATCGATGCTTCAAAAGCAGACCCGCATATTTCCCCATCTCCAACCGCGTGTGCATATGACATCGGTAGCGAAATCACTTCGTTGCGTCTAAATGATTACTGCTCGGTACATGAAGCAGAATTGTACGCCATATTATACGGTGGCCCCGTAGCTTGCTTGCAGACAGGATGTATGGATAGAAGCATACTTTTAATAATTGAGTCTTTTCGGCTTCTCTAAAATAGATTTCTTCGCTGAACAACATAGATATCTTGGCCCTGAAAGTCAATTATACGTTGAAGCTGCTCCATCAAGCGAGGTAACGCTCTTGTGTGTGCCGAGTCATATGTGAATTCAAGGCAACGAGCGAGTTGACTTAGCGTCCAAGTTGGCTCTGCTGGCATCAATGCCGTTTGCAGCGTCACCAATCTGCAAAATGAAGGTTTATTTCCGTGACCGTATGATGACTGAGTGGATCAGCCAGTGGCAAAGGGAATCATCCTTTATAAAAAGCATAGAATTTACAGCCGATCATCCACGGTTTTCTTCTGTTTACCAAACGCGTCAGGAATATATTATGTTAAATCGGTTGCGACATACGGCGGTCTCACACAATTATATACTTCAAGGTATCCTTTCCTCACCCACGGACCCTTTCTGTTCCGGACCGACTCTTCTTATCTTTCGGTGCAACAGCTTTTACAACAATGTACAGCGTTCACCCATTCCGCTTTAGCCGGTGTTCCACTTTCATCTATACTGTCAAATGACCCAACGCGCCTACAAATGCTACTCGTTTTTCTTAGAATTAACAGCTTAATAAGTTAATTGTGAAGTAGTCTTTTCACCCTGGCCCGTGTACTGTAATGACCATTGCAGTTATAAGTGGGACGCTCCCATAAAAAAAAAAAAAAAAAAAAACGAAACAGAATAAGCTTTTTGAATGCCTATATTCTCTAAACTGTAGTTTTACAATGAAAAAATTGATGTTTTCAAATTCAAAAGGATACTCCAGGTAAAATTGTCAACATCCCAATATAGTTTTTTTTTTTTTTTTTTTTTTTATTTATTATATTTACAAGTCGCTTTTGGACTACAAGGTCATTAGCGACTACGGTTTTACAGATAATTATAAAATTTTATACTGAATATTTGAAAATGAGCGGAACAAAAAAAAAAATCAAAAAATCAGCTGAAGGCTGGGGAAGTTAAATCAGTTGGAATACAGAGATGTCTTTGAGGAAGGCTACGATGATTTTTTTACACTTCTCGGCGTCCGAAAACATCTCTGGAAGGCCGTTGGTAATACCCGCTTGTTGTCTGGCCTGCTGCTAGTGATTACACTCGATCAAAAGATGCCTCACCGATATAGGCACGTTGCAGCGTTGACACAGGTTGGGCGGTTTTTTAGATATGAGGAACGAATGGGTCAAGTTTGTGTGTCCAATGCGGATACGAGTTAGGACACACTGCTCGTGTCTACTGAGAGTTGGCATGTTTTCGTAGGTATCTTTTCTAAACTCGTGAAGTTTGCTCGGCGTTTGGAGCCAAAGGGTGTTTCAGTAGTTTTTGACTGTGTTGCTTATCGCCATTTTAGCTTCATGAGGTGTCATAAGTACTTCAGGCGGGCAAACTTGTGTCGTCGCGGTTCTTGCAGCTTGGTCCGCTAATTCATTTCCTTGGATTCCTGTATGCGCCGGTGTCCACACAAGACTGACCTGTATATGCTTTGATTGGAGCTGGTCCAATTTTAAGTGGAGTTTATAATTCATTTTTATATACTTTAATATCATAATTTTAAAAAATTTTCGTATAATTGTTTTCTCAATATTTCATGTTATTTGCACTTTCATAAATTAATCAAAAATAACCTACGCTTCTGTCAAAGGTAATAAACATTGAAATAAAAAACGATTTTTAAGTCAAAAAATTAGTTCTTATTTTATTTCAATATGGCGTACCTCTTCGATCAACTTGTAAATTTGGGAGGTTTTTCTACATTACAGAAGACATAAAAAATTATTAGTTTCAAAATTGTGCCAAAACATTATCATAAAAAAAAAATAATAATAATTTCAGAAAAAATCGCCCGTTTCTAATGGTTCTTATAAATATTATGAACTATTATTTTTTCGTAGTATACACACTTTATATACCTCTGCGATGTGTGCAAATTTCATTCAAAAAGCCGTTTTTAAGAAAAAAATTATTTTCCTATTTTTTATTATCCTTTTTTTTTGATTTATCCGAAAACCAAAATAGATAGAAGTCTAAAAGTTGCAGGATCAACGTAACTTATTAGTACGAACATACTCTCAAAAGATGATCCAGATATCTCTAGAGCCGATTCACTATGCTTATCGTCCTATGGCCTTTAAAACAATTCTTACACTTTGATCCACTGTACATTGACCGAAATAGTTACATAAATTCCCCGATCCAAAAAAAAAAAAACAACAAAAAAGCGTTTTTTTTTTGTTTTTTTTTTGAATTATGGAAAAAGAAATGGTTACGTTTGCAAAATGAAATGTGTATTCCGCTTTCCTTCGGGAAATAATAATTGAAAAATTTTATAAACCACCGGAAAATGCAAAACACCTTTTGTTACAGTTCGCGATAATCTTTTTTTTTTTTTTATGATATAAGCGCGCCGAAATCATAATTTTAGATGCGCTACTCGCTTGTGTAAAAATACTCCTAACTTCCCATTATCGACCATCACGTGCTAACTTTGTCTATTTAAAGTTTACTACTTTTTTCGCCAGTTACGAACGTGCAAATTAATTAAACGCTCACCCACGGGCCTACCGCAGTTTGCCGTGGAGTACGGTTGCTGAGACTACACTTTTCGTCACCGGTAACATTACACCAGAAGCCGACCCGAAACAGGCGTTTGTTCTAAAATTCGAAGGAGAAATTTTCATTTCCACTTAATGTGCTAAATTTGTTTCCATTTATTCATTCGATTAGTGTTGAACGAATTTACGTGATTAAAAAATAAATTATAGGAACATTTTAAAATAAATTCATTTGCTAAAAACCAAAACGAGAATTCGAAGAGACTTTTTTATAAAGGTAAAAAACTTGTACCAGAAAAACGTAAAACGCGTTTAATTACGTTCACTTTTTTTCTAGAACACTTTTTCCGTTTAAAAATATTTCGATTCTAATTCGCCTTTTGGTAATGATGTTATAATTAAATTACTTTAATTGCAAAAGTTCATCCAACGCGTTAATCGGATGAATAAATGGAAATAAATTTAACGTATTAAGCGAAAGTGATAATTTTTCCTTCAGCCGTACAAACAAACACCTATTTATCATAAAACGAACGGTGAAACTTTAATGTTCATGGCGACAAAACGTGCCCGCTCCGAAACGTGGCAATACCTACATTCTTTACCGCTCGGAAACTCCCGGAAAGATTAGTTAACGATTTTAAACTTTCGGAGTTAACGTTTGTCGGCGTAATCAAAAACATTTTTAACGGGGTGTCACACTTCCCCCCACCCCCCTTTTTTTTAATATGCCAGAGCATAATCTCACTTTATAGCTAGCTTACTTTGTCCTATTGTCATATCTCGTATTTTCTTCTTCAATTTTGGACATTTACCTGCGACGGAAATATCGAGCTTTTTCTTTTCGTTATTTTTAGTGTACGTCAGTGGTCTGACAGTCAAAAAAGTCGACAAGAATCGTTGATTTCGTCCGATGTTTGAAAATATGTTTATGTTCCGTCATCTCACACTATTTAACCAGTTTGTCGATTATCTCGTATATATTATATATGCGAACACAACAGCCGAAGACAGGGTCTTTCTGGACGAGAATAAAAAGATGAATATTAACGCGAAGAGATCATCAAGCAAATGTAGCGGCGAAATATTTTCAAACTAACTGAAGTGTCCGCAGTCCAATTTTAGTTTTTGGCGGAAAAATGTCTATATTATAAGCTGGCAAAATTTTAAAAAATTTCAGATAATTGTAACACTGAACAAGTCTCTTGTTAACGTTAAATATAGGGTGTGTATAAATGAAGAGAGTGAGGGCAGCGTGCAATTTTTTTTTAAATTTCGGCATAACAAAAATGACGCTTCTCCTAAACAACCGGTGTTGTACTAGGAAAATTGAATACAGCTTGAACACCGATGTGACGACATCTATCAGAGGGAAATTTAATTGCATCATAATTAACTGCGGTAGCGCGATCGATATGTTTACTGCACTAACCTTGGCTAGAATCGAATTATTTCTTCAGCAAACATTTTAAGTAGCCTGACAGAAACCGTGTCCAGAAATTAATTAATTCGCCGCAAAAGGGCGGCATGTTCCCGCTTCTAAAGAACTGTTCGAATGAAACAATTATGTTCCCCACGTATTAAAAGGCGTATATCTTCATTTGCTTTAACCCAGCGTTCTCATTGCCAACGTGGCTGTTACCGGTTCGAACTGTGAACTTTTCAAGATTTTCACTGAAATTTCGTCGGTAGAATTGTCGAAATCATTGCGGAATTATCGCACCTGTATAGGAAAAATAACCGGTAAAATTTCGGGCAATCTAAATAGTTCTATATTAAGTGATACCGCGATTTTCTGCTATTTCAGTTATAATGGAAAATCCTTTCGACTCGTAAAAACGGCGTTGCTAATATTTTATCGGCAAAGTCATCGTTGAAAATCCGGCATTGAAAAAAAGCCAGTTATTAAATTTTACACGCGCAGGCCCCCTTTTCGATGAAATAAAGGTCGGAGTGGAAAATTTGTCAATATTAATCGAATTTATCATATATCCGAACGGTATATTATCCCGTGTTGAAAGTGTTTCATTATCCTTTTTCCGGTTCACGCATTCGTACAGAGAAACATAATCCAAAGCTGCAGAAGAATCTCTACCTCCGCAAATAGCGGAACAGTGACTAAATTGAACTTCTTCGAGCTAGATAAAGTTTTATACGGATTTTCTCTAAAAAATAACTTTGGATTTTTTGAATTGAGTTTTTTTTTTGAAGGATATATATTTTTTTTTTAATCGGTACTTCTTGGATGTGTAATTCTTTCGAAGTCTTCGTTAAAATTATTATTCGATAATAAAAGTTTTACAAAACGCTGTTTTTTTTTTTCCTTTTCCTCTTAAAATTCTACAATTCCCAGAAGCGAAATACATATATCGTCTACACATTAACAATTAGTCTCCCATCCTAACAAATGTAAGAATAGAATATTTTAAACGAACGATATTACTAATTTTGTATCGTATCAGGGCGCGGTTCAGCTTAAACTGACGCCTATAACTGAATGGTCGATGTTTAACCATAAAAATTCGAGACCACATCGGTCGGAGTTAGTTCCGATTTCAGCACCGTCAGCGCTTCTAAGAATTCAGCAGAAAAATATAAATGGAAAATAATAATTTAGTATAAATGCAAAATTCTTTACCTCTACCAACTTTCTTCTTGCGTAGATGAATCATCGTGAGCGCTGAAAACCGTTCGGAAAATATGCAATGAAAATCGGGGAAACGTTTGCAACAGGTGTTATACCGACAAAGAGGTAGGGACCAGAAGCAATCGGAAGAAATTCCAGTTAATTTAATAAATTTCGTCTGCGACACGAAAATTGTTCATCGAATCGAGTACCATACAGAGTGATTGATGTAATAAAAAAGAACAGGTGACTATTTATTTTACCTGAAATTAAATCGGCGATCATCAAGAGCTCGATCATGTATCGAAACGCTATGCTTGACAGTGTGACGTTAGTTTGCCAGATTTTGTGCCTACAGACACTATGATGATGATGTACATGTACCCCTTTTACAACCAGTCTGATGGCGCCGACTATAAATTTTTGAAAGGAAACTATTCGAGACGCCTCCTGTTAATTGTAAAAATCTAAACGATCACGGTGCTCTGAGCGATGATTACCAGACGCGTGTATGTGAATAGACAATTACATCTTTTATATATATCATTTTTACGGTTCTCTCGCTTATTTAAACTGTGCAAACACTTTACGTAAATATATGTACGATTAATCTGTTTTTATATGTTATAAATTAAAAAAGAAGAAAATAAATCGATGCAATAATATTCGAAATAGAGAATGGTATAGACCGTGTAAAAATGAAAGTTCATTCAATTTATTCAAATAGAAAAACATTTAAATGTGAAATTTGCGCGCCGAAAAACCGGTAAAATTTAAAATTTGGCAAAATGCTGCCTTTCTTTGGGGTTTTTAATATTCTCTTTTTCTTTTCTTACTTCGCGACATATTCGGAGAAGAAATAAAATTTTATTCAGGCGCGAATGTAGTTTTTCAAAAACTTTCTAACCTAAAAAAGTCACTGTTGTAAATATTTTTTTTTTTTTTTTTTCGGTCGTCTCCATTAAACAATTTGTTACGAATTTTACGGCCGAATTTTTCTTAAAAATTCCCTCAGTGTCCTTCAAAGTAAGTTCTTAGAAGTTTCTCGTAGTAAATCCCCGGCTCGTTATTGTAGGTCGCTGTTTTTTTTTTTTTCTTGCGTGAAAAAATCACTATCGACGCAATTTTTTTTTTCTCTTCATTTACTTCTTTTTCATTCTTTGGAAAACATTCGTACAGATAAGAAGAAAACGAACGAGATAATAAGAGTCGTCCTAATGCGTAAAATATGCTCGGTTTAATAAATGACGAAAATTTTTAGAAATTAATCATTTTCAACGGACTTAATAATGCCGTTTTTTTTCGGTTTTTTTTCGGTTTTTTTTCGTCGAAAATATAATTTATCAGATAGACACGTTTGCAGTAAAAAAAAAAAGTACACAGAAAAACCTTCTCCTGCCGCTAAGTAAATTAAAATTGCGCTAATCTTTGCCCCGGTCAACTGTATCGCATGTATAGAGTATGCAGTGTGACAAATCGGTGTTCATTTGTAGCACGACACTCTATAAAACTTTCTGCCAAAAGTTAATTACTTGTGTTAGTTCAAAAGTTAATAGTATAAAACCGGGGTCGCGCCACATGCGCAGTATCTAAAACGATCATCTCAATATAACGTTTAGGTACACACGCACGTAACTATTACAGATTTATTCGCTGTTTAAACGAAAAATTGTGCTCAAACGTTAATAATAAATTAATCTTTCATCGTGTTCTTGCACAACTCTATCCATATGTGCACTTTTACAAGATACCAGTTATGGAGAAAAAGCTCATTCGGAACAGACCTTATTACAAGAACTGATTAAACTTATTTTCAGTAGACTGCTGATGAAAAGCTAAAGCTGAGTTCCTTTGTCGTAATAACGACGATAAGGTATCGGAAGAAGTCGCCACAGTGTCGTAGTGGAAGCTGACTGAACACATCATCGCCGGGTGAGGTTAAACGAGAGATGATGGACGCAGGAAATGGAACATTTAACACAGATGCGGATTATGATTATATACGACTAATGAGTAAAGCAGAGCAATATTAAGATTTTACGTACGTTGAAGTGAACAGACACGAATGTACAGTAAGCAGGCCCGACACTAAACCGAACTCTATAACATTCTAATCTAAACGTATGTTTCGGATAGAAAAGTAGTTGAAAAGTTTTACGAAAAATCAGAAAAGAAGAAAAATATGATCTTTTTCTTAATAATAATACGACATTTGAACCACGCGGACATTCGGAACGATTATAAAAGTTGCGCGCCATTCGCTGTTAGAGAACGAAAGAATAATGTAAAAATGCTTACTGATTTTTGCCCGGTGTAAGGCATAATCTTATATAGCACTTAAAGACAACAGAAGGGTATTTATACATATACGATGTAACGAAAAAGCGCCGATCGCGTTATAAATTGCTTAATAGTACCAGAATGACGTCACTATTGTTGTATTTCCCCTTTTACCGCACAGATATAGACGTTATTAAGAATTATGCACGATGTACTCAAAAGTTCGATTGATATTTAAATGTACGTATTTAAAAAAGAAAGTAGAGTTGAAAAGAAAAGTAAGGATTTTACTGCGGAAGATGGGGGAATAGCAATTTTTTATTTTACATTTTCGAGACGTTGGTTACTGAGTTTATCGATCACAAAAAAATGTGCATATATTAGAAATAAATAAATATCTCTTGGCCGAAGTAATAACAGAAAATATTTTATATATATATGTATATATTTTTTTTTTCGGAGCTCCCTCATCTAGATACAATAGAATGAAGAGTTAACTTATTAAAACCGAATTCGATCGAAAATAACTAAAATGAAGTAACCAATGGCAGGAACAACAGACCGAGAAGGAAAGGACATTATAGGAGAAGCACAATAGGGAGCAGGAAGCCGTAATACTTTAAGAGGAGTAAATCAAGAAAAAAGAGCGTTCCGCGGAAAGAGCAGAACACTCGACGAAAGTGTAATTAGCATCACAGGCAACTGCTTCGTTAGGATGTAGAGGACAATAAGGAAAGGAAACGAAAGAAAGACGATAGCGAGTGTGGTTGAAGCGAAGGTGAATAATAGGGACAATAACAGAACATGGGAATTCTGAGAACCGAGGACTAGCAGGAAGGTTAGGTTGAATTGAGAGGTAGAAGGAACGACTCAATTGGTAAAGCGGGTGGTACATAGCCGACCAAAATTTCAAGTTAAATTTCTTACTTAAGGATAATAAATTAGTACTTGGATTTTTTTCTAAACTGAAAGCGGGAACGAGCAGCAACCTGACAGAATCCGCCATTTCGTTACCCGCAATAGTTCTAATGGGGATAGGAACCATCGTGGATAGAGTGATGAAAGGAAAAATTGAGAATGAGAGATTGTATACGAAGAATGATGAAGTCTGAAGAGGTAAACTGATAGCCAGAAGGGCATAGAGTCGGATATTATCAGATAGTAGGAGAAGTTACGATTAGAGGAAATATAAATAATCGTAAATAGGTTAGTCATTAATTAATTAGTGAAAATAGAACAGAAAGGCGGAAGACGAAAGGACTCGGAAAAATCAAAATCAGTGAAGATGAGTACATGAGAAGGAAAGGGCGAACTGATAGTGCTACGAAATTCCTGTTTAATACCGCTTGGGGGGCATAGACCTGGAGGAATTAGAAAGAAAATATACTTTGAGATATGAAAATAATTGAAGGAAAAGTAAGCCTAGATTATTGCTGGAAATTATACGGGACGAAAAATAACTAAGACGACGAGATTTATGTATAGGATGGGAATTATCCGGCGATGGAAATGTAGGAAGGGATAAGTTGAAAAGAAATGCAAGGTACAAAATGAAAGAGGAGATGTATTCGATTTAGCACAAGCACTGCTGAAATAAACTTTTCCAAATAAAACGGAAGATATTTGATTTGATAATATTTTAAAGAAGACAAAATTAGTAAAAGTAACTTTTTTAACCGTTACTATTATAATATTGCAGCTGACCATTCTTCTCTTTTAAAGTGATTGAAGTTTTGAAAGCTCGACGACACGCACGTTAATTTGTTATCGCAGCGTAGTTTTTGGTGAAAATTGGTGACCCATTACTGGATCATTAATCCGCTTATTTCTTCACTGTCAACGAAAACGAAAATTAAAATACATTATACTAATTAGGAACCGTCTTCGCTTTTCGTTATACCGTATTTTCCGGGGTAATTTTTTTTATCTGCTACGATGGAAAAAAGTTAATTTCCTGAGAAAACAACTCTCATTTGCTTCTCAGTAATTGCTCCCTAAAATAAAACCGGAATAAAAATAAAAAAAGAAAAGAAAAAAAAGAAAAGATACACTGTAAACCGGCCGTCTGGAGTGCACGTGCTATTTTTATCGAACAATTTTCCGAACTTTGCTGACTAAATAGAAGAATAAACAATTTACAGCGAGCGCGGCGCTGTTCGCTACTTAAAGCTTTCATCGGTGCTGCTAGTGGAACGTCTATCAGCTTCATCTGCTCTGGGCTGGTTCTTAATGTTTAATCTGTCAGTCATTTAGCGTCTCGCAATCAAGAAAAGAATCAATATAGCACTGGCTATATTCCGGAAAAACCATCGCGAAATTAAATTGCAGTAAAAACGCTACAGTTAACACGTATTTAATATGTTTAAGAAAAGTCCACTCTTTGCCACTGCTATTAAATTTACACGCTGACGATTAGAAAATACTCAAGGTCAACTCGAGAAAAACCGTCGCCCCGGTCGCGAGTACACTGGTGCGAATATCAAACGAACGCAAAATATTTTTATTGGCAAACATTTTTCCTTTAATCAAACAGCGAAAATTAGTCAACAGTAAAGAAATACTGAATAGTTCTACCGAATAACTTTTTTGTTTTTTTTTTTTTGTTTTTTTTTTCTTTCGATTTCCAGCCTCTATGAACTACGCTAAACAACTGAGTTTTCATTTTACACGTTTTTCTTCTTCCTTCCTTTAACATCTTTCCAGTATTTCTTGAGACCCTCCATCAAGGCACTTTTATGGCTTATCGAAAGCGACCTCTTCCGGTTAACTTGTTCTATTTTAAAGATTGACGTCGCAATTGTTTTATGAAACCATTCCTTATTAAACATTTGTGTTTCAGTAACATCCATTAATTCCATATCCTTTTCACATTCATTGAACCATGCAGGTCTTATTTTCTTCGTTTTCATGAATTCATAAATTCTCTTGGTTAACCTGTCCTCTTGTATTCTGGTAATATGCCCGTAAAATAATAATCTTCTTTTCCTTATTGATATGGACAATGGTTCAATTTTGCTATATAGTTTATAGTTCGAAACCCATTTGAACTGTCCATCTCATTCCATTTAACTCCTATATTATCTTTCTCAGGATTCTCTGTTCCCTTATTTCTAATTGATTTGTTAATATTTTCTTGTTTAGATTTAACGTTTCTGATGCATATATGCGCAATATACAAGGGGTGAAAAAAAAAAAAAAACCTTTGGCTAGCCTCTCCGCGCCAACATCTACCTTACCTGCACGTGGTGGCCCTTGCGCGCTTTGACTAATATGAACGTATGGGTACCCAATCTAATAGTAGTAATATTAGAAATTGCGACTAACGAAGAAGGTGGAAATGGGATTGCAACCCCCATTTTGCCATAGCCCAGTTTAATTGGAACATTTAAAACAGTCTGGCAATAGTTAATATGAACAGATAAAAAATTCGAAATACGGCAGGATAAATTTTGGAATTCCACACTAAAATTTAAAAAAACACAACCAAGCTCCGGGGCTCACAACTTCGGTTCTAACTTTGAGGAGGAATTTTTCCGAATCACATTTGTATTCCTGAGCATTATGGATTATAGTCCGAAGAGAGACCGAATAACTATATATATATATATATATATATATATATATTATTATTATTATTATTCGTCAGCTGATCAACCAGTATTTCATGGTGTAGCCTCTTCTTGAACTGATGGTCCGTTGTTCATCCACTATTTTTCGCCATTTCTGCCGGTCTTGGGCAATTCTAGTCCAGGTGATCCTCAGTCTTGGTCTAAATTCGTAGTCCCACCTCAAATGCGGTCGTTTCCGGGGTCTTTTTATTCCTCGTGAGTACCAATGTAAAATTCTTGCTGTCCATCTTTGGTCTGTTCTTTTCGCTGTATGTCCAGCCCATTGACATTTTATTTTATTTATTCTTTCTATTATACTCTTGTTTTATCACAAGAATCCATTCTATCGTTTTTCGGTTTTTTTTAGAAATTGATAGCATGCATCTCTCCATCGACCGTTGAGCTACTTGTAATCTGTGTTTGAGATTTTTAGCTGGTATCCATATTTCGCAACCATATGTCAGCACTGGAAGAATACATCCCCCCTGGCTCATCGGCTGGTGACGCTCTTAGACACGACCATTAAACATTTTAATATATATTGATAATTTTTACTAATCAATCCTAGTGGACGAAAATCAAAACTCTTAAAGGTCTGAGAACGAAAGTTCCGCTTCTATTTATGTAAACGCAAATAGTTTCACAATCTCAGATCCAATACATCATTAAAAATAACTTTTACAACTGGTGCAACTGGATTGTTTTTTTCGTATTCTAAGCCGATGCATCATCACTACAGTGTAATGTGTAATTTCGTTTTCGCCATTACACTATTGTTACTTTTCGAATATACTTGCCCCATCAGAAGAAATAAATAAAAATATTTTTTTTTTTTTTTTTTTAAATTGTTATTGTATTACAAACTGGCCATCTAGGCCATTTAGCAATATTCTTAACAGGGAAATATTTAGCATGAAGGGAGAAGTACCCAATAGTACCTACCCGATAAACTTTACCTTAAACAAGGTCATGAGGTTTCTTACGCTTCAGCCGCCTCCTATCATTAGCAGTACATGTAGCAGTCCAGCAGCAAGTTTATTCGGATGACTTTCAAGTCTTTCTGCGTGTCTTCGGGCATGAGTTTTAATAACATCTGCCACATACTCTATCCCTAAATCTTGATGCAAAGTTTGATTTGATACATACCATGGTGCCTTGGTTACGAGCCTAAAGATTTTATTCTGCGCGGTCTGTATTATCTTCAGATTTGTAGGTTTAGCACAACCCCAAAGCTGTGCTCCGTAGGTCCAAATAGGCTTCAAGATACTTGTGTATATCAAACGTTTATTATCAATACTTAAAACGCTATTTCTTCCCAGAAGCCAGTACATTTTTTTAACACGAATGTTTATTTCTCTTTTCTTTGTTTGAATATGCTGCTTCCATGTTAAACGACTATCTAGGTGTAATCCCAAGTACTTAACTGTTGTTCTCACGGGCAATTCCAGTCCATTTATCCTAACAGTTGGGGTTATGACTTTTCTATTCGTGAAATGAATGTTTACCGATTTACTTTCGTTGATCTGAATTTTCCACTTTTTAAACCAGCTTTCTGCTTCGATAAGGGCCTTCTGAAGATTGTCGTTTGCTATCTTCGGATCTGAATGTGACGCAAGTAATGCCGTGTCGTCAGCAAATGTAGCTACCTGAACATTTTCCGGTACAGGAAAGTCTGCTGTATATATCAAGTATAGCGTGGGTCCCAGAACTGATCCCTGGGGCACTCCTGCTTGAACTGGATATAGTTCTGAAAACGTGTGTTCATAGCGCACCTGGAAATATCGGTTATGCAGATATGAACTCAACAAGAGATATAACCTAGTTGGTAACAAAATTTTTAATTTATATAATAGACCATTATGCCAAACTTTATCAAAAGCCTGTTGGACATCCAGAAATGCCGCGGTACACACATTTTTTGTTTCTAAACTTTTTTCTATTACACTTACCACTCTGTGCAGCTGATCCACCGTGGAGTGCTGTTTTAAGAAACCGAATTGATGTTGTGGAATTATATTATATAGGTATGGCTGCAATCTATTTAATACCAATTTCTCCATTACCTTCGACATAACAGTCAACAAGGAAATGGGACGATAAGACGTAACAGCATGCGGATTTTTGCCCGGTTTCGCAATCATAATAATTTGCACAAACTTCCATTGCACCGGAAAATAATGTAGGCGAAGTATTGCGATACATATAAATGTCAGCAACATTACAGCCTTCCGTGGAAGTCTATTCAGTAGTTCCGTGGTTATTAAATCAAAACCGGGACTTTTTTTCCTTTTCAGCGTTTTAAGTATGTTTTTCACCTCTTGGGGTGACGCTGACTTGATAGGAGAGGATAACTGGCCAGGACTTTTTAAAAAGTCATCGACTTCTTTGTCCGTAGCAGCCGTTAAGTTTGGCTTAAAAACCGTTGCCAAGTAGGTGGCAAATAAATTCGCTTTTTGCTTTTGATCCTTCGCCCAATACCCGTTGCCATGTTTTATTGGAGGAATGCAATTTTTTGGTTGTTTAATGTTTTTTGTATACTTCCACAAAGAATAATCATCCGCCGCTAATGGCGAGAGTTTAAGTAAGCGATTATTAAAAGTTTTATTTTTAATTTCTGCTAATCATTTTTTGAGTTCTTTGGTTTTATTATTAAGTTGTTTTTTGTCTGATGGATTTCCTGTCTGAAACCATTTTCGCCTAAGCTTCCTCTTTTCTAAAACAAGCTGGCGAACCAAAATAGAATAATTTTTTCTTTTTTGGTATATATCAATAGAAGGAGTATTCAAAGTTGCTGCTGTTTGAATCTCCCTAGTTATATATTCCACGGCATTCTCGATGTCAGTTTGGCTTTTTAATGGGATTTTTAGATCTAATTTTGAGTCTAAGTATTCCTCGAAGGAATTCCAGTCTGTTTTATGATTATACAAATATATCGGTTTTTCTCTGCATATTACTGAATCACCAAGGGTTAAAACAATTGAAGAATGGTCTGAGAAAAGATCGAAAGAAGAATTTATTTCTGCGTAATAACTGTCAATGCCTTTTGTAATAAAAAAATCTAAAAGGTCTGGTATTTTACGATTATTAGTTGGCCAATACGTTGGTTCTCTTGTTGATATGTAGTTAGCATTGTGACTTTCCAGCGCTTGTTTGAACACACGTCCCCTGGTATTAGTTACCCTGGAGCCCCACGCTGTATGCTTGGCATTCCAATCCGCACCTGATAGGAATTTATTTCCTAGGCTCTGTATGTATTTACTGAACTGGTCTGCTGTTATTTTATGTCGCGGAGGACAGTATGCAGCTGACAACACAAGCTGACCACCCTTCGTCTGTATGCTAATACTAGTCCTCTGCAGGTACTCCTCCCTTAAATTATTTAGTTCGTAATGTATAATATCAGATTTTATTAATATTGCTGAACCACCCTGTGATTTCCCGGAAGGGCGAGAACAAGAATATGTTATATAGTTGTTTATTTTGAAATAATCTTTATCAGTGAGGTGGGTTTCAGCGACTAAGATTACGTCTATCAAGTTTGAATTTAAGAATAATTCGAGTTCAGCCTTATAATTTTTTAAACCATTTGCATTCCACTGAGCTATTCTTATATAGCCAGGCATTAGTTAATAATTTTTTGCACTAACATGGTTAGCATGGATAGAACCATGCTGTTTTGTTCAGTTAATTGACGAAACATTGCCTTAAATTCCATAAAGAATTCTGCTAGATTTACTGAAGAAGTCTGTTGTTTCTTTTCCTCGAATTGCTTTGGTGTTTGATTTATATTAAAGGTTTGACCGGAACTTTTAGAATGATTTGTGTTCGTCGTGATATTGTTCTGTTGACTTATAGCGCCCGGTTTTAATATTTGTGAATAACTTATAGTTGGCCGCAGATAACTGTGCTTGTTAGGTTGAATAATTTTATTTTTAACATCAGTTTTGCTTTGTACTAATCGCTGATATATTTCACAACCTCTATAATTCGCAGGATGGGATCCCCCACACAAACCGCACGTAGCTGGCGATTTTGGGTCCTTTTTGCATTCATAAGTTTTGTGTCCTTCACCGCACGTAACACAAAGTGGCGCTCTTGTACAATAGTCTTTAGTATGACCCCATTGTTGGCAGTTTTGACATTGCGGGATAGATGCTTTTTTATTTGGCGATTCGACTTTAATTATTGTATTATAAAGTGATTTTAAATTAAAAATTTGCCTACAATTTTCAGTTGGTTCAAGATCTACAAAGAATAACGGCAGCGGTTTTTTTGTTTGATGCTGTTTTACATTATGAATGTTACGAACCTGAAAACCATGCAACTCTAGTTCTTCTTGAATATCATCAGTTGGGCCGATAGAATGATGCAAGTGCCTTATAACTACTTTATAAGCACGTTCCTGTTTCATTTGGTAGGTGTGGAATATAACTTTTTGTTCTCTAAATTCTCGTGTTAGTTTACGATATTCTTCCGGAGTAAGTACATTTATCTTAACTACTCTATCAACCAATGATTTCGCGTAATAGTCCGTTTTATTAATTATGCGCTCGATATTTTCTTGCATTTTTTTGAAATCTTGGACCCCGTGCACAAATATAGGCGGTGGCTTAGGGACAGCTTGGGAGGTTCTTTTTGCTGTATTACCGACATTATTTTCTTCATTAGTGCTACTTTCCTCATCTGTTGAAAGGGCCTCATACCTATTTCGAGTCATTTTAACATGTTTGCTTATACCGTTATTAGTAGCGATGAACTGCCGTTTTCTTCTTCTTTTAGATTTCACTTTTTGCCGGTTATTTTTATCACTTTCATTCTGACACATTTGTACCTCCTCGTCGCTATCATATTCATTTATTCGCTGTACGCTTGTTTGTGGCAAGGCTGGGAAGTGCTGGCTGTAGTTGCTGCTTTGATTTTCAGTACATATATTGTTTGGCTGTGAATACGGTATATCTTCAGCCGGCGGGTAGACGAGTAGTGGCTGCGAATAGGGTATATGTGTCGGCGACACTGGTACATTAGACGGTGTTGTAAACGGTAGTGTAAATCTAGCCGGTTGAATGACATGTGTAGTAGCATTCGACAGCATCTCGCTGTGTTGTGTGTGAGCGCCAGCCACATGATACACTGGTTCTGCTGTGTAAACTGGCGCAGCCACCGTTGTCGTCATATCAGCGACAACAGTGGTTCGCACTTGTGTGTGTATGTATGTCTAATTACCAGCGACAAGGGGAATAATAATTTACGAAAACCGTGAAAAATATAATAGTTTTATCTCACCAATCTGCTTTTATAGATGATAACGCGATATATTACTAGAAACACGAAAACATAGAACACAATTATAAAGTCTAATTTTGTCGCGTAATGAACCAACTCATAAAAATAAATAATAACAATAGATACGCTTGTCTTTATATTTGTCCCCTTCCTCTGTTCCATAAAGCATTTTTATGACTGGCTTATATTTTATTTGAACAGAAAATTTCTTAATGGAAAAAATGAGGGGGTCAAAAGTATAGGCTTATTTTTGTGAAGAGGAGTTGATGATTTTTTCATAAGTGCAATAGGGGGGAGTTGATTAAATTTGATTGTAAAATGTTTACACGATGTTACCGTATAATGTATATCGTTCGCTTTTGTAAAAAAATATAAAAGTAAGTTTAATAACGTAACATCCAATTTGAAACATAATTGAACATGATATCACACTTATAGTTAAAGAAAAAAGTTTCAGTTTTAAGCGAAATACTTAAAATAAGAAATTTACTCTAAATATATTTTCAGAACAAGTGGAATGCAAAGCGCATTACAAAAAGTCGAAACGAGCAAACTACGAACCAAAAATATGGGTAACCGAATTAAAATTTAATTAATTCCCCCCTTTTTCGTATTGTTTCTGAACGGCGGATCTTTACTTGATAAACTAATTGAAAAAAAAAAAAAAATTAGCCGGTGAATAAAATTTATTTTCTAGTTTAGTGATGCAATTGTCGCAATATAGAAGTTCAAAGAAAATTCCGTATTTCCGTCAAACGATTTATTTTAGTAGGCGATAAAACCGTTTTATTATGCGCTTTTGTTTTTTCACTATTTCCTTTTTAAAAAAAAAGAAAAAGGGAAAAAAGGGCAACTCTAGTACATATGAAAAAATTCCTACCAACAATTCAATACCAACTGGAAGATACAAAACGACAGCAGTAATGCGGATGGTTTTGCTTTGTTTTAATCGAGCAGAATGTGTCGCTCGACTAGAATTGCGTAGATGCCCTTGGTATATTTAGCCGTAATGAAATGAAGGAAAAAAGAAACGCGTGTAATTCATTTATTTTCGTTTCGAGTAAAGATTCGATTGTACGATATTTTTAAAACTCTGTACGGGTATAACGAAATAATTTCCAAACTAATAAATCGGGAATATTAAAAAAATTCTAAAACGGATATATCGATTATTATATGTATTTCTCTTACTTCCCTCGAAAGATTGCGTTTGCTGAAAAAAAGTATAAGTTCCCTCTTGCAGAGAACAAAGAATGTAAATTTTCACTAAAACACGAAGTTCCGAAAATAATGTTCGACTTCAAATTTCCTGACGAATAAAAAGTCACTTTAATCATTTTCGTTTGTTTTTCCCCTTAATGATGGGAAGAAAATAAAGGAACAATAAATACCAAAATTGCATAAAAATAATACTGAAAATAATGAAATTTAAGAAACCAAATTCACATTAAACCATTCTAAAAGAGGAAAACGGTGCAAAAGTTAAAGACAACTACCGAAATTTATTATCAATGTTATAAATCACGTTCACAATTTTTGTGATTTCCAAAGAAGCCATTTT
Organism: Icerya purchasi; assembly: GCA_039619475.1. Lineage (NCBI taxonomy): Eukaryota > Metazoa > Arthropoda > Insecta > Hemiptera > Monophlebidae > Icerya > Icerya purchasi. The sequence continues at coordinate 118,978,928 of CM077116.1, read as the reverse complement.
TTTTTTTTTTTTTTTTTTTGATATTTAAAAGAATATTAAAGAATATCAGATTACTTAAGATTTACTATGAAAAATGAAAAACATCAAACTGCTCATTGTTACTTTACTGAGGAAAGAAAACGTTGATAAAATGAATCTTAACAGGTAGAAAAAAATTTAAAATTGAAAACCGTTCGTGGTAACTACCATTATTTGAAATATACGATTCATTTAATTTAAAGTACGTTGTCAACCGTGGTACCATTGACGTAAATACAACTGTCGGTCCCGTGTAAGCCTAACTATTGAAAAATTGTTGCGATCCCAGCTCTTGTTATTTGCCTGGCATACTTATTACCAATTAAGATACACATACATACATGCAAATATACATTTTTGCAACTATATTAAAATAACCAAAAGCATGTTAATTATATCTAAAATTTCCATTCGTTTACACCAAAATATATGAAACATCAGTGCGTAATTTAATCAACGTAGAAACAGCCTACAGCTCAAATTCTCCTAGCTTTCTTTTTCATGTTTATATTCCTTAACATTTGAAATCACAATCTAGCACATCGTTACATCCAAAGGACTTCGTCATCTATTGTTATTTATTTATTTATTTATTTATTTATTTATATGGAGCATGCAGCAGCCTGGGGTCAAGTACAGAGTATACACTAAATCTTTACACACATGTATACATATATAAAGAATCGAAGATAAACGGGAAAAACAAAATACACTGCAACAACACACACATGCGTCATCTTACCACATACATTTTAAGCCACTATACTTCTTTTTCGTCGCACTAGCCTAAGCATCATGATTATATTTACATTCTTCTTGTACAGATATAAGTAGTCAAAGTAGGTTAAAAACTGGTACTGAAATCTGAGCGCGTATTAACAATTGCTTGTTGCAACAATTTTTACTTGTCGCCGCTAATTCTCGAACTCGGGCGCTCGATAGTCCGATCGTTTGATCAACGAAACATTTGCGACAACTTTTCTAAAACTGGTAAATTCTTTGGCTAGTTCAAAATTATTTGATCAAAGTTGTATTAGGTATTAGCGCAGAAAGAAAAATAAAAGATTAATTAAATAAAAAACGTACGTATTACGAAATAAATAAAAACGAAAATGACAATAAATTTATAATTATTATAGATCCACATTTTTCTTTAGCCAAGTGAGGAGAGTTATGTAACACTCTTAAACCGTTATTTATTACATTATATATCTGAGCAAGTTTTTTTTTTTTTTTAACCTGGCCTGGTTGTAAATACCATTTGGCCACTAACTATTCATGAAATTAAATCAGTCTATTTCTTTTTGGCCGTCGCTGGGAATCGAACTCTTGACCACTATCTCAACGATCAAGAGTTCACGCCACTAGGCTATCGCGACGGCCTATCGTTATTAAATTTTTTAATAATTGCACTAAACATAATGTCCAAAAATTTAACATTTAAAAATCATCATTTCTTCAGAAAAAAGAGGAAAAATATTTTACACGCACATGTGTGGTCATTATTACTTAAAATATCAATTAAATTAGTATCTATATATTTCACAAGGTAATAAATTCACAATATTATGCCGAAAATAAATAATAAAAGCAACAAAGAAATTATATAAATTGGTATCATTAACGTATGAAAGTGTTCCGTCGGTACATTCACCGTTACTCGGGCGAGTAATAACCTGCTTCAAACGTCTAAATTCATTTCAATAAATGCAAAAAATGTTTATCGCCGATTTATGAGTTTTTTTTTTTTTTCATTTTTAATGTAGCCAAGAAAATAAAAAAGTAAAAGTCAACTGACGGTATTGAAATGTCTGGTATTTTAGAACTGTCTGTGTATATTCTGACGAAAAGAGGTTATTGTAGTTTTGATGATAAGCAGCGGGATTAAAGTTTGGGACTTATTCAGGTCAGTAAGAGATAGATCTATATCTGGAGAAAAATCTAGCCACGGTGGATTTATATTGAACGAAAAATTTAGAAAATTGTTACTTTTTAGAATTACTGATTTAAGAAGATCATCTCGTTGTCGCGGGAAAGAGAGTTGGGCGGGATCATGAAGTGAAGAGAAGAGTTGAAGTTTGGATTGGCGAGAATATTGAGAATGGCGTTTGTGGAATCAAGATGTCCTTGAATATTTAAGAGGGTTCTGAGGATTCGTTTAGAAGACTATCGATGACGAAAAGCGCTTGTAATTAACCTCAGGAGTGTGTTATGAATTGTATTCAAAGAGTTGTGCTTGAGTAGCGAAACTGTAAACAGGTGCGTCATAGCCCATTACCGGACGAATAAGAATTCGATAAAGTTTCAGAATTGTACGTTTGTTTGAGCCATATATGAAGCGTGAACCAATTTTTTAAAAGAATTTTGCTTCAACATTTACGAGCTGCAGAGTCCAGGACGAGGTATTATGAAAAAGATTACAACCTAGGTATCTGTGCCTGAAACTGGAATTGGTATATTGTTGATTCGAGAGGTTAGGTTTCAAAGACATTTGTAGTGTTTGCAGAAGTGGAATTTAGCTTGTGAAATTTGCAATCCATTGCGTCGGATCCATTCGTGTATTTAATTAACTGGTTGTTGGAGAAGATTTTCTCCGACTGTGGGATTTTTTCAATTGATAAATATGCACAAGTCATCTGCAAAGAGAGCTTTGTGAACGAGCGGGGGAACTTATTGATTGTCAATACCGATTATGAAAAGTATAGGGCTGAGAACCGCGCCCTGAGGCACTCGATTTAGAAGTATGTGCGAGGCTGAAAAGGAGTCAGCGATGCGCACTACGAATTCTCTGTGAAGAAGAAAATTGAATATGAAGTTAAGCGTGTTTCCTTTAACAATGCTTTCAGCGAGGAAAGAATTTTACGTTTTAATATTGTGCCGAATGCTGATATCGAGGAAGATGGTTGGAAGGTGGTTTTTGGCGCGATATGCTTGGTTGATTTTGCTGTTTATATGAACTACTTAGTCTAAAGCCGCACTGGGCCGGAGGCTAGTCTCCTTTCATGTTCTAGCAACTATATGAGCCATTTGTTTATTTATTATTCTCTCAATAATTTTACAGAGATTAAATGTTAACGCTCTGAAAGCGATTTTTGTCTGGCTTAAGGTATGGAATTACAATTGCCATTCTCCATGTAGAAGGAAAAGAATTTGAATTCCAAATTTGACGTAGCACAAACATACCCATTTTACACACCCCATGTGAATATTCAAACCATAATAGTACCTTAGCTTTTTCCCCGATGTATAATATAAGCGACATTTCCACTTGCGTTTGATTTCAATTTTTCCCGAGATATCTCGAAGAATTCTTTATTCCAAGCAAAATACGGATGCGATACTTTCATTTACCAAAATTTTCAGCGAGATTTTTTTTTCTCCAACTTCTAAACTCTTCTTTCAAACTATTGTAAAGTAATAATTATTATCAGTCCGTTATTTCCTCTGGCTATTTTTATCGATGACTAAACGAATCTCATTTTGTACCTTTCGATTCTTTCTTCCTCCTTCGTGTTTTTAGCAGAATTATTAACAATCATTTTTACTTTTCACTGTTAGCGGCGTCGCAATTTATTATTGTCTCGATTCGATAAAAGTCTTCAAACGATCTCTTTCCATTTTCCATCATATTGTTGTAACTTTATCATTTCGCAAATACCTCATTTTATCCGCATTTTTTGTTTTTTATTGTTAATTTTACTTTTTCTGTTCTTCGAGTTGATGTTTTGTAGATTTTTGACAGAGCGGGCTCAATTAGTGACGAGAAATCAAATTCTCTGACTACAGCTGCAGTTCGATTTATCATATTTTCTTTGAATTTTTTTCTTATTTTCTCGAACGTATTCCAGTTTTACCAGAATTTCTTTAATTCGAACTTTCGGCTTCTTATTGCGTCGTCTCTTATTATTTTTCCGTGTTGTTCCCATCTTTGTCACTTTCATATTGTCGATATTCGACGGTATTAGTTTTGATTAGCTCTCTCCGACACAGTGCCGCTATATGCAGGTCTTGTGCTAGCGTTCAAAAGGGAACAGAAAATAGGAATTATCGCCAACTTCTAACTATAATATTGGACTGAAAAGTTTTTCGACCGAACACGATCTCGACGTTTTTTTGTTTTTTTTTTTTTCTGTAAAATGTTATCAACACACGATTAAACCAGTACTAGTAAAAACAGATTTATACTGCCTCGTTAATAAGTTTAATATATAGGTACATATTTTGTTATTATTACCACCACCTGATGGAAGTTTTGAATCTTTCATCCTACAAGTGAAATTTTTAACCCTCGACTAAATTTAATTGAATGTTACGTACTTACATAGAGTATTGCGTGAAAATCGTATTTACTCTTGTTACAGTAAATTATATAAATTTTTTTGACGGAATTTTAATTTAGAATCTATTCAAGTGCATGCGCCACAAATAATAATTTACACAAGCGGTAATAGCCAAAACAGAACAAATTACAGACACTGCGCGATAACAAGGGGGTGAAAAACGTTGTAATCGTGTCCTATTGCAAATTTTCCAATGGCGAATTGTAGTTAGCGGCTAGTCTAATTTCTAACCGGATAAATGAAGGATTTTTCGGTTTATCTGGGGACCTATCCAAAGTACGGGTAACACTTGTCGTCCCATCCGTGGCCTGGAAAATAGATTCATAAGCTATTTTTAATGTAGTAAGGGGGTGAGGAAAACGTCCGAATAAACGGAGACGTGTTAGGTAATAAATAGAACTCAGCTACGATATTTTCCCGGCTGTACACAAACAGGTTACGCAAATGGATAAATAATAAATATAACCGGTAAATTAAAGTTTAGACAATGCCGAATTAACTGAGTAATAGAGGAATCGATACACAAACTGTGTCCTAAGTAAATTCGCTTTGAAAAAATAATAAAAAAAAAAACAAAAAACAAACAAACAAAAAAGATTCGTTATGCACGAGCACGTCGAAGAAAAACTATTCGGAAAAGTGACAGAACTGAAAAGGAAATAAAATGGGTTTTTTTCCTTTTTTTTAATCAACTAAATTACAATTCAATGACGACCGTAAATCTACCTGTCAATAGTACAGTGTTATTTTTAGTATCATAATGTTAGTTTGGTATTTCTAAACAAAATGAAAATTAAACATCGTGACACATTATTGAGATCACTGCAAAGTACTCGTAGGTAAAGAGAATTTAACGGTATAGTTTGTTTAAATCTTTAGAAGTTCCAAAAAATTTTATGACTGCGCATGCCTTTAAATTTATAACGAAAAATTGTAAACTTTTCCCAGATGTTAAAATTTACTATTTTATCATTCGCTAGAATTTTTGTGTAATATCAGCTGCGCGCTATTATTTTCCGGATCAAATTTAAATAACTCACGTTCATTAGAAGAAAGTCGAACGTTTTCTTTGAAATGTTCCAACACAGCCGGTTCTACTAGCATTGTTTCTTTTAAAACGCGATACGGTGTATTTCGCAGGGTTCATTATTGTTTCACACGATATGCTACTGTATTTTAAACTTTGCCAACGGGAAGTCGGTAGTTAAATCAAGCAAATGAGCACCGAAATATACTGAACATTAAACGTGTAGCTAAAGACAGCAGTCTACGCGATCATGACATACTGCTAAGAGTGTTTCGTGCATACGTAAACGTTTAAATTGCTCGTGTAGTTTTTTTCTCTCTCTATCTCTCTCTCTCTATCTCTCTCTCTCTATCTCTATCTCTCTCTCTCTCTCTCGCTCACTTTTTAGAAAATGGTAAAACTTACGATCTTTGTGTCTTTGTTCGTCAAAAATAATCCATCTAACGACGCAAAACTACTGTCAATATTGTATAAACACGGCGCGACTATGCCTATATGTAAATCAACCGTACGACTCGTTACCATGAATACAATTTTATCGTTGTACGTCAATTTGAAAAAATAAAATGCGAAATAAAGTAAAAATTGTTTAATTGCAGCGCAAACGTTCTAGATAATTTAAAGCAACACTGACATGACGTCATCGCGACACATTTTTTGTTAACGCATCATTTTTTTTTTCTCTTTTTGTACAAAGCCAAAACATATACACAAGTTAAATGGCTTAAAGACGATATTGTTCCGAAATATAATTTTATACGCCATATAGCGCATTAGTAATATACATATATGGAATCGATTTACCCGTGTTACATAAAAATGTTCCCTCAAAATTGCTTGCTCCTATTGCCTGACTGTAGAGAACTGCTGGTTTCTTTATGCGTATTACTTTTTTTTTACGACTTTTTTTTTTTTTTTTAAGGAGGGGATCGTAAGCTATGGACATAAACCCAATGTTACCTGCATTTTCAATGTAGCGGTAGCAAGATTTGAAATCGGTTCTATTCGAACAAAGCACCACTTTCACGTTATTACTGGTTTATGGCTAACATTTTGTCACGTTTTCAAAATTGGTTCAATTCTTCCCCACCTTTTTTTTTTTTTTTTTTTAATATCGTTGTCCCCACGTCGTGACTGCGGCTTTTCTTACAGCTTTTCACTGTTGGAAATTTTCCATTGTCTAACGCGTACATTAGGAAATTCGTGTGCGTTAATTCATCAAACTCATCCATATCTGTCACTGGTGTATTTTTTCACGAAGCCATCGTTCTTCGTTTGCCATTGTACAATTAATACCTCTAGGTTTTCGTTTTTTTTTTTGTTTTTTTTTTTTTTTTAGTTCTATTTTTCACTATTTCGGTTATAATTTCTCGTAAAAATCTTCTGCAATGTTTGTCCAAACGGATTGTACACGGAATTAATGTACGCACAGAATTGGTTTTGGATGCAGAAATTCTTTTCGATTCCATAGGGAAATGTAATTAATTTATATTGTTAGCTTTCGACGTAATTAAGTAATTTATGTGCACTTTAATATGTCGCGTTTATTCTACTAAAGATCATATATTTCACTATCAGCTGTGTAGTAAAAAGGCCGCAATATTGTCATATGATATATATATATACATTTTCAACCGAATGCGCGATTAAATGGAAATTTTTCAAATGTTACAAGGAACCCAAGGACTTGTTACAGTCGATCGAGTAGTCCTGTATGATGATCAGAATTACATGTTCAGTCTGACAAATCGAATCTGTAGATACGTCGAAAGTACATTCCTGTAATTTATCAGGCTGTGCTGGAAAATTCTCCAAAATCTGTCACCCGATTTATTTTAGTATTTTCCTGCGCAACAATCGCCTACCTCCTGGAAGTTTGACCGGTTAACATATTTGGACGAATTTAATACAGCGGATACAAGTTTGATTTCTCAAATGTTTAAAGTGTTCTAATTAAAAATGTAGAATATCCCTCTGTATATGTCTCGTGAAATTAGTTAATATTTAATAAACGCAATAGTAAGCTAAATTAAAAAAATATTCCAGAGACGTCTTTTCGGATATCTTCCGTCTCAAACACTGGAAAAATGAAACGAACTAACGATGAATGTAATACATACACCTTCGCAGGTTATTTCGTCTATTTTTAATTTAGCGAAAACCAAAGAAAGAAAAAGAAAAATACATCGATAAAGGCAGAAATTTTCCATGTTTCTTTTCTCTTTTTCTAAGTTTGCTTCTAAATTCGAAGTAGGACATAAAGTCCCTTCAGCTACTCAGATAATACGTAATATTTACTAATATCTTTTTTTCGACTTCCACCTCCCGCGAAAATATTATTCTTCTAAAAATACGTTTCGATCTTAGTTATTGTGTTTGTAATTTAACCAATTATGTAGTTCGAAACATGTGTGTAACAGTTTATATCAGTATTACTACGCGTTGTTGATAGTAGCGTCGATGTAAAATTGCAACTAAAAAAAACAGAAAAAACAGAAAAAATAAAAGATCGTCTATTTCGAACGGAGGAACGATTAAGAATTAATTGAACATAGCTATAATTAAATCGGTGCTATTTCTCGCGAGATTTAACATCAGAAAAAAAAAAAAACACTTGCCATATTTATCATCGCGTGTACGTACATATATGCTTTCGGGCGACTCAGACGGATGCAATAAAAAGTAGCGACGGAAGAAAATTAAAATATATAAAGTATTCGCGAAACAGAAAGAGATTCGATTATAATATTCGTTAAAATTCTGTAAGCGCTTTTGCCCGGTCTCGAATTAAAATGCAAGTGTGCGACATTGCGACATAGAAAATACATACGTACGTCTAAGCGTGAAGGTATAGGTTTGTAACAAGAGGTGATTATAGGGGAGTGAAATTTGTGCTAGAAGTTCTACAGATGCATACATGTATGTTTAAGAGTGCTGTAGTGCGGACGGGAACGAGTGGAACATATTGCGCACGTGTCTGTGGGGCGATCCGCGGAGCGTGTTTGATAAACAAGGAAAATATCGACGAACAGAGTTTAAACGAAACGCGGATAAAATTTTCTTTTGTAAAGAGGTTAATAACCACACTTACCGTTCCGGCTGACAATAGTTTTCGCCGTGCTCTGATATGTACGCGTTAATTCGTTCTTAAAAATTTCGTCACGAATCCCGAAAAACGCATTTCGGTTCTTTCGACTTTTTTCCGTTTTCTTCGCGATACTGCTTCTTATCGCGGTACGATATAGCTCCAATATCCGGGAAAGATTAGTTTTCCGAAGAAGATATTATTATTTTCCTCGGAAAATACTGCGAACTGCGTTCAGGTTTTGAAAACATCCGTTGCAACTCGATAGAAGTAATGCACTTACTTCGTTTTTAAGCTAAAAATCTCGTTTACTTTAAATTCGGCAATTCAGATTTCTTCCATATTTTTTCCTTCAGCGCGTCACCTTGACCCGACAACATGATAAACTAAGTCGGAAAACTAAGTAATCAGAAGGCGGTCAGATATGGAAAACTTACAGAACAGTAATATAGAAGGACAACAGAAAACAATGTGGGAAGTAAAGGATATTATTGGTTGCGTTCTAAGAAGACCAGCAGCTAAAAGTCGGGCGTATAGATAAGAGCGTTTGTTGAGGGGAGCAGAACTTCTTTTTTTTTTTTTTTTTTTAATAATAATTTGCGGGTCCCACAAGGCACTAGCCCGTCTGTGGGTTCCCAACATAATTATATCATTTATTTGTATAATATAACATCAACTTAACTTAAGTACTACTTTCTGTTACAGCATAAAAGTTATTAACTTATGTATATATTACTATACTACAAAATCCACACTCTCATTATTTATCATTTATATTACAATTATACCATCATCTAAAATAATATTTCCTATTACAATACCTTAATATGATAACACTTATATATTACAATAATGCAATATAATTTTTATACAACTACCACTCTCTCATTAGCAGCTTAAAAGTAGTGTTAGTAACGAGTCGCATGTCAACGTTATAAGTGGTTATTACTAGTATTCCGATACTTTTTTTTTTTTTTTTTTTTTTTTGTTTCTATTTCTATTGCTCTTTACACCATGCTATCAACCAAATTTTAACCTTGTTTTTCCATCTCTCCAGATTTTTTTCATTTCGAATTTCCTTTCGTATGTTCCCCATTAATTTTATTAATACCTCTTCCTCTACATTGTCTATTTTACTGTTAATCCCCCTAGATCGTACATAGCAAGGTTTATCGCAATTTCTAGTCCTGTACGTTCTTTTTCTAGTTGGTAACTGCCTATCTTCTAGTTTAGCACCGAGTAATTTGCTGTAATAATGTAACATTTTCAAAACAGATGAGATTGTAATCATAAATACAAAGCAGTAACGCGAGAGAAGCAGTAAGGAGAAAGCGAAAACGAAAAGAGGGCAGTATTGATCAAGGAAACAATCATGGAACGACGGCAAATACGTAACCGCACCAGGGAACGAGGAACATAACGATTAAAGAACAAAGATGGATAACTGTCCGGCCAAAGTCTGGAATGATTGGAGATGGATAGGAAAAGGTTGTCTGAAGAAGGGAAAGAGAGTCGAGGAATAGACGATTGCGGGCGGCTGAAGAGTCGGGTAGTCATTGCCCTCTATTATAGAATGACTAGAAACCCTCGCAGAAAATTTATGAGGATGGAACGGATCGACAGCAAAATGGAGATGCGAGATCGGATTAACAAAATGATGCCGTCGAACGACTGGGAAAGAGGAGAGGAAGTGGTTTTTGAAGGACGCATATTATTTGCTCTCTTGAATAATTTAAAATGACAAGGGGCGAGTTAATAAAAGGTGAAACAGCTTTTAACCGAACCGATGCGATCTAATCGAAATAGTCATTTAATGAAATGATAAAAAAAAAACAAAAAACACCAACTTCAAAATTTATTATAAAAATTTAATAAAAACGCGCTAAAAAGTAAAGAATAATTTTACTCCCGATAAAAAAGTATATTTCAGAGTGATGTACCGTAAGTAGTGATTTATGGTAATTCTTATACAACGTTAATACTAATTAAAAACTGTATTAAATATTCACTAAATTTTTTCTAGATATTGTAATTTTAATTCGGTGCCTATTCTAATAAAAATTAATGTTGCATAAGAATTATGATAATATCACCTTAATGTATCTGAAATATATTTTCTTATCGAGTGATTATTCTTTACTTTTTAGTGTGTTTTTATTAAATTTTTATATATAATAAATCTTGAAATCGGTATTTTTTTTTTTTTAATTTCAATTTAATATTTTTAGCCTTACGCTTAAATTTTTTGCTAAAAGATCAAATTTTTTGTCACATTATTCTGCGTATTATATGTCTGAGAAAAAAAATAAAATCGATTTTTTTTTATTTTAAGCTGTTTTTCCGCGATAAAAACATCGAAATATAGGATATATAATGGCTTTCCTTATTCAAAGCTATATTTACACGGTAAATTGGCAATCTGATACTATTTCAAGTCAATCGCCTTTGTTATATTGATAAGAAAATAATAATAATAAAAAAAGAAATTATCTAAAGGGACGACCACATTTATCCAAATTTATGTTCACCGATTTTCATAATTATTCTTTCTAATGGACAGTCGGTAAAATTGGTCCGCATAGGAGTATAGGTTATGCGCGAACATACATAAAAAAAAAAAAAAAAAAAGAATAAAACATACGTGACGAACATACAACTTCATTCTTTTTAAAAGTCGGTAATAAAACAACCGTTACTTAAAGAAAAGAAATATTTTTGCAAAGAAAATAGTATAATCGCAACGACTTTTTTTTTTTTTTTTTTTTTTTTATTGCTTTTTTAAAAATAGAAATACAGCAGTATTGAAAAATATCAATAGAGTAAGCAACTGGTAGGAATAAAAGTTAAAAACGGCAATATCGGGGCCAGCCTTCAACCGTCTTTACACATTTCCAGATTGATACCTGACTAATTTCAGGCTGTGTAAATCTGAAAGCGACTTACTAAATCCGCAACTGATTGGTAGCCGAGCACTTTAATTACTAGGTTACAACGCTAACCTATACACGGTATTACGAGTATAGCTACAGTATTTATTTATTTTTCTTAGGCTAACTGAAAGCGTTTGCCAAGCAACGTGGATTAGATGGATAAAATTTTTATTTTAATTAATATTTTTGCCCGTGTTAAAGTATTTTAAAATTTTAATTACACATTCGTTAGTTATTTTATTTGCTCTACAACTAATGAAACTTCTAGTCCATCGCCTGTTTCGTCCGTTTGACTATTATTCGTAGCCGTTTGTCTTTCTTTCCCCCTCATTTCACGGCTCCCTCACCGCTTTAATTCTTCGTTTTTCATTTATAATTGTACGCTGACGAGCCGAAATAGCAAAAGGGTAAATAAAAAAACCTTTCACGACAGGAACAATGTAGCAGGTACTGTGCGGAGAGGGAGGCTGTAAAGTAAAGTCTATTTCCGAAGTCATTTTAGTTCTCCGTCAGATTCGGACTGCATCGCATACACTACCGCGTTTGCGTTTACGAATATTTCTTTTCTTCTTTTTTAAACGAAGATAGACTATCAGGTTAAGATAATATATATACCATTTATCGTTATTAAAATATTTTTACATTTTTTTCTAGCTGAAGATAGGCCATCACCAAAAATCTTTCCTAACCTACCTGTTTTGACCTATTTAATGTTTCTTAATAAAATTTTACAACTCAAGAAATAGGTAATATTCAAACGGGCGAATAGTTTGTTTTTAAAGAACCGCGTAACAACTGGAAAAAAGTTTCAGGTTACAAGTGCGTTATGAAAATTGAAAATAAACATTCGATTTTATAAAAAGTTCAGCAATAATTTTGCATTCATCACTATTCGGTGTCAAACTAGCGTAACGAACGACAGAATGCTCTTTCACGGGATGCCTTCCAGTTTTACACTCCATTTAGACTCTAGTTTGTTAAAAGTTTGTGTTGCGAGAACATCCGTCCCGCTTCTAATACAAAAACACCGAGTTGTTTTCACTTCTTAGGACAGTTCATGTGTTACAGTTGGTGAATTTGGAAAAGTTATAATTTCAGCGCGCAGAATTTTTCCCATTTTTATTTCTTTTTTGTTTTTTTTTTGTTTGTTTGTTTTTCTTACAATAAGTACATAATCAACAGATAAGCAAGAAAGCGGACAAGATTTTTAAAAATATTCCGCCTGCAATAAGCAGCGGTTAAAGAATTGCCTCTTGAAAACTTTTAGTTTTACAAGATCGCGTTATTTCGAGAGAAAAAAACAAGCATATGAGGAAAATAGGAGAAATATTATTTTCATCGGAACTTTAATACACGCGCGATGCGGGTAGCATTTAATGTGAATTTTATTCGCTTAAATGTGATATTAGCGCCCTATCGGGGTTTCTTGCATTAAAAAATATTACAAAAATATTACAAAAATATTTCGTAAATATTCCAACAATATCGGGAAAATGTTAAAAAATAATTCTATAATTAATGCATAAAGATTCGGAAGCTGTGCTATAGTTCCCTTTTCAATAGACTATACACTGATGCTTTATCGATAAAGATAAAAATGCGTCAAAAATTCGATCCATAGTTAAAAATCTACTGCAAGGCCTAACGTAAAATCACAATGTACTACAATATCTTATATCGTGATAAAACACGGCTAATAAAATAACTGTTCCTAAAAATAAATTATTAGTGTTAAATATATAAATGTTCGATAGGACAGTAAAAGAAACGGTTTCGTTAAGTAAAAACAGAATTAACGTTACGTTTTATTAAAAAAATTAATAGCAACGCCGGCAACAGTTAATTCCTCTACCGAAGAAGATTGAAAAATTAAGAAGCATATTTCACAGTGTAAAATCAGAGAACTGAAATTGCCGACAATTTCGATACGCAAAACCGGGAATATATCTGAAAAAAATGTTGAAGACTAATATATCCTATATTATTCAACAGAAGCCTATATCAATAAGATTTCCACGGATAGTACTGGCAGAACTTACGTCCAACTTCATCCTTAACAGTATAAGATACTTCGCGCTGTTGCTAAACTTAGAATTAATTGGAAATTGACGTTCGCTGACGCTACTAATTTCGCGTACACGTGTTAAATGTCATCGATTTTGACGACACCTGGCAAACTCTATTGTAAATCATTTAATATACGTAAGTAAATTTTGTACAAAACCTGACAACATGTAAAGAGATATGTTCGAACTGGACTGATTAAAAATAGGATTAACCTAGAGCGTAAAAAAAAAGCTATATTCAGAGATCCCGCGAAATTCATATTAATAATACCTTAAAACAGTTAATAGGTATAAGTACAAAATACCAAAAGAAAAACTGCAACACTTGCTGCTGGCAGCGTTGTCTGGAGCAAACCGTATGAACTAATTTAAAAAAAAGACTTAAAGGTAATATTCCTGAATAGAGTATATGATCGGCAAGTGATCGATGATGATTTTGAAAAATTTAGTACTTTCTTACACTTTCTGTCTAATGAACATGTGTTGCTTCCCCTAATTTTATGCCTACACCCCAACTATTAGTTGTACAGTTCGTTTTTTTAGGACATTTAAAAATAGGAAAGCGTCAACTAGTAATGAAATATGCAATAGTCAAGCAGTTTAATTTATAGTTTACCGAAAACTTCTTAATACTTTTTAATGAATGTCTGTATCTACAAGTTTTCCTTCTGAACTGGAAAGCTGCGGATGTAATACCACTTCCTCAACCTGGTAAAATACCTATAGATATTACTGCCTACCGCCCTATCTCATTACACAGTTTTATTAGTAAAGTCTTTTAGAAAATCGTCTACTTTTATCAGAAATGAATGGCCGCTACTAGTTGCTTGGTTTTCGTTCAGGGCGATCTGCGGAAAATGCGGTTAAACAAAATTAGTTCAGGCAAAGAAAAATGAGCACAGTGTGTTCTGCAGTTGTCTTCTTCTTCAGTATTGAATTAAAACGGATAAAGGATATAGCCGGGTTTATATGGGAAATCTGCCCTTGCGGCTTTTTCGACTCGCACTTGGGGGATCATTTTGGTGTCCAATAAAAAAAAAATTAGCCAAATTTCCAGCTCTTTATTTCATTCGACCTTCGAGTTTTTCAAAAAAAAACTGTTTTTTCGATTTTATTATTTTTTTTTTTTTTCATATTAAAATTCAAAATTAAAGAGTGGTGATTTTTTTCCTTATTCTTAGGAATAAAATACATGAAAAAATATTATGGTCATAATTTTTAAATGAAAAGCCGATTTTTGGCGACGGAAATAAAATTTAAATCTTTTTTTTCAACGCTTTTCTGGAAAGTGTCACTCACCAAATTTTGTCAAAAAATGTCTTTTATACTCCTCTATACTCAGGAATTTTTTCGAAATTTTTAAAATGGTGAAACCTAATACGAAAAAAATTAAAAAGTAATTTTTTTCATAATTTTGCGTTTAAACAAATTTTTAAATATTTTTTATCGCTAAGAAGTTCATAAAAAATAATTTTTTTTAACTAAAATACGATCTTACTAGAGAAAAAACATGAAGAAAACCATAAAAAACGAAGACATATGCTGCATAAAGTTATTAGAAGTGTAAAAAATGATTAAAGAGTTTTTAAATAAATATCATTCCATGCTAGATTGTACATAAAGACGATTATATAATATTTCTATGATATTGGGAATAATTTTTCAGTCTCAATCCAAAAAAGACAAAAATTTCGATTATTAAAGTAACTTTATTATAATTTAGACACCGTTTAACATAATTATTTTTAAATAACCGACATTAGATATACATAATAATTTTCAACAATTTATGATGATGTTTTAAGTAAGGTTGGTTTTCGTCACTGTCTTCGTTCACAACAATATTGACTTTTTCATCAATAAACAAACGACTCAAGGAGTTACTTCAACAACGAGCGGACAACAACACCACAGGCGAAAAGACTCGATCGCAAACGGTTGACGAGCGGCCATCTTTCCTTTTTTGTTACGCGGCGGTAAATAAAAATTACTGGCCATAGCCGAAAACAACTAAAAATTATGCCTTTATAAGAAATAACACTAAAAGCGGAATTGATATACGGAATTTAAACAAATATTAAAAATAAACAAAAATAAACATTTTTTTTCCGTGTGTAAATCTACTATTAACAAGGAAAAAATTACCATAGATGGCAATGTAGTGCGCTAACCCATATTTCATATAATTTTTAAAGGTCTGCAATCATTTTGCAGTAAAATGTTTTGAAAATTTTTATTTAAGCAATGTAATTCTTAATTTTCATTAAAAAAACTTGTTTTCTATGAATTTTTTAGAAATAAAAAATATTTAAAAATTTGTTTAAACGCAAAATTATGAAAAAAATTACTTTTTAATTTTTTTCGTATTAGGTTTCACCATTTTAAAAATTTCGAAAAAATTCCTGAGTATAGAGGAGTATAAAAGACATTTTCTGACAAAATTTGGTGAGTGACACTTTCCAGAAAAGCGTTGAAAAAAAAGATTTAAATTTTATTTCCGTCGCCAAAAATCGGCTTTTCGTTTAAAAATTATGACCATAATATTTTTTCATCTCATTTATTCCTGAGAATAAGGAAAAAAATCACCATTCATTAATTTTGAATTTTACTATGAAAAATTGAATAATAGAAAACTACTATGAAACAAACAATGTGGATTTCGCTCTCACCGATCTACAATTGATCTTCTTTGTCACCTACAGAGGAACATTTTGGAATCCTTCTCCAAACACCAACACCTGCTCGACATCTTCTTCGACTTCACCGAGGCTTTTGACATTGTTTTACATCACAAGATCCTCGAACAGTTACACCAATAGAATATCGATGGTCGATTATTAGCATTTATTAGGGGATTTTTGGATCAACGTCGGTTCCAGGTGACTCTTGGCGACGTCAGCTCAAAATCTCTTGAATTAAAAAATGGTGTACCACAGGGTTCAGTCTTAAGCCCGATGCTCTTCATTATTGCTATAAATTCGGTGATGGCGGAGATAAATCCAATGATCCGAAGTGTACTATTTGCAGATGACCTGGTGATTTTCGTCCGTTGTCATGATCATAAACTTGGCGAGACTATGCTCCAGGAAGCTACACAGAAGCTTACTGAATGGTCCACAAACAGTGGTCCTTGCTTCTCACCTACTAAAACTAAAGCGGTGCACTTCTGTCGAATTCATCATTGTCGGCAGCAAATGGCTATTACTTTAGGTTCAGAGGCCATAGAAACTGCTCCTCGGATTACATACCTTGGCCTGATTTTCGACAGAAGGCTGTCATGGATGGATCATATAAATTATCTCGGAGCTGCTTGCACGGAAAGGCTAAATCTGATGAAAAAGTTGTCACATACTACCTATGGTGCGGACAAAACTTCTCTTCTAAGAATATACAGAGCCTTGATAAAATCAAAATGTGATTACGGTTTTCCTGCTTACGCGTCTGCTACACCAACAACCTTGAATCGATTAAACTCAGTCCGCCATACAGGTGAATCCACAGATGACTTGATTCATTCTGTCTTCGAATGTCCAGCACTTCTTACTGCATTATTTACTAAATACAATATTTAAAATGGATTCCTTTTTCCTTAATAGTCAATCTAACTTCCTAAAGTTCTGTGAGAATGCAGTGCGGTACACAAGTTTCATTCATTAATTTCTCGTCGGTAACAGAAAATGTAAAATAAAATTTAAACATAAATTGATTAAACAGACTACTACGATCAACTTCTGCCGCACTGTTGTAATTCTGTTTTGTTTCCGTTATAGTTTTTAAGTTTAAAGTGTACTTAACGTAGTAGCTGTAATAGTAATAATAGAATTCGAATTAATTCAACACTACAGTTCAAATGTATGTATTATAAATATTAAACTGTACTTGGCTATAATTGGGATTTTATTATTGCAATCATGGCTATAATTCCTCTAATTACAAGTATGCTTACAGAGAACTACTCACACGCTTTTTTTTTCCTTTTTTGTTCTCGTTTTTTTTTTTTTTTTAAATTAGACCGCATATTCGTTGTAATTAGGAAACACTTAATCCTTTGCAACTTTACATAAATGCTTACAAAATATGCAGTTATTCGACAAAAAAAGAATAATATTGCGACGATTTAAAAATGCATTTAATTAGGCAGTTCCGTCTAAACGATTTTATATCTTATTTTCACTTGGTTTCTCTTTTCTATTGATTTACTCCTTCAGTGGATTTTTTAACCAATAGATTTTTTTTTTTTGTTAAGTTAGAACAAAGCGCGTTTTAGTTACTTTTCCAGAGAAATAGTTATTCCAGCCTTTTTCCGTGAATTGATGAACTACAAAAAGCGCTATTATAAATAACGTGTTACGATTTCTTCAACTTTAGCGGTAGATACTTTTGGGATTTTACTTATTCCTTTTGATCTTTACTGGTAACTCTAAAAACAGCGAAGGTGTGAGTGATGAACCTAACTCCTTTTTTCACCCATCCGAATTCCTTAGACTTCCCTCCATTTCCTCTATATTCACAACTAAGTCGATCGTTTTTTTTTTTTTTATACATTATCTATTTCATTTTTTTCTTTTTTATAAATTCTTCATAGATCGTGATTTTTAAGAACTGTTCTATAAGCCATTTCATCTCCGCTCGCAGATTTCTTCGATGCAATATTATTCTTTCACAATGTTTTACACTATTCCTAGACTATTATTTTTTCGTTTAATCCTCATTGATCTTTTCCGGATTCACAATCAGTCTGATGTTGAGGATAATGGTTCAACCGCTTTCGATGATCAATTTTTAGATAAATTCCAAGACCTTCAGTTCTTATCCTTAGAGGCATTCCAGACTGTGCTTTGATACTTACACTTCCCTATTCTGTAATTTCTAATATTTTCTTTCCAAGACACGTCATTAGTTTAAAGCATTTCCTCCACTACAACTTGTTATTATTACTTCCATAGTGTAAATTAGAATCAAAGTGTTTCCTCCCCTACTCATGTTTACCCCTTTTTCTGCCCTCAACACTCAGTTATCCTTTCTACAACACTAATTGATCTTAATCATGTTTCCTATGAATGCTCGGCTCTTTCGGCTGAATATTCTCTTTTTTATCATTAACTTTGACTTACCGGTCTTCTCATTCTTTATAGCGCTATAGCCGTTCCTTTCCATTTCTATCGGCTATTCTCTTATTAGACTTCTTTATATCCTCTGTTTGCCGTCGGACATGATCTATGTTCGTTCGTTACCGATCCCGTGTCCTTCAGTGGCACGCCAGAAAGAAATAAAAAGAAAAAAAATCCGAAACTTCCCTTAAAAATTGTCTTTAAAAAAACAAAATTTATCCCTTTTCCACGATGGTAGAAGCTCTACTTTTTATTTCTTACACTGTCTTATGAAGTGAAGTGTCACCATCGGTCAGTAGGTCTGGTGATAACATGTAATTTGTTGTTATTTAAATAGACTGTTTCAAATCTTCAAACATTCTTTCTTGTTGGTTTGTTCATCTTTTTTCGATTAATTATCTCCCTGCTTTCGTCGATTTCATAACTTCCGGCTGTTATTCGCAAAATGAAATAAATATCACGTAATAACGGAAAAAAAATATTACAGACTTCTTTAAGGAATATTCGATACAAAATCGTTATTACATGATTTTTCGTACCATTCTCAGTGTAATATATATATCCAGGTTCTTGCAAAATGTGTTAACGTAAAAAAAAAATTCGGAAGAAGCTTTTAAAATTATAAAACTATATATAGAGACAATGATCCCTTCAAAAGTTTTGTTCTTTAGATTACGTGTTTATTATTAATTCATTTTTTTTTTTTAATTTTTCTTTTTAAATTGAAGTAAAATATTTCTCGCTTACTGCGCAATATTATTTTTTTTATCGCATTCTCGCTTCCTTTTACCAATGAAATAACCTGCTTAAACATCCAGTATGAAGTAAATTCTAATGTACATAATTTTCAACATCGGCATATTGACATGTTTATAATCAAATGTAGTAAGCCAGGAAATTTTCATGTTTATGTATATGTTGCTAATTCAAATGAAACTGAGGAATTGAAATATTCTACATTGCAAAAATTGATGGCTTCAAAAAAATGTGCTCATAGCGCGGTAGGCTAGTGGTTGGCTTGGCTACCAAATCAGAAGTCACCACAGGTTTGAGATATGTCTCGTTCCGAATTCAAGTCGCTCCAAGGTTTATACCGAATCTGAAATTGAATATCGGTTATACGAGAGAAACCTGGGTAAGTAAAAAAGGAGCTGGCCCCAGTATTCTCCTTCGATGCATTAGGCTTATTACCATTATGGAAAGCTTAACTTCCCAATCTCCAACGTTCCCTGTCAAGGGACTTACTTTACCTATTAACCTATGTAAAAGCCCATTAAGTCAAAAACGATCTGAAAACTACATAAATTAATTTTTAGTGTGGTTAATTTCGAAACTACCGTTTTCTATCGACGGTTGGATATATTACTTTATCATTGAACGCGTGTTTTTGGATTCACTTCTTGCCGTATAATTTGTTTTGCCTTGCGTTTTTTTTTTTTTTTTGGCTACATGTCCGTATAGACAAATGTATCTTTTTGTTTATTTAATATATTTTAACTTTTGCGATACTTTGATGATACCCAAAGGTGTTTGGTAAGATATATCATAATATAAGTTTGTTAATCAAATAATTAGAATGAGCAGGGAGAAATATGCTCTATAATTTAAGAAATACCACCCTCCGCCTCCCCATTAGATCGCAACATCACGGAGACGCATAACGGGTGCCGTTACTTCTTAATCTTTGCATCATGCTATTTTACGCTAGCGGCCAAAATGTAATTCTGAGAATTGCAGAGATTTTGTTGGTTGCCGCGTAGCCGGAAAATTCCGTCCCTCAGTCACGTGCTCACCATTACATCCCTCTCTGCCTGATGTACGACTACACGAATTTATAGCACGTATCCATCTCCCTCTCGCACAAGTTCGCCTTATAGACCATTGTCTAAATAACTGGCCGAACTATACACTATACGCACCGCATGAAACACGCGCATTGCGCACGGCAAAAGTAAAAATAAGAGTAATTTTATTTTAATTTAGGTTGGAATGCGTTTTCCCAGATTTTTCTCTAGACCTTCTAGATTTTTTTTTTCTTTTTTCTAATTGGGTTATTTCCATCTGGAGAGCATAACGAACAGAACAAAAAAAAAAAAAAAAAAGAAAATCAATCAAATATGTCGTTCCTATCATCAATTATGATCGAGAGTGGATATAAAAATTGTGGTTTTAGCAGTTTGTCCGAATTTTCCGATTTTTCTTTGTAATTGTCTCGATTTTTTTCTTTTCCTGAAAATTTTTCTAGGATCACAGCGAACAAAATAAAAAAAGAATTACTCTTATTTACCGTTCGAATCGGGAGCTATTCTCTTGAATTCACACGAAAATTTCCCGATATTTCATCAATTTTCCGGGAAACTTTTCCGATTTTTCCCTCCTACAAACCTTACTTGGAATTAAAAAAAAAAAAACAAAATATATCCGAATCTCGGTCCAGCCCGGAATGATGCGCTCACCAAAGAACAACATTTTATTTTTATTTTTATTTGGATTTAGATGTTTAATTTTATTATAATAGTTAATAAAACGGTTCAAATAGCCAACTTTCTCATCTTCGCATTCATCAGTGTTCACGCCTTTTTAATTTATACGAAAGTGATTTGTAATCTACTGTTCGTCGCAGCTTGGATCTTTATTGACGTCTTCCATTACTGCGGTGTAATTTAAAATATTTACGCTTAAAAACGTAAAAAAAAGTTCAGCTTCCGTAGCTGCTACGAAATGGCGTTATGCCTTACACGTCAGAAACAACACACGACATCTGCATCAAGTTAAAAAGGAAAAAGTGATATAACTTTTTTACGAATGGCGCATCGTCAGTTGGTAGCTTTTTACACTGATTTCCGTTTTACTTCTACCGTTAATTTTGAATCTGGTGTTAGTACTTTCTCTCTCTAGAGCGTACAACTCAAAAGCCGCTAAGGGTAACAGACTTGTCGACCACTCTAGTTGCAATATCGAACCTTTTCACGGAACATCCGATAGTAATTCAGATTCACCAGATGTTGTATAGACTTTCCAAGAGCGCTGCTCAACAGCGTGGTTATGGGTGCCCAGCCATGCTGGGATCCCCGGAGATGATCGGGTCAATATACCTGTTCGATCAGCAATGCTTTCCCCCTGGCCTAAAAACGCCTTCGCAACACCGCGTATTTCAGCTTTGTTCCTGGCGATATGCACGTTCGCATGGACAGAACGCTGGGCCTCCTTTTCTAAGTTCCATTAAAGCCACAACTGAGCCGTGGTGGCCAATGGAAAATATATATCGTGCAGAGTTTTGCACTCTGAGTCGCTGCGAACAGGACACATAGCCTTGTCCCACGACTACAAATTCGGAGAAGCTCCGCTCCCTACATTCTGCCTATTCTGCCTAGAAAACAACTGTCGTCCATATACTATGTATGTGCCCAGCCTTTTCAGATCTCTCGGTTCATGGAACAGCAATGATAATGTCACTAGTATCCTTCCTAACTCATTGGCGGTAACGACATCTGTCCTTCAGTTTATTAAGGCAACTAAGTTAATTAATTACCTTTAAATAGTGGCCGCGCATATCTGCGTGCTGTAATAGCCTTGACAGCTAAAAACAGCACTTTAAATGGTATGCTAGGTATATTAAAAAAAAAAAAAACAACAAAAAAAAATGACGGTGCGCGATCAGAAAAGGAAGAAAACAAAAAAAAAAAACACAAGTAGCGGATTGGATTAAGATACAATAGCTTGGAATAAAGAAGAGCTCGCTTGAAAGAAAGATAAGAACATTAAAAGAAAACACGATTCACACTGAGTAAGAGTTGTTTAGAATGTTGAGGACACGGTCGTGGAGAAGATAAGCGAAAAAAACGGTAAATGAAAGAAAGCGACATACAATTAGGGAATAACAAAAAGAAGGAAACTTGCAAGACCAAAGAGTAAGGATACAAGCTGAATAGAAGGATAAAAGGAATGAAGATTGAAGAATAAAGAGAAATAATTATCATGACACCGTGTAATTAAGTGTAAATGTTTAGAATTAACATTAAGAGCGCAGGAAAATTTTGAAAGAAGTAATCGCTGGGACAAGTTGAAGAATCAGCTGTTTCATTTTTCTCAGCCCCAGCCTGACAGGAATCCACGTTAAGTCTATTTCAGTACAATAAGAATAAATCATAAATTAGACTGAAAATAAATCAAAAGTTGGTCGGTCGACGGACTACAGTGACTACAGTGACAGGAGAGAAGAAACCGCTTATAAGTTACTTTCAGAATGGAATATTAAAAGTGACTTGAAAGGAAGGAAGAAACAGAAATACAAAGAACTGCACGAGAGAAGGTTGCAGATTTGGCAGTAGCTTAAAGGTTTCAGAATAACTATGAGAAAGGAGAAAGCGAACCTCATTAAGCGCAACTATCCATTAAAATAACAGAGTGGTCGGGAAATGAAGGATGTCGGAAGGCCGGCTTTGCGCTTTCGACTGATTTTTTTCCCCCCTCCGCGAGTTATTCGTACTTAATAATTACGAACAAAGTCGCAACTGATAATTGCGGTAAATCACGCCCGAAAACAACTAACGCTAATACTGTATTACCATCATCAATCCGATACCAACCGCAGCGGTTGGTTTTAACAAAAACTTCGCAGCCAGCTGTCTCGTTCTGAAGGATTTATTTTTTTCCTCTGCTAAGCTCAGAGTGAAAAGGAGAAAAATAGCAATGGAAAAAAAAGAATAGAAAAAAAAAGGAAAGAGAACAAAAAAAGAATACTTTGAAACTGCTCAAAATGACATTTGCAGGACAAAATTAAAAATTAAGCCACTCGAATATTTGGGGAATGAAATATTCACGAAGACAGCCGGCGGGACCACATTTAACTATTTAAAGGAAGGACGCGAGCCCGTTACGGATACAGTAATAATTGAAAAAACTTCTCTTCCATTCCATGGCGATAAATAACGCAGTCGTCTCCTAATATCAATATTTATTTAATTATTTATTTCTCTTCTCCGTTTCTCTATTTTCGGAAAATCCAACCGCTGCCGGATCGATATTTATTTAATTATTTTCCATTATCGCTTTTTTCGAGAATAATCGCCACTCGGGATAAAAATCGTTTTATCGACGAATTGCTTTTGGAGAGTAATTAACGAAAATTATTCAACTTCTTACGCCGGTGCCGTTATTTCCGCAAACAGTTCCGGGAAAAGATATAAAATGAACGCCTTTTTCAGAGTTCGTTTTGCAAGTTTTTTATTTTTCCTGGAATCCGACGACTATCATTTTTCATACTACCTGATGAAATATAATCATTCCTTTTACCTCCAACTTTCTTCTACAATTTTACGTTCCTTCTGTTATTCCAACTCTGATCATCTTAGCGTACGATTTCTTCAACTCCCCTTTCGCATCCCATTCGATAGCTATTTCTAATTCAATTTTAATTTTTATGTGTTTTACAACTAATTTAACCGTTTTCGTGTTATTGTACTTTTTTAAACTTAAGACACTGTAAATGTGCACACTATCGAAAACTCTGGTCAATGTTATGTAAAATTTCGCGGTATTTAGAAATGCACTAAACCTTGCAGGGGAGATTTCAGAAATTCTCTCAAATAACTCTCGGCCTGCAGCAAATGTTTGCATTTTGTTGGATAAGCTGCGTCGTATTTATAAATTAAATTCAATATTCCGCTGCCGCGCAGTCGTAATGCACATTAACATTACAAATCACGCCATGCAGCAATAATAAAATACGTCCGTATACACGTATAAATGAAAGCCGGAAAATGTGTGAGTGCACTAATGCACAAACTAGCGAGCCGATCTGGTTTCGCTTTTCACCAGTGGACAGATTAATTCCCGAAGGATATAATTTATAAGTTTCCGCTGTAATTTAGACGATCAAGTACAGTTTTTTTTTTTTTTTAAATGAAATGGGCAAAATAAAATTGTGAAATAAAAAAAAAAAGAAGAAAGTAAAGTAAGTCCACAGGGTGTCGGGATTGTGAGGTTGAGGTTCACAATGTACTAAGCCCAACGGCACTAATGGGAGTAGGGGGGCCGTAGTCAAACATCTTAACCACTAGACTACCACGCTGCCTAAAATTGTGAAATATACTTGATATAATAAAAAAAATTGATTAATAATAAATATAAATTCGAACGTAAAAATTTAAATGAAATATTTGCTACGGTAAATATAAATTTATAAATTCTAGTTAAAAATTTTATTAATTCCGGATGTGGGTAAAAAAAAAACGTTCTTTAATAGTGCGATAATTAATTTTATTAAATTATTAAATCAATACACGATAGGTATTAAGTTAATTTCAAGGGCGGATCAAAAGAGACATTTTGAAGCGAGATCTTTGCACCTATATATGTATGTATATCTAACACAGTAGATCTGAGAAGTACCTTATTTCACGAAGGATATCAAGTAACGATTTCTTTACCCCGTTTGGAAATTTTTTAAAAATTACGTATTTGCAATAATTTAATTTAAATTTTATTCCTTATTTTTAGATCCGGAACTGGGAACTAGTTGGTTACTTTTATTAAATCACCACGTGCCCCTACAGTTGTTTTAAAACACAATGAAACAAAAACAAAGCGATAAAATTTAAATAAGTATAAAAAGTTTTCGTTGTTAAAGCCTATAATTTTACATTACAAAAAAAATTTCTTCAATGCTGTAATAAAAAAAAATTTGTAAACAAATTTTTGTTACATTATTGGACTAAAAAAATTAAAATCGCATTGTAGCCATGGGGACCGGATATTGATATTATATATTTCTTAGCACATCCTCGCAGCAGAATTGGTATCTCGGGCCTAATTTTCTCGTTGGAGGGATTGGCCTGATTTATTTTTGGTAGGTTAAAGTGGAAGTTACTGGAGCTGTTTATGGCCTCTTAAGCCGGTACAGTGGGGAAAAAAAAAAGAAATTAAAAACAAGAAACCTTAAAATAAAATATAATTTTTGTTTGTCCTTTTTTTTTTCACATTTGTCTACCACTTATTCTGCCTTCAAATCAAGGAAAATAGCGTACATAGACAAATGATGAGACAGAACATTTTTCAACTTTTATTTATAGAAATAACTGAAAACCAGAGACATCTGGGAAGGTAAAGGTGGCCGAGAGAAAGGAACTGGCCCCAGTATTCTCATCAGATCCATTAGGCTTAGTATATTGTGAAACTTAACTTCACAATCCCCGACACCCTGTCAAGGGTATGGGACTTACTTTACTTTATATGTATATACGTATATATATATATATATGACGTTCGCCGAGAAAAAGGATATGTGACGCGAAAATAAAGGTTTTGAGTTAAACACAGATCATGCTTTCAGGATAATTTCTGTAGTATGGATCTCATCTTCTTCAAGTAATTGGGGAATCAATAACACCATGATGATGAGTCATGGTTCCTCTGCTCTAGCATGAGGAGGAATAGATTGCATACATTTCATTCCCGTCTATTGCACGTTGATCGCTATTACCTTCGGTTAGTTGATAGAGGAGTCAATCTGAAAGGTACTATATTAAAAAGATTCTAATACTTGAAAGTGTGTAGAATAAAATGCAATGTGTATTTTTATTTTCGAAAACGTTTATTTAATATCTTAAAACGTACAAAACCGACTGAAGAAAATTGAAAAAAAGTAGAAAAACATTAAAAATTTTTAAAAAATCCTAACACTTTTATTTCCTAACTGTTAGTTTTTCTTCGACATTTCATAATAATTTTTTATTCGGATATTTTTGGAGCATTGTTTTTTTTTTTATTTTTCGGAAATTCTGTTTTTTTCTTCGTTGGAGCTCCAGTTTTTTTATTTATTTTTTGATAGCAATTTTAGTTTCCTTCTTTCTTTTTCGAATCAACCTTACTGCAGACTCCTCTACAGTTGCACATTCGCCGCATTCGACTGTTTTTTCCGCTTAGGTTGGTCAGGTTTAGGGGCTACGGAATTGCGCGTTCTGGGATCGGTACATATAATATACTGGATATTTTCAGATAATGTAAAAGGATCCAGTCAAAAAATGCGGGTTCTTAAATCTGTTTTTATTAAATCTAAAAGTAGAATGTAATTTGTTACTTTATAGAAACCCCTTCAGAGTCTTGTACTTCATGGTTACCTCGTTTATTTTTTTTGTTACATTTTCAAGTTCTAGTCTTTGCAATTTTAATTTCTATTTTTAAGCGGCATAGCCGTGACTTCATGCAAACAAAACTTTTGCCAGCTCAAAACAATAGCATAGCACAGAACAAAGTGCAAACATTATAGTTAGGCTTCCGTAGATAGTGGAACTGTAAGCATGAGTAACTCAAATTCCATAAAGAATCAAATCATGCAATTGAAATTTCAAATGTCTCGTAAAATTTGCACATTAAACGCTACTAATATAAAAGGTAAAATTATTCTCTCTTAGGCAATAATTTTAAACTACTTAAAACAAATTAAATCTCTTGTAATCATAAAAAAAGTTGACTTTTAAAATATATTAAGGTGTTTTTCCGGTCCGATTCCAAACGAAATACTAGCATTATTAATCACCATTCGCATTACCGTTTTATTCAGCCGATTCCTCGTTCCCTGTCTTGGTTTCATTCTATTCCTTTCGGTCGTCGCTCTTCTATTGTCTCCCTATTTCGTCTCCGGATCAATCATTCTCTCCCCCCCCTCTCGCTTTCGATTTGCCATGTCGCCTTCTCTCCTTATTGTTCTTTTCACGATTGCGATCCTTCTCGTACATGTGATGCTGATCACATTTTCTTCGAGTGTCCTACTCTCTGTAACGAACGCTCCCTTTTATACAAATCAGCTCTTGTCATTAGGTCTCCCTATTCCCTATAACTCTTCCTTTATCCTATCCTTTCCTTCATCTTCTGTGGTGTTCGCACTGCTGTCTTTTGTTGCGTCCATTTCGGACCGCCTGGCTATTTAGTTTTTTAGCTTAGTTTTCCTGTTGTTGAGTTCAATGCCAAAAAAAAGAAAATGAACAGATAGATGCTGCTATAATGTCGCATAACTCATTAAAAACGTGACATTACTGCGAAATTGACCAGTAGTACATTGAAGAGTAAATAAAAAATGACTTAAGTATTATTAGTCTTAGCCCTCGAAATGTAATAAAAACTATTATAATCGTAAAATATTTGAAAATTTTTTTTTTTTTCAGCCAATATTAAGGTGTTCCGTGTTAAATATCATACACCGGATTGGCCCGTGAAAATTGTTCTAAGCCTTGGAAATGTTATAAAATCTATTAAACAGGAATTTTGGCGTAACTTGGCGTTTATCGTTTAATTCTCGAAAAACCATTTAAATACGTTGAAGTCATTTAATTCGACTGATGCATATAAAACTGAAAATGTCAAAAAGGCTGACTTTTTGCAACCGATTTTTAAGAATTTCAGGTGTTGCTAACGTAGTAATTTACTTTCGTGATTTTTTTTACTAAAAAGAAAAAAAAGAAGAAACACGTCTAGTAGTGCATTGCGGAATGTAACACACACATAGACTACATTACCGGAAAGGCAGCCACGCCATTTTTGACCTTCTTTGTCGGAATTTAAAGTGAAGAAAGAAAAATGCTTTTTTACAAAAAATAAATACCGACTTCAAGGTTTATTATAAAAATTTAAAAATGCACTAAAAAGTAAAAAATAATTACTCCCGATAAAATATATATATCAGAGTGATATAACTTAAGGTGATATCGTAATTCTTATACAACATTAACTTTTTGGAGTTGGAATTAAATTCATGTTAGGAACAATTTAATCAACATTTAATGCAGTTTTTAATTATTCTTTTTTTAATATGAATTTGATGCCAACTCCAAAAAGTTAATGTTGTATAAGAATTACGTTATCACCTTAAGTTATATCACTCTGATATATATATTTTATCGGGAGTAATTATTTTTTACTTTTTAGTGCATTTTTAAATTTTTATAATAAACCTTGAAGTCGGTATTTATTTTTTGTAAAAAAGCATTTTATTTTTTACTTTTTAGTGTATTTTTATTCAATTAAATTAAAACATTTTAATAAGAACAGATATTTCCACGGTAAAAACACCAAAAGTTACATTTCCATGGTAATTTGGCAAATTTATAGTATTTTAAGTCAAAAATCTAATCCGACGGTGAAAACAATCATGAATGAAAAGCATCCAAAAAGCTTCAATCTCCCGCATTATTAAGGATAACTCAAAAACTATCGGTCAGACCTTGATCAAATTTAAATGGGACCACATGACAAACACCACCTTTCAAATAAAAGAAGAATCATCAAAATCGGTTCATCTAGAAGAAAGTTCTGTGGTAACACACATAAAAAAAAAAAAAAAAAAAAAAAAAAAATACAGTCGAATTGAATACCTCCTCCTTTTTTGAAGTCGGTTAAAAAATCGCTTCAGCAAATAAATAGAATGGAAGAAACCGTGTTTTTAAGCCTAGCTGTCCTTGGGATTGGAATATTTGGTCATCGGAGTATTTTTCCATTGCCTTCCGAATGGTTCTAGGGAACTAGGAAATTAGGAGGAAACACTTTAACCATTCTTACATTTTTCGTAGCATTTGCTGACTAAAAAGTAAAACGAAATAAAAATTGCTTACATTTAAAGCCGAATACATCAGTCGGGTATGCTATATGAATAGTTTATAGAATGTGTGAATGTTATGAGTAGGTTGGAATGATGTAGAAAGGATAAAAACAAATAATTGTGCTGATGAAAGTAATGGGTCTGATGGTACTCAGTTGACTAATAAATATTTTGGCAGAAATAGTAAAATTCGTTTACTGTTGTATAACGTAAACCACTAAATTATTGAATAGTCTTAAGGACTAGTTACCTGAAAAGTCACATTTTAATCATTATAACGATATTTATTAATTTCTTTTGGAAATATTTGGATAAGCAACTGGGTAACTCTAGTAACGGTTCGTAAGGAAATTCGTTTCATCAAAATATTTTAGAAATTTAAATTACAGGTAAATTATTAACGAGTCCTACAACACAGAGGAGCTTTTTGCTACCGGAAATATCATTTGCTGTTTGAAGTGGTAGAATGTACTTAAAGTTTGTGTTTTAACTATTGCATCAGTAGTATGCTCAAAAGAAGGAGAATCTGAATGGAAAAAATAAATCTTTAATGGAAATATTTAGAAAAAAATTAATATTTAACCAGTTATTAATGCGCGCGCAAAGCCACGGGCCAAAACAGCTGCTAAATATATTCTATTCTATTTACATAATTTCTAACACGTAAAATGGTCGTAAATACTTGATGGTGTTAAAACGGTAAAGTAAACGCGATTAAACGAAGCATTTAAATAAGATAAAATGCATCATTTTCTTCTTCCAAAAATTTAAAAACTCTCAATTTTGTTAGCGTATTTTGTCTGCACCATAAAAAATTGATCTATATTGTTTTCTCATCAAGCGGAAAGACTGTGAAACTGCAATTAGAAACAGACGGAACGCTTTAAAAAAGTTAAAGTCGAACCCGAATATGGAAAACCATCTGAATTTTAGAAGACTACGAGCAAAAGCCAGGTATATTCTCAAACAAGCAAAATTAAACTGCTGGAAGAACTATGTAGCAACCTTGAATCCTGGTACACCGACCAAAGTTGTGTGGAAAAAAATTAAATCCATCGAAAAGTCAACGCCATACTTTACACCGACATGCATAAAAATCGGTAGTAACATATGCACTAATATTAATAAAATAAACGCCGCGTTTGCAGAATTTTTTACAATGTCAACTAAAGATGAAAATCAATTTATAAACAATACAGAATTATCCAATACTGGTAAAAATGCTACTTTTGGTCTTAACTTTATCAGCAACAACCAAGAACCATATAACCAACCTATCACGATGGAAGAACTACGTACTGCCATTAAACATACTAAACCGAAAGCAGTCGGTTCGGATAATTTTCACATTTATCTTTTAAAATATGCACCTGACTTTATATTAAAAACTCTACTTGTAATTTACAATCGAATATGGTTCTCAGGTAATCTCCCATTGCAATGGAAAAATGCCATTATAATCCCACTACTCAAGACAAATAAGAATTCAACACTCCTCGATAGTTACAGAACAATATCTCTTACATCAGTTCTATGTAAAGTGTTAGAAAAAAAGATCAATGTCAGACTACTATGGGAAATCGAAACACGTAATTTATTTACAAATATTCAATATGGATTTCGGTCAGGACGATCTACCATTGATTCGATCCTTGCGTTACAGCGCTCCATAAGTAAAGCTTTCTCAAACAAGCACCACTTATTAGCCGTCTTTTTCGATTTCAAGAAAGCATTTGACAACATATGGAGATACAAAATTCTTTTAACCTTACACTCCTGGAACTTCAAAGGTCGCCTTTGTATGTTTATTGCAAACTTCGTCTCTGATCGCCGCTTTCAAGTAAGATTGGGATCCGTTCTGTCTGATCCGCATACGGTACGGACAGGAGTTCTCCAGGGATCCGTCCTCAGCCCAACACTGTTTAATATCGCGATAAATGATATTGTAAATCAAGTGCGAAAACCTGTAAAATCACTCCTTTTTGCAGACGATTTATGCATATTTCTTCCATGCACTGATATCAACTTAGGAGAAAGCGTTCTGCAGAGCACAATTGATAGATTGCAACAATGGTCAGAAGATAACGGCCTTTGTTTTTCAACAACAAAAACCATAGCAACCCATTTCTGTAGACGGAAAAAGTGCGACCGCATAGTAAGCTTAACCGTTAATAACAACCGCATAACATCCATAAATAAAATTAAAATATTTAGGAATGACATTTGACAGCAAACTCCCTTGGAAAGCACACATTAACGCATTGAAAACTAGCTGCGGTAAAAAAATTAAAACCTACTGCGGAAGCTATCGCATACAACCTACGGCGCAAGCAGACATAATCTATTAATGCTGTATCGTACCCTTGTAAGGTCCAAAGTGGATTATGGTGCACCAGCCTATGCTTCCGCTAACATATCGACCCTAAAATGTTTGGATACTATCCATCATACCGCTTTGAGGTTGATAACTGGAGCTTTCCGAACCTCCCCGATACCGAGTCTGCTATGTGATTCAGCGGAGTGGCCATTAGATTTGCGACGAACTTATCTAACCGTACTGGCTTTCAGCATCATAAGGAGCACAGAGCCAAACTCTCCAGATGATACCACTGAGAACCAGAACGGAACAACTATTGATCACGTTATGTCCATTCTACATCAGCTAAACATCCAAATTCCAATACTAGCCCGGAACCCGATATCTCCTATACCACCATGGTGCAACCGAGCCCAATGCGGCATACAGAGCTTTTGAAAATGCGGAAAGCTCCGTTAAAACGATTAACAAACGTGCGTCAACTTCATACGTAACGGTACCGTTTACCAACTTTAAACATCAGCTTAAATGCCATTTTAACAACATCTGGAAGAGCGATTGGCAAAAGTTACCAACAGGAAATAAATTACGCTCCATAAAATCGTCCACCAAACTATGGCTTTCCTCAAGCCGAGAAAGCAGAAAACAGGAGGTAACGTTATGCAGACTACGACTTGGGCACACTCGCCTTACACACTCATACCTGTTAAATAAAGAACCTGCGCCCCGGTGACAGACATGTAACTATCAGCTGACCGTCGAACACCTACTGATTAAATGTCCAGTCTACGACCAGTGTCGGAAACAACATAGATTACCATCGAATTTAAAAGATTTTCTGTGCGACGAAGAAACCGTGCTTAACCAACTATTTCAGTTTCTAAATTCTTCTAATTTAATAAAGTTGTTATAATTTTGCTAATCCTTGTTAATTTCTGTTTATTTTCCTTTTTTCCTTTCTTTCAACTTTCATAATTTTGTAATTTCTTGCCGTGTTTCTAGCCTAAGTTGCTGTGTACGACACGTAAAATAAATAAATAAATAAATAAATAATAAAAGGCTGCCGTTGCAAACGTGTGTGCCATCGCTGTGAAAAAGCCCCAAACGATATAAAGATAACTCTGAAAACATGGTCACAGAGCAATCGAATAGAATAAAGTAGAAATTAGAATCTTTTTTTCCTAACAATTGCATTATTGTTGATGTTATTAGTCTTCCATAGTAGTCGTAATAAAAATTTTCTGGTTCGGTACGTTAATTTCTCCCGGCAAATTTTTATTCTGACTGGCTGCATTTTTATATTTGATATGATGTCGTGATTTGAGAAATGAAGGTGAGATTAGGCGTGTCTGCCCCCCCCCACCGCTTGCTCCCTAAGAATGCGGAGGGAAAACTTCAATGAATTTTCCGAATGACTTGTCGCATACCGTTTTTCTAAACATTCTTTCTGAAAAACAACGCACTGTGTATACAATATCGGTAAAAAGTGGGTTCCGAAACGACGCCACTGGTGGGGTTACTAGTTTAGTCAACAATAAAATATTCTTTTAGCTTTTATTGATAAGTATTTGAAACACTTGCGATGGAAGTATCCGAATAACCGTAAGTATTTAACCGAAAGCACACTATTTCAGTAATTATTCCGCTGATTGACAACATTAGGGGCGAATGACACTTCTTTCAGATTTGTTTAGATATAAAAGCGGTGATTTGTGACCAATATCCCCCCTCTAATTACATGCTCGCGTTTCATGTACAACAGTACGGGCCATTGCAACAAGCTGAGCAAATGGAATATTATTGTAAAAGGTTTCTTAGTACGTTAGTGCCCAGAAAACTGACCGAACTTGGTCTGAACGATTAGGAAGAGGTGCGGCGATGTGTTCTTAGTAAATCGACTGAAATAATGCTCCATAGTAGGTGTAATAGCTACACTGAAAAATAAGTACATAGTAAGAGAAGGGACCTCGTCGATGACACGACTGCACGAAACCGACGTAAATGTCCTAGCCGGAATCTGTTGGGGCAGAGCATTATTTTCTTGGCAGACAGGTTCAATGTCGACCCGATGATAACTGTAATTCGTGTTATTTAAAACATTTTGAATTGTTGGTCGACGATCATTAACAAATACGGCAGATCAGAAGCTTCTCGTGATTTCGAGAGGAAAAGCTGATGATAATTCTAAAATATACAAATTCCATATCAATGGGCACTCATGGTCATACCTTATACATTCAACAACTGTTCATCTTCTACTTGCTTAGTACATTTTTAAATTCTAAACCTTACATCTCTTGACTCTCAACTCGTCCAGAACTTTTTCAAAACTCTACCTTATTATTATCAGTTGTAGCGCACATCTCTATTCAAACGCCTGCATGTCAGTAGATATGTTCTCTAACTGACCTATCTTATTATTTGTTATATATGTATATGTATATTCCCGATGTAACCTTTGAAAATCGCTATAAATGGTCTGTCGAAAAACTAAGTTGAATAAGTCCAGGAAAAAAAACTTACTGCAGATATAGGTATAAGCAGCTAAAATTCTTCAAAGTAGCTTCCTTCCGCGACGGAACACCAGCGCTTCTCAGTTGTTGAACGCACCCTGGAAGGCGTCGATGGGGACCTCTTTCAAGAAGCACCTCGCCGTCGATTTTTAGACGGCTCCCAAAGTTCCGAAATGGTGAGTACCTTCTTGATCTTCGGGAACAGGAAGTCCGGTGGTGCTAAGTCGGGGCTGTACGGTGGTTGGGGTAGTGTTGCCACACCGCATTTCGCTAAGTACTCGGCGACAATGAAAGCGGTGTGCGATGGCGCGTTGTCATGAGACGCCAAGTGTTGGCGACCTCTTGTCTGATGGGTTTCATTCTGCTTTCGAGCCTTTTCAGGACTTCTAAATAAAAATGAATTCCGGTACGTCACTAAAACAACCTTCGAACTAGCAGCGATGAGCTCTGTGGAACGGTTCGCCAGCAACTTCGCTAAACCTCCTTTCCCGTTCCTTGGCGTGCCTTGCTGGCGTCTGGCTTCATCAGCGCAACTTACTTTTGTAACAGACCATGTATATCCTAGTTTTCCTTTCTAACATGTATTACTAAAATCTCTCCCGACTTATTAAAAGTTATCTTCGAAATGAGTTTCCTTCCTTGTTATAACACTTTTTTCTGACGCCGCTGTAGTATATTTTTTTGTTAGTTATTCGATAACCTCAGCCAACGACCGAGAGTATAGATCACTTGACTTGTATTTTCCGTTGCCTATTTGATTCATAGCGGTTGATCACTTCGAGCTTTCCGAAACGCAGATTTTCTCTACACTATCAGTAGCTAATAAATAGCGGAGCTGGCGCAGTTTCCCCGAGTTTCCCCCCGATTGTCCAGGTTTTCCTCCGACATTCCTGGACAGTTCCCCCGATTTGCCGTCAAGATGCTCAAATTTCACCCAAATTCCCGTCCAGGTACTCGAAATTCACCCCAATTTATGTCCAAGAGTCCAAAATTCACCCCAATTTGCGTCCATGTGCTCAAATTTCACCCAAATCCCCGTCCAGGTACTCGAAATTCACCCAAGTTTCCCCCGATTCCTCCGAGTTTCCTCCGGACGGTTCCCGCACATTTCCAGTAAACCGAACGTCCAAACAGTGTCCAGAGGTCAATAAACTACCCAAAGTGTTATTCGGGGACGCAAGTAACCCCAATTAGTGTCCAGGTGCTGAAAGTTCCCCCAAGTTCCCTAAATTTCTTTGAAATTCCCCCGTACGCGTCCTGCTCGTTTCCGATAAACCGAACAGATTATTAATTAACATAAGTACATTAATTAACGTCCGAAAGTAAACCAAGTCTCCACTAGCCCCGCCCACCCGCTGCTTTACCACGGTTTTTTTTAAAATTCCGAGGCCTAAGTATGAAAATTCCAAAATTTAACCCCAATATATTATTTAAAGCGTAAATCTAACCTATAACTCCAGTTCACACCTCTCACATGTATATTTCGATCCCGCGCACGCTCCGGTCGCCGACGCAAAAGCGCACGCGCCGATCCCACGCATATTCCGATCTTTGCCACAATATCACACCCACACATACGCGCTCCGTTCCCGATACCGCGATTATTTATTAAATATTTCAAAGTCTAAGTATACATAATATAAAATTAGCCGAAGCATATAGTAGCTAATAAATAGCGGAGCTGGGCCAGTTTCCCCCGGGTATCCCCCGAGTGTCCAGGTTTTCCTCCGACATTCCTGGATAGTTCCCCCGATTTGCCGTCCAGGTACTCAAAATTCACCTCAATCCCCGTTCAGGTGCTCAAAATTCACCCCAATTTGTGTCCAGGTGTCCAAAGTTACCCCGAGTTCCCCAAAGTTTCCCCCGAGTGTCCAGGGTTCCCCCAATTTTCCTGGACAGTTCTACTAAACCGAACGTCTAAACAGTGTCCAGAGGTCAATAATCTATCCAAAAAAAGTTTCCCTGTATCCCCTGTCCCGTTCCCTATAGTATTGATTGCATGTCCCGTTCCCTGTAGTGGGAATAAACCAAACACGATCTAGTTACACCCCCAACCCTTAGAATATCATGCTCCGATAATCTCGAACACCCTATAGTCCCAGAGAAGGACCTCAACCCGAATTCTTGTGTTATAGCTGTAAAGTAACCTATATTTTAATATTTACTTGTATATAATTAAATTATAACCCAATTTCCCGCCAAGGGATCCAAAGTACACTTAAGTATAACCCCCAGGCAGTACAGCCCCATAATCTGAACTCCTGCCTGGAGAAAGGGGGCCCTAACCCATGCTCTGTTGTATGAACATATCAAATATTCAAGAGTGAATAAGATGGAACCAATAATTTATTTCTATACAATGAAACTAACCTCAGACCCCTCTGACAATTTATCGATCTTTTAGCATCATATTATAATATATAATTTACTTATTTTTCCGCGGACGTGATTATTTTATAATTATTATTATAGATAATATTTTTAAGCTATGCGCATAATTATAACCTTGAGGGATATATTAATATACTAATTCAAAGAGTATTTTTCAAAATATAATTCGAGGCCACCTCGATAAATTATTTTTAATATTAGCATAATTTTAATCATTTGGATAATTAAATAATTAAGACGTCCGATAGATTGAAAAAATCTCCGAACAATTAAAATTTTTTCCGCGCGTGATTAATTTTATTTCGAGTAAAATCTCAGATCACTAAATAATTTTTATAGGCATCGTATGTATTTTTTAATATTATACACATCTCTGTATAATTATTAAATTGGAGGAACTCGCAGCATTGTTGCTGCAAACGCCACAGTCTTTCTTTTCTAGAAATCGTCAACCTTTGCAGGTGTACGGCTCGTTGATACACCAGCTTTTGTCTGCACGGGTCGCTCGCTATTTACAGATATTCGACAGAAGAATATTTTTTTTCGCGCTCGCACACGTGCATATAACATCAGGGGCGTTGGTCGGCGGTATTTTTTAAAGAACAACAATCGCTGTTCAGCAACCTAAGCCGCCTCATCGATCGTTCACAACATTATTGTGGCGCCCTTTTTTACAACAGCCGAATTTCGGGCGTCTATACACCTTTTTTCTAGGAATCAAAGTGAAAGCGTGCGATCTCTCCCTTTGAAAACTAACATGATTTATGACCTGTCATTTATGTCCTTTTGCAGAGGCTTAATTTACAGCATCAATATACCCTTTTTTAGGTATCATGCCTAAAACGGGCCATGTATCCCTCTCAAATCAAGCCGAATTGAGCAGTCTTATTTCACTCATTCTGAAGACGGTTAATTTACAACGTCTATCCATCCAAAATCAATAATGAATTTGGGTCATCTATCAGCCAAAAATCAATCACGAGTTCGCAACATATGCACACCTTTTCCAGGAATCAAGGTGAAAGCGGGCAATCTCTCATGCTGAAACCGGTTTTCAGGGATGTTTTAGACCCGCCCATTTTTTTGCACACAGCGCTGTTAAAATCGAGGTAGGTACCTGCAAACCTGTAGAAGTCGCATTTGTAGTTTGCTCTTCACAGTGTTCACTTCGCTTTTTAGTGTTCAAGTGTTTTGAAAGTGTTTCAACATTTTTATAATTTTCAACGTTCATCATTTGCAGATTTTTTTAAAAATCAGTAAGTATCTTACGATCTATTTACGTCTCATTTTAAATTAAAATTACTTTTTTAATTTTACAAGTTTATCGCTATTTTTCATAATGTCGTCTTCTCAATCTACATCTCGATCAAATATTCCGCCGGATGCTGAAAAACCTATGGCGGTCCTGTATCATATTGAAAATATATCGAATCGCTACAAAAATAGGATCGCAACGTACAGGGTCATAAATGATAATGCGCGGATTGTAGATATCAATAAATTTTTGGAAAAAATTAAATCTACTGTAATTGATATAGTTTCCGGATCGATCGGGAAAGGATTAAAATGTAGCCTCATGCTACATTGCATGTTTAAACGAATAACAGCAGTTACCAAACAAAAACACACGGTTCCAACATATTTTCCATCAAATTGTAAATTGCTTGTTGAAGGAGATGATTTCAACAAGTGGTACAAAGATGCAGTTGGCGAAATGAAGGATCTGATCGACAGATTTGAATATGTGCAGGGATCGGGTTGCAAGGAAAACAAACCAGATCATACAGATCTCCTTTTAATCCAAGATGGAGCCAAGAAACATTACTGCTTTATCAAGGACTTGGAAAAACTTGATTCACTTTATTAATCCGTAGTTCGAGGTATACAATTTTCTTAATCGTCCAACCCGATCCCTGCACATATTCAAATCTGTCGATCAGATCCTTCATTTCGCCAACTGCATCTTTGTACCACTTGTTGAAATCATCTCCTTCAACAAGCAATTTACAATTTGATGGAAAATATGTTGGAACCGTGTGTTTTTGTTTGGTAACTGCTGTTATTCGTTTAAACATGCAATGTAGCATGAGGCTACATTTTAATCCTTTCCCGATCGATCCGGAAACTATATCAATTACAGTAGATTTAATTTTTTCCAAAAATTTATTGATATCTACAATCCGCGCATTATCATTTATGACCCTGTACGTTGCGATCCTATTTTTGTAGCGATTCGATATATTTTCAATATGATACAGGACCGCCATAGGTTTTTCAGCATCCGGCGGAATATTTGATCGAGATGTAGATTGAGAAGACGACATTATGAAAAATAGCGATAAACTTGTAAAATTAAAAAAGTAATTTTAATTTAAAATGAGACGTAAATAGATCGTAAGATACTTACTGATTTTTAAAAAAATCTGCAAATGATGAACGTTGAAAATTATAAAAATGTTGAAACACTTTCAAAACACTTGAACACTAAAAAGCGAAGTGAACACTGTGAAGAGCAAACTACAAATGCGACTTCTACAGGTTTGCAGGTACCTACCTCGATTTTAACAGCGCTGTGTGCAAAAAAATGGGCGGGTCTAAAACATCCCTGAAAACCGGTTTCAGCATGAGAGATTGCCCGCTTTCACCTTGATTCCTGGAAAAGGTGTGCATATGTTGCGAACTCGTGATTGATTTTTGGCTGATAGATGACCCAAATTCATTATTGATTTTGGATGGATAGACGTTGTAAATTAACCGTCTTCAGAATGAGTGAAATAAGACTGCTCAATTCGGCTTGATTTGAGAGGGATACATGGCCCGTTTTAGGCATGATACCTAAAAAAGGGTATATTGATGCTGTAAATTAAGCCTCTGCAAAAGGACATAAATGACAGGTCATAAATCATGTTAGTTTTCAAAGGGAGAGATCGCACGCTTTCACTTTGATTCCTAGAAAAAAGGTGTATAGACGCCCGAAATTCGGCTGTTGTAAAAAAGGGCGCCACAATAATGTTGTGAACGATCGATGAGGCGGCTTAGGTTGCTGAACAGCGATTGTTGTTCTTTAAAAAATACCGCCGACCAACGCCCCTGATGTTATATGCACGTGTGCGAGCGCGAAAAAAAATATTCTTCTGTCGAATATCTGTAAATAGCGAGCGACCCGTGCAGACAAAAGCTGGTGTATCAACGAGCCGTACACCTGCAAAGGTTGACGATTTCTAGAAAAGAAAGACTGTGGCGTTTGCAGCAACAATGCTGCGAGTTCCTCCAATTTAATAATTATACAGAGATGTGTATAATATTAAAAAATACATACGATGCCTATAAAAATTATTTAGTGATCTGAGATTTTACTCGAAATAAAATTAATCACGCGCGGAAAAAATTTTAATTGTTCGGAGATTTTTTCAATCTATCGGACGTCTTAATTATTTAATTATCCAAATGATTAAAATTATGCTAATATTAAAAATAATTTATCGAGGTGGCCTCGAATTATATTTTGAAAAATACTCTTTGAATTAGTATATTAATATATCCCTCAAGGTTATAATTATGCGCATAGCTTAAAAATATTATCTATAATAATAATTATAAAATAATCACGTCCGCGGAAAAATAAGTAAATTATATATTATAATATGATGCTAAAAGATCGATAAATTGTCAGAGGGGTCTGAGGTTAGTTTCATTGTATAGAAATAAATTATTGGTTCCATCTTATTCACTCTTGAATATTTGATATGTTCATACAACAGAGCATGGGTTAGGGCCCCCTTTCTCCAGGCAGGAGTTCAGATTATGGGGCTGTACTGCCTGGGGGTTATACTTAAGTGTACTTTGGATCCCTTGGCGGGAAATTGGGTTATAATTTAATTATATACAAGTAAATATTAAAATATAGGTTACTTTACAGCTATAACACAAGAATTCGGGTTGAGGTCCTTCTCTGGGACTATAGGGTGTTCGAGATTATCGGAGCATGATATTCTAAGGGTTGGGGGTGTAACTAGATCGTGTTTGGTTTATTCCCACTACAGGGAACGGGACATGCAATCAATACTATAGGGAACGGGACAGGGGATACAGGGAAACTTTTTTTGGATAGATTATTGACCTCTGGACACTGTTTAGACGTTCGGTTTAGTAGAACTGTCCAGGAAAATTGGGGGAACCCTGGACACTCGGGGGAAACTTTGGGGAACTCGGGGTAACTTTGGACACCTGGACACAAATTGGGGTGAATTTTGAGCACCTGAACGGGGATTGAGGTGAATTTTGAGTACCTGGACGGCAAATCGGGGGAACTATCCAGGAATGTCGGAGGAAAACCTGGACACTCGGGGGATACCCGGGGGAAACTGGCCCAGCTCCGCTATTTATTAGCTACTTCTATCGAACAAAGGAGGGCGACAATGTTCTCGGAAAATTTAAAATAGAAAAAAAAAACCCAAAAAAACAAACTATTATTAAGCGCTCAAAAAAGGAGAAGTTCTTTTTCTAAATCGATAAAAAGCGCGCGGCGCGTAAAAGTTCAACGATTGCTGAAGTGCTATATTGTCGGCGGTGCCGCGAAAGCACAGTTGTAAATTGTCGAAGTGGTCGATTTCAGCGATAATAATTCTTTGTCGAACTACAAAGGACCCGAAACGATGCCCCAATGAAAAATAAATTCATAAAAACACGTGTAGCAGGAAAATTCGGGTTCGCAGTCTGTCATCGGTTTTTGTTTCATTCTGCTCTTTCAATGTTCCCTCTGTTCCATTATTAAATAGTACACGTATCGGCGCAAAATAAACGCACGATGTGTTCATTAAAATATGCAGGCTGACTGATGAGTCAAGTGTGACCCGAATTCCGACGTCGTTCTGTCGTCGAAAATCGTCTAGCCACAACATCGCTGCACGGTGAAATGAAAACGAAAATCCTTTCCCAGTAGAGATTTCTCGCAGACCAGTTTATATTTTAAAGAAAATCAAGATACGGTAGAAATTTTATTTTCCTCCAGAGAAAGCGTCAGTTGTCAACTTTGCTCACGCTCAGGGCGAAATTGCTTCTGCTACGCCACACTGCGAAGCGCGCAAGAGAAAAGCGAACAGGGAAACGATCGTGTACGTGAGGATAACCGAACTGGAAAGTTGAGTGGAAGATATGTGAACGATAGGCCGTTTTATTTTTTTTATTACCATTTTTTTTATTTCATTTCTTTTTTTGGTTAACCGATACGTCAGTGAATGTCCACTTGGAAAAGTCAATATCAAAATATTAATATCCCCCTTGCGAGTTTTTCGATGAAGCCCTATGTCAACGCCTTCTATTTCTTATTTCCAACTTTCGATAAACAACAGCGAACTCATTAGTTTTGTCTTTCATTTCCCATACTTACACTCTAATAATGAAAATGTTATCGAACTAATGGCCATGTTTGAAAATCGTTCTATTATCCGTCCAAGGTTATTTATTTGATGTTTAATATACATACTTTTTCTATTTTTCGTTTTTTTTTTTTTTTTTTTTTTTTTTTGGTCTCGCCAGTCTAGAGCATTATCCAACAATACATTGTATTACTGAAAAAAGAAAAGAGAAAAGATATACAAATAAGGAATGTTGAAAATCAAAAAATAAACGCAGATAAACGAACCACTGTAAGGCATAAGCAAACCAAGGTTCAGGAGTTCTAAATAAAAGAGGAGGAGCGTTCAGTGTTCAAAGAATATATTATACATTTATATCGCGAAGTAAATTGGAATCATCGGGATAGAAAGCATAAAAAAAAATGTTTATTTTTGCGCGTCAGGAAGAACTTTTAACAAGCAGCAACAAGAAAAAAGTGGACAAGTTAAATACTGATTTGGTCAGAAATAGCCGGAAGGAATAATTAAGCAAATAAAAACGAAAGGAAGAAGCAGAAAGGCGACTATGACCAAAGTGAAGCCGGCAAATAGAGGAGATAAAAAAACGAGAAAGGTGAAGAAAGTTGTAATACCGAGGGGTGGGATGGAAGGTTAGGTTGAACAGTAATGGACTTGAAATTGTAAAATTAGAGAAGATAGATATCATGACATAATTTGAGGTGACAATTTCTGAAAAGAATATTAATATTAGAAGAGAAAAATTTGATTAGAAATTACCTAGCCCGTATGGCAAATCGAACTAATACATCGGCTTGTTCATTACCATCGATACCGACATGACTGTCCACAACAAGCCAATTTGTATATCATGAGAGATATATAATCCGCAGGTAAAGGAACAAATAAGGAGAATTGTGAAATCTAGGGCAAGTAAGGGAAGTGGAGAAGAAATGGGCATTAAAATACTCTTAGAATCGGAGACTAACAGACATGTATTAATGATATCAATGAAAATAGTGAATCCTAAGGGATAGCCATAATTTGTGTGGTAAAGATGGAGCAGAAAGAAGGCAAAACTTGAAAGACTCGAAATAGTCGAATAGCCGGGCTGTAAAAGTAGCTCCAGTGCCTGCGGGTGTCCCAGAACCAACAGTACAGGAAGAAAATAATTAGTGGAATATAAAGTTATACTTTTGTTTAACTGCATAGCTAAGAAAGAATTTGAATGGAGAAGAAGAAAACAGTGTGTATTGGAAGGATGTAGAAAATTGGAATAACTAAGTGAGAAATATAGTAGTTTAACAAAAGAGAAAGCATAAAGAGAAAACTGTAATTAAGTTGTATAGACATAGAAGGAAAAATAGGTGTTTTTCCAGGGAAAAAAACCCAATTCTGAAATAGAGAAATTTAATGAAATCAGACGAGGAAATAGAGATTTGTCAAGAAACGATAACCAAAAAACAGCCTACGAATATATATAGGAATCATGTTAGTTTCTGGTGGAAAGTGGTCGAACAGTTCAAGGCTCCGGTATATTGAGCGAGACATAGGTTTCATATACCATCAAGTTTGATGAGAGTTGTTTTGGAAGTTCTTTTGGTTTTATTTCTATTCTTGTTCTTACATTTCTTGATCCGTCATAATATCTCACTGATTGCAAATAAAATGTTGATGGGAGGGTGGCTGTTTTATATTAAACAAAATATAAATATGTTATATAGGTGTTAGGTTATAGGTTTCAATTTATAAGGCTGAGTTCTAAAAAGAGAGATGATGTAATTAGTTCTTAAGCATATTGTAAAAATTTTAAATAAATGGTGTAATTATGTTAGCGACCAACAGACAGTATGTCTCGCCGGACCCGCATATTTTTAAAACAAGCAAAAAAGCTTAAAAGGTCAAATTATATTTAAAAGTCGAATTCCATTTAATCCACGAACATCGTAATTATGGAATGCGTAATGTTCTTAAAGCCTTCTCACGCATCTTTTGACTATTTTTCTGTTAACTTCCGACACAAAACTCTTAAACCACAATACATCTTGTTATTAATATACCAACGGGCGCTGATCGCTGTTAATTGTATCCGGGTTTTTGGTATTTGTGTTTCAATTTTATGTTGCTTTTCGTAATTTTGACGAAGATAATTCTGCACGACTTCGGTGCTCGAAAACAGAAATTATGATTTAAAAAAATTTTTATTTCAAGTCCTTACAGAAATTTTACTTAGCCGGTCGACTGTAGAAAAAACACCAAAGTAATTAAGATAACTCAGCTATAACCGAGTAACTTTAACGGATATACATAAAAGTCGGTACATAACAACAATTAAAAAAAAAAAATGTATATATAAAATTGGTACATGGTAATATAGTCTCCACGATGACGGCGATCCGTTGTTCTGCAGTACTATCTCGATTCGTTGCTTTCTCACGTTTCGTAATAGATAAATCGTACTTTGTCAATTGTTAATAAAAAGGAATCTCAAAATCATTATGACGATATTCACTGGGATATACCGAATTGGCTTAATTCTATGTCACGGGACATAGGCGTCAACTGACCAATCAAAATTCATCTACTGCTTGACCGAGCTCCGAAATCATACTGAAATTTGGACTAAATCTTCCGTCCAGCGGCGATTCCTCGAGCGCTGCCTGCGGTTTTCATTAGGTCAACCCGTGACCTATCATCATGCCTTCGCCATCATTACCCGCGGCCGATTACTGAATCACACACACACATACCCATTTATACTCGAACTTCTTATTTGATATCTTATTATATTTAATTTTTATACTATTCATTTATTTCTTTAAATATATATATATATATATATATATATATATATATATATACTATGTAATGTGCACATTACAACACATATATGTATATATATACATACGAGTATATATATTTTTTTTGTTTTTTGCTGAAATCTATTGACACTATGTACTCTGCATCAAGACGC
This sequence comes from Icerya purchasi, assembly GCA_039619475.1. Taxonomy (NCBI): domain Eukaryota; kingdom Metazoa; phylum Arthropoda; class Insecta; order Hemiptera; family Monophlebidae; genus Icerya; species Icerya purchasi. The sequence goes on along the minus strand of CM077116.1, from coordinate 118,934,208 downwards.
ACCGATTGAACGATATTTAGTTGTTCCATGCTATTCATTTTCACAAAATAACTTAATTAGGGAGAAGTACCTTAGTGGCGGACATCTAAGGTTTTCAAAAAATAAAATAAAAACTACTTCGAGAAATGTAACTTTATTTGTGGATTAATGAAGTCAACAAAGTTTAAAATCGAAATAAATAAACACAGATGAAAATTCTGCATAAGCATAGTTGCAAACCTACATCAAAGTTTAGTAAAGAAAAATATAATCACTACAAGTGGCACCTAGCATCGGACAGATTTAACTTTGACTGGAAACACCGGACATTTTCGAAACATGCTGCATCGATCGCGTATGTAGGCATCTGCACATTTCGGAATATCCGGACATGTTCCATGAGTCCACCCACTGCAGCTGGAACATTATTTTCAATTTTCGCCGCATGCTCTTCTAAGCGCACTAGGCATGTAGTTCTTCCTACGCATCAGGTATTTGAGTTATGGTTACTTTTTTTTTACCGTTATCTCCACTTTTCCTGTATTCCTAATGCCTTTAGCTTGTTCCCCCTTCTCATCTATTGCTGTTTTGAATTTAGCTCCCATTCTTTTCTTTTTCTTCTTAATTTGCTTCAACAGCAATTCTGTATAGCGATGTTAGAATTTCACTTCTTTCACATTTTCTCTTCCGAGCCGCTGATCTTTTTTTAGCAGCAGTTAGTGTAATGGAGACAATTTTTTTCGTTGCAACGTCACTTCTCAACGGTTCAATGCCGATTATCATGTAGAATACTTTTTGGATGTTACGGTGCGACAAAGCTTCTCGCAGAAATCCATTTCTTCGGATAAAACCTTATCTATCGCAGTTTGTAATCTTTGTTGGTCCCGTTTTCTTTTCTTTTTTGTCTCTTCCATTTCGATTTATCCCCCCTCATTCTTCTATCTTTTGAACCAATGTACAACAATTATTATATTAAGTTCGAATACTTACGAGAGAAAAAACAACAACTTGTTCGCTGTCCGTTGTTAAGGGACAACTTTGTGTCCGGTACTATAGGGAATCGCGGAAATTATGTGTTCCATAAAAAAAATCGTTTTTGGAAATCAACAAAACCATTTAAAGGTAACGAATAATAATGGAACACTGCCTTTATTAACAATTACCACACAAAAACTTAGTAGTAACGCTTACTTGGATATTTAATATAATGCGGTGTTTTCCCGTCAAAAACAGCGATCGACCGCTCCCGTCGTGGTCTTTGGCATTACCCGCAATGTCCCGTGACCCTGTATTGCTCGCTCCCCAGCGCCTATTTGAAACGTTTTTGAATCGAACGCGTTGTGACTTACTAAGACAGTACGAGTGTCCGATACTAGGTGCCCGTCCGCCTCTACTTCTTTTCCCGTTTTTTTCAAATATTTTTCATATCAATAATGTGCATCGAATGACATGAACCGAAAATCAAAAGTATCGTGTAGCGCAACGTCATGCTTATTATCGTCGTAAAAAAAAAAAGAAGACTATGGTAAACAATTATGCCTTTGAGTAGCATATATTTTTCTTCGTCTTACATTCCACTCGCCACGTTATTTACATTAAAGTTTATTGTTTTGGACATTGCTTCAAATTTGTATTTGTGGGAAAATCGTGTCCTGTCTGGAGTTCGCATATCTACTACTGGTTTCGGTAGTAAGGAAATCAGAGAAACGTGATTAAATGAAATTTCCGATGTAGCGGACGTTCTCTAGATAATGGCTGTAATGTAGTTGGAAGGGTGAAGTATATCTTTAAGAAATGAACTGGTTTTATTCTTTCGTTTAACCAGTCTTTTATTGTAAAGTATAAATATATTAATTAAAAAATAACAATTATTAGCGAGAAAATCGTCAAAATATTTAAGGATAAATTGCTCTTGGAGTTTTTTTTCGTTTTTTCAATTTTAGCGGTTTAAAAACCGTTATTCATAGGACGTCACTGGATGATGATAACGATGAACATAAAAGGGATTTTTAATTATAGAGCACTCGTATGAATCTAATTCGGTAAAATTGGTCGAAGGGGTACTAGATTTTCTCCGTTGTATGCATGCAGTAGGTATATATATATATATATATATATATTGCTAAATATTTCGTTTTTATATTTCTCTTTTTTTCCATAATTTCATTTTTAATACTATATTTAATTTTCTCTTATGGCGTATAATAATTAAACTAAGGCTAAGCTCCGGATGTAATTCAAAATTTTATAATATTTTACCAAATGCGGGTAAAGTAATCATAGAGGGCCGTTAATAACTTAAAAACGACAACTCTCTCCTGTGTATCTTTTTTTTTTTGTTTTTATGAGTAATTATGTAACGTAATAGCAAAAACATTTTGCCATAGTGTAAAATTTAAAAAAAAAAAAAAAAATCGGAAAATTCCCTATAACATTTTTATTCTAAGCGGAATTTAATTGAATAATGATGAATCTCTATTGCCCATACATTAGTTGTAACAGATTTGACTTTTAGAACGCGTGCAAACAGAGCAAAAATTAAAATCGTGACAAATAAAAATTTATTATCCGGTGATCTAGGGGGGTCTGTAGTCGACGCGAGTTAAATTTTCGGAGGGATATAGCAGTGTTGAATGAGTGCGGCCAATTTATTTTCGCAAACATATTTTCATTATTAAATTACCGTCCCACTTTTAAAAACTCACCGTTTTATTATACATGTCATTCTTAACCAAATTACAATAAATAATTTACATTTACTAACTGCATTATACCATCTCACGATATTTCTTCTGAACTTGAAATATAAATTTGCATCGATGGTATAAAAGGAAACAGTTTTTCGCAATTTGTTTACTATTTCCGGTTTGCATGCATCGATCAGATTCAAAGTTACAATTTAGCCACGTATCCGAAATGTGTTTTCTTACGATAGGAAAGCAGGAAATTACTGTTTTTCTAAAAAAAAATTTAATTTAAAAAATAACAAATATTTCTTTCAAATTTTAAAATTTCAAAAAATTTATACCACGGCGAGATTCGAACTATACTTGATTCAAATGTACGCAATACGCCGCGTACTTACGCTCCATCTTAATTCTCCTATATAAAAACGATGAAATTCTACCAGATCGCATAGCTTATGATTGACAATAGCGGATGACTTTTAGCCGGCTTTAGGGGAAAAATTCGGTTGAAATTTAAAACATCTTTTTTCACATGGATGTGTCTTGTTGCTGAGGTGGATGATCAGGCAAAAGAAGATATATCCTCGAGCAAAGGTATCACTGCGTGAGATTGACAGTTTATGTTTTTACCGAAAAATTTAATTTGATTTTTTGCATTTATATTTAAATTCACATCATACTGTAAACATTCATATTACGAATAAAAGTTTTTCACGTTTCTCTTGAAACGTATAAAATAGTCCGATCACTCTTTACACATCACTCAAAACAAAGTGTGCAATTTTATACAGAAGGTACGCCTTTTTTTTCTACATTTCGATGTTAGTAATTCCGGCTGAGCGGCATTCGTTCCTACTAATGGGTGTCGTCTCTAATGATTATATTGGAATTCGTTTTGATTTCATCTACAACCGACGACACGCTCGTCGAACAGGTTCACTGCCGACTAATTTAGATGGCCGCGGGGCTTCATTATGCGATCCATATTGTTCGATTATTGTATTAAATTAATTACGTTGAATTAAAAAACACCTTTTTAAGCAGTACATTGCCGCAGTGAAAAAAAAAAAATCCATCTATATTTTTGTATGTAATTTAAAAACTCCTAGAGCCGATACAATTTTTTTTAAAAAATTTGTTTTCGTTTCTTGAATATAAACATTCAACAAGACATTTATAGATTTGTATTCGTTCGAGAAATTTTTTAATTTCATTACAATAAATAAAGTCTCGTTTTATACAAATGCATTAGTCATAGCTGGAATATTCATACTTAGAAATAGAAAAACACATTACAGTATTTGCAATTAAAAATGAATTAAAGCTAGAACAAACTTTCGATAAAATCACATATATAAAAAAAAAAATATAGAGTAGAAAATAAAATAATAACAGAGAGACAATTCAAAAAATTTATCAAGGAAGAATATGAGGAGAAATTTGAATCGGTGTGGACGAATCATAGTGGAATAACGAAAAGTTTTTTCCCAACATTCAAGCAGAGATTAAACAACAATTATTATACGCCAAATTTCTTCAATGTACAATTTATATCAGGCTGTGGAAATTTCAAAATATATCTGAAAAGATTCAAGATAGCAGAAACGGAAAATTGCATTAGACGCAATGAGCAGGACAGTGTGCAGCATATACTGAATGGATGTAACATTTTAAACATGGAGATCGCGGAGGATTGCGGAGAATTGGTGCTGGAAAAAATAAATATACTCAATAATTTGGTCAAAAAAGAATTGCAATACAGAAAATGCAATATCAATTTATATTAATATTATAATATGTTAAGATAAGATTAAGGATAGTACAGTGTGGAGGGGAGGAAACCAAAAACTTAATTGGATGGTTTCCACCGCTAACCACATTAAAGCTTTATATGTAAAAAATAAATAAATAAATAAATAAAAAAAGAAAAAAAATAAAGTCTCGTTTTGTAAATCTTTATTTATTGATAATTGTTTATCTTTTTTTAACGTACGCGTGAAACCTTATTCGTGTATATTATTACATGCAACAGATATCGCGGTTAATTAGTACTACATTTTATTTCAGCCAGTGAAACAATTCGTAATTGTTGTTAAATCTGTTGAAATTTTTTATTAGTTTTTCACGGACGCCGGTAAAGTCGGAAGTTTTTGTAATTTCACAGAAATGAAGAACGGCACACGCAGCTTTGTGTGTTTCATTTATATAGACTTGTTTTCCAAAATTTACCGTACCACTCGCCAGGATAATTTATTTCGAACTGTTGGTTTGCGCGCTACTTTGATAAAACAAACTACTTTCTTTTTTTTCTTTCACTCGTATTTTCGCCCAGATGTATAGTTAGAAGAGAACCGAAAAGGGAGAAAAAGCCGATGCATTTGGATTCGCGCCAAAAAACGAAAAAAGACAAAAAATACGAAGGGAAAAGCCGAAATTGTAACGAAAGCCAAAAATATCGTTCAAAACCGCGCGTTCTCTTTGTAAAATGGGAGGTGTCTATCGGATTGTTCAGCTTACTTTTATAAAATGGTCGATTAATCATAAAACGCCTATTTAACCGTCCAGATGGATGTTTGCCATTTTGCCTACGGTTACCGTTCTTCGGTTTCGTTCTTACGGATCGGTGGTGAAAAGTTTTTCCGTTCGAATCGTCTTATTTTTTTCCACCACTCTGTTCATTCCAATGTTAACCGGTCAAATTACGGTTTCCCCGTACTTTTATCCCGATCTGAAAACGATGTACATCAATAATAGGAAGACCGTTGTAACAATTATCCTATTTACCGATTAGTGCGCATTCGGATGTTTCTCGAAATTTAACGTACATAGAGTCCTGCAACGATGTTTATAACATTCTAAATTTTCGTTTTCTATTAATTGTGTTTTAATTTTATTATAATATTTCATTTTATAAATTTTCATTCAAGACGAAACGATTTAAAAGTGGAAATCTAAAGGAATATTTAATTGCATAAATTTTAAATTTTCCGATGCGGTAATTAATCCCCGTTCTGCGACAAATGAATGTTTAACGGAGAAAATTCTAATCTCTATAATATAATATTTCTACATTTACGAAATGGAAAAAATTAGAAAGAAAACCCTTTTGAAACTGCGCTTCGTAAATGAACTTGATTACACGACGCTTAATAATTCATAAACGGGGCACATTATTAGGCTCGACTTCGATTTCAGGCAAGACGGTTTATGTCGACGTGTAATCGTAGGAATAATTTTTTACTATTTAATATAGGGTGCAGCAGAGAAACGGGTCGCATTTCAAAACGCAATAGCGCCATCTGGTATGTCAGTTAGAAAAACGAGCTTATAAAAGAGAACGAAAGAATATTTTTTCTGATGTATTTATTTATGTCGACAAATGTTACAGTCTTAAAAAGATAATATTCAAATGATTTTCGATGCAATTATGAAGTCGCAAAGAAAAAATTACCATAAACTTTAGCTAACATAGTCGTCGGAATAGCCGCGGCATGACATCAAATCTCGGCTTTCGACTCTTTCAGATCTCGAAGTTTCGTTTTATATACACTTTTGACTTTGAATACTCGCGCAGAAAAAAAAATCACAGACAGAAGAATTTGGCGAGCGAGATGCCAAACAATCTACACGTTTCTCGAAATTAAACGGCTACCAAACATTCGTCCTAAACCAGCGGCGGATCCACGGTGGAAGGGGCGGATTTCTCCCCACAAAGAACCAAATATGAAAAAATTTGTTATAACAGAAAAATTTAATTTATGCTATAAAAGATTTGTACGAATTTTAATAATTAAAATATTTAATACTATTTTCTAGTAAAACTATTATTGTTCCTTTATTATTCTATTTTAAACGCAACTGTCGTCGATCTTTTGCCTTTTATATTTATTTTTAATTTTTATTTTGCAATTTTAATTAAAAATAGTGTTCAATGACAAATATATATATATATATATGTGTGTGTGTTTAAACTTCCCCATGGGGACAAAGAATTCGGATCGGATTACTAACAAAAATAAAAAAGAAGTAAAGTCTAATAAATAAATACTATCTTTCTAACTATTTCTAAACAATCATTTTAGCTGGAATTTTATAATTTCGTTTTATTTTTCACTCCTAAATATAAGAAAAAAGTTAAATTAAAATAATTATGTATTTTTAAAACGTTTTTAAATTTTTATAATTTGATTTTCTTTATGAAAGAAGGGCTATTTTTTAAATCTATTGCCTACCGTAGACGATTTTACGTAATTCTATAATTTCCCCCAAAAAAATGTCCTTCTTATAATCCCTTCGCCCAAAGGTTTTTCTGGATCCGTCCCTGCCTAAACAAATAACCGTTTCTTTTGCTGCTGTCTTGCTGGAACATCAGATATGTGATAACCTCCCCTCCTTGACAGTTCGGGTCGCACAAACTCATTTAACAGCTGATTGAAACGTTCGCCGTTAACTGTACCGTCGAAAAAATACCGGAATAAGGACACCCCAAGCCGTAGGTCATTGGAGGAGCTTTTCGTTAACAGTAGTTCCTCGGAAATTTTTGACCCATACTGGTAAAGTTTTTGTTTTGGTGAACACAGATTTTTTACTACTAAACGCGAAACGTTTTGGGAAATCGTGAACCGTAAGAGTGTAGGGATCACTATTATTATTACGAAAAAAGACTGCTCAACGGCATATGCTGCTTGACAAACCAATCACCGTTGGTAGTTCGTTATGGTACTGAAAAGTTCTTTCCTCCTCTTTGCAACGAGATTGGTCTCGTTTTCCTAACTTACGTACAGGTGGCGCTATTACGTTTTGAAATACGATCCGTTTCTTTGCCGCATCCTCTATAACCTATTAAGTAGTTTTATGTTTTATAAATTAAAACGATTAACAGAAAACTTAACAATCCTAATTAATCCGTTTTAAGTAATCGTTTTGCGATCAATAGTTGCAGTATTAAAAAATTTTTGCTTCGATCGTTCGGAGAAATTCTGAAAATTTACCTTTGCTAAAATATTGGATAAATTTGAACGGCTTCTGTTAGACGATCATTCGCACATTTCATATGTATGTGCTGTCGAGAAGTCGCGACTGATCGTTAGCATTTCTTTGCCCGGTGCGTTTTCTCGTTTTTATTTATTACCAGTTAGATTCGTTCGGTTTACAAATTTCGGTTTTGCTCGCATATGACGATTGCTCGCTCGTTCTGTTTTGTTTGCGTTTTTAGCGGTTTATCGCGTATTTTTATTTCGATTCCCGTTTGGCTGGTCAGTGTTCTTTTTTTCTCATTCGCTGAAGGCGATTAATTTGAAACAGCCCTTTTCCAATCTACACATCGTTCCACGTTGTGTATTTATTCAACTCGCGTCAATTACGTCAAAAAAAAATGTTTATATTTTCAGAATCGAAAAACTTAAAATTTATGGAATGAGAAAACCGATGATTTTCTATTTTTCTTTAAACTTAATTCGAACTCATCCGATATAAACTCAGACCAAGCAATGATAATCGAACATGCAGTCAACGGGCGGCAGTTCCAGACTAGTCTGTTCTTAAAAAAGAAAAGAGAATTAAAACAGATTGCAATTCCCCATTTTCATATACTAAACGTTTTTCCGTTAAATATTTATTTTCCCTTTTTGGGATTATCCATCATACATGAACTTTCGACTAAAAAAAAAAAAAAAAAAAAAAAAAAAAAGGTTGGAGAGGAAAGGGATAACTAAAGTTTAATTCGGTCACATGTTTGAAATATGAAGAAACTAATAACGGAAATAATGAGCGAGAGAACAGAGAAAAAAAAAAGGCGCAGGATGCGCTTGAACGAATCGGAAGAAAATGAGAAACTCTCGAAAAATAAATAATCAGCGTCACAAACAGCTGAATTAAGTGTACATAGGGAACGATTATAGAAAAAACAAGGCAAGTCAAAATAATTATTACTTGTAATGGCTAAAATGCGGACGAAAAATGAAGACGACGACGAAACGAAGAAGGAAAGAAATCTTAAGAAGCCAAAGTTTTTGAGAAGAATAAAAGAATGACTATAGGAAAAGTATAAACGTTGAAAGTCCAAAAAATTTGACGAAAATTTTTTCGAATACGGCCAAGAGAATTAAGTAAGAAATAAAAAATAGGCGAAAGAAAGAAGCAACCGAAGTCAGAGAAAATCAGCTTTAGCTCTCGAAAAAATCCGTCGCAAAATGAACCGAATCGAAACGTATATAAATTAGAAATTAATACGCGATGAATAATACGATTACCGAAACGAATAGGAAATAGGGCGAAGATGGAGCCGTCCATTAAGGTCATTGATAAAATGAGAAACAACCGAATAAACGAAAGAGAAAACATCATTAGAAGCAATATAAATAATAGAGATCGTAAGAAAAAGAGGTTATCAACTCGGCTATAAAGATTAGACAAAAGATAGAAAGACCGATCGATGTTGAAAAACCGTAAAGACTGGAAGACTAAGTGAAACATCGACAGACGTCTTTGAACTAATACTTAAGAAGATCACATGCAAAAGGGGGGAACAGTGCTGCGCGATTTTCATGTTGCAGACTGTTGTTGTATATATGGGAACAGGAAAAATATTTTGAGGCAATGTAGAAAAGTCAACAGCGGTAAACAGTAAATATGAAAGCATATCCGTGAGAAAAAAATTGTACAGGACCAAAATGAGCTAATGGAAAGTAAACTATCGGCTATAACAAAGATTTCGCTATAAGGTAAAATAACTGTTATTTAAAAAATGGATATATACGTAAAAACGAATAATTTTAAAAAACGCGAAAGGTAATTTTATTTATTAGAGAATCGACAGCCTAAGCAGAATGTCTGAAAAGACGCTGATCGAATTCAGCAGGAACTGCTGGAAACTGGAGAGAATTTGGCAAAAGAAAAACACGAATATTTATTTACTATTTAAAAACGAGAGATCTAGCGGCTTAAGCAAACACTTACCGGTTTTAAATGGCCAAGAACAAGATGTTCTGGTAACAGTACAGTGCGTCGAAAACCAGGAAAACTATTTCCAATTTTTGAGTGTATTATGTACGTTAACGCCAGATGGTTCATATCAGTGCGACATGGATGCGATTCTCGAACCTGCGATTCAGTATCGGTATCCAGTGAAATAACGAACTTATCCACCACTAATAATAGGTAGTGTGCTTGATAAGCAAGGAATCGGTAAACCAGCAACCGTAACAACAAGAGGAAAATAAATCAAGTTACCAGAACTAATAAACGAGAATCTTCTTCAGTTGTTCCGTGTCTAGTAGCCCAATACCGTTTCGGTCTGAGAAGTGAACCGCGCTGTCCAACTATCAGCATGATGTACGTAAGTTGTTATCGACCAATCTCCAGATATGTATTTTGCCTATTTCTTATTGTACTTCGTACGGAGGTACTGGCAACATTTGATCATACGGCGCTCCCTATTGGTTCCACTTGAATGGTTTTGTAAACGCATAGAATTACTAAACTTCAAATGATACACAGTAAAATACATATGTAGCGAAAAATTTGCTTACACCGGTTTAAAAGTCACCATCTTGCCCGGCATATAAGTAAGATGGGTAATTAACGGACCGACTGATTTTTTCGACTACACTACCAGTATAGCTTACGGTACACCAGCATATTATCGAACAGTTCATTACTTTACTGAAAGTACTGCTGGCTATCATGGAATGCTGCACGCATAGGACTGTAGCCGTGATAAAACGTTTTTGCTCTTTGCGTGATATCTTTGCAGGTCAGTTGAGACTTATATCCTTGCCATCTCCGCTACCAGATTTAAGCTTGGGAAACTTCGTTTTCTTTATCGCCTGAAAAGTTGAGAGTAAGAAACTGCACTTTCGTCATTAACGGGAAAACGAAATCACGTCCACTCTCACGCTCTAACGAGCAGAGTGTTAACGCGGACGGAAAGATCTAAATTAAAAAGACCTACCCGCTACTGATAGATAAAGTTCCCCAAATATTTTGAAACGTCACGTTACCGGTTCCTAGTGATCAGGTAACAGGAATTTAGTTGCAAATTTGCAAAAACTTTTAAAAAAACAGTAACTTATGTAAACAACATGGAATTAAATTTAAATATAGTCTAATAAAATTCTTTATAAAAAAAAATAAATACCGATACTTGAAGGTTTATTATAAAAATTTAATAAGAATGAACTAGAAAGTAACGAAATAATTACTCCCGATAAGAAAATATATATATCAGAGTGATATACCCTTAAAGTGATATCGTAATTCTTATACAACATTGATACCTTAATCAGAGTCGGCATCAAATTCATATTATAATAACAATTAAAAACTGCGTTAAATGTTTCCTAGATATTGTAATATGTAATATGAATCCTATTCTGATTAAGGTATCAATGTTGTATAAGAATTACGATAATATCACACCTTAAGTTATACATATCACTCTGATATATATTTTTTATTGGTAGTAATTATTTTTTACTTTTTAGTGCATTTTTAAATTTTTATAATAAATCTTCAACTATCGGTATTTATTTTTTGTAAAAAGCATTTTATTTTACAATTTTTAGCGTTATGCTTGAATTTTTTTCACATTATTCTCCACGCTTAATACCCAAAAAAAATCGATTTCTTTATTTTGAACTGCATTTCCACGGTAAAAACATCAAAAGCTACATTTCCATAGTAATTTGGCAAATTTATAATATTTTAAGTCAATAAATCTAACTTGACGTTGAAACTAATCATGAATGGAAAGCATCCGAAAAGCTTCAACCCCGGCATTACTATTAAGGATAACTCAAAAACTACCGATCAGATCTTGATCAAATTTAAATGGGACCACATGAGAAGTACCACCATTTAAATAAAAGAAGAATCATCAAAATCGGTTCACCTAGAAGAAAGTTTTGTGGTACCACACATAAAAAAAAAACAACAAAAAAACAGTCGAATTGAATACCTCCTCCTTTTTTGAAGTCGGTTAAAAACTAAAACAATTTGGAGCCAATAGAAGATTGAGTTTCATCTTAGTATCTCGAAACTTTAATTAATCATTCGAATTAAACGCGCTGCCTAAATATAAATTATTAACGCAATTTTAAAATATTAATATGTTTAATAAATTGCATAATGAATAAATTTTCACGCAATTCTAATAAACCATATTTTGCACTTGATCGGGTTTATCAGAATTTGTTTTAGAAAATTTTTACCACTTACGGTTGATGAATGAAAATGTTTTAATCTTAATTGCACTAAACTAAAAACCGAAATAAAACTCTAAATTAATTTGCTGAAACAAGTCAAAAATAAAATAGTTCAGAGGAGAAATTATACAATAAAACAGCGAAATGTGAGAGACGTGGAAATAAAATGAAGTAGTAGATTTGGAATTTATAACTGTGTCGCAAAAAAACATAAAAAAATCAGTACGGGTTTTTGATAAAAACCGCTGTTACAATTTTTGACGATAAATTCCAAAGTTGTTACAGTTATCATGACAATATACTATGTGCGATCATCATCATCGTGCCGTATGTTACATAAAACTAGTATTCTCACACAGATTTAACTGGAATAATGTTGTTTCCAGCTGATAGTAACGCAACAACGACAGTTTAACCAGTACGGATAGAAACATATACGCTCTTTAGTGCTATTGTAACTAAATTTGTAACTGGAGGACTTTATTCCCAGCCAGTTACAGCGGAACAGTGTTGTTTTATTCATCATCTGATCGTACTATGTATGCATGGCCGTATAATGAGCTAGTTCAGTTGTGATCAATAACAGAGCAAGCAGCGTTAGAAGTACATTCAAATTGTATGAGTTAGTGATGGGCGACTTCGAAATGTTTCATTCGAATTATTCGATTGCTTGATGACATCGAATGCATTCGATTGTCCGGGGTTGCATTCGAAATGTTATTTCATTCGGAAGAATCTAGTCGATGTTTAAAGAATATTCCATTCGTTTGTGTTCGGCTTCGGGTTTTATTCGAATAATTCATTCGTATTCACAATAATCATTCGAATGAAAATCATTCGATTGCTTTTTTGACGATTGTCGATTGTAAAAACATTTCGAAATCGCACATCACTAGTATGAGTGATAAAAAATGTCATCTGTACTTCAATTCCCCCTGATTGCAGTTTGTTATTATTTCTTAGTTAATAATTTTTTCGTTCATTTGGTTCGAAAACTAGTTACGGCCAGTTCTATTACTTACAATATTATTTATATTACTTAGATTATCGATATAATGGTTATTGTTATTTTTATATTAGCTTTTAATTTTGATACTATTATATATATATATTATCAATATTATGATTAATGTTATTATTACTGTTATTACTATTATTATTAGTATTATTATTATTACCAATATTATTATTATTATTGTCATGCATATAATTTTTAGTTTTAGCTTTAGCTTACGTATTATTGTTGAAGCCAGCTACCAGTATTTTGGGACTGGGGAATGTGTGTGATTAATTTTAGATTTCATTCTAGATATTCTTTTATTTTAACTTTTATTTTTACTACTTCTTACTTGTTTCCTTGAAGTAAGTTGTAAATTTTATAATTTAAGATTGTTTGTAAATATGGGCTACTAACATGTACTATGCAGTTGTCAATTTTTGTTTTTTTACGTACCATATTTGTTAATTTTGAGATGTATTAGTTAAACCAGTACATTATAGTGGCCAACGTATAATAATTTCAACATGCATGTTTTTGGTTTAGCTTTCTTAAATCTTCATGTCAAACACAAACTGTATTCCTATTACATTCGCTACTCGCGCTAAAGGAGCGCATTTGCGGCTTCAATTATTATTTCGTATACATAATTACCGTTGTACATATTCCGAATATATGATTTGATTTGATTTGATTCTCATTTCTGTGACAGGAAGATGCCAGGAGTAACAACGTAAATACGTTACCGACTGGAATGGAACGAACTATTATTATAGAGCTGGAACAACTAGTTTTTCTAGTTACGTTCCCGGTTGCCTTACATATCACTACTACCCACGTAGAAATGTCGGCTTATAAGTTTATTAAATGAATATATTTCCAAAACTTATAACGAACCGAATAAAAGGAAAATTACAACTGACCAATGGCAAAAAAGCACCAGGCCAACATGCGTCAGGATTAATAATGGAAAGGGAAAAGACAAGTAGGTTAAAAAATATGATTCTGGCCGGGACGTGCAGCCAGGTCGGAAAACAACAGGTGGACCAACAGCGTGACTAATTAGTTCATTACAAATACGTGGAATAACCGAAGGTGGCCGTGGCTTATCGTATTCAGCCTTCGTGTCTCTCTAGCTTGCTATAAAAACCGCGTCAAAATTATTAACGTACCAAACAGTAGAGTACTCTTACAGAGCGGAAAATGTTTCTTTTTTTATTATTTACGTTACGTCAAAGGTAAATAATAAATCGTTTTCTTACAACCCCATCGTCGTTTTTAATCTCGCCATAAAACCCGACGACGCGTGACAAATGTGATGATGTACTATATTATGCGCAATGTTGAGTAATTTTTCCGCGACACCCTTCTGCTGAATGCGATGAACCGTTGTTATTAGACTAAATTAAACATTTTATTTTTCATTTGACTCGGCCCCTTCTGTACGCGCTTTCAGCAGTCTCGGAATCGTTCGCAAACGAAATAAGTGATTTCTTCGTTTTCCGAACAAAATTCGAATCCTTCTACCGATTCTCTATTATTTCCTTCGCAATGATTTTCGACAACCTAACGTGTATCAGTTTCAATATCGCATTTCAAAATTCGTTGCCTTCTGGTTCGTAAAACCTTTCTTTCGTCGCAGTTCCGAAGCTGGAAGTGTTCGGTTAATAATAATTGCGACCTAGTTTCAAGCAAAATGAACGAAACAGAAGAATACAGTATGTTGAAACATTAAGTCGGATTTACAAGTATTCTTTTTCTTTCCGGAATTTGCCTTTTTTTGAACCGTGTCGTCTTCCGATCCGTTTTTATGCATCCTGTGTATCTTTTTCGCAACCTTGTTGTTTAAAATTTCTGTTATTAGTTTTTATCGACACTTCAAAAATAAAAGGTTATATATTTTTATTTGTTTTTTATGTGTCGGACCGCATTTAATAATTATTTGTTTATTCGAAAATATAGAGCCATCAGTGATGGTAGCGTATAAGTGTGTACCAATAAATATCGGGACCATGGACGAAGTAGTCATGAAGGAATTTAAAAAGAAAAAAAAAAAAAAGAAAGGGTCCTTTCGAAGAAATTTGTAATATAACAAGCGCGATGCGCTGTTTTACCGAAAAACTGGAAGAAAAAAAAGTTAATATTTAATGTAGCCAGACAAAAATCTTAAAATCTTATCAATGTAAATCAATGCGAATAAGTAAGATTCGAATAAAGAAAACGAATATGACACTCCTATATATGTATATAAGCTCATCATTAACGGAAATATTACGTCTTTATAGTAATGTACCTTTAAATTTCGATCAGGTCGAGTGGAATAATTCTTTGTTTATTAGAAATTGCACCGATCATCAGTGGTGATTCTATACGAGTACCGATGACTATTGGTAATTACTGATATTCGCCGTAGGCTATCGTTTCCTTGTTAAACGTCTTCCACTCGCGTCTTCTGCCCTTCCTTTTTATTTATAATAGCTGGCCCTTTACTCCCTCTAGCAAAACTCCCATCCTAACTTTTATTTCGTATCGTTTCAGTTCATTTTGGCCTTACGTTATCTCATTTTAAAAAATCTCCCCTATTTTTCCTTCAGCTATATTAATGTCATCCTCCTAACGTATTTATTCTTCCCTCATTTTTTAAAAACCGCCCCCCCCCCCAAGCCGTAATTAAACGGGTATTCAACGGCTCCATCAATTTTCCCTATTTTCTTCTCATGCATTTACACGGATAGTTCGAGGAAGCTTGGTGAGCTTCCTCCATACTTTCGGATTTTATCAGAATCTTTTCGTCTTCCTTATATCTGTTCCGTATTCGTAAACGAATTATTGACTATCCTACGTTCTATTATTTTCATTTCCTCGAATCATCTTTCCTCCATATTTTTAATTATCTCTGACTCTTTGAACTTCCTTCAGGCCGTATCTTCCCCCACTTTGTTATTCTTCGTATACACTCATTCGTAATCTTTCCTCTGCTCAGAGATTCTTTTAAGTTGTTCCCTAACAGACCTTTTTTCCCTCTTCACGGGTTACAATACTTTTTCAAACCGCATACGTTTCCGTCGATTAAAAAATTACGATGGTGTGTAATTAACCTCATTTATTAGGTGGAGAATAATGAAAATATGCGCGGGAATTTTTTATTATTCCAATATGAAAACCAAATGCTTATTATTTCTATTGCATTTTTATTTTTCTCCTCGGAAATTAAATGTATTTTATACACGCTTTACGAAAACGTAAAATATTTTTTAAGATTACTCAAATGGTTACAAATCATATTTCATATGAGCGTTGAAACCAGCAGCGTATTTAGAAGTTGTTCCTTTTAGGTTAGATGTAAATATATTATTACAACTATTTTTAAAACTATTTTTCATAATGAAATATATTTTTCCCAATTATATAGTTTCTTTTCATTCAGCTGCATAATCAGCTATTTTAGTAATATGCATGAAGATGATAATTTAATAGTAATAGTATTTAACCGAAAAATGGAAAAACTTTACTTTCTCGCCGGCGGAACCGCCGCGACTGCGCTAGCGTTAAAAATAAAAGAATATTGAGATGTTTTTAGCACCTTAAAAACCTTCAAAATTTATTAGATCCCTATTAATAATGGACCCCGGCTGGGATATCGCATTGGCGGAAGCGAGTTATACTTAATCTCTTTTACATGTGTTTAATCCACGTACTAGTGCGTACAATTGCAGATAATGTTAAAGCGAAATAGATCGAATTGCTACATGATGATGTTTGCCTTAATATAGTCATTGTCATTGCAAAATAAGTTTACCGTGGGACTGAAAGACATTTATGAAAGCGAAAATTATTAATGCATTAACCCAATACAATGATGATCAAAAAAAATGAAATAATGTTCAACGAGTTAAAAAAATGCGGATGAGTGGGAGAGGGGGCAAAGCGCGCACAGAAAAAGCGTGCAAGACGATGCACAGATAACACGCGAAAAGAACGAAAACATGTATTTTATAAAAAAACAAATATAAACCAAGAACAATCAAAAATAAACATATTTGCTGGCAACAAAAGTATGTGAACACCGGAACAGCGTTTGTTTTCTGGAACAAGAACGAAGGAAAGGAACAGTCAATATTTTGTATGCAGGCCTCGTGCATTGATCACAGCCTCGAGGCATCGAGTCCACCAAGGTTCTCGTCATTTCAGATGAGATTGCGCGCCAAGAAGTCTGAAGCACTTCACGGAGTCAATTCAGTCTGGAAACTTGGCGTTTGCGGACCTGGAGTTTGAAATGAAATCAGAGGTTATCTATTGGATTCAGTTCTGATGACTGGGGAAGCGTTTTCAACTGATGCGGCACATTGTATGAGCCGTTTTCATGGCCGTGTGTTTAGGGTCTTGGTCTTGCTAAAAGTAAAACCTTCCCTCCGTGTTTAGAGATTTGACACTGGCGCATAAATTACGGCGTAACACATCAACGTATATTTCCGCATTCATATAATTGCCGATAAAGTCCAGCCGTTCCACTCCCTCAGCTGCTATGCAGCCCCAAAACTAAAACGTTGCCGCCACCATGTTTTACCGTTGGCAGCAGATTTCGTGCTTCGAGTTCTGTATTGGCTTTGCTCCAGACATAATTTTTCCCATCTGAACTAAACAAGTTGTATTTACTTTCGTCATTCCAAATCACCGCACGCCAGAACTCTGCAGGTGTCGTCACATATTCTATTGCAAAATCTAAACGTTTTTGACTCAATTCGCCTCCGAGATGAACGATTTTCTTCTCGGTATTCGACCATGAATATTCGCAGCTCGCAGTATTCTACGGATATTTTGTGGCTTGACTGCTTTTCCGCAAGCTATTTCAACATCTGCCGCTAGCGTTGAGGCGCTTTTGAAAGGGTTTTTCTAGGAATTTCGGATCACACCTCGTTGCTCCCGAATTGTTAACGTTCGCGGGACGCCCAATACGCCGGTCGTTCTCGAGTTTACACGTTATGCTGTACCTGTTTATGACTTTATGCACTGCCCCAGCGACACGTTCACTTTTTCTGCAATTTTACAGTAGATTAGGTCTGTTTCACGCAAAGCCACAATACGCGCGCGATCCACTAACGAAATTTTACGTGTTTTGGGAGCCATCATCATTCAGCTATCGTTTTTTTGCTCAGCGCAGCGCACAAAGGTCCGGTACATGACTGTAGTGCTGTCCATCATCGGATCATTGCGTACTTTCCCAATTATGCCTAACCATGACTCATTTCTTCTGTGCGTCATTGTGTTCACATATTTCCGTTGCACCACTTTTGTAGCTTTTCGCTCCGCTGTGCGTTATCGTTTCTTTTTCCGCAAATTTCTTCCTGTACGTAGTTACTTCCGTTCTCTCCATCCTACACAACTTTTTATCCTGCAGCCGCTCACATTACACGTATACAGCGTTTTTTCGTCATGTTCACATAATTTTGTTACCCACTGTATATTACGGATGCAACCGCGGAACAATAAATGTGAATTTCCCTAAAAGCTGTCGACCATAAGAAGAGAATGTAAAGATTAGTTAACGTATATCTGTTAACAATTTCTAATTGTATATCCCCGTATTTTAAAAAAATTATTCTTCACGAAACACATGTAAAATATCTGATCCGAAAAAGAAACCAAAGTTTAACTCCCTTTCGTGCTTTACCATCATTAGAAGATGTAATTTTCATTTAACCCAAATAAAATTGTATGCCTATATAAATTAAACTTTAGCGTCCATCTATTATTTTATAATTTGCAGATTACCAAACTTCTATGCATCTATTTTAATATATTAATGCGTAATTTGTCATTTTTTAACTTCTTTTCCACCTATTTATCTTTTTTCTATGTTTTAGCATTGTTATATCTCCAGCCTCATATATCAAACAATGACATTTACGACGTACACCGTACTATTTTTACATATGAAAAATTATAAGCCTTAAATTTCTCTATTTCGATTCGATATTTCACTAATATAACAGCGCTTATCGCAATTTATAAAACTCCTATTATATTGTTAATAAACTTATAAACACTTTCCGAATAAGACCTTCAGTTTTATGAGAGCATAGCCGATTAAAAATATTGATTTGGGACCTAAAAACCTTACTACGAGACCATGTTCACGATGAAAATACAAGCCTTTTCACTGATTTTCAGCTCCTAAAATGCACTGGGTGCGACATAACCTCAAAAAAAAAAAAAGGTTTTTTTCCATACTTTTTTCACTCTTTTGCCTGTAGCTCACAATCCCTGTAGAATATTTTTCGACAACCTTTTTTTTTTTTTTTTTTTTTTTTTTTTTTTCTAGTTTTGCTCCTATTCTTTTTCAACTATTTTTCTAACCTACAAAAGCTTCAAAAAATTGTATTTTTCATAAAGAAAGTGTTGCTTTTTTTCAATTTTTTCCCCTTTTTAGCCATAACGCTGTAATTTTGTGATCTTCAAAACCTGTTTTATTCGATTCCTCGTAAAAAATAACATAAAATTATGCATTGAAAACTAAATAAATCGAGGTGCGTCCTTTTGCTGTAGACAAAAAACGGTGCAAAATAATCATTTTTGGTGATTTTCCGTTTGCGAAATTGACTCAAACGCACATTCTACGCAATTACAATTACTGCCATTCGATTGCTCGTCAACAAATACATAGAAATACGACACAAAATATGTTGATTCTAAAACCGCCGTCCAGGAATGTACAATCTCGAGACATCTATTTAAACACACCTCTCTATGGATAAATTACTCTAAACGACTCTCCCTGACTATTTGTAACTAAATTAATTCGATTGCTCGGCTGAAATTATGTCAAAAATGATGTCGCAAAAAATTGCTAATTTCAGCTGAATGGTCATGTAGCAGAATCCATGGAATAACACAGTTTTCGAGTACTTCTTGTCTTATACATATAAAGTATTGTTATTTCTAACTACGACTTTTGAATTTGCAAAAAAAAAAGATTAATATTCCTACCGCGATATCTAACCAACATATAAACTTAATTTTCCTTTTTTAATGTCGAGACTCTAGATAATACATTTTTTCTCCGCCAATTACTCAGAGTTATGAATGACGTGTGATTCTCGATATGTTTTTTGTTTCTGCTAAGGGATGATAATTTGTGGAGTACATATATTATGATTATAAGTATGGATAAATGTGGAAAGTAGTATGAGAGAAAAAGAAATTTTAAATTATCCATTTTTATCCGTATATAAATATTAAAGAAATTTTACTTTTTATATGATAAATAATCAGAAGTCATTGTGTACAGTGTACTTAATCAAAATTGATTACACATGTTCCACATAAATTATCAAATTATTCTATAAATACAATATACGGTATACCTATCCGATCGAATCATTTATCATCTGTCTTGTTTCAATCACCATCGTAATCTTTGTCAGAATCACTTCTCGACTCTTCTCGTTCAGATTTATCGGAGATTTCTTTTTAACTAGCTTCATCGGCGCGATTGATTCTCTTTCACTCCCGTTTTCAGGTTCATCGTCTTTTATTCTACCTAAATTGACTGCTTCTTTTCTGAAAAGAGTCGTCAGATTTTTAGCAGGTTTAAAGGTTCTACTAAAATATCTTACACTAGCTAGATAATAAATCACAGTGCAACCATGTAGCAACAGCAACCGACAGTCCTCAAGCCGTTAAGGCACGTACATCTTTGCATTCCACCAATTCCATCTGCTTTCGAATTATAATCTATATATATGATATGTATATATATATATAGCATTTGCGTAAGTTTCACTGTTGATATGGTGTGATCTTACTGAAATAGCGATAATGTTTTGACGGTTTTTAAGATATATTCGAAGTTCGTTATTCCCTCGTCTAAGATTTCAGTTAAATATGAAATTTCCATAGTTGTACCTTTAAGTAGTTGTATTTTTCTTCTCCCAATTCCCAAATGTATCTCTTAAAAAGGAAGCGCTGCAGGTGAAGGATAACGATTGGGTTCTGACTTAACTCTGCTGACATATGAGGTCGCGATGACTTCTCGTGGCGTAAAATACTAATTAAGCGCACTATGATTTATATAAAGTAAATTTTTAAAAAGTTGGGGAATTCACATCAATTGAAAAAACATTTATCTGTATATGCGGTGACTTTAATGTCCGAAATAAGATCTGGGACAGTCGGGCTTTTCACTCGAGAAGATCTAACATTTTTGAACAATTTATTCTTAGTAATAATCTTTTTGTCGCCAATGAACGAGATGAACTTACTTTTTCTAACGCCAATGGTTTCAGCGTTATTGACTTGACTTTGATCCACGGTCGACCTAACGTAATCAGTGACTGGAAGGTAGATAATAAAGCAATTTATTCAGACCACAGTCCGATTCAGTTTAAATTATCAGTAAAAATGAATATTATTAATAGCTTAACGCATCGCATTATAAATTAAAAGAAATTTAATAAAATCGTTGTAGAACATTCGCACTTAAACTACGATTTTAAAACTGCTAATGATTCCCACCAACTGAAAATAATGTTAGAAAATTTCCGTAACACACTTCATGATATTATTAGTAGCAGCACTGAAACGATTCAATTAAATAGGAATTCGTGGTGGAATATTAATCTAGAGATTTTACGAATAATACTAAGGAAATTGCGCAAACGGGTTCAACGCTCACACAAGCGGGGAGCTAATGATCACAATGCGCGCCTGGTTATGAATTTGGTACGAAAAATTTTTAATAAAGAAATGCGAAACGCGAAAACCAAAAATTGGAAAAAATTTTGTTCCGATTCGAAACTATGGGGCCTTCCTTACAAGACTATTTTCAATAATAAACGCCAGTTACAGATTCCTTCGTATTTTTTAGACCAGAATAATCAAAAAATTTTCGATAAGGATTCAAAGATAAAGGCCCTTCTTGATCATTTTTATCAAGTAAACTCAAACACAAATGGGGACGAAACCTTCTCATACAAGTTGCAAGAATTCCAGAGATTTAACCTTAGCGGCTTTAGTTTTAACAGCGAACTATTTATTTCCAAAGCGGAAATTAAGGATATTCTTCGCCGGACTAAAAATAAAGCTCCTGGCTTAGACCAGCTGACGAATAAATGTTTGAAGATTTTGAATTTCCACTATCCTAATTTACTTCAGAGCTTATTCATCGCTCTGTTGAGGTTCGGAGTCTTCCCGGAAGCCTGGCGAGCAGGAAGGACAGTTTTTGTGCTAAAACCCGGACGTAGTCCTAGTCTTCCATCTTCGTACAGACCGATTGTCTTGTTAAGCGCTTTAGCCAAGGTGTTTGAATATGTTTTGTTGAATCATATACTGCCGGTTTTACCTCACGATGATCGGCAATTTGGATTTACTAAGTCCCGTTCCACGGCAACGCTTTTTGGCGAATTATCTAAGCAGATTGAGCGTGCGTTAAGTAAAAAGACTGCGATCGGCCTGCTGACGTTGGATATTAAAGGCGCCTTTGATAACTGTTCGTGGCCAGTCTTATTCCACAAAATTAGAGCACTCAGGCTCGATTATAGAATAATCTCAATTTTAAGACAATACTTAGATTCCAGAACTATTCAATTTATTTACGAACATCAAACATATTTTTGAAATGTTACTCGCGGATGCCCGCAAGGATCGATTTTGGGCCCGATTTTTTGTAATTTGTATATTTCAGACTTATCGTTGATGGAGTTCCGGTCGGCAGTAACCAGATATTTCTATGCAGATGATCTAGCATTCGCGGTCACTTCTAACCATCGTCCCTCCATTTGTAAATACTTCAAGATTACAATCAACAATATTTTAACCTATATGGAAAAACATCTTCTACAGTTGGACGAAAACAAGACTAATTTATTAATCATGCACAGGAAACGAAAAAGGGACTACTACAATTCGCTACATCTCTCTATACCGAACTTTAAAATGAATATCGTCGAATCACTGAAATATCTTGGTATTACATTAGACTGTCGCTACAGTTTTAATCAACATTTCAAAAATTTGTCCAGTAAAGCTACAACGGTTCTAAATAAATTGCACTCCGTGTCTGGACGCACGTATGGGATGAGCACTAAACACCGTTTAATAATTTATAATATGCTAGTTGTTCCATTATTCACGTACTGCGTATTTATGTTTGAAGAGGCTTTAAAGCGTAAAAGTATTCAGGAAGTACTAGTTAAATCCCAAAGGAAATTTCTTTTGTTTATTCTCCGCGCGCATAGAACTACTTCCGGTGATGCGTTGCGAACAATAGCAGGACAATTGCCACTGCATTCCGTATTGCAGCATAAAATTTTGTATTTTAAAGGGTTAAATAATCTCAATTTGGAGTTGGATCTAAACAATAGATTTATTGAAATGCAAAATAGCTGGAACAATAGCTCAACTGGAAGATTAACATTTAGTTTTGTCCCCGAGGTTAAAACCAATCCAATCAAAATTAATAATATTAATACGTATGTGACGCAATTTCTCACTGGACATGGTAGATTTCAAAGTTATCTGCACCGTTTCCATCTAGCAGACACCGATTTGTGTTCCTGTGGAGATGCTCCTGAAACTGTCACCCATATCGTTAATGAGTGCGCCAAATGGAAATTCTTGTTTAAAGACGTAAATTGTTTTCCATTAAACAACGATAATTTATCAAAATTCCTGCACGCGGCGAATTTTATCATGGCTTCCAAATATTCGGATCTTGAAGATTTTTCATTTAATGTATAATTTTATTTTAATTTTTATATCGGTTAATTTTTGTCTTTTTCATTTTCTTTTTATTGTTTCCAATCCATGAGGTGTTCATTCGACTGAGATACTCATGGCTATGTTTCAATTACTATGTATTTATGTTATTATTCACCAAATAAATAAATAAAAAAAAAAAAAAATCCGTATGTATATTTAATCGCTTTTCGTGTATTTCTATTGTAAGCCTTTTAATATCTCGTGAAAAATAGTCAAAAATTTCTATTTCTCGTGGATTCTTCCGCATGACTATTGCAGTCCAGTTGAAATTAACGAATTTTTGGGATATAATTTGACGTAATTCCAGCCGATCAATCGGATTAGTGCAGTTTAAAGTAATCAGGGACAGTATTTAGAGAAATTTATCATAGAAAGGTGTTAAATATCTCGGGACTGTCTGGCATACACATCCATTGTTAATCGGCTATACTTTTTGTTTTTGTTTTGATAGATTCATATCAATCTTTTTTAATAAAGTAATTTTAAAAAAAGAAAATCTACGCGGATGATATTCTTCGCTAGCTATATATTTTCAGCGAACATATCATGTAAGCGTAATATAAAATTTACAAGAAATTTAAGATCTATCGACGTATCATCAGAGATACCGGATAAACACAAAACGGAACAAAATTTTATTTCACCTCCTAATTGCATTAAAGTTTTTGTAGAACTTACTTTTTTTTTTTTTTTCTTCGATTACAGCCTCTATGGACTACGCTAAACAACTAAATTTTCATTTTACATATTTTCCTTCTTCCTTCCTTAAATACGCAATAGAATAAAAAGTTTAACTTGGAATAATTTTTTTTTTCCTATTTTACGTTAAATTGACAAATTCCACCGACTCTGCACGTAAAATATGTAAATAATAAATTAAGTTTTAAATAGAGAAATTGCTGAAATCTATTCGAACTGAATTTTAATTATGAAGAAACCCCCCCCCCCCCCGTTTTGATTCCTGTTAATTTTTATATGTTCACTGCTATCTTAGATTGACAGAGAAGAGGGGCTTAATTGTCGCTTTAACGATGCTTATAATTACAAAAATACGAGCAAAGCACGCTGTTTTCGAAATGTCCTATAGATGTTATTAAACACACGCTGAAATGCATTTTTCTAAAATTTCAGAGAAAAGACCGGTAAAATTCGGCGCCAACATTACAAAAATGAAAAGTGGTCTACCTACAGATTGTCGATTTAAATAATATTGATTATTTTTGTGTATTTAAAAGTGAGAAAAATATATACATATGTACGTAAATACGAAGCGAGTGAATCCAGTTAAAAGAATGGAAAACGCGCATAAAATATATATTACGATTATTTTTGATATTACTGGAAAGTTCTTAATTTCCGATGCTATTCAGCCGTAACAACGGATGCTATTCGCATCTCGAGACTTAAAAAATCATCGGCAGCAAATTCAAACCAGCAAAACAATGCTGATAACTGTACTACACGTTAGACTCGGAATAAATTACAAAAACGTTCGATCAGGCGAAAACATCAACTGGCTGTTCAACTTCGATCTGACGAATTCTAGAATGTTCGAACTAACCGAACTGACTGAATGAATTCAGCGATTCCTTTATTTCTTTTTCTTTATCAGTAAAATGTGTCACGATTGTGTTTATCAAAATCAGTGAAAAGAATAAATCTATTTTTCATAAACTACGATCCGAGTTTACTTCTATCCGAGTATTTCAGAAAATGGTGGAAACCGAAAAAGATGTATATGAATCGTTTGAAAAATGCGGAAATTTAGAAACCGAAATTAAAGTGAGTTGAGCAACGTAGAAATCGCAAACACCGACGACAAATAGATGAATCCATACCATTCAGGCACATGTCGTTCATTACAGAGTATTCGTTTCATGGAGTAGCGCCATCGGAAGGGCACCGTTACGAAGTAGTATAATTGATATCTGGAGAAACCGGGTATCGATGGACATTTGTTGCAATCATTGAAGACTCAAGATAAAATTCTTACTAACCGCTTCATCGAAGAATTATTGCATAGATTTTGTATGGTTCTGTACGGCTTCAAAAATCAATCTGTTTCGTTCCGGATGCGGTAGTTATAATTTAAATGTTACTTACTTAATTTCATTAATACCGCGCAATGGAAAAGCATTCACTAATGACGGGGCAATTTTTTAAATCCATCAATAATAGTACCTGTAATATATTTAATCTGCATCTATAAAGAATAAAATAGGAATTCGAAAGAAATTCGCGATATTAACGACGCGAAAAGCATCAATAACGATTTATTTCGAATTCCGCCGATAACAACCGAAATGTTGTTACGAATCCGAATGATTTAGCTGCTGTTAGTCAGCCGATTCGTCGAAACTGTCGTTAATTCATTCGACTTTTTGTTAACTCACAAAGGTTTCTTGTTCTCCGATGCAAACGAGGAATAAAACAGCAGACAACAATGCGAAAAACTCGGCAATTTATTATTTCTATTGTAAACTCGGCTGCGAGAAACCTTTTTTCACTTTTCATTCATTAGCGTTACCGCACTTGGGAATTTTAGGCGTAATTATAACTCGTTATTGATTACTAAAGAACAGAAAAACTTCTTACCTGACAGAGTCCGATATAGACTTTTCCGAACAATAGAAGGCCAACAATTTTAATTCAAATACCGAAAAAATAAATAGATTAAAAAAAAAAAAACAACAACAAACGGAAAACTGGCATAGAAAATGTTCTAAATTTTCATTAAAACGATCACGTTTGCGAGCGAATAAATAACGAAATCAACGTTGTTCCAGTGGAAAGACAGATAAATTGCGAAATTGCCGGAGTGCAGCTAGTAGGATTTCTAGAAGAATAACAAATTACTAATAAATCAGGAACTGTATAGAAACCAAAGACGAATTGAAAATAGATTCGCTCCTCTTTTGCAAAAATACTTTTTCGTGATTAAAAACCGAATCTTTTTGACCGTAATCGATACAGCATCAAATGACAATTTTTTTTCTAATTATGAAAATCTATACTCTGTACATTGAGTGTAAAAAAATAACGATTTTTTCCGTACTCCATTAATTATTCGTAATGATAAAAAAATCTTTGTGTAAAAATATTCGGATTTGAATAAAACTTAATCGGATATACGAGTAGCTGCAAACGTGCTGTATCATAAATTACGCTACTGAAATTTTATTTATTCTATAAAGTTTCAAATAGTCGGAATTTTCTTATAAAAGTGATGATAATCAAAAAACTACCATGTTGCTAAATATTTCATTTCTAGATCGCAGGCGGTATAGTTGGCTGAGACAAAATAATAAAAAAAAGTTCGTTATTGCATGCATCAGAACCGATTCGCAGTGTAAACTTGTTCTGAAGTTCAAACGGAAGTTAAGATTTTGTCAACAAAAGCCATTGCCAAAATCGATCACCTTAAATATTACGATATTTTAAAGTTTTATCATTTAGTTCAAAATTGTTATTTCAAAATGTGTAAAAGAAACGGTAACTGCTGTTTACAGAGGAAAATACAAAATGCCTAGACAGTTATACCGAATAGTTTTGCTTTGCTAGCAAAACTAATTTTTCCTCCAAACACCACAAATAAGACGTATCTATAGATACGTATATTAAATTTCGTAAATTCAACTTTTATCAAATAAATTTAATTTATAACTGTAGATTACCAGACATGTTTGGATTAAATTCGCTTTATACCTAAACACAGGATTATAAGTTTTTCTAAACAATAATTGTTTAGAAAAACTTTTTCCTCCTCGTTAACTGATTATTTATTTCGAAATCAAAAATTAATTAATTAGCGCGATTAGCGGAAAATCGTCAATACAATTATTATGTTCATTTCTTAACTCTGATAAATCAGGATAGTCAAGAAAGAATGAAACATTATCAGTTTATTAAAAACCTAGTCCGGCTGATTATACAATAGAATGAGGGCAGACTAGAAGCCATGAAAGTAACGAATCATAAGCAACTTCAGGATTTTTGACGATATATAAAAGTTATTAAAAATATAAATAATTTTAAAAATTAAGCAGCTAGTCAAATGCGAAGAGAACGATAAAGTGCTTACAGATAGTCGGGGATTGTGAAGTTAAGCTTTTCAAAAAGTACTAGGCTCGGGAGGATGACAGCGATATATTATTAAAGAAAATGGTCGTATCGGAATTGAACTAATATAGCATTCATTGCAAAAAACTAACCTACACGTGCGCGTGCATCATATACATATTCATATATATTCATATATATATATATATATATATATACATCTATATGTGTGTGCGTGTATTTATACATGCTGAATTCGTCAACTTTACCATTAAAACTTCCTGAACTCATAGATACTTGTCTTCTATAATTCTTATAGAAGAGTAAATTTCAATTTATTATTGTGAACCTTAACTTCACAATCCCGACGCACTGTCAAGGGTATGTGACTTGCTTTACTTTACTATGTCAGTTTTTACATATAATCGACAAGTAAAAATTTTAATTTGACATTATAATAACTATAAATTTGCTCTGGGTCGCCAGTCATATAGGGTTCTGTTCTTGGAACCACACTCTGAAATGTATTATATTTCCATGTACATCATACGATGGATGAGTTCACTCATTAATTAATCTACAATATGAACTAATCTCCTATGCCGACGACTTGTGTATTCAATTTCCTGTTCATAAGCATTACGATTAGAAAATTATTGGGGTTGTATACAGCTACCTAGAAAACGCTATCAATGATCTTGGTCTCTATTTCTCTATTCCCAAATGTCAATTTATTGTGTTTGGTGAGCAGAGAATAGTAGATAAGGTTAAAAGGCTTTCTCTCATTGCTATTAAATTGATTTCCCATACAAAACAATTAAAATACTTAGGTATCTTAATCAATGACAAACTTACATTTATTCCTCATGTTAAATACATACAGAAAAAGTGTGACGATATTAATTATGAACTCAAAAGGCTCCAACCGAATATTTGTGGTCTGAAATATACGGAAGAGTCATCCTACATGAGGGTCTTCCTTGAGCCTCTGTATAGATACAGCTCGGGTATTTATTTTAGTAAAAGATCGATCGCTGATGTTAAGAAACATCAGCGTAAATTATTCCTTAATATTACCTACTTATAGAGAACGTGTCCCACTTCGGCTGTCAATGTAATTTCCGACATCTTACCATTGGACTATTTTATCATTGGCAGCTCTATAATATGTGAATATAGACTCTAAAGGGATGTCTCCAAATGAATAAACATTAAATTCTTATTAGCTGATTTCAGTAGTCTAGGGTTACACCCTAGCTTAAAAATTTTCAAACATTTCATATATTCATCTCTGCTTTCAGCTTGGCAAGCCAGATGGGACACGGCTCAGACTGGCAGAAAAATTTATTTGTTTTTTCCACTGATTAGTGAATGATTTAAATTAAAACAAGTTCAGTCAAGCATGAGGTTTCATGCGCTGAGGATTCCGTATGAAAGTTAACAATAACTATAATTATTTAGTATGTAAGAAAATTTGTTTGAATAAATTTCTATTTTTATTTTACTATTTTAATTTAATATCTTAATAAATTTCAAAGATCTTTTCTAATAATAATTTAAAACAGTAAAGCAAAATACTAATTTGAATTGAAGACTTAGATTAATTTGAAGTGAAATGTAACGGTTATGAAGAAAAATTAATTAAATCCTTTTTTTATTTATTTTTTGAAATTATTGGTTTAGATTTAATAATACTAATATTAAGGTTTTATGATTTTTTAAAATGTGTAATTTTGTTAATTCCTACACCTATCTTTCTTGAATAGCCGATCGTCAAAGATATTTCATAAATATATAAACGAAAACACGCAAAAAATATTAATTAGAAATAATATTGATGCTACGTATCACTCTGCTGCGGCTGCTAGAATGTTGGTGTTCCCTGCTGGCAGGTTGGTGTATGTTGGTGATTGCATCCTGGATTCTCGGCGAATGGGAGGGAGAGACACGGTAATCGAAATTATAGTTTACGAATTTTGTAAATGTCACTAATTGGAAAACCGAATTTTGAGGCAATTTGGTTACTTTGTTATTAAACTTCTTTCGGTTGCAAGACGAACTGGTTACTTTACTAAAAAAGGTCGATATAGTTCCGCGATGTGACAAAGACTGTCGTTCTACTGAGATGATTTTTTAACAATTCGGTTTTTTCTTTCGACTATCTTAATACGTTAGACCATTATTAAATTATTATTTTTTATTTATTTACTAGCACAGTGCATTAAATTGTTTAACAAAACGAAATACTATTCGCATCTGTTTTTCATCAGGCGGACGTACCACCTAAACAATGATGCGGTGAGTCCGTTCCTTTCATTACAGTTCATAACAACACTAACACACGCCGTAATGAAAATAACCAAACCAAAACCTGCGATCCTGTTTCGTTTCTTATCCCTCGTACTAACACTACTAACGCAAATTATAACAATCCGAACCAAATTCTAAAAACCGCTGCAGTCTCGTATTCCGATAAAGCCAAAAGAAAAATAACACCGATTAACAAACCTGTTTATTTCGTGCATTCAAGAAACCCACTTAAAACAAAACCAACATTTAAAACTAAAAAACTATAAAGTTCTCGAATCAAATCCGGCGCTTGCTAGTTGTGCGCGTGGGGGAATAATATTATCCGTTCGTGCGGATATTAACTTTCAACAGATAATGTTACCATCCGACATTCAACCAGTAACAGTCGAAATTCGTACGCCAGCTTCATGATAGTCTCTAAACATAATTCCGAACCGTATTTAGAAACTTTTGAAGTTGCCAAAAAATTCAAACAGTCCCTCCCCTCTAGCGCCGTGAGTATTACAGCTAAAAATTTTGAACACGGTTAAACATATGCGCTTCGACATATATTTTCCCAAGTTTGGAACGTCAAGGTTTGAAAGTTTTGTTAAGGAATTATGGTTTCGTTCTCGACAAATAACGATCTTTCCATCAATCATGACCGGAAAAAAATATTATTTTTGAAACTTTCGAGCTTTCGGCGCTTAAGGTTCTGAATTTTAAGATGGAAACCTAGATGTTCCAAAGTAAATAAATAAACAGGGACTCACATTTTTTTAACCTTGTTCAAAATCTTGAACCAATACATAAATTACAAGCGGGGCTACACGTCATTTTTCAGAATTTTATGAACTTTTAGTAAATTTCAAACAGTTTCGTTAAGAAAACGAAATACGGGTCCGTTCCCAAAAAATAGCGCTCATTCCAATAATAATACACTTGAAAAAAAATTTTTTTTTACAAAATTTCGAGCTTTCACAACCCCAAGCCACTAATTTAAAAATAGGAAACTTAGATGTTCCAAATCAGAGAAATATACATGGATGCCCAGATTTACTACTTTCCTCAAAATTTTTAGCTATAATACTCGCGTCACAAATCAATTCTCGCGCTTTTTTGAACTTTTCAGCAAACTTTGAAAGTTTAATTAAGAAAATGAAATACGGTTTCTTTCCCGACAGATAGCGATCCTTCAAACGGTATATAACATGCGTCAGAAAAATAAAAAATTTTCTTCAAAATTTCGAACTTTCGGCGCCTTAAGGGTTCAATTTTAAAACTAAAAATCCAAATGTTATAAACTAGAAAAATATAGGGGGATCAGCACGTTTTTAGCCGCGTTCAAAATTTTCAGCTGTAATATTCATGGAGCTAGTGGAGAGACACATAATTATTTTTGTTTTTTTGAACTTTTCGGAACTTTGAAAATTTCGTTAAAAAAATGAAATACGGTTTCGTTCCCGACGAATAGCGATCTTTCTAATAATATATCGCAACCCGAAGAAAAAAATATTTTATTTCAAAATTTTGAGCTTTCGGCGCCCCAAGGGTCTAATTTTAAAACTGGAAACCTGGATGTTTCGAATTAGAGAAATATACGTAGAAGCGCATATTTTTAACCGTGTTCAAAATATTTAGCTGTAATATTTGCTTCGTGATGGGGCTAAAAAGTAATTTTTCGTGCTATTTTGAACTTTTCGGCAACTTTCAAAGTTTCGTTAAGAAAATGAAATACGTTTTCGTTCCCAACAAACAGCGATATTTGTAATAATATATCACAAACCTAAGAAAAAAAAAAAATTTTTTTCAAAATTTTGAATTTTCGGTGTCCTACAGGTCTCATTCTAAAGTTGGAGTCCGATTGTCTTAAATCAGAGAAATATACGTAGAGTCGCGTATTTTCTACCATGTTCCAAATTTATAGCTGTAATACTCGCGTTGCAAGGAGGGGGCCGCTAATTGGAGCTGACGCTTTTTTGAGCTTTATCGCAACTTTGAAAGTTTGGTTAAGAAAATGAAATTCGGTTTCGTTCCCGACTACTAGAGATCTTTCTAATGATATATCACAAGCCCAAGAAAAAAAATATTTTTTTCCAAAATTGCGAGCTTTTGGTGCCTTGAGGGTCCAATTTAAAAGCTGGAAACTCGGATGTTCCAAACTAGAGAAATATACGTGGAAGCGCATATTATTAACTGTGTTCAAAATTTTTATCGGTAATATTCGCTGCGCTAGGGGGGGGGACACGTCATTTTTCGCGCTTTTTTGAACTTTACGGCAACATTGAATTTTTTGGTAAAGAAAATGATATAAGGTTTTGTTCCTGATAAATAACGATCTTTCAAACGATATATTACATTACCGGGAAAAAAAATATTTTTTTACAAAATTTTGAGCTTTCGAAGCCCCGGAGTTTTATTTTTAAAGCTTGAGACCCGGACGTACCAAATTACAGAAATATACGTGGAAGCACATATTTTTAATCATGTTTTAAATTTTTAGCTATAATACCCGCAGCGCTAGGGGACGCGCAATTTTTCGAGCTTTTTTGAGCTTTATCGCAACTTTGAAAGTTTGGTTAAGAAAATGAAATTCGGTTTCGTTCCCGACTACTAGAGATCTTTCTAATGATATATCACAAGCCCAAGAAAAAAAATATTTTTTTCCAAAATCGCGAGCTTTCGGTGCCTTGAGGGTCCAATTTAAAAGCTGGAAACTCGGATGTTCCAAACTAGAGAAATATACGTGGAAGCGCATATTATTAACTGTGTTCAAAATTTTTATCGGTAATATTCGCTGCGCTAGGGGGGGGGACACGTCATTTTTCGCGCTTTTTTGAACTTTACGGCAACATTGAATTTTTTGGTAAAGAAAATGATATAAGGTTTTGTTCCTGATAAATAGCGATCTTTCAAACGATATATTACATTACCGGGAAAAAAAATATTTTTTTACAAAATTTTGAGCTTTCGAAGCCCCGGAGTTTTATTTTTAAAGCTTGAGACCCGGACGTACCAAATTACAGAAATATACGTGGAAGCACATATTTTTAACCATGTTTTAAATTTTTAGCTATAATACCCGCAGCGCTAGGGGACGCGCAATTTTTCGAGCTTTTTTGAGCTTTATCGCAACTTTGAAAGTTTGGTTAAGAAAATGAAATTCGGTTTCGTTCCCGACTACTAGAGATCTTTCTAATGATATATCACAAGCCCAAGAAAAAAAATATTTTTTTCCAAAATTGCGAGCTTTTGGTGCCTTGAGGGTCCAATTTAAAAGCTGGAAACTCGGATGTTCCAAACTAGAGAAATATACGTGGAAGCGCATATTATTAACCGTGTTCAAAATTTTTATCGGTAATATTCGCTGCGCTAGGGGGGGGGACACGTCATTTTTCGCGCTTTTTTGAACTTTACGGCAACATTGAATTTTTTGGTAAAGAAAATGATATAAGGTTTTGTTCCTGATAAATAGCGATCTTTCAAACGATATATTACATTACCGGGAAAAAAAATATTTTTTTACAAAATTTTGAGCTTTCGAAGCCCCGGAGTTTTATTTTTAAAGCTTGAGACCCGGACGTACCAAATTACAGAAATATACGTGGAAGCACATATTTTTAATCATGTTTTAAATTTTTAGCTATAATACCCGCAGCGCTAGGGGACGCGCAATTTTTCGAGCTTTTTTGAGCTTTATCGCAACTTTGAAAGTTTGGTTAAGAAAATGAAATTCGGTTTCGTTCCCGACTACTAGAGATCTTTCTAATGATATATCACAAGCCCAAGAAAAAAAATATTTTTTTCCAAAATTGCGAGCTTTTGGTGCCTTGAGGGTCCAATTTAAAAGCTGGAAACTCGGATGTTCCAAACTAGAGAAATATACGTGGAAGCGCATATTATTAACTGTGTTCAAAATTTTTATCGGTAATATTCGCTGCGCTAGGGGGGGGGACACGTCATTTTTCGCGCTTTTTTGAACTTTACGGCAACATTGAATTTTTTGGTAAAGAAAATGATATAAGGTTTTGTTCCTGATAAATAGCGATCTTTCAAACGATATATTACATTACCGGGAAAAAAAATATTTTTTTACAAAATTTTGAGCTTTCGAAGCCCCGGAGTTTTATTTTTAAAGCTTGAGACCCGGACGTACCAAATTACAGAAATATACGTGGAAGCACATATTTTTAATCATGTTTTAAATTTTTAGCTATAATACCCGCAGCGCTAGGGGACGCGCAATTTTTCGAGCTTTTTTGAGCTTTATCGCAACTTTGAAAGTTTGGTTAAGAAAATGAAATTCGGTTTCGTTCCCGACTACTAGAGATATTTCTAATGATATATCACAAGCCCAAGAAAAAAAATATTTTTTTCCAAAATCGCGAGCTTTCGGTGCCTTGAGGGTCCAATTTAAAAGCTGGAAACTCGGATGTTCCAAACTAGAGAAATATACGTGGAAGCGCATATTATTAACTGTGTTCAAAATTTTTATCGGTAATATTCGCTGCGCTAGGGGGGGGGACACGTCATTTTTCGCGCTTTTTTGAACTTTACGGCAACATTGAATTTTTTGGTAAAGAAAATGATATAAGGTTTTGTTCCTGATAAATAGCGATCTTTCAAACGATATATTACATTACCGGGAAAAAAAATATTTTTTTACAAAATTTTGAGCTTTCGAAGCCCCGGAGTTTTATTTTTAAAGCTTGAGACCCGGACGTACCAAATTACAGAAATATACGTGGAAGCACATATTTTTAACCATGTTTTAAATTTTTAGCTATAATACCCGCAGCGCTAGGGGACGCGCAATTTTTCGAGCTTTTTTGAGCTTTATCGCAACTTTGAAAGTTTGGTTAAGAAAATGAAATTCGGTTTCGTTCCCGACTACTAGAGATCTTTCTAATGATATATCACAAGCCCAAGAAAAAAAATATTTTTTTCCAAAATCGCGAGCTTTCGGTGCCTTGAGGGTCCAATTTAAAAGCTGGAAACTCGGATGTTCCAAACTAGAGAAATATACGTGGAAGCGCATATTATTAACCGTGTTCAAAATTTTTATCGGTATTATTCGCTGCGCCAGGGGGGGGGGGACACGTCATTTTTCGCGCTTTTTTGAACTTTACGGCAACTTTGAATTTTTTGGTAAAGAAAATGATATAAGGTTTTGTTCCTGATAAATAGCGATCTTTCAAACGATATATTACATTACCGGGAAAAAAAATATTTTTTTACAAAATTTTGAGCTTTCGAAGCCCCGGAGTTTTATTTTTAAAGCTTGAGACCCGGACGTACCAAATTACAGAAATATACGTGGAAGCACATATTTTTAACCATGTTTTAAATTTTTAGCTATAATACCCGCAGCGCTAGGGGACGCGCAATTTTTCGAGCTTTTTTGAGCTTTATCGCAACTTTGAAAGTTTGGTTAAGAAAATGAAATTCGGTTTCGTTCCCGACTACTAGAGATATTTCTAATGATATATCACAAGCCCAAGAAAAAAAATATTTTTTTCCAAAATCGCGAGCTTTCGGTGCCTTGAGGGTCCAATTTAAAAGCTGGAAACTCGGATGTTCCAAACTAGAGAAATATACGTGGAAGCGCATATTATTAACTGTGTTCAAAATTTTTATCGGTAATATTCGCTGCGCTAGGGGGGGGGACACGTCATTTTTCGCGCTTTTTTGAACTTTACGGCAACATTGAATTTTTTGGTAAAGAAAATGATATAAGGTTTTGTTCCTGATAAATAGCGATCTTTCAAACGATATATTACATTACCGGGAAAAAAAATATTTTTTTACAAAATTTTGAGCTTTCGAAGCCCCGGAGTTTTATTTTTAAAGCTTGAGACCCGGACGTACCAAATTACAGAAATATACGTGGAAGCACATATTTTTAACCATGTTTTAAATTTTTAGCTATAATACCCGCAGCGCTAGGGGACGCGCAATTTTTCGAGCTTTTTTGAGCTTTATCGCAACTTTGAAAGTTTGGTTAAGAAAATGAAATTCGGTTTCGTTCCCGACTACTAGAGATCTTTCTAATGATATATCACAAGCCCAAGAAAAAAAATATTTTTTTCCAAAATTGCGAGCTTTTGGTGCCTTGAGGGTCCAATTTAAAAGCTGGAAACTCGGATGTTCCAAACTAGAGAAATATACGTGGAAGCGCATATTATTAACCGTGTTCAAAATTTTTATCGGTAATATTCGCTGCGCTAGGGGGGGGACACGTCATTTTTCGCGCTTTTTTGAACTTTACGGCAACATTGAATTTTTTGGTAAAGAAAATGATATAAGGTTTTGTTCTTGATAAATAGCGATCTTTCAAACGATATATTACATTACCGGGGAAAAAAATATTTTTTTACAAAATTTCAAGCTTTCGTCGCCCCGAGGGTCCAGTTTTAAAGTTGGAAATCCTGATGTTTCAAACTAGAGAAATATACAGGTATGTGCGTATTTTTAGCTCCATTCAAAATTTTTAACTGCAATACTCGTGGCGCTAAGGGGGGGGGACACGTCATTTTTTGCGGTTTTTTGAACTTTTGGGCAACTTTACATAACTTTTGTAGCGTAATTTTTTTATTTTATGAAAGTACTCCTGCATTGTAGTTTATATTTTGAATTTCAGCGTTATAAGTTTATCTAGTGACGAGTTATGATTTTTTAAGTGATTTTTGAGGTCGTTTTATGTACCATATTATATATTCTTGACGGTTTTTTGGGTTTTTTGCCGCCCAGGTTAATCGGTCAACTTCAAGTTATAGATCGTTTTAAAGATAATTTTAATTGTGATTTATGTTCCGAATTTGAAGTTTACAAGTCAAGCCGTTCGTGAATTATTGATTTTTATTTGATATTTTTGTCATTTGTGTACCATCTTATAAGGATTCCGTACATTATATGTATACGGAATCCTAAAAAGTTAAATATCACTTTTTACAATTCACCGGTGATCTCCGACCACGGGAAATCTGGGTGCTATTTGTATAGGTTCCAACTTTCCGCGGGGAGGGGGAGTGTTCCATGTGTAGCACAAGTGAACCAGAGGACATTGATCATCTCATGTTTCATTGTTCTACCTTCACAGATCTCTGTTTGAAATATGATATAAAACCAAATCAGTCTCTTATTATCACTAAAGCTAATTTACATGATATTTCTCTATATATTGAGTCATGATTAGGAGTGTCGTGAGTAATCTTAAAATTTTCATTCCATTCACTCTGAATTCAAATGTGAACCCCGATCAAGGAGTGTGTTCATTACTTCTCATGTACTTCCTGGTTAGATTACATTATCTGCAGGCTGTATACGATTGTGTATGTATTTATATACAGAAATATGAGTATTTATTTATTTTATTTTTTAAATGGGTTCGATGCCAGCACTGGCCCAACTACATGAGCTTAGATCACCTACTCAGATTCTGAGGCGATCCGATTTATATCTATGTTAATTCTACTTTTGTGTAAATTTTTTTATTTTTGTTAAAGTATTATTGTTTTTTTTTTTTTTAATATTTAGCATACTCACTATTATGTATTTGTACACACTTAGAGACTAGGGAACTATGCCCTCTTTCACTCTTAAATTCAAAAATACTTGGCAAGGAACTATCCTAGTACCTTACCCCTTTATATATATATATTATAATATAAAATATACTTGTACCATCCGCTTGTTGGAATTGGAATCCAAGAAAAAAAAAAAAAATATTTGTAACTCATTGTTTTTTTGTTATTTTAACATATAATAAGTAAATAAAATCAATATAAAATAATTAGTTTATATTTATTTCTCCAGCGCGTTTTAAAATCAATGATTCATGATTACGGGATCCCGTGACCGCGAAGCATTGACTTTGAGACAAGTATTGGCCTTACACAATTTTCCATAGTACTCTTACGTTAAAATGACATGGTTATTAACAGATTAATGACTATGTCAATTTTATTCCGAGAAATATTCTTAATTTATAACCTTATTTATAGCGAAAATGTAGAGATCTTTTACATGAAAAAAACGGTAACTTCCCATTTTACCTAATTCCCATTTTGTCTAAATTTAGGATTTCACTTACTCAGGGAAATTAAAAAAACAGGTAAGCGTACGAATGATTTCGTATTGGCAACAACGCATCGTAATTGTTGAAATTCAGACTGTTAAAGTGTCTAAAAGGTAATTCTGGGTGCGGTTCCGTAGTGATTAACAGTAGGCATGTATAAAAGACCAAACGCAGCGTTTTTCGTGCTATTTGATTTCGCTGTTAGAGTTTTTTTTTTTTTTTTACTTTTCAGAAAATAATAAAAACTGTGTTTATATGAAAATCAGAAGTGAACAAATACCGTTAAAAATGTTCAATGTAAATATACGAAACGACGACTCTAATAACGAATATTTGCTGAGTTATTCCATTCGAAGTCCAGTACTGTATAAATCCCACCCGCGTTATTAATCAGTTTATAAAAGCCTCATTGATATTTAGTGTGACATGTGCATTAAAATTAGGAGTTCTATTCAGATAATTTTTTTTTTTATTTTTTTTTTATTTTTTATGGCCTGGCGGCTAAGTAGTTTACCATTTGGCCACTTCCATATCAAAATAAGTCTAAATTATTCCACTTCTCTTCTCTTCTCCTCTTCTTTTTCTCTTATTTTTTCTTTTCTTTTCTCTTCTTTTTTTTTTCTTTTTTCTCTTTTTTATATGAATAAAGAAAAACGTATTGGAAAAATGAGCAAATGAAAATCTAATTCTTCTTCTTCTTCGGGTGCCGTACACTACATAGCGCGTTGGCGATCACTATCCCATTTGTCCACGTAGTTCGCCGGTCACCGCCAGTCGAAAAATGGTCTCCGCGTCTTCAATTCCATTCCATTGACGCAGATTTCTGAGCCATGAGTGCCGCTTCCGACCAATTCCCCGTTTTCTTTCCATTCTGCCAGTTATCACTAGTTTTGGAATTACATATTTCTGTCCTCGCAAAATATGTCCCAGATAGGCAGCTTTCCTGGATTTAATGGTCTCCATGATTTCTCTTTCTACTCCGGCACGTTTCATTACTTCTACGTTCGAGACCTTTTCTATCCATGGTATACGCAGCATTCTCCGCAGTAACCATATTTCGCAGGCCTCCAGACGATTCATAGACCTGACTTTCAACGACCAAGTCTCAGCCCCGTATAGCAATACCGGCCAGATGTAGCATTTGACTATTTTCATTTTCAGATTAAATGGTACGTCTCTACATGCTAAATATGCGCGCAATTTTCCGTATGTGCTTTTTGCTCGTCCTATTCTGACACGTACTTCTTCGTCGTCGTCGCCTTTTTCGTTTATCATTGCACCCAGGTATTTGAACGATGGCACTCTCTGCACTTGTTTTCCATCTATTTTCACAGTTGCGTCTTCGTATTTTTCTCTGCTGACGACCATAAATTTGGTTTTCTTTATATTTATGGCCAAACCATACTGGACTCCGACTTCGTTTATCGCATTTATTAAACTCTGTAGGTCCTCGATGGTGCCTGCGATAATTGCCGTATCGTCCGCATATCTTAAGTTGTTAATGGGCTTCCCATTCACCTTGATTCCCTGTTCTACATTTTCCAAAGCAATACGGAACACGTTCTCTAGGTATAGATTGAACAGCATCGGTGACAATATGCACCCCTGGCGTACACCTTTTCGCACCCGGAATTCATCTGTTGTTTGATTGCCTCTGATACGGACCTCTGCCGTTTGTCCCCAATAAAGATTCTGAATTATTCTGATATCTTTATTATCAACTCCTGCTTCTCGGAGAAGGCTTATCATGATATCGTGCCGTATGGTGTCAAATGCTTTCTGATAATCTATGAAGCAAACAAACACGTCTTTTCTATAGTCATAAGCCTTTTGCAGTAATATTTTCATGGAGAACAGGGCTTCTCGTGTTCCTAGCCCTTTCCTGAACCCGAACTGTGCCTCGCCGCTCAGTTCTTCACATTTAGGGAACAAACGCTTAGGCAGGACTCTTAGGAATATTTTCAAGGCGTGACTGATTAGGCTGATCAACCTGTAATCTCCGCAACTTTTAGCACGAGTTTTCTTCGGTATTGCCACAAACGTTGACTTCAACCAATCTTTTGGTATTTTTCCAGTTCTGTATATCTTGTGGAATAAGTCCGTGAGCAGTTTTGGATCCATGAGTCTTAGCGCTTCAGCATATATTTCATCATGTCCAGGCGACTTTCCATTTTTCATTGACTGTAGTGCATTTTCCACTTCGGACTGTAAGATATCTGGACCCGTCATTTCTTCCGTGCTATCATCTTCGTTTATGGCTTCATCTCTTTCATCGCTAAACAGTGACTCAGCATATGTTCTCCAAAGATCTCGTATTTCCATTTCATTGATCACTAACTCATCTTTTTCATTGCGAAGTGTTGTTAACTTCGGTTTCCTATAATTACCGGTAATTTGTTTCAGTTTTTTATGGAAATTGAAAGAGTCATGTTTTCGGTGCAATTCCTCAGCTTCCATACACTGCTCCATTAGCCAATTATTCTTTGCCTGTCTCACTTTTCTTCGAATTTCCCGTAATCTAATGACAAGGACAATTCACCAGCCATCTATCCGGACCAACTGAGCAAGATAAATATATATATTTTCCGGACAACTATGGCCGTAAATGAATTAACATTACCCACAGCCTGTCTGCCTGGAATCATTTGGACAATAACCTGACTGTTCTGTTCAGTACCCGGGAACTTGAAATTCCAGACTCAACTGAACAGCCATAATATTTTGCTCGTTAGATTAAGATGGTACAAATTGCACCATATCTTCGTGGTCGGCGATGATCATATCTTCTGGTTGAACTCAATCAATATAGGACGCACTTGACAGAACTATTATTAAAAGAGTTGTAAGCCATCAAATACTTTTTTTACAAATTGAAACAATGCACATGTACGCTAGTTTTATCTAAATTCCTCATTAAAAAACGAACAGAAAAAATTCCTTCCACCGCCGTATTACCTTTAGGTAGTCAGTCTGAACGAATTGGACACATCCTCAATAAAACCACTGTTTAATACTAATTTATAATATAAGCCGTCACGTGATATGAATAAACAAGACAGCAGTCATTATGGTAACGACTGCTGGTGCAAGTGGAAAGGTTTTTCCCAGGTATGAAGGACACAAGTAAAGGAAAATATTGTCCGAAAATAATATGTGTCAAAAATGGAATGTCTGGGATTTCCTTAGAAAGTCCTCTCATGCCTTGACTACTACAGGATTCCATGGTTAGTTTAATCTGGACTAGGGAATTTTCATCAATTCCATTATCTCTTCCCCACTTTTCAAACGCATAAAAATACGTTATAATGACCACAGCGATATTAAACATGGAAAAATTAACCGCATTCTGTTGTGTTTACATCCATTTCTCTTCTAGCGAATACTATTACAAAAATAAATCGTCCGTTACAAACTTTCTTTTTCGCGCCAAAAATAGCTCGAAACACGTTTTAATACCTTAGTTTTTTTGTTTTTTGCTTTTTAAAATGCGAAACATATTTTTAGACGAGCAGTAACTATATAATTTCCGTGAAACACGTGTGATGCTTTACAATATTACTAATTGATGTTTTGTAAATTCGTCTAGAATTATCAATTATATCCCACTGAAAATGTTTTTCACGCTTCTGTTTTTTACCATCAAAACTTTTAATTTTCTCTTTCGATTTGCAATCGGTTTGCTACGGAAAAACTGTTAATGAAAGTTGCTATTCGTGAAAGAAAAAAAAAAAAAAATCGAATAGCGACATTATTCTCTGTTTACAAATTTTCAGCTATTTCGCAGTTGCTTAAGTGGAAATTTAATTCTCAAGTAATCCCTACGCGTCAGTCAGACTAAGCTTATGAAAGATGATGGCGTAAACATTAAAATTGTATCATCATGCATTGAAAGGAAACTGGAACAAGAAGGAAAAAATTATGTCGGAATTAAAATTTTGCAAAAAGTAAATATATGAAACAAAACCGCTTGTACCGCCGAAATATACGAGGGCCCTTCAACAAGTAAACAGACAAATCGCTATAAAATTTTTAATTATTAATAAACTTATAATTTTTTTTCACTTTTCGACGTAATCCCCCTCTACACGAATACCTTTGTCCCACCGGTCTACGAGGCTTCGTCGTTGGCGAAGAATTCTTTAGGCTGAGTACAGAACTACTTTAGAACCTGCTTCTTGACTTCTTCGTTGTTTTTGAAAACATGTCCACGCAAAGAGTTTTTGAGCGGTCCAAACAAATGGAAATCTGTCAGGGCTAAGTCAGGGATATATGGGGGATGTGGAAGGACATCCCACCCCATTTCCTCCAATATAGCTTGCGTTGACAGGGTGCTGTGGAGGGTGCAATTGTCCTGCTGAAGAATGATCCCTTTCGTGATGCGTCCTGGCCGTTTCCGCCGTATCAATGGTCGAAGTTGGGTTTTGAGCACTTCTGCATACGACTCTGCGTTGACAGTACAACTCCATCTTCCAGATAATGACAAAGAACCGCGCCTTGCATATCCTAAAACACGGTCAAAAGCATTTTATTTGCTGAGGGACGCGATTTGAATTTTTTGCTTGCAGGCGACTCCGGATGCTTCTACACCATGCTTTGTTTTTTCGTTTCAGGCTCGTAATGATGGACCCATGTCTCATCATCGGTCATTGTACGTTCTAAAAAGGTGTCACCTTCAATATCGAACTGATTTTTGAGCTCCTTGCAAATTCTTAGTCGATTTTCCTTGCGCACCGCGGATAACATTTTGGAAACCCATTTCGCGTAGGTTTTGTTGGAAATTGAGATGGTTGTGAATGATATTGTGGGCGGTACCGGCACTCACACCGTACTGGAGTGGATATTTTTTCGATTGTAATCCGTCTGTCGTCTAAAATCATCTTCTCAATGTTTTTTTATGAGGATCGGCGACGTAACTTCAACTGGGCATAAACTACGCAGTTCCGTCGCTGTACTTTTTCAGTCATTTTTGAACTGATCCACTCACGAATAAAAACTTGCGCGATTCCTACACGAACTACCGTATTGTTCAATCATTTTCCGATAAATTTCACTAGGTTTTGGAGTGCCATTAGACCATTTACTTATATACAAGGCCTAATGTAAATCCTTAATAATGAAAATAGCTGCCTGGAACAATATTATTTGCAAAACTGGTTTCATCATAGTGAAAAGCTGGACCTGAAGTTCTTAGAGCATTAGCCTGGGCACTGTATTTTTCAGCTGCGTAGTATGGAAGTTCACCCTGGGGTGGCTGATTGGCATTAAATGATACATGTTGGATTTTAACTGGTTGTCTTGAATCTACAAGGTAATCCTTCATTATACTTAGCGTGTAGCATTGTTTCTTTACATATTAGACGAGGCGTGGTGTCGAAAGGTCCAAAATTGAAACGAACTCTCGCCGTTTAATATTTGAACGGGTTAAAAATCGAAGGCTGAAGGTAAACCCTTTATGCACGACAGCATCGTACTGTCCAACAAGCCGAATACTGCACTGAAAAAAAAAAAAAATAGAAAAATATTTACAATGTGAAGTGTAATGTAATAATTAAAATTACTTTTTTTCTAAAAAAAAACAAAAGTAAAGACTGTTTTATAATTTAATCGTTATATAACCTACAAATAAAAGTTATTGAGTGGTATAATATTTTAAGTTTCCAAAACGTTTAATTTGAATGATTTTTCGACACACATATTGCAATAGACATATAGCTGAAAACAAAACAGAAATAAAATAAAATATATTAATGAAACAAAGCGTGCAAGAAATGTCCGAAATTCATAAAATAATCTGCTTTATTTTTTTGTTTAATTGTAATCACTGGTTTTTTTTATTTCCCTTAAATACACTTCACCCAGCTACCATAGCATTGGATTAGGCAGCGAAGGTTCGTTCGGGTAGAGCCTGGTTTGAATCCGCAGCTGTATATTGAACATACAAATAAATTCCTCTCGTGCTGTGCGTATGTCCGTAGTTGATGAGCCCCCCCCCCCCAAAAAGTAATTAAAAAAAAACATTTTACCACTTTGTCTTCCATTTTTTTTCTCTCTTCTAAGAACCCATCTATTATTAAATGTCAAAGTCTTACCATTTCGGCTGTTGTAAACACTTTTATTTGCGACAGATAATAGAAGAAAAACGAATGTGCTTATTTGAAACCGGTAGTGAGGTAAAACCTAACAGTTAAGGTATTTCGCTACAAAACCACAGTCACACTAGTTTGATACTTGTTTTCAAAATGCTCCTTGGTTTATTCAGTCCTAAATGACTGAATACCAGAAAGATCTCGGAAAATAAAGACAGCTGAAGAAAAAAAAACTGGCCTCCTTTCTTTCGTTAGAACCATTGGGTTTAGTATATTGCGAATCTTAACTATTCTACACTGTCCAGGTTGTGGCCGCAGTTCAATTTTTCTAATTTGAAACCTTCCGAAGAT
This sequence comes from Icerya purchasi, assembly GCA_039619475.1. Lineage (NCBI taxonomy): Eukaryota > Metazoa > Arthropoda > Insecta > Hemiptera > Monophlebidae > Icerya > Icerya purchasi. The sequence goes on along the minus strand of CM077116.1, from coordinate 118,889,722 downwards.
TTTTCATGTATTATTCAGTTATTGCTAATAGCGATTCAACTGTTATAAATCTCTGCGGTATTTTAGAAAAAAATAAATAAATAAATTTCGTTTGCTAATCAAATCGAGAGAACATTTATCTGAAAAACAAATGAAGGAAAAAAGTAGAGGTATGTAGAATTAGAAGATAGTGCGTAAACTATATACAGAAAAAAAATTTCATCTCGACGCCTCATACGTAAATATGAGTTGGTAACTGCGTAATAGTCGTCGGAAAATTAGAAAAAGAAATATTTAATTTTGTTTTTTATTAAAATCATAATTTGACGAAAACCATAATCATTGGCCAAGCTGTGCTCCGATATATAATTAATAAATATTCCTTAAAACTCTGAATTAGATTATATGCAAAGGAACTTTCTCTAATTGGTTTTTATTTGGAATTGGAAACTCAATTTTCGTAATTCAGTTGTTAATAAATAACGATTAAATTATATTATTATTAAGTGCAATCAATATTTTTAGTTCTAAAAATGAAGGGTTTATAATAAATTATTCGCAAAAACAAAAATATTAAACAGGTAATAATAAACATTGGTTTGTAGTATTCGCGCCTTTAATTTACAAAGTTTTGTATGCAGCGAATTCTAGGAATAAATTAAAAAATTATAAAAACTGACAATTTTTTTCTGTAGTGGTAAGTTTGTGCTATTTAACGGCAATGTTATTTTGAAAACGATTAAATTTTTTTTTAAATATTTTACTATATAAAATAACCTTCGTGAGTCTGCCATTTTAAATAATATCCAATATATGAGATCTTTTGTTTTTTTACGGAAGCATATTCATCGGGAATACTGAAGATTACATGTATAAAAATACCTATATATATATATATATATATATATATATATATATATATAGATATACTTATATTATTATTATTATTATTATATCTCCCCCGTTGCCGAGTATGAGTGCCGCTTTACTGTTATTGATGTTTGTGTCGAAGATGGGACACTAAGCCAATACGATGATTTGCCCGGAAGCCACATCTATGACAGACTGTCTGATGTTGGTTGCATGTGGACGCTCCATGATTAATTGACGTTGCTTTTTTCTTCTTTTTTTTTACGTGCCATTGCTAGCTCCTGTATTATATTCTCCGCAATGGATCTCCATTCGTTTCTGTTTTGTGCAATTGTTTCCAACTCAGTTTTCCTTGGGTTTATTTTCATAATTTTTAAATCGTTTGCCAGTACATCTTTATAGCGCAACTTAGGTCTACCAACTTGTCGCTTTCCGGTTTCTAATACGCCATATAGCACTTTCTTTGGTATGCGGTCATCCTTCATTCGTATTACATGTCCAACCCATCTCAGGCGCCTTAGCCGCGCTTAATGGGAACATAAGAGTAGTAGCGCAGAAAACGATCTCTTATGTCGCCTATTCAGTAAAGGCAGGCAATCCAGTGGCAAGGAAGACCAAGACGACTGGACCTGCCAGCACTGATGCAATAATGCAGGCATAGTGTAGGACGGTTAGGAAATATTCGTGATGAAAAGAAAGATAGGGAAAAGAAAGGAGAGAGGGGAAAAGAAAGAAAAGGAAGGAAAGAAGGAGGGAAAGGAGAAGAAGATGCCACTATTTCGGGGTGACACCCTAGCCTTTGGGTAAAAACCCTAATCGCAAGGCAGCGGCTTGCTACTGGGATAGCAGGTGAGACTTATTTATACAGGCGGCCCCAGCTCGCCAAGGGTTAGCAAACAGTTTTAGGAAGACAGAGTTTTGTAGACAGTTCCCAAACCTGCCTCTCCGTCACCTCGTGTCTACTGCCCTGTCACTACTGGAATCGTCTGCCTGAGACTTTTCGCCAGTAGCCGCTCTTGGTCCGCGACTGCTTATTTGACTGACGTCTTATTCACAGCTACCCTACATATCTGCAGGCCATTCCACAATCCGCCACCTGTGGACGCACCTCGTTTCGGAATGAGCTCCGGCCCGGAAGGTACAGTTTTGAGTCATTCTAGTCCGCATCGCGTATCGCCGTGCATAACGCGATTTCGGAGCCAGGCCGTTTGGCTAATCGTGCTTATTTCTTTGATCTTGCGAATCAAAAAATAATTAAGTAATTAGTCGGGATCTGTGTTTGGTTAATGTTATTTTCGTGTGATAATATACAGGTTTGTGCATATTATTGTTTTTTTTTTTTCTTGTATGAACACGTGGTGATCCACCGTGAAATCTCCCTTTCGGAGAAGTGTTGCGTCACCAATGAATCTTGTGTTTTCGTTTTATTCCGATGTTTTAAGTGATCGAGTTGCCTCAACGGATAAACCAAATAAAAAAAAAAACACACAATAAATAGTTTGCGGACTTTGAAAAACCTAAGCTCGACCGTGAGCTAGTCAGTTCGTGACACGTTGTGTCACTGGAGCCTGTAGGTTATTGTCTTTTCCGAAGAAAAAAAATCCAGTCGTCTACACGAAGGTTTTTTTTTATCATAATTTTGAAGCAGGTACCAGAAAGATTCGAAATTGTAACATTGGCTCCCGTAACAGGGACCCCAAAAAGTAACGAGTTAATAAAATTCACGCCTTGCAATAACATGATATACAGAAGTAGCAAGGTGTTCGAATTTATGGTCCTTTCTTATTTACGTAATGGATTTTTTTCATGATCATTCCTTTTTAAAACAATTTAAGAAAGCATTTCAAAACACAGTATGATATGGCGAGAACTGTTGTTAGCTTAACTTTTCTCTAATTCTTTATTTGCTGATGAACTAGTGCGGAATTCGAATCACACTTATTCATTGCAGTATTTATAAACATATTTTTAAATAATTACGGTAGTTCGGTATTTACCCCAAGTAGAATTCGCTTCGCACCCTGTTGTTCAAAATATCGAAAATTATCATACATCCCCTTACCAACTTTTGTCGTTTATTGGTTTATTTCTTCCGAAAACATAAATGAGAAAAATCTGTATTTCAGAGTAGTTTTGTGTAAGTTTTTGGCTATGTCAAAATCAATCAAAATCCTTTTCCTTGAAAAAATTTCCAACTACGCTGCTACATAAATTAAACATATTACTAACGTTACCGGGAATGCTTAGTACAATAATTATTTTAACCGATTAACATGTGAAATATTTTTGTCGTAATAAACGGAATATTCATTTGAAAGAAAAATTATGGGTCATTAGTTAATCCATGGGCGTCGATGGCGGGTGGCAGGAGGGGAAGCTGCCCCTCCCTGGAACCTTGAAACTGTTTAATCAACTGGCCATGATGAGTATTCATAGGTGCATAATCATGAACAATTTGCCAGAAAGCCACGAAAATGATGTTTTAATTAAGATTTTATTCTTGTTTAATAAAATATTAAGCCTTTACAACTTATAAATTTTATTTTTTCTATAACACATATCCTTTTTCTATCATCTTGTCCCCCCCTGGCCCATCGACTAGCGACGCCCTTGAGTTAAGCCATAATATTTCCTCTGCTAAGCGTTCCATATGTTTCTAAAAATAAACGTAATTTACGTTTGCATAATGCTCTAAAAGTAAATATGCAATTTTCATTTTTTTCCGGCTCAATATTTCTGTAAAACTTTAAATGTTTTGTTAAAAAGTCAGAAAATGGTTTCGTTCCATCCAAGTAGTAAGCTTTTCCAAATGTAATAAATGCCGAGAAAAAGATTTATTAAAGTTTCTGACGCTCCGAAAGTCTATTTTGAAGCGTTAATAATATCGGCTGTATTTTTCCTTTTAAAGTTCTTTTTTATGATGTGGTTTCACTTTTTCAACTACTAATAAAAAATTTTTGCTCCAGATAAGGGGATTAAATTAAACAGTTATCTTTATCTATTTTTTTTTTTATTTTATTTTATGAACACGTCAGCACAAGACATTCACCCGACACAAAAGATTAGAAGAATAGAAAGACATACGGCGTGACAGGTTATATCAAGAAACGATTAGAGACAGAAGAAATGAAAGCGGCTAACAAGGGAACAACAGAAGCAGATGGAAAAGCGAGAATGTAATAGAGGAAACTGTAAGGAGTAGGGAAACCAAGGATAAGCAAATTGGAATAAAAGATGGCACGTTCTGAGGAAATAAAAGAACATTCGAATAGAACGTGGTTTGCGTCACAGGTGACATTTAAGGTAGGAGGATGAACAAAAGAGATTAAACAAGATAAACGGTTATCGAAAACGTTCGCATTTTATGAAAAAATTCATGACTTTTTTGTTGCATATTTTAGATATTATGCTTCATCGAGTATCGATGGCGAGTTATGAATTTATGTTTTTTTTAGGTCAGTTGTCTTACTACATAATACATTCTTGTCGGTTTTTTTTTTTAATTTTTGAAGCGGTTTTAGATTAATAATTTAAACTGATCCAAATTATTGAAATGTATTTGATTTTATCTGACCTTACGCGACCATTAAGTTTACGAACGTTGCGTGTGTAAGAATTTTGAAAACGAGACAGTTGTAGAAAATTACAAGCAATAAATATAATGAATGAAATACAAAGAGGCGTTGTAAACTAGGCGTTAAAACTGTTTAGCAAACAAAATGAACTAGAAATTTCTAATTTAAACTTTGCAATTTCTCGTCCGTTCGTTACAGATTTAAAATTAGAGGTAAAACTTGATCAAATGGTATATACAAATAAATTTCGCAGTTTTGACATGAAAATTATCATACGCGTAAAATTGTAAAATCCTTTAGTTTTTACTTTCTTTCCAAATATCACGTTTAATTTAACAGAGTAAATAACGAACCGATACACCTTACAAAAAATGTACATATTTATAAGATGTAATTTGTCCGCTCATCCAGGTTGAGAATTATTTATTAATGGACTAAATGTATTACAAAAAACGCACACACGTTGGGGCAGATTTCGCTCGCTGATAACTTCTCAAAAGAGCAAGTTATTGCGATCGTGGTGAAAATCGGAGTAAAAAACTTTAATGTTTTCAAATATGAAGAATATTTTTTTATTTTTTTACACACACATATAATATATATTAATTACAATGTAATTCTTAGACTCCATTAGAAAAAAGTGCTCCAAAAAAATGTCCCAATTTTATGTAACGTTTGTTACATTTTATAGGATTTTTGTGATTATGTTATTATATTCATGTGGACCAATTTAGAATTACGTTGTAAATTTTGATTATTTTATACAAAGTGTAGAAGAGAAAGAGACAAAAATGAAAAGAAGAAGGGTCAAGGGGCACAGCCCCTTGCGAGGCCAAAATGGCCGAGTTATATATATATATACGTAAGTCGTTTGTCATATGTTCACGTTGAACTAAATAATATGATTTACTTTCGATTTATAACATTCGATACATATCACGATAGAATTATAACCATTAAGTTTTGACACAAATTTAATGCAAGGTTTAGTAATTTAAGAAAAGGTGAAGAAAAATAATTATTTTGTAAGGCGCAAGTATGGCAAGAAACAAAAAAAAAAAACGAGTTAACAGGTTTTAATTGCAAAAAAAAAGAAAACACATATGAAAAGGTTGTTATACGTTCAAGTGTAAGGGTGTATAATGCTTTCTTGGTGCACGCAAAATTTTGTGACAAACATGTGTAAATCGGGAAATGATCGGTGTGGTTTTACGTCTAGCCATAATTTTATCCGTACATGTTTCTTGCGGTTAAATTCTTCTTTATTCTACCTTTTCTTTTTCGATAAAAAAGACTCGAAGGCAGGTGAGATTTTCGGCGGAATACACGTAGTTTTTTATTATTCACATTTGTTGTTTTATGATTCGGTAGGAAAAAAACGAGCACTGCCTTGTAACTTCTGGTTCCTGGGAAAACAAAAAAAAGATGAAAATTCTAAATTCCTATCAATTAAGTGTTCAGAATTTTATTAGCTCGAGTAGTATATCAGCATGGCATCAAAACTAAGGGAAATGTATTATTTATATCAATTGATATTTATATACGCGTCCAGAACATGTGCTTTGTTATTATTGAAAAGCCATACAGTAGGATACGTTTGCAGCCGAACACTGAATTTTACGTTTGACTCGATTAAAAAATGTTCGACAAAACAACGCGCCCCTCGGAATCAGATAGGAAAATATTTACCAAAGGTCGACTGGAGCGCGAAACTAATCGTATTACTGGCTAGTCAGTGTAACAATTACTAAACAGAAGGGACCGTACATTGTTGCTCCTCTGATGTAGCAAAAAACCGTCCGATTCGGTTGTTGTGCGCGCGACTAAAATTGTTCGGTAGGTAGCAAGTTTTAAAGGGTAAATTGGTTTACGATTTGTTTTCTAAGTAAGAGAGAGCAATAAAGTTGGCGCAAAGTGATAGATAGGCAACGGTTATACGAATGCGATAATTACAACGTTCACTTTAATCGGTCATAAAGGACTCCTTCGGTCGTCCGTCTTTTAGTGCTTTTCATGTGGTCACATAAATTCTCCGGGGAGACTTGGGCTGCGGGAAATTTGAAAATTGTTCCGCTCGGTGCTGGAAGGTATAAAAATTCCTGCCAGCGATATCCCTCGCCAGCCTGCCTAGCCGGCAGATTACATAAATTATCCCATCAGTGGCTCCGGCTTTATTTTATTTATCGCGCCGAACGGTCGGCGATATTTTTGCGCTAGTTATTCTTTCGGACTGCGAAATGCGTAGCTGTTGGCTCTCGTTTTATATTCCGATCTCTTAGCATCGGAAGAGGCGCCCTTCTTTAAAGGAAATGGAGCAATCGTGCTGCCACCACTCCGCCGGCCGATATTTGTCGCTTAGTCACGTAAACATCAAATAGTTTTATTAGAGGGTAGAAAATCGTATAAACGGATAAATGATATCGTTATTATTCTCGCGTTCAACGTCCAAAAGCAGCCAGCGATGCGGCTCCGGCGAAATGGTGCATTCTGGAAAAATCGACATCGTTCCAAAGAAACGAGTCCGTTTTAACACTGGCCAATGGCTGACTCTGTTGTCTTTGCTGATATCGCATTCCAATTTCCCCGTTCGACCGATATTTACATAACTAAGCGACGACTTTTATATTTCTTTTCGATTGTTCTTTAAATTCCCTCTACTCGCTAGACTATGTTTCCATATAAGCGTTCTCCTCTGATAAACGGAGAAAATCTTCCTTGATCGCCCCCTCATCAGGGTCCCCATTTCTTGCGAACTTAATCTCTTCAAACCGGAAATCAATAGAGCAAGTTTTCACTTCCGATGCATAAAAGTAAGCGTACCAAAAACCATATAAAGGAAATCTGTTCATCCAGTATACATGGGGCATCGTTTTATCATATCCCCACTGCTCCCACGAAAAATTCGTTTCTTTCTGTTTTTGTTTTTTCTAACAATACTGAAATATTAATAAATATACAATACTTTTCTACCGTTATAATCACGATAATTAGTTGAGCACTAAAAATACTTTTAAACATTTACATATTATAAACGGAAATCGACACCTTCCGAAATTACTTAGTCCATAATCGTAGTCATAAATAATAAAGTTAAAACACATTAGTAATGAAGTACAAAAAACCGGATATAAAGATTCTGAGTGTGGGATCATAATATCTCGAACACGCTCATCGGAATTATTCATTACCCCTTCAAGCATTAATAATAATGGTAGATCGATATTTTCACATATAATCTATATAAATTAAGAACAATAAATAAATATAATAAATCCCGAATAAATATTAAATTTAAGGAATAGAATGAAATATAAGAATTTTACATTATAATAAGCTTATATCTGCCATTCATTCCACCTGTTTCTTCAGAACTATTTGATTAATCGCCATTAGATTTACTTTTATTTTCTTCCAAATATTTCAGATAAGTTCTTAGTGGCAATTATTTGAATTTCGGAGAATAAACAACATTTCGACTTTGAAATCTTTTCCTCTATCCGTCTGTCGTGAGTGGCAACATCTACGTTGAAGCGGAAACCTGCCTGCTTTTTAAAATTTATTTTCATGATGTTTTAAAAGCAAAATCGCGACTTGAATAAAATTTTTTTAAAAGGGGCTATGAATATTTAATAATAGATGATTTACGGAAGAAAACAAAAAAAAAAAAAAAGAAAATTGGAAATTTTTTATTGGAGGTTAACTTTTATCACGCTGTTATGAGGCAATTATTAATTTCGATAGATATGTTTAGAATTAAGTATGAATTTAATAAATAATTATACAGTCTAACAAAAACATGAAACAGATTATTTTAAGAGAATAATTCTTGCCGTCCTCTTTTTTTCTGGTACACACCCATTACGCGTGTGGAAGAAACATTCAAATTAGAGGATCTGGAAATTTAAAATTTAATACCGCCTAGCAACTTTTATTTGTAAGTTATATTGCGATTAAATTATAAAACAGTCGTCACTTATTTTCTTGAGAAAAGAAGGTTTTTTTTTGTTTTGTTTTTTTTTTTTTTTTTTTTTTTTTTTTGGGCCTGGCGAGAAACCACTTGGCCACTGATGAGAAAGAAAGTTACTTCAATTATTAGACCGCGGTTACATCGGATCAGAATTCGTACGAAAAATTGATCGTATTAAATCATGCGAATTCGAATGAAAATTTCGTACTGATGAGGTGGGGTTACATTACTTGCGGTGTTGTTGTACAAACAGTAAATTTATAGGAGACATTTTTTTTTTTTCTTCTTTTTTTTTGGAATTGTCAGTCGAAAAGGCAATAGTTGCATTACGCGTTCTTTTTTTATAATTTGTTCGACGATTTAATAAAACGAAACCATTTATCAATGTGTGTGAAATCTGATATTCTTTCTTCAACTCGACTGATTTCTTTTTCACAATCCATATTGCAGAATAAACAAAAAAAAAAAAAAACGGACACTGTAATATAAACTTCGTACGAATTCTGATGAAAAAACAAAATATATTGGTCGTACGAAACTGGTCGTACAAACTCGTAATAGTTCGTACGAAGAAAAAAATGCAAGCAATGTAACCACGCGTGTAACTCTATACATGTTTGTTCGTTTCAGACCAAGTCGTACGAATACGATCTTGTACGACCAATTTTTTTCGTACGAATTATGATCCAATGTAACCGCGGCCTTATACTACAATTTACATTGGTCACGTTCTAATGTTTTACTGTTTGTAGTTGGCGATTCATACTCAAGTTATTTCAAATTATTAGAAATTTTAGATTATTGAAAAAATTAGTATATCTCATTTATCGTATGTATCATATATATTTTTTCTGACACGATTAATGAAAATGCATAAGTTAAAAGAAAAAAATAACTTTTTTAAATTCTTTCAGCAGTAGAAAGTATTCTACAATTTAGCAATGTTTCTCTTTATCAAGGGAAAATAATACGAACAATATTTCATTATGCTCGAGAAATAGCAATTAATGAAATAGACATTAGGCAAAACAAATCTAATATGTATTCTATATTGAAGTTGTATGTAAAAAAAAAAAAAGAGTTTATTGTAGAATAGTATGTGCAATCTAATTTAGAATAGGTGAACTTTACATTTACGTAATACTAAAATCGAAACGAAGATTTCGAACTTCGAACTAGTAATATTGTATATACTTTTTACAGAGCATTCCTGCAGATGTATTTATGAATGCTTCATAATTTTTGAATCAATGCTGCTCATTTCTGAATTTTTTTACTATTTAGAATGTTTCATTGACAAAATACGGTTCGGTTACCTTCAAATAACGCTAGCATTCTACCATATACAACATTTATCGGGGAAAATTATTTATTTTTTTAGAATTTTGGGGTTGCGCGGTTCCGAGAATGCAAAAATGAAGTTGTACCGTCCGCTACGTTTTTCCTGTAAAGGCTTCTTTTATGCACGCATTGAAGTTATGTTTTGGTTTTTTCAACTGCTTTGCTCGAGCCATTATTTATATGACATGCGTCTTTTTACTATTATTTGTCCTAAAATGGGGGGCGATAAATTTGTCTTATAGGTAATTTTTCTAGTTTATAAATATGTCGGTGACTTTTGTTAGATATTTCGAATTTTATTTTTGAACGGGGTTAATCGTGAATTTTTATGCGTCTTTTTAGGCTGTTTTTATGTTCCACTATATGGGCTTGTTGGTTTTTTTCTGTTTTTGGAGCTCCCAATGCTAGATCCTCCTAAAATGACCCAATTATCCTAAAGAGCATTTTAATTATAATTTATGTGTAAAATCTGAAAAGTTCGTAAAGTCGAGCAGTTATTTCATTCAATATTTTTGTAGTTTCTAGATCATCCGATTGAGATTCAATACTAAAAACATTTTAAACAATAATAGTTACTTTTTAATTTTTCTTAATAAAATTTATGCGTTTCTAAAAGCATTTTATAGTTCACTTCGCTTTGCTACTTTATTCAGATAAATATATTTTAAATTCAAGAAGACTCGTTACAATGATATCTAATAAAGAGGGAAAAAAAAGGTTATTTTAATAATTTAATATTTTAATGCAACAATTCTGACACGAGTTTATTTGAATAACGAAATTAATTTTATTTAACCTATGTTTCTCACCAACACAAGTAATAATAGCTATAATAAAGTTTAAAAAATATCGCGCGTAATTTCTAAAGGGATGCGTATAAACACCAGTACTCGTTGACGTCGAATTGATCGCACCGAAAGTCCAATTATGCTCAGATCAAATGAGTATTGCCTATTAAACATGAAACAACGTCTAAATTTGCAGCCGTATTATGTGCACAATTTTCCATGCGGTTTCCAATCCGATTTCATTTCCATCATCGTGACGCGTGGGATCGTGTACAGTTGACCGCAATCTACAAGGCAATCTCTATCGTTATTTTTTTAATAGAATCTAAATCGGTCCGACTTCGATCACCGTATTCTATCGCAAATCGTCGTCGTCATTGATTCGCCCCCAAGGCATTACTGGCGCAGAAGCGGGTTTACGGAAATTTTTGTATTCTGCCCGCTGCTGTATAAACTTTATCGGATTATACTTTTTTTTCTTCCATTTGTTTTGTAATTTGTTATCCTATTCTAATCAACTTTTTAATTTCTAAACCTTTTTTTCTTTATACGAAATATAATTTTTATCTCATATAAAACTAAACAAATCATTTTACGAACACGGTCAGATTTTTTCTCTTTTTTATTCTTTATGTATATATATATATATATATATGTATGTATATATGTAACATTGATATAATGCAAAGAGTAAAATACTTTTTTCAAAGTAAAAAAGTCTTAACAATATAAATAACTCGATCTTTCAACTTGGCTAACATTCAGTAGTCTTCTATGATTCTTAAAATTCTAATGAAAATATAACCCTTATATAACTAAATTTCGTTTTACGAAGCCAGTGTTGAATGATCGTATACACTTAAAAACAGCAAAAATTATGATTAAAATAATCCTAAAAACGCTATTTAAACATTTTAAGTTTGTGCAAAAATGATTTTAAAAAATTATACCAAACTATCAAATTTTGAATAAATGGGTAATGAGCCGTTTATTTTATTGCCGAATTTCGCTTTAAGTTGCGTATCAGTTTCGACAGTTGGTTCTTACAATCTCCACCGTTGATGAATGACTAGTCAAAACCGAAACAAAAGCCGACCCATGTGTTAATATAAACTATTATAATGTAAGAATGCAAGACAAATAATTATTCCTTTCGTCTGCTTCATACACGCGAAATCTAGTTCCTTATAGTCAAATTACACTCATGCCTACACAGACGCAACGAAATACATACACATGATCATTTTCCACTGCAACAAAAAGATACAACGCATACTTTTGCTGCTAATAAACGAATAAAGCAATCTCTTCATTTAATAATTCAAAGCAGTTTACTTTTCTAAGGCATTAAAATATACTTATTTTCGATAAATCACGAATCCGCTAGTAGTCAGTGCAAATTAAAATGATTTTAATGTTAAAAAAAACTCGACGTCTCTCATAAACAGTAATTAAAACTCCAACAGAGTAACCGTTTACATTTCATTTTGTGGCAAAGTGAAATTAAAAAAAAAAAAAAAAAAGAAAAGAAAAAAAAAGAGTTTTCTTTCTTAAACAGATTTTGCATTTGTGATAAAAGGGCTGAATGGGCGTGTACCATCTTCAAACACGACGACAACCCACTAAACTAGCGGTTTAGCCCACTTCGAAACTTGTGGAGGCACACAGAATGCCGTCATCAGCAGTAGCTATAAAATTAGTAACAATGCGGAAGTTAATTTTTTTGTAATCGGTACAAACTGCTTTTGCTCTTTTTATTATAAACGAAGCTTTTACTAATTAATGGTTAAACGTTAAAGAATCCTGTCCGAAAATTTTACAATTTGATCACTCCAAATAAGTTGTTAAATTCTACCTCATAAATTTTCCTTCGAGTCAAATCATATGACGGATAATTTAGCCAAATAATCTAACGAAAAACAGATTAACGATTATTCCATTATACTCTCAAGTTATTTGTAATTGTCTGTTGTGATTGAAAACAAATTAGGGTATTCATTTAAACGGGGAAAAAAGTTATCTTACTCATCACCTCAAAAGGAAACCAGCTTCTTAAAAAACACAATAGATAGCAAACTCAAATAGGAATAAACTCACCTCAAACACTTGTTTCTTAGAGATCATAAGCTATCATCCGAAAAACCTGCAAGGAACTGGAGAGACAGCTTCTTACTAATAAAAAATTTCTTAATAATTTCTAGAATTAAACATGTAGGCATTTAAATATGGTAAATTGATGCAACTTTCAGCCGAACAAAATAAACTGAATATTAAATCTAGAATGAAATAAAAAAAAAAAACACGCTCGTTAGAATGGTAACTATTTTAAATTTAAAATAATGCCTCGTTTGTGTTTAAAATTTAACTCGAGCACTCAACCTGAACATGGTAAACACAAAAACAAATGAAATTAAAATAATGAAGAAAAGTAATTTAATGGTTTAATGGCATGCTAAAAAATAAAAGTACAAAAACATTTTCCAAATGAACTATTTTAACAACAATTTATTACAACACTGTTGTGAGAACACTTGTTTCAATTAATCTAGCAACAGGAAGAGTTAATCCATGCTGTTAACAATACATTTAAGTACAGCATTGTTATAATCAAATAGAAAGAAACGGGTCCTACATGTAGAATTGAAGTTTTAGTTCGTAACACGGCATATTTTGAAAATTGAAGCAACCAAGCAGTGCCCTTCATTTTGCGTATTTTTCTTTAAGAAAATTAAACAAAAATAACAACAGCCTAGTAATTACGAATAATAGTGGGAAGACGAGTAGGCAGTACTACTGAGACGTACTTGTTTATAATTGCACACCTACAGTCCCACACACATACATATATACATATATTTATATATACATGTGTAAGTAGCTAGAAAATGGAGATTTTCAATCAGCGGGTGTTGGGATCAATGCTGAAACAAACGGTCCAACGACCATCGAATTTAGTCACATAGACGCACTCGTACATGCACATAGAGAATTTTCGTTTTGAAGCAAATTCTATTGTCAATCAGCCCGTAATTTAATATACAACAACCATCTCTTTCCAGCCTACACTTTTCAATTTTCTAACTCCATTGCATTTCAGTCACCTAACGAAAGTACTTTCCCGTAACGTAAAACAAAAAACTACATACCCTTTTCGTTGATTTCGCCGTCTTTTCTTTCATTTTTGCACTCCATTCTTCGGATAATAGAATCGCCGGCATTTTTCAAATCATTTAGTATCCGTATATTGAACATACGGTCGGAGCAGACCTTCAAGTCGTTCATCGCTTTCGCCATTTTGCTTTCATCATTTTTCCCATCGTTTTGACAAAACTGATTTCTTTTTCACCTCTTCGATCTAACATTTTATGACTGAATTATAAAGTAAAAAAAAAGACAATATTATTTTTTCCTTTTTATAGAAAATCATTGACTATGTGCACGTTTTCGGATGAGATTGCTTTACCGTAAGTTTTCTAACGGCCCCGGAGACAAGTAAAAATTGCCAATCTGATAACGCTTGATATGGTACATTAAAGCTAAATCATTATCGAGGTAACCAACACTTGTGTACCATTCTGTTCACATCGGCTGATATATTAATTAGTAGTACGATGATTGGCTTTAAAGCGAAAACATACTAAAAACCAACGAATCTGCATGAAGAAAATTCATGGAGATATATAAAACATTTGCTTACGATATCCAGAAGTGATAGATGCGACGGGTAGTAAAAGAGTTTTGTAGCATATTCTGCGTACGATAAATTTGTAACGTTTTCATCGGAAAATTTTTCGCCTAGCAATACCATCTTTGAAGATCACGGATTTTGTCCAAATCGCAATTGGGCATACAGATCACGCTACACCAAATTAATTTCCAAAGAACCGTTTCAAAAGTTCAATATCTGCTGCTACAAGAGTAAAAAAAAAACGTTTTGGTTTCGAGGAATCGATAATTATAACCTTTTGGTTTCGATCGAGTTTACGTTTTAATCTCGAGACACTATCTAATATTTCATTTTGCCTGAGAATATCTCGTTTAGATTTAATGCCAAGATCGAGTTCATCCAAAACGATCTGGTCGACCTTCTGTTGGTTTTTTTTGATTTTTTTCCCCGATTGATATCATTCGTACTGAACTTTAATCGTTCGCTTAAATTCATCTATGTTCTTATGTTTTTGACACGATTTGCAAATTTTGAATTTAGTCCATACAATCATGATAAACATGCATATAATTTTCCTTAATTTAATAATTGAAATTTTTTTTATCCTTATTTTTTATAATGTACACGATAAAAATCATCAATTACGCATATAGTAAACGAACGTTACCAAAATTTATTCGTGAACATACATCATTAATTTCTCATCTTTTATTTCTATTTGTGTTTATTATTAAGTTTTCAGAGAGGAAACTGTCCCCTCTCTATACACGGATTCGCACAACACGGCTCCAGAGTGGTTAGGACGTGTTTTCTGGCAGGACCAGAATATATTAAAAACTATAACAGAAGGAAAAATAACAGGTAAAAAGACACGCGGCCGTCCTCGAATAACTTTTGGATGTTGTATTAAGGAGTCTGGAATGTCATCATATTCCGAGATAAAAAAGAGGGTGACGGACGGGCTGGCCTGGAGGCGCAATTGGTGCACGGTGCGAACCAGTAGCCTTTAAACAGTGTGCACCTTCTAAAAGAGCAGCTTTTTTCGAACTATTTATTTCAAAGTAGAATTTTCCTTCTGCTTCGAAATTTACATATGCCGCTAAGAGACATTTTGTAAATGAATTTTCTCATCGATTGTTATTGCCATTATTTGTTGTTTAGTATCTATAAATGTTGTTACTTTACACTTTTAAGAAGTTCCAGAGAAATGCGTGTCGGCTAAAAAATAGTAGCCTTTGGTGGATGTTGGCGAATAATTTTTCTGTTCGGTAGCTACCAACCGAGGCTGAAAAGCATCTCGTTTCTTAATTACAACAGACCCTTCGATGTTTCACTAATCATGCTCAAGCACGCATTATACTTTTAGCAGCTATTTGACACTTGGCCATCCTCGTCGTCGTAATTTTAACATCCGTAATATGTGCATGGGCGTCGCCAGTAGGTGGCAGGGGGCAGCTTCCCCCTGAAGCCTTGAAACTTTTTAATCAACTGGCTATGATGAGTATTCATAGGCGCGTAATCATGGAAAATTTGGAAAACTTTTAAGGAGTAGAACAATTTGCCAGAAATCCACGAAAATTATGTTTCAATTAAGGTTTTATTCTTGTTTAATAAAATATTAAGCCTTTACAGTTTATAAATTTTATTTTTCCTATAACTCATATTCTCTTTCTATCATCTTGCCCCTCGCTGTCGGCTGGAAACTCATCCCTCCTCCCTGCCTAACAGCTGGCGATACCCTTGGATATATTTAATTTTCCGTGCCAATTTTCACCGTGTTTTATAGAGACTATCTTTTTGATGAGAAGTAGCGAAGATGGTGGCGACAAAAAGAACAAAAAAAAGTGCAATTCATATTGCGGATTATTTTTATGTTATAATTCAGTCGTAAAACTTTGACATCGAAGAGGTGAAATAGGAACTATATAAAGGATAAAAGTGAATTAAGTTTTAAAGGCGATTTTATAGTCGCAAAATATTGTGATAGATACATTACTGTCCGACGTTTAGCAGCAATAGAGAAATGAATCGATGAAACGGTTGGCTCAAATGGATGCATTATACGATCCAGGTTGACTAGATGATAAAAAAAATACGGTCGATACTGTTATCGAGAAATGAAAAAGAAAAACGCTGGAAAAAAGTTGTGAAAGTGGTAAATTTCTTGAAGGTCGATTCGAGCAGTATATGTTACAATTCAGATACTGAATAATATAAAAAACATAAGCGTTTCTATCAATATAGGAGTAAAATGCCTAAACCGAAAAAAAAAAAAAAAAATGCCGAAAGCATATGTAGTTTTTTTCACACGGATATACACATATTTTGTATAAAAAAGGCAGACAAAAAGTTTGTTACAATGACGTGCTCAATTTTTTTTAAATTATCTAGAAATTTAACTGAAAATAATAAATTTTTACTTTATTTTGCATTTTTTATGAAATTAAGATAGAAAGATAAAGTTTTCCTTCTTTTTTTTTTCCTTCCATATAGTTCAAAATATTTACAAAAAGTATAGTGTAATATTCTAAATAGAAAAAAAATTTATAATTCACCAAAAACATATTCATGAATCGGATATGTTTCCCCACAAATGGCGTAGAAAATGGCGTTAATTTTTTTGTTACGTAACAGAAAGATACTTTGTTAGATGATGAAATACAATAGTGTTGGAAAATTGCAAATTGTAGGCTGAAATGCATTAAAGTGAGAGCCGATTGGCAACAGAATTCGGTTCGAAGAGAAAGTTGACTGTATGCATGTGTGAGTTTGTTCACGTGTCTAAATTTGACGTTCGGTAGACGTTCCCCTACTTCAAACTTGATCACCCTCTTCCATCCGCAACGCCCACTGGCCGAAAATCCCAATTTTCTAGCTACTTATTTGTAAACAAAATTGTAACGTCTCACTGTTATTTTTTGATTTATGGGAAAAGTATACCGTTTTTGAAATTTTTATTTGCCCGCCTGTTCATTTCTTCTTTTTATCAGAAAAACAGCCAACCGAACCTGAATTAACCTTTTGGTTACGTGATCTGAGGCGCTTTGAGGAGAGTGTTAAAAAGATTGATAAGCAACCATTATACGGTAGTCGACTGAAAAGTATATCGCCGATTTAAATAAAACGTGTCGACGCATATTGAAGCTTTTTCGCAATTTTTACAGACAATTAAATGTAGAGGCGGAATACTATCAAATGACGCCTCATAAAATCGAGGTTAATAATGAAATAAAATTGTAGCATAAAAAAAAAAAAGAAATCAATTCAAAATAGATTTAATAAAGCATTGCGAGCTGGGGTTAGTAAATGCTGGTCGCAAACTAAGATATTCTTATTTAGCTGAAGCTAAATCTCGGAATTGTGAAATATTGTAAATTTGAATCAGAACGAAAAAAATTTAACGGTTGAAACTATTGTTAATGTTACGCTACAAACTATAATTTTTTTTCAATTAGCAGCCAGCAACACTACTCGAACATCTCGTCGGTTAAAAATAGGGTACAAATACCGGTTGAAACATCATTTTTCAATGGAAGAAAGATCTATAGCAACATCGAACGAAATAAAGCAAACTTCGGAAATTTACTAATTATGAAAAAGAAGAAAAAAATGGAAAAATAAAATAAACAAAATATATTTTTTTAAATTAAACACTTTCATTCAAAAATTCACCCGAAATAAGAGAATATATTTACTCATTAAAGTTACGCAAAAATGAATTCAAAATTAAAGAATAATTTTTTCCTTACAACCATTCTAACGGGTGTATAGAATTTTACTTTTGCTAAAATATAATATTTCAATAGAGTTGCAAAAAAAAAAATTTCCAATTACAATAAAACGCGTGGTTCGAATAAAAGTGTGAGGTCATTTATTTCATATCAAAATGCCGAGTTTTTCATTGGTACATTTATTAATTTTAAAATATTGTTTGTATATACACTTAAACGAATTTTTTTGTTATGAGGAAACGTTATTTTTTACTTTTGAGTTCATTTTGACAAAATTACAATACATTAATGCATTTTATTATTTCAAATGCATTTACTTAATGCAAAATGTTATTTATTTTATTTTCTACTATTTAATGACGGTTTACAATTATTATCGCCACAAATGAAATTATTACATTGTTGAGTTTTTGAACATTTTATAAATGCTTACATTAATGTAGGCTATCAATATTTCAAACACAAAAATTATGAATTGCACTGTTTAAAGGCTACTGTTTTTGTGTGTGCATAGACGTGTGTATGATTGTGAAATTTTTCGAAACGGGTTCGGAATCGGAGTAGCGAGTTTAGATCGTTTTCAGTGATCTCTGGGATTTACCCTTTCTTTGCTTTTGGAAATAATGAAATTCAACTTTCTCCATACCTTTGAACATTTTATAAATGCTTACATTAATGTAGGCTATCAATATTTCAAACACACAATATATGAATTTCGGATAATTGGCTTCACATTACATTTCCATTAATGCATCATTACTGTATGGTTTCTTCCCCGTTGGTTTCTTACAATCGATCAATAGCCATCCAGTGATCGTACTCAACTGATCACTTTCTGATCGCTCAAATTCACTTTTACGTTAACTACTTTTACAATTTACTTACGTTACAACAACTTATCACGTTTGTCCGTCGTTTTATTTTCCTTTGGTTTTTCTTTTCAATTTCACAATATTCACGATACCTTTTTTTGTCTTACTTTTTCCAGCCGCCTCTTATATTAGGTAGCCGTTGGATATCTCATGAAGTTACTCTAAACGTTGGATACTCGTGTAAAAGCGAGTGAGTAGTAATCATGAAAGAAGTAATCACGAAAATTGCGATATTAGTATGATCATTATCAGTGTGTCAGCATTGAGGCTGGTTCGCACCGTGCAGCAATCGCGCCTCCAGGCCAGCCCGTCCATCGCCCTCTTTTTTATCTCGGAATATGATGACATTCCAGACTCCTTAATACAACATCCAAAAGTTATTCGAGGACGGCCGCGTGTCCTTTTACCTGTTATTTTTCCTTCTGTTATAGTTTTTAATATATTCTGGTCTTGCCAGAAAACATGTCCTAACCACTCTGGAGCCGTATTGTGCGAATCCGTCGATAAATACTTCATCCCTCCCCAATTCTTCGCAGTACCGTCTTATTGCCTACTTTGCCCGTCCATCGGATTAATTCTATTGTCGAAAGATAATAAAAGAACCGGTCTGTTTATAAACATTTTTCGGTGGATAAAATTAATTAACGGTTTTAATACCAGCTCACTAAATTATTCTCCCGTTTAATGAAGTCAAACTGAAAATTCATAAGCTATAAATATTATTTCATTATTATGGTCTTCGTCACTAAATGCTTCACCCGTGACAGGAAAATTATATCACGTAAATTACTTCCGGTTAACAAAAATTCTTTCCAGCTATTTCTGACTTGCCGATTCTATACGCATATATAGTATATACATCGTAATGCTGTAAGTTTATAGCGTATTATATAGGACTAAAATTTTGATACCATTCTATTAGGTTTAAAATATAGTAGGTAAAGATTTAAATTGTTTTTTCGAAGCACTATATTATCATCGGAAACCCATCGTTATGCTAAATTACAAAGCGGTAGGCGGGTAAAATATCGATGCCGATATTTAAAAAAATATGACGCAACGCGACCGAATAGTCAAGTTGAATAAAAGCACTTAATAAAAACACTATTTATAACGTAATTTTATATAAATAAAATAACTAACGTAAGTTTTATATTACTCAAAAATATTCAAACGTATTTCTTAGACGGAAAAATTGTTCATCCGTTATTTTCTGGAATATGTAATTTAAATTCGCTTTTTCAAAATCCATGATTCGCTGATTCTGTATGAATTAATTATTAGTCTTTTTTGCATTTCGAAACGATAGCAAATTGAAACTTTCCTATTAAAAATTAATCGATCAAGCCAGCGAATAATAAATTATTTTTCGCAGTACATTTACATTATAAACTCATTATCGATACCATTTTATCGCACGCAATTATGCTAACAATTTTCCCAGCTATCAGACCGTAATTTCAATACGGTAACAACAACATCGAATGGGGTTTTCGATGAGAATATATCGATATATGTATTCTAAAGAATGTTTATACGGGGCTCTTGTACTAATAGTTTGCCCGCTACTTTGCCTACAATTCTGGAACAGAACAGCATCTATCCTCAGCGGGGAGGTCTTTTCTTTGATTTAAAACAGGAGATAAAGATAGTGTATAAAAATCGCGTGTTCACAAATGACAAAACTTGCGTTGACAGGTCGTCGGCGAGTTGAAATCGATTATTAATGCCGGAATGAAATCGTGATCAATCTGAACATAACTACCAATAGAGAAAACAAAGTCGTCACCATTAACTAGGTATAAGAATAAAATCATTGTTCGAAGTCGTCAGAATCGAGGCTGTATCGAGATTAAAATAATGAATCACGATTTCGCGCTCTTATTAGAATAATCGAAGACATATTATCATTATTATTGAATTTTTACGCAAAATTTATACGAATGTACGTAATAAAATCCATTTTGTAAAAATAATACGTATGCATATATATACATTATACATATATATATATATATATATACATGTCTGTGTGTGTGTGTGTGTGTGTAAATCAATTCTTGGTACTTCGTTATCAAGATGTGGACCGCCAGATTATAGTATTCTGCTTGTAGAGTAGTTGGTTTTAATTGGCTATGTCATATTTAAACGTTACATATAATCGGTACAAAAACGTTACGCGGTTTTTCATATTATTCTCGACCTATAATGAATGTAAAATTTTTTAAACAGCATGCACTGAAATACCCATATATCGTGTAGAAATACTAATTTATGAGAATTTTTGTTTTAACGAAATTAAAAATCTCGTCACTAGAGTTATAAATTAGTAATTTAAAAGTAATCATACTCTCCCATATTTCAAAAAAACTTATTTAAAATTACGTCATTAGTGAAGGGGAAAAAAAACGTTATACGATGACTGACAAAACTTGATTAGAAGCGAAGTACGATAAAATCAACCACTTTTTTGATGCTTTTCGGTTAGATATTTTATTGTATTTCTTTTGGACCACCTTGCGATTTTTTCCCATTTAGTGCTCCTTACGTACATAGCTATCCCAAAATGTACTTTACGTGTTACTATTGCATCGAATCAAAAACTAAAACGATAAAGGTCAATATAAAATAAACTCATTGCAAGCGAAGTAGCCTAGAATAATATTTTAATTCTTTACTCTTCCTCATTTATACGGTTTGCAACAGTTGATCCAATATTTAAAACGCTATCTGATCTTAAAAAAGTGGAAGATTTAACGAATTTTTTTTTTTTTTGTAATTCTGTTGCACATGATAAAGGTTTTTCGATTAAAACTTTAAAAATATTTCTTCGGACGGTAACAAAATATGCGATTCAATCGCGAGAAACTCTAAATATCACCGTTAATGGAAAAATTAATTCAATTCGTAAAATAAGTTCAATATCGAAAAGATTACAACAATCAACGTAAAAATAAATTGACGAAAGCAGACGAATAAACTTTCTAGAACATTGGTTTTCTCTATTAATTAAAATTAAATCAAGTAAAATTTACGAAAGAACGCCATATGTACAAGTCTATCTATAAAACCCATCTATATAAAACCAAAAGAACTAAATTTGTACAAAATCAACTGATCAACAACACCCGTAAAAATGTTGCATATAATTCCACCTAATAAAGCAATTTAAAATTACGGAGAAATTAAAAACTTTTCCCACTTATACTAAATTGTAAAAAATTTTATCGAAAGTGTAACGGTTCTGTTTGGGTGATTATTATTTTTTTTTTTTACAAGTTTATCTAAATTCCAAGCACGGTTATTAAATCCCAAAGACGGAGAAAAACAAAAATCTCCTCTAACGATATGGAAAATTCTATTCAAAGCGATTAAAAATAAAATGCTCAAAAATGAATGTTTCTATATAATATATAATTTATTTATTTAAAGTCGGTCGGCAACTAAGGCCATTTGCACCGCCGAGAAGTTACGTCTTATAAGTATAGATTAATACATGAAAAGAACAAAAATGCAAATCAAAATAAACAATAGAAAGAGAAAAAAGGAAAAGAAAGGAAAGGAAAAGAAAGGAGGTAAACGCTGCTGAATAATAAAACTATATAAAAGGAAAAAGTCGGGCAAGCTTTAAAAATTTGAAAATGTTTCCGCGAGCTTTTTCATTGTCCGCCAGAATTTCGGCCAGACCAGCATCCTCCTTGAAGCAGGCGGCTCTCTCTTGCCGAAATTTGCGGCACGAGGTGAGAAGATGTTCCACCGTAACCGGCACTCCACAAATTTTTCAAACAGGTGGCTTTGTGTGTGGAGGCAGTGGCCTATGCGCAGGCGAGCTAGTGTTGTTTCTTCACGTCAGTCCTGTTTTTATGAGGTGCTCCATCACCGAAGTTGACTTTGAACAATTCCTGAGAGCGACAATTTTGTTCCCATTCGTGTTGCCAGACGGAGTATACATGTTTTTTTTTAATTTGAGCTTCAGATGTTGGCTGTTTTTCTTATTCCGGCCTTTAAATTTTGTTAATTGCTGTATACTGGCGTTCCACGGAGGGGCTTTAACCATATATTGATGGGCCATCGTCGTCCATTGAAGACTTCTAACAGCATTCCGGCACTCGATCCCCAGGGACTTTGGGCTTTTTGGATTTTTTTTATATAGCTGTATATAATTCAGGGCAAAAAGTTTTTTGATACGAGGGACTAGAAAAATTAATATAGCTTTCTTCCTTCATGAGTTTCCTTACTTAAAAATGATTTATGCAAGCCATCTCTAAATGACACGGTTATTGTTTACAACACCGAAACTTCGAGAAATTATTTTCCTTGAATTATTCTTTTTTTTTTTTTTTTTTGCTAACGGAAAGTCGTTAGTAAAAATTCGATAAATACATTATTTCTCGGCTGCGTCGGTGCAGTGTAATAATTTATTCATTTATGAACTGAGTTTCCAACCGAAACATCATACGGAAACCTCGCTGGGGAGCCAGCGCAAACATCCTCAGAATTTCTTCCTTGGCGCTCTGTTATTCTACCGGTGAATATGCATGCCCTGTATGGGGCCGCTCATCACACGCCAAAAAGATCGATGTGCTCCTAAACGAAACATGCAGGCTGATAACTGGATGTCTAAGACCAATTTTTCTACCAAAATTTTACGAATTTAGCGGTATTGCCCCTCCAGAAATTCGACGGGAGGTAGCTGCAAAAAGTCGAAAGGTTTAGAGACAACCGACAGCCGCTATATGAATAAAAAGGATTGGCTGAAACAGGATTGAAATCCAGGAATAGGTTTCTACGAAAGGTCGAGGAGCTGACGAGTACTGCAGAAAAGGAAAGACTTCGCATGTGGAATATAAAAGCAAACGGTAGACCAAAGACGGAAGCACTGCCTAGCGGGAATCACTTAAGACTGTGTAGGTCTTTGGAAAACTACTTGGAGTATGCTGAGAAGTGGAACCGCGCGTACAACATATAATTTTTATAAGAGGAAAATATCCGATAGCGATCGATAGTGATCGATGTGAAGTTCAAGACTACAACCATCTATTTACACGTCTCCTTGGCGGCAAATATGAACTTGGAAGCTTATACGTTGATAACGACTTAATAAAATTTATAAAATATTGGGCGAATTATCGTACACAGTAGACCGGACACGCGAATAATAATAATAATAATAATAATAATAATAATAATAATAATACGGAAACAAGTGCATCCGAGCTAATACGTACTTACGTATCGAAAAATTCATTTCTGCGATAAAATTCTTACTATTATTCGTGTATGGAAAAACAAATTTGAGTATCCGATGCAGTACTTACAATTAGTAGAATTATATAAATTATTCTATTCATAGGAAAAACAAAGATTATTTACCACTGAAAAAATTAGAGTGTCTATTTCGGAATTGCTCTTGGAAAAAAAAGATGGTAAGCCCACGTGTTTTGTTTTCGCTTGCGAAAAATCATCCTCTACCTCAATTTAACCTAGATGGACGTGATCGAGGGAGTCAATTATTTACTGAACCTATAAGGACAAACATCATTACTATTGCAAATAGAAATTTTATGTTGTACTTTAGATTTTAAAATGAGCAAATTTTTAAATGATCTTTTCAATAGACAAAATGATCCGCGTTAAGTTTGGTTCGCAACGTCACCATCTCCATTCATGCAGAAAATAGTACATCGCAATTACCTCAAATAGAGCCTTATTTATATTATCATCGATCTAGAGCTAACCGGCAGTTCTTATTGTAACTTTCTGTCGGTTGCAATCTTCGTCAGTTTGTACAAAACACAGGTTTGGAAATTCGAGCGAGCTAACTTAAAAATCGACTTGGTGGTCCCCATTTCATAGGTATTCTTACGGGAGGCTGCTTTTTATTTTCTTTTTCCTAATACGATGAGTTTTCCTACGGTGCTTGTGTTCTCTCATTATATTCTTGAAGTACTTCATTACTTTTAATTATTACTTCTTGCGAAAAGGTCCAAAAATTGATTTATTTGTTATTTTAGTGATCTTGATTATTCTCAGCATCGCTAACATTTCGAAACTACCAGTACGGAATGTGAAATATGCACTCAGAGGAAGTTAAAATAAATATTTACACAAGTTCTATAATTTTTTAGAATTAGTTAATAAAATTTGTGCAAATTCGGATTAATAAATGTGACAGTAAAATGGAATTAATTCTGGATTGAAATTCTGTTGATGAGGCCTAAAATAGTCGAAATATGAAATTATCATTAAGGTTATAGAAACGAAATAAACAAAGAAAGAAAGAAAGAAGGAAAGGATAAGAAGCAAATAATTTAATGTTACACACATCATTAGGAATTGTAGTACTTACTTTCCAGGATGTACTAAGCGCGTACACCTACTTATCGCATATGTTAATCGGATTTTACAGTTTGGTAAACAGTGGCATTACTCGCCGCTACAGTAGTCTGCTTTACATAAACTGTTCTGTGTATTCAACGCTCTTGTAACACCTTCTTTTCAGCAATTCATTATTAAGTCTGTCACGAAAATACATTCTATCATCGTTTTTCTTTAAATAAATGCTTGTTTTCCTCCTCTGTTGAGATAATTTTCTTTATCATCATAATATTCTCAACATATATATATATACCGTTATTTGAATACTACTAATACAGCTCTTCTCACTGGTTCCGTAATTTGTGTTTCTGTTATGTACATCGAAGCCGACTTAATAATATTTCAATATTCCATTACTAGCTCGATATTCGGTTAATAAAACGAATAAACAAAATACGCTGTTCGCGAGAGATGGTAATTATAAAAGAAATAAACAAAACAAAAAAAAAAACCGACTAGTTTCGGATTATAAATCCGTATTTTCATTCGAACCGAAAATATTTTGACATTTTCTTTAATGGAATACCGCCCCGTGTTCAACCTAGTTCCCTCATTGCACTTCTGATGGAACGATTTTTTTTGATTTTTTTTCTTTTTCTTTTTTTTTTTTAGTATCAACTAGCTTCTAGACATACTGTATTTATCGACTAACTTTTTTTCAAATCTAAAATTTATCTACGTCAATTTTAATATCAACCCGAAACGACGATTTTATTCCCCATTATCAAAAAGAAAAATACCCTGGCCCGGACCAAACCTATCCACAGTTTCTCGCGTGTAGCGAGCATTATCGAAATCAGTGAATTACCGACCGGCTTATTATATTCTTGGAGATTTGCTCTAATTTGCATATATTAAATTACTTTAGGTTGTCTGCTCTTCCAGAATTTTATTAGTCAACGAAAAAACAGCTTTTTAACATTCAGAGTGAAACCTTATTATTAAAACTAAAGGGCGGAGTTTTTTTTTTTTTTTTTTTTTTTTTCATTGCGCCGAGAGGTATCATAAGCAATGAGGATCTCTGGTGTACTTAAAGGTGGAAAAGAAGGGAGGAGGAAATAGGGAAGGGGGAGGAGTGAGGAAGGCGTGTGGATAAGGCAAGGTAGGACAGTGAATAATGTGGTGGCCTCAGTAGGACAACAGATTAGGATTGAGGAAAAGCGGACGCTTCGTCACAGAGAGGTTACATTAAACGACGAAATCTACATAAGAGCGATAGTCAATAGTTCGAGTTTACTAGGTGATCGGAAGCGCATCCCGACACCACTTTCTTCGTTTGAGCCGTCTGGGAGGATTTCCAGGAATATTTAACTGGTACATTCGGCTGATATACGGATTTGAGCTCCATTGCAGCTTCTCGAAGAATTTTTTGTACTGCTCATCATAGGTGTTCCTGACGAAGGATACCTGTAGATCCGTGTGCAGCGTTAAATTTGAGACATATCTAGGCGCGGAAGCAATGATCCGAAGTATCTTCGACTGCTCCCTTTGGATTTTGGCTAAGTTGGATTTTGCTGTTGTACCGTACAGTTCAAGTCCATACTTCCAAATGGGCGCTATCATCGTTAGATAAAGTTGTCGCTTGATATTTAATTTTAAAGTTGATTTATGACCTAATAGAGGATATAATAATCTACAACGACTGGAGACGGTCTTCTTCGTTTGAAGGACATGATGACGCCAAGTGAGTCGCCTATCCATATGTAATCCCAGGTAACGGACTGAGTCGACTTGAGGAATTTTTGTATTAAAGGGCGGAGTTTCGTACAATTGTCGCATTTTTACATCTATCCCTCTTTATAATAAGGAAATGAAAATTGACCGGTACCAGTCACTTCCCGATTTACCGTATTTCCTCGTATACACACCTCCGTTAGTAAATCCGTATCAGCCATTTCGAAATCGTTATCGACATTCTTCCCCGGAATAAGCTTCGTCGGGTTTTATTTTAGTTTAAATATTTTTCATCAAAATAGTTTTCCTTTTCTGTAATTTCTTCTGCGATCGCCTTCATTCGTCTATTCGGCTTTTTAACATGTTTTAATTTACTTCGGCAAATTCATCTGCCAGACATAAATTTATTATGATTAAAATTCGCAATTCTGATATTAGCAATTTTTTTGAAATCGTTACATACATCAATGATCATACAGAGCTGCTTTATGAGTTTATCGGAATTAATTAAAGATAGCGAGTAAATTGTCTGGCTGTGAAGATTGGTCGGAAAAAAACAACAAAAACCGTTATCGATTCTTCGACAAGTTGTTTATCATCTATAAATAAAACCAAATATGTCCAACTGTATTTTGTAACATTGTAAAAGTAAACCGAATTAAATGCTTCAATTTTAACGAATTTCGTGCTACGTGATAAGTTAGTTAACTTAATTCGGGTTTTCAAGCTGTCTGATAGTTTATAAAAGATCCTTTAAAGTTGTAAACACTTTCAAACTGTGTGCTCCGATTACAAAATTCGTTTAGAAGTCAAAAAGTTAAAAAAGTAAAAAGTAAACGAAAAGATCAAAAATTTGTACATGATGAAAACCAGAAAAAAGTTTACAAATTCTTCGTTCAATTATGTAAAGCGCTTTAATGTAACCAGTCAATGTTGTTTTTTTTTCTCCTTTGCATGTATATTTCTATTTCCAAGTTTTTAACTAATTAAAAATAACGGTCCGTATTTTATGTCCATAAGTGCGCACTACGTACCACACAGGCCGGGTTAATTTTTAACGCAATAATCGAGAAACGAATTCGATGTATTCATAAATACATGCTAGTAAAAAAAAAAAGATAAAAAACTCGCTAAATGTTAATGAGCACCAGGAAAACTCTAAGCTAATGCACATAAGTAAGGATGAAAAATAAAAAGCATTAGAAATATATACGTTAAAAAAAAAAAAAAAAAAAGGAAAAGAGGAAGATAAACGAACGAAGAAATACAAATATTCAGAAACACGGATAAATTAATGCAAGATGAAAATAAATCTGGATAAGCGTGGCTAGAAATCTGTTCAGGAGTTTTGAAAAAAACAAAAAAAATGAACAAACAGGACACTATAATTGAGAACAATCAGATTCAGATTGCTAAAATGTTTCATGTTCAATTTCGAGAAATAAGTCGG
Source organism: Icerya purchasi (assembly GCA_039619475.1). Classification (NCBI taxonomy): domain Eukaryota; kingdom Metazoa; phylum Arthropoda; class Insecta; order Hemiptera; family Monophlebidae; genus Icerya; species Icerya purchasi. Next base: position 118,861,430 of record CM077116.1, on the reverse strand, counting down.
TACCATCGGGTTAGTTAATTGTGAAAAAATATATACGTTTAAATTTTCTTGCAGGAAAAAACCTGTATTAAATTTTAATTTGAAATAAAGCTAAACGATGTTCAACGAAATCTGTCGAAAAAGATTATTTCACTTAAAGTAGCAATGCGACTTGATAGTAGTAGGGGGGAATGGCGAGAATAATGAACAGACTACAAGTCTCTAAAAAATAGCTCCAAAACAATGGATACTACTTTTCAAAAAACCTATATATGTAGCATTCGACGATAACAGTCGAAGGTACCGAACTGAAGCAGGTGCCCTCCATTAAATATCTCGGTGTAGTACAGTTGATGATAGTTGCACATTAGTTGAAGGAAACGAAGAACGCTGCTGATAAAAATGAAGACTTACGTTTTCACTGTGGGCAGGACTGCGAATTAAAATTCTGAAATATCACCTTTTCTTATGTCTTTTAACGGAATTAATGGGATAATATTTAACGAGATAATATGAAAAATTGATCGCCACGGAAAGCTTTTTTATTTCAACGGGATAATATATAGCCTATGACCACAGTCCATTCTAAATATTGGTGAAAGAATTTTCGTAATCGGATGAGTAGCTTCGGAGATTACCTCCTACATCCAAACTTACAAACATTACTACCTCTTCAGACATGAGTATAGATATAGATAGATTGTAACTAATTCCGTCAGGCCTCTGTTCCGGGAGACTGTGTAACAAATTCTGTGTTCCCCTCTGGTGTTTGTGAGCCAACTCGATGATTTCTTTTTCTGACTAACTCTGCTCTCGGAGTTGCTGGAGCGAATTTCAAATTTCCTCCCGCGATACTTCTCTTTCGGGTTCCAAATCCGGACTCGGAAAATACCGCGACCATCGATTTATTGGGGGATCCAAGTAACACGAACCGCGTTCAGTATTCAGTAAGCCTAATGCTTTTTTTATTTCTTTTCTTTTTAGACTATTTTTCTTTATGTTCACGTGCAAACGCGACATTCCTTCCGGAGAAGTATCATCCGACACGGCCGAATGTTCTAAATAACGCAAATGATCGAATTAAAATCTCCTGGTGGAAAAATAAACACGTATCAATATACAGATTTTAAAAAAAAAAAATTTATTCAACAGACCAGTGTAACACTTAACTAGCGATTAGCATGCAAAGAAAGCGCGTAAATTCGGAAGAAGTAAAAGACACGGTTCTGACAACGGCGCTGCCGTTAAATGTTACACGCGTACACGGCGATACGGTGACTGGCATGAAAAACAACGACGGGCTTTGATTGGCATACCAGCCTCATGAACAACAATTGTATCGTCGATTAGAACAACAATTGTATCGTCGATTATTCCAAAAATTACAAAATTCCTCTGTCAGTCTGTGTGTTACCCCAGGAAACACACAGTGTTCGTTGTGTGCGCGATACTTGCACCACCCTAACTGACACATAGTTCTGCTGGCCGAACAATGCGAAAATTATCGGAATTAATATACATACTCGAACACAGTCACATTCATCATCTTCGAATATTACGAATTTATCGGAATCTATCGAACGGTTCGATCGCGAACACTCGCACAAGACCAAGTAGTGCAATGAACTTTACGATCCTGATAAAATCCGATACCGATACTCGGCACATATACATTTCTACAAATTAACCAAGACATAGCACCGCATAAATATATGAATTTTGTAACCCAGTTCGTATCAATATATATATATATTGTTATGAAGTAATGATGAAATATGTGAGCAGTGGAAAGAATATTACGTGGAACTACAAAACAGAAAGACAACTGTAGACTGGAGTATTATTAATGAGCTTCCCGAATAACCTGAGATGCAGGTGACCCTGCCAAAATTTAAGAAGTAAAACAAACGATTAAAGAACTGAGGAACAATAAAGCTGCCGCGGAGGATGGCATACTAGCCGAACTGTACAAATACGGTAGTGCCACGCTTGATACTTTGGTCAACAAGCTAATTCAAAAAATATGGATATCGAAGCGAATACCGAATGACTTCAGACGTTCGATTATCGTAAATATTTATAAGAAGAAAGGTGCTAAAACAAATTGCTCGAATTATCGGGGAATTGCATTAACAGTTACTATTGGCAAAATTCCAGGAAAAATTTTAGCCAACAAAGTTAATGACATAATAAAGGATATTACACCTGATAAGCAAGCGGGGTTTCGACAAGAAAGAGGAACAGTGGACGTCATATTTATACTACAGCGGATTCAAGAGAAATGTATTGAACAGTCTCAGGACTTATATCTTACGTTCATCGATATCACCACAGCGTTCGACTCGATTGATAGAGAAGTCTTATGGGTAATACTTAGAAATCTTGGATGCCCAACTAAACTGGTGAATATAATTTCTTTATTCTACTCCAATGATACCTGTCGAATACTCAATGCAGGAAAGTATACAGAGGACTTCAAAACAGGCGTACGTCAAGGCTGCACATTAGCGCCGACATTATTTATCTTTTTTACAATCGCTTTCATGCAAGTTATAAATAAGCAACTACAGGAGAGTGACATCGGGATACGGTATCGTTTTGATGGAGGTCTTGCGAGATTAAAACGATTAAAATCCAAATCTAAGTGCAATACAGTTTATATATCAGACTTTCATTACGCTGTGACTGTGTAATAATATTAGCTCACACTGTGGATAAATTGCAAGCTTTATTTTCACGCTTTAACTGTGCTTACAAAGCATTAGGATTAGACGTTAATATCGGAAAGATTAAAATAGTGCAGACTGTAAGAAGAAAAAATACAACCTGTGTGTTCAAATATACAGGGAACAGATATCGAAGCGATTAAACGTTTTCCTTAGCTTGCAAGTACGATGTATCAGGGCTCTTGCATATGGAAATTGAGTACAGATGCAGCAAAGCTTCTGTAGCGGTGTCCCCATGCTCGGCAAACGAGTCTTTAATAATTAAGATTATATATTTTGGGCGCAAAATTTACGCTATACCAAGCCGTGATAACTTATACATGTGAAACTCAGACGGTGTACAGAAGGCATATAAAGATATTTGAGCAATTCGCTTATCATTATATATTGTGTATTCATTGGACGAGTTTTGTTTCTAATACAGAAGTGCTGCGATGTGCAAATTGTGTGCCTATAGAACACAAATGATCTACGAGAGGCAGCTCCGATGCATAGGGCACATTGTGCGTAATTCAAGGATGTCCAAAAAGATACTCCATATGGAGAACTTGTTATTGGTAAAAGGAAGAAGGCAAGACCTGGAAGATGCTTCAAAGACCAAATTACAGAATTGATGAAATTTTTCCAAATTAGAAACAATTGGAGAGCCATAGCTGCAGAAAGAAAACATTGGAGAGATTTATGTTCAGACGAACTAGATAAAATTGTGGAAAATAAGAAAAATACGATCAAGACGCGTTTAAGATCGGTACAAGCACCAGCAAAATGTTCCATTTGCGGGCTCGTCTGCAGAGCAAGAATAGGACTGGTTTCGCACATGAGAACACACTTGTCGTAAAATTGACGAAATGCATAAGACCAACTCGGATACGAGTGTCTGTCAAATAATAATGAATAACTTATCAGTCGTTTCGCTCGATTCTGAGCGTCGAGACTGCCTATATGTACAATCTAGCTGCACCGAATAGGTAGCGTTCATCAAATTGTTCGTGATACCGAAAATTTCTAAATATGAGAAGGACCGCGATAAAACAATTAAAAGCGTTAATGAAATCCATGTAATTCAACGAAGGAGATTTAACTGCTCAGGGAGCATTAATATGTAAAACTGTCTTTAACGCTGAAAACCATTTGTTCGTTCGGCATGTAATCGAAATTTTACATGTAAGAATTTTTCCGCAAGAAAAAGGTAAGAAAAAAGCATTCGCTCCGCTCGGCAAATAGCGAACTAGCTATTTTCCCTACTGCGCAATGGAAACGGAAAAGATATATTCAAATTATATCAGACATTGGTGAATATGTAAATTAACCGTAACTTTGGAAAATCATATAATCTAAACTGAACTTTGGTAAAATATGTAAATGATATGCAAAAAGGCCGAAATATGTAAATTATATCGTAAGTATCCGGTTTTTCATCCGAGACATTTATCGAGGGAAGTGAAATTAAAAAGTTCAAACGCCGCTTAAACTTGATCGCGTTATTAAAATAATAGAGTCTGATGGCCGAGGATAGTTCGAAAAAAGCCGGCTTCGAAAGATAAGTAGAAACTTAGAAAATATAGCCGGCTAATTTACCGAGTCCGGCTTATACTATAAGTGAAACTATCGGTAAGGCTAACGAAACGGACAGATGCAGCGAACTTATCGATCAATTTATGTTCAATTAAAGGCGTAACTTTTTACAGCGTTGCGAGTGACAGCTACCGGCAGAAACACGTTTAGCATGTCAACGAGAAATGATCGCGCTAGAAGTTTGCCGAAAAAATTTCCTTTCCCGACACAGTTTGCGAAAGCGCAGACGGGAATCGGATGAAATGGTATGGCGAACAAAACAACCTCAGCGAACGGTAATTGGTTGCGGGAACGGGCGAGCAATAATAGCGGCACTTTTGTATAAAACTTTATCCCATTAAAGTTGCTTTAAATCTCTGTTCTCTGTTAGGCGGTTCTTATTTTAGTCTGCATTTCGGGAAATCAGTTGAGCGGCTAGTCTGTTTCGATGAAATTACTCGAGCGATTTCTTAATAATAATTATTTCGAGTACGGAACGTACAGAAAGAAAAAGTGTAATCGAAAATCAATGGTGTGCGAAATAGATTAAAATTTCAAAGAAAGTTCGAAAGCCGTAATCTTCATCAGTCCGTGTCTCGGAAAAGTGATCGAAAAACTATAGTTATTATGAAATAAGTTCCGAGCAATGTGAAACTTTCGTTCAGATAAGGGAATTTTAATTGTATACGCGCGGCCGCCATGACGATAATAATTACGAGACATTAATCATTCTCCGCCAAACGGGAATTCTTCACACTTGTAACAATCGGCTCGAACTTCAGCGGAAACTTTTTTTTTTTTGTTTGTTTTTTCAAACGTTAAAAGCTTTCTTTAAATACCCCGCGGTAGGATTTTTTCGCGTAAAGCAATTACATTTACAGCGAAAAAGTGAATGTAGAATTGTGAATTAATAAAACTGTCTTGGAATCGAAAGAAAAACAAAAAATACCGACCTCGAGATTATCTGTAAAAAGTGAAATCAAAAAGACGCTCTAAAAAAAGTACTCGATAAAAGATGATATATTTTACAGGAAAATACGCACATCTTACGCGAGATAATTACACTTAAACAATGCTCATATTATTAGAGTCGAAATTCAAATTGTGACACATTTTAAGCATAATCGGATACATTCGTTTTCTATAAACCGAATATTGAAAACATCACGCGGTTTTTCAATTATTACGAATTTAATGGCAAATAAACTTATAACGTTGTTTAAGAATTATCATACTATCTTAACGTATACTCCGAAATATATTAATAATTTTTATTAAATAATTTTTACTTTTTTTATTAAATTTTTAGAATATATAAGTTGTAAATAATTTTCTTCTGTAAACTGTGTTTAACATTAATAATGGCAGGTAGCGCGCTAGCCTAGCGGTTAAGGCGCTTGGTTACCAAAATAGGTTATCGAGACTTGTCTCGTTCCGGATCCAATTCGCTCCCAGGTTCATACCTAATCTGAAATAATCGGATACCAGAAAAATCTGGGAAAGTAAAGGCGCATAATCGAAAAGTAGAAAGGAACTGGCCCCAGTATTCTCATCAGATCCATTAAGCTTCTACATTATGAAAAGCTTAATTACACAGTCGATGATACCTTATCAAGCGTATGGCAAGGCCGTGCCCACGGGGTGGGTTTTGGGGGTTAACCCCCCCCCCCCCACCCCCCACCGTGAGAACTGAAATAGTTATTATAAATACACAAAAATCTGAAAAAAATCCAAAATTTAAAGTAAATATTGATGATTTTTTAGGGTGTTCTTACCTTTAAAAGAAACAGAAAAAAAAAAAGATATGCTCCATATTTCTAGGTAATTCATTAATATCGTAAGGAAAAACTTTTTATTACGAGTATAATCAATAACATATGTAATTTTTATTAATGTTCATATACGAAGTAATTCATTTATGTAAATTACTAATATATAAAATCAAAATGATGGAAATTATTAATACTATGAATATTAGTGGAAAATGTATTGTTATTTATAAAATTAATATGTAAAGAAAATCCCATTAAAAGTATGGAATTTACTTTACTTTACTTAAAGTGAATTAAATCACTGTGTAGGAATTTATGTTATGTTACATTTCGATTACATTAATTATAAATAAAAATTCGCAACGTATAACATTAACTTGAACTTTAAAAAACACAAAATTACATAATTATACATATAAATAAATAAATAAATAAATAACAGTAACGAAGACGAAGAAGAAAGCAGCAAACAGTGGGATTATAAAAGGTAAGCGTGCGAACAGACGTAATGGAAACTTTTTTTACGTTAACAAAGATTTGTCGAATTTTGGTGCTGATCTGAATGCTGAAGCTCTTTTAAAGACAATTTAAATCAATCGCAACAATCTGTATAAAATAGCAAGTTAATAAGGAACAATGTGCAAAAGAAAATAATTGTTTTTTGTTTTGTAAAAAATGAAACTAAGCCATCCTGTAATTATGTAAGCGTTTATAATAAATATCTTAACTTTATTTATCCGCCTCATTTCAAAATTTGTGTAACTGTATACAATATTAATTTTTGGAAAAAACACTTCTACTAAGTTAGATTTAATACGAAATCTAGTTAATATAATAAATCTTTTTGCTCCCTACAGTTTATTTCAACTACAATTCCAATAGTGTTAAGAATAGAGAAAAAAACTGAGGACTTTCGCTCAAATGTTATATATCGCGTATTAAGGACTTATTTGCTTTTATTTTTCGAAATCTTTCTATAGAATACAAAAAAAAATGATGAACTATTTAGGAGTAACAATTTAAACAATTTTAGACATGAAAATGTACGTGTTTTATATGTTGAATCAAGTAAACAGGTATTATTTCCGTATCTTTTTATTAATTCTTTTTGCCATTTTGTTTGATAGCATAGAAGTAATGTTGTAACGGACTGTAGTTCCTCTTTGTAGGGTCTGAAAAACCATTCCTCTTTAGAACCTAATTGTTTCCTTTGAGTAATATAAACAATTAAAGCTTCTTGGTCTATTTTATGTTTTTTTATATTAAATAAATTTCTTTATGCATACATACTGGATAATTTTATCTGACGGAAAATAACAAGAAGTAAATGGTATGGGCTTAAATTGTTGATCCTAAAACATCTGATTCACAAATTCCTTCAAATGTAGTTGAATATGCATATTTTGTTGATGAGAAATTGAATTTTTATCGATTTCTTTATTTCTTCTGCCAATGATGGATGTGTAAATTGTTGGCTAAATGCCGATTCACCAACAGAATGCTAATGGTTTAGAGAAATTTTTAAATATATTCTTACTACCTGTTGGTATATCTTCGTTCGTTGATATGTTTTGTTTAACCTCTTCTGAAACTTAAAAAAGTATCAATTTTAATTTTAAAAATATCAATATTTGATTGTTAACCTTCCACCGGTCGCGCCCATTTTTGTAACATGACTGGTCGCGCGTTGTACTTTGTACAACACACGTGTTTTTTAGTCTAAACTGAATTTCTTTAACATGTTATTTGCTTAAATAATATTATTATTTCGAGTAATGAAATAAGTGTTTATAAATCAATTGATCGTAAATCCAAATTACTGCTGTTTTTATTATATTTAATTAATAATAATAATAAATGTTTAGCAAATCGTCAATCATACTCAAATCGATCATTTTTATAAATGCTTGACCTACAGAATTCACATTTCGTGAAAATTGCTTTGGTCCAGGAAGTAATTTTATTATATTTTCTGCTTTTTTTTTTTTTTGATATTTTTGCAAAAGGGTTTTTTTTGCTAACGTGCATATCCATCTTTTCGTATGTAAAATCGCTGATCTTCAGGAGTTTCGTCAGTTTCTTCGTCGTTGTCACCGTCTTGCTCACTATCAGTTTCCTCAACGTTTTTACAAATATCTTCTTCACTTAGATCACTGTCACTATCGTCCAATAACATTGTATTTTCTTCATCCGACAATTCTTGTAGTAAACGATGTAATATATCATCAAGATTTATATGTTCCGCCCTAAATAAATTATTCATACTTTCAGAATAGTTTCTAGTTTGTGGTGTGGTGTATATGTGTGTGTGTG